>JARQOC010000003.1:147638578-148838578 GCA_033576535.1 Allobates femoralis
GCGTCAAACACACTGATGCATGCTGCCCAGCAGGAGTCCAACAATCAAAAAATGGTCTAGGTCATTTCGACACGATCGGAGATCTCACAGCGGGGGCCTGGTCGCTGCTACGTGTCAAACAGAGAGATTTCTGGCAAGGTCGCTGTTGTGTCACAAAACCTGTGACGCAACAGCGATCTCACTAGCGATCTCGATAGGTCTGACGGGGGCTTAACCCACAGTGGATCGATCCCTCCAAGATTGTTGGAATACAAAAATTGATGGTATAGTGTGGTATATGGGGTACAAAGATAGTGGGGCCATTCTTCATCAATGGAAACCTCAATGCCACTGGATATCTAAATCATGTAGCAATTTGATATCCAGTGGCATTGAGGTTTCCATTGATGAAGAATGGCCCCATTATCTTTGTACCCCATATACCACACCATACCATCAATTTTTGTGTTCCAACAGTCTTGCAAGGATCTATCCACTGTGGGTTAGTGTCAGACCAATAGCGGTGGTTTTGTTTGTTAACTTCACCATTCTCAAAAACGTTTACCTCATCCCTCATCTGAAGGCAATTGTCTATGCTGTGAAGATACGAGATGTGCAACATCTGAAACAACGGACACTGGAAGTCTGTGCTAGCATTTCTTCTGCGGTGTTGCTATTAGTGTGTCAAGAGTGGGAGAAGAGGGCTACATTGACAATAACTCATGAAAGAATAAAGTTACATTAAAACCAAGCACACCATCGTTTTTCTTATGAAATGCTCAATACGTTGACATGTCACATGACCTTCTTCCCATTAAAAAAATAAAATAAATGTTGAATCCAAAATGCCCGACTTCAAAATGGCCGCCATGGTCACCACCCATCTGGAAAAGTTTTCTCCCTCCCACATACTAATGTGCCACAAACAGGAAGTTGATATCACCAACCATTCCCATTTTATTTAAGTGCATCCATATAAATGGCCCACCCCTGTACATTAAAACACCCTGTTCCATGACAACGAACAGCAGCAGGTGCAAGTGTAATGCTTCTCCTTGAAACATTGAGATTAAACGTATGTCACGTTGTAGCCCAAAATCTAACATTTGGGAGGTGGTGTGTACATTTTTATGTTACATTACATACAGTGTATACATTACCTGTCTTTGGCTATGGGAGCTATTAAAGGAGCATACCAATTAATCCCAACTTCACAGTGTGCATCGAGATATATTAAAACCTACAAGAGATAAATATTACATTACAGGCAAGAAAATAATATAATGCATGGATATAATAATAATAATAATAATATAATGTGAAAAATAAAGTATTGTCGTGTAGTTTTTCCACTGACCACTGGGGACTTTTTTTTAGAATCAAACTTCATGTTTCAGGAAACAACATATGTACATACTCACAATGGTCTGACCCTGTCCCTATCTTTTATATTGAAGTCTCTAATGCGTGTGTATGGTCATGGTGAAGGGAAGAAGGGGGTGGGGGAAGTCAGCTGATGCATCTCCTATTTTGCTTGATGTCCCCTGTGTTATCTGCTGTATATATAGGTTTTACCTATCATTGTAATCCTGTCTCTGATAGCTAGAAGCCTTGCTGTAAACTATACCTGAGAGCACAAGAGGTATCAACCTAATAAAGCCCATGGCCCATGGCAATGGCAAGTTTGCTTTTAATTATTAAAACAATGGCAAGTTTTTCTGATGGCTTCCCTTAATTGCAGAGTCTGAGCCCTGTACACAAACTATTACTTCTCATAGTTGTAGGAGACTAGCAGTCACCCAAACCTTTCCTCTCCTGAATGTTTGTAAAAATATATTGGTATAGAATAAATATTTCTATAACTTGCTGTAAAATTTAAAAAATAAATACCGTAATTTTCACTACATTTCAGAACACAAATAGCATACATTGGTAGATAAATCAGCGTGGCTTAATGAGGCTGGTGTATTTACTGTTAAAATACATATCGGAATGGGTACATAAACTTAATATTAAAAGGAGTACCGTATATTATGGAGTTTAGATAAAGTGCGAGATCTCACGGAGTCCATGTGTGTTCATTGTCTGCCCATCCAGCCTGATTGGCAGCTGCAGTATGTACTGATAAGTGTGAGAAATCAGCAGCAACAGGTAGGAGTGACACTTGGGAGTTGTCAAACATGCTGAGAGGGTGAAAACTCATCAGCAGAGAGGAGGGACACTGAGGAGGTGTAAAACAGGCTGTGAGGATAAAGATTCATCATCAGCAGGGAGGAGGGACACTGAGGAGGTGTAAAACAGGCTGTGAGGATAAAGATTCATCATCAGCAGGGAGGAGGGACACTGAGGAGCTGTAACATGGACAAGGAGATGGAGTATGGAATTTTAAAACACAGATAATACGCCATTATGAAATGGATTATCACAGTAAGTACATGAGACTCATCAGGTCGAACAATTCTATTTGATGAAGTACGGTATGCAGTTTACATTGTGAAATCTAGTAACATGTCCACTTAGATTTCTGAAATGTTTCAATGTTCTGAATTAGTGGGAAAAAAAATCTGTCATTTTTACTTGAGTATTCAATTTATAGTGTTCACTGTATTGTAAAAATAACGACAACATCATTACATTTTATTTTGGTTTTATTTGAGTGGCAAGATAAAATTTTCAAATTTGAAAATAAAGGAAAAAAAAAAAAACAACAAAGAATGTGTTTTTCCCATTGTTCAGAGACCTGTAACTATCTATCTGTGGATAGAATGCTTTTGTGGGCAGCACGGTGGCTCAGTGGTTAGCACTGTTGCTTTCCAGCACGGGGGTCCTGGGTTTTAATCTCACCAAGAACAACATCTGCAAGGAGTTTGTATGTTCTCCCAGTGTTTGTGTGGGTTTCCTCCAGGTTCTCCTGTTTCCTCTCACACTCCAAAGACTTTCTGATAGGGAATTTAGATTGTGAGCCTCAATGGGGACAGTGTTGTATGTGAAGTGATGTGGAAATAATGGCGCTCTACAAGTCAATTTATATTAATATAGTTGCTGGCTTATTTTTGGATGGTCAGAAGAAGTTATTGGTGCCATTATGAATTTTTGTGTGTCTGTCGATAGTGGGATCCCCACCTACTTACCTGTCCTAGTTTAGATTTCTGGGCGCCAATGCTTCTTGCTTGTATAAGCCCTTCTCTACGTTCATTTCTAAATACCTTTACCAGCCCGTTCCATTGTTTGATATAATTTTCAAGCCTTTCTTTTAAATGTTCTAGAAAACAAAACAAAAAAGTAGAATCATAACACCACCACTCTTTCTGTGCCACATATGCAAGATCTGAGGCATAATATCTATTTCTATAGACAGAATAGTCACAAGTGTAGATACGGGCAAATAGATGGCACAGTACACGCTTGAGTGCTTTTCATCTGTGATGCCATTTGGGCTGATCATTGAAGACATAATGCATCTGATGGCTTATTCCTAGGAGCTAGAAGAATTTACATAATCCTCACAGGATGGTTTAATAGCAATCGGCAACTGTATTCATTTCACAAGTGATATGCCAACTGTGGTTTGGCCACAATATAGAATGGTTGAATAGTTTCCAGTTTGCTGGACTGCAAAGGAGAAAGCCGTCCAGCAGCCGCACCATCCCACAATTCGTCTGTGGAGAAGTGGAGGCCGATCATCGTTCACAATCCAATAACAAAAGCAACCTTGCCATCCTTAATGTTATCTGCAAGAGCAACACTAAGTGGCCTGAGAGTCGTCTTCCTGCTGTAGTAAGAAGTCCAGAAATCACAATGGACACGTATTAGAAAGGCTTCAAGGACATCAGCAAATCAGCAAATGGTATAAGGGTACTGTCACACTTGGCGACTTTCCAGCGATCCCGACAGCGATACGACCTGGTAAGGGTCACTGGAACGTCGCTACGTGGTTGCTGGTGAATGTCAAACAGTCAGATCTACTGAACGATGCAGCAACGATACAGAGACCCGTATAACAACATCGGCGGTCGTTGGGACCCTGTCACACAGCAGCTAGTCTGACGACTCAGACCTATGTGGCGGAGTTCTGAGCACCAACGAGGTCGTTGTTAAGGCGTCAAACACACCGATGTATGCTGCCCAGCGGGAACCCAATGATCAAAAAATGGAATTTAATATTCCCCGGTCATTTGTGGTAATAACAAAAGACCTTGTTAGAATGTTGCCTACAGGCTTAATTGTATCTGCTCACACAGAAAATTGTTATATGTTTCCTACAAATCTTTCAATAAAAATCAATGTTTAAAAAAAAAAAAAAATGGTCCAGGCCATTTCAACACGACCGGCGATCGCACAGCGGGGGCCTGGTCGCTGCTAAATGTCAAACATAGAGAGATTGCTGGTGAGGTCGCTGTTGCGTCACAAAACCTGTGACGAAACAGCGATCTCACTAGGTGTGACGGGGGCTTTAAGAACCATCTTATCCATCTACCATGCCCAATGACATCATTCTATTCTTGAGGAGTCTGGAGGTGTTGTAAAGAAAGTTTGCTCATTTACATTCACATTTTTTAATGTCTAAGGGCCCTTTCACATCTGCGTTTTTCGTAATTCGCGGCAGATGCGGTGAAAAAACCGCACCTGCCGCGTTTGCCGCATAACGGTTCCACTTGCGGCACGGTTGCGTTTTTTTTCCATAGGAAGTATAGGGGGACTTGCGGCAGATGCGGCAAGTGCGGTATTGCACTTGCGGCAGGTGCGGCAGAGAAAAAAACCGCAGTAAGCCGCGGTTTTTTTCTCTGCCGCACCTGCCGCAAGTGCAATACCGCACTTGCCGCATCTGCCGCAAGTCCCCCTATACTTCCTATGGAAAAAAACCGCAACCGTGCCGCAAGTGGAACCGTTATGCGGCAAACGCGGCAGATGCGGTTTTTTCACCGCATCTGCCGCGAATTACGAAAAACGCTGATGTGAAAGGGCCCTTACAGATTTTGTTGAAGTTGTTTCCAAAACCATCTGAAGTTGGCCATACACCTTAATCCCCCCACATATTTTAAACAGTGATTGGCCATTCAATGGTTCAGCCAACATACACTGCCTGCTTTTCCATTTACAGGAGCTCTCACCTGGCTGAGCGCTCCCGAGTTCTCTATAAAGAGACATACTTTAAGCTTAAAGGGCTCAGCAGTCCGAAATCACACCACGGATCCTTATTAATAATAATAATAAAGCTTTATTTATATAGCGCCAACATATTCCGCAGCGCTTTACAATGTAGGGTTAGACTACAGAAAATATAATACAGTAAGTAATTACAGTAGAGAACAAATACAGTACAATAATTGGATACAAAACAATAGGCATAGAATCAATGTAAAAAGAAAATACAATAAATAAAGCAAGAAATGAAGGTGACCCTGCTCAAAAGAGCTTACAATCTACGACGGGATAGGGGTTGCACAAGGTACAGGGGCTTATTGCACTGATGGTCCAGGCATCTTGAGGAAATGGGGCAAAGAGATAAGCTTACATGGATGGTCATTGTACAATCTGTGTAGACCTTTTTTGGTTTGGTGGAGTTTATAGAAGAGTAATATCCAGAGGGATAGCCCATTCACTGTCTACAGTACAATGGACTTCTATTAGGGAGTATGATAGGCCACCTTAAAAAGATACGTTTTTAGGGATCGTCTGAAGCCATGCAAGTTGTGGATAGTCCTGATTTCTTGGGGTAAAGCATTCCAGAGTTTTGGTGCAGCTCTGGAGAAGTCTTGGAGCCAGGAGTGGGAGGATCGGATTAGTACAGATGTCAGTCGAAGGTCATTTGAGGAACATAAGAGAACGGGTGGGGTGATAGACAGAGATGAGAGAGGAGAGGTAGGGGGGTGCTGCATTGTGAAGAGCTTTGTGGGTGAGAAGAAGCAATTTGAATTTGATCCTGTAGTATACGGGCAGCCAGTGCAATGACTGGCACAGAGCAGAGGCATCTGAGTAACGATTGGCCAGATGGGTGATCCTGGCTGCTGCATTAAGGATGGACTGGATAGGAGAAAGTCTGGTGATTATTAGTTATGGTTATTAGACCGCTTGCTGAACTCATCTATATAGGTGGATTCGATCGATACAATTAAAATGTTTTACAATTAAGCCATTTTTCTCTTCTCAGTCCTGGAGTGGTGCTTTAAAATGGAAGTCCAACACCCTATACTTATCTCCTGGTGGATTCACCTTTTACTGATGCTGCTCCGGTCCTGCAGCGCCATCTCGTGATTAACTTCTGACTGGACGAAAGTCAGAAGTTATGCCACAAGCTCCCAATACATCTTTATGAGAGCCAGAACTAGGCCAAAATGAGGCTCCCACAGAGATGTAGTGAGTTGTGACCTTCGGTGCGCTCCATGAAACACTGGTGCGGCCGGCAAGTCTCAAATCACAGGAGACCACCGGAGAGGCACAGAAAACAGATTAAGATGGCAGAAGGGGAGTATAATACAAGGGTCAGTGGAATTAGATTTAAAGCACCACTCCAGTGGCAAAAAAAAAAATATGGAGTGATGCTTACATCCGTATTTACATTTTCGTCAGATGTTGAGGAACAGTTGTGTTTTCCACTGAATCAGTGTAGGCCTTTACATGTCAGTATACTTCCTTCTACTGTAGAAAATAGTGCAGTCTACAACACTAATCCATACTAAAACATTCTGCAAAAATGAATAGTGTGCGATAGGTTCGTTCTTAAACCAGCTCAGTACCCATGGGTTTAATCCTCTTTATTACTAAGCCTATTATGGCAGATATTTTGGGCATTCAGAGAGGCATAACATTTTCATTATCCCATCAGTGGGGTATTATGATGATTTGTATTTTTTATTGCTGGCACCACATTGGGTACATAAAACAACATAAAACATGTACTAATCTGTTTAATTTTTTTGGGATCTGGTGGGTGGGTGGGTAGGGGGATCACTATATAATTAAAGGGAACCTTACCTATCTATCACTGTCAATGACTGCTCACTCTCACGTGTCCTCAACGCTAAGTGCCTCGGGGTAATCCTCGACTCTTCCCTCTCCTTCAAGCCCCACATCCAAGCCCTCACCACCGCCTGCCGACTCCAGCTCAAAAACATTACCTGAATCCACTCTTCCCTTGACCAAGACACTGCTAAAACACTTGTCCACGCCCTCATCATCTCCCGCCTTGACTACTGCAACCTCCTGGCTCACTTGCCTCCCTGCTACCTCCCTCGCACCTCTCCATACCATCCTCAATTTCGCTGCCCGACTCATCCACCTGTCTTCCCCCTCTGCCAAGCCCTTCACTGGCTCCCCACTTCCCAGAGATCCCGGTTCAAAACCCTAACCTTGACATACAAGGCCATACACAACCTGTCCCCTCCATAAATCTCTGACATGGTCTCCCGATACCTCCCCTCACGCAATCTGCGCTCCTCTTAAGAGCTCCTTCTCTTCTCCCCTCGCATTTCCTCCTCCCACAACCGCATACAAGACTTCTCTCATGCATCCGCCTTACTTTGGAACTCTCTACCCTACCACATCAGACACTCCCTTACCCTGGGAACGTTCAAGAAAAACCTGAAGACCCACCTCTTCCCTCAAACCTACAATCTACACTGAGACCTAATCCACTGCACCATCTCACCATCACCTCTCCCCCTCCTACCATCTCCCCACCCACCCCCTATAGACTGAGTCCTCGTGGACAGAAACCTCTGCCCTACTGTATGAATTGTCGTCATTTTACTTTCTTGTCCTCGTCTGCCCCTACACATGTAAAGTGTCATGAAACCTAATGGCGCTATATAAATATATAATAATAATAATAATATTAATGGGAATCTGTCAGCATGTTTTTACTGTAAAATCTGAGGACAGCAAGAGGTAGGGGCCAAGACCAGGGCTGTGGAGTCAGTAAGCCACCTCCAACTCCAACAGTTCCCTAAATCAGACTTCAACTCCACTAAAATGGACACAAACTCTACTCCACAGCCCTGGCCAAGACACGGATTTCAGCTTTATCTCACTTATTCGGCTATGTGCTGTTTCAATACAATGAGTGCTTTATCAGTAAGACATTGTCACTGCCGGACTAGGTCATGTGACACCTGGTCCATCCCTGCCCCCAACACTGTCTATAGACAATAAGCTACTAATCAATGTACACATATAGCTCCTAATAAGAGGTGTGGCCAGGGTTAACTTTCCTTGCGCTACATCAAATTGCTCTGTGTCCCAACTACTGCACCCAGTAATCTGTGATGAAGAGATTGTGAGCCCCAATGGGGACAGCATAACTGATGCATGTAAAGCGCTGTGGAATCAATAGCGCTGTATAAGTTAATAAATTATTATTATTATACACCTTTGGAATCAAGGTCTCTTTTCCTACATTATGTTGCTCTCAAACCTAGTGAGATTCCCTTTAAAAGAAAGCTTTGTATGCAACTATAATTTCTTGTGTCTGAGATGAATACCTGGATTGGTAGAGCTTAAACAAGTCACTTCTATTCAAAATATTCAATGCAATAAGGATGTACTGTATATTATGTATTTGACTCCATTCACACAATTACAGCCCATCTCATAAAAAAAAATGTTTTTATGACGGCTTTTAAGAGTTAGAACTTATTTACAAACTATTTTTGTGTTTAAAAATTCTACAAAACAAACATGATGAAATAAAGCGTGGTGCACATTGTATACCAAATCATCATTCCCTGTCAGTGTAAGACAAATAGGCATATAATCATGGGAGGTCTGAGGGCCTTTACAGCATCACTCCATTTTCTTCTTTATTTCCCCACTGCAGTGGTGCTTGCAATCTAGGTCCTCTCCTCCTTGCTTTTTACTCACTTGCCGCCATCCTAACATCAGGTCCTAAATCAAAACAACTTTTTGAGACTCATTCTGGCCATAGATTTGCACTGACGCTTGTGATGTTACTTCAGATTTATCGCCTGTCAGAAGTTATAGGACCAAGATGGCACCACAGGACAGGAGCGATGCAGAAAAACGATAACATTTAGGTTTTTCCAGAAATACACCCTCCCCCAAGCCCTAGCAGGGTTTTTTTGTCATTTTTAGAGCAGGCTTGAAATACAAGCTCTACTCCAAAAATAAGCCCTAGTTGCGTACTATAGTGGGGCTGGGGCTGTGCAAGGCAAAGGTGATGGGGCGGGTACTACAGGCAAAAGGAGGCTGGAGCTGTGGCCCGTGGTCACGTGGGACCGCTCATTGGCTAATGTAATATTCACTGCATCTCCCTGTCCATCACCTCAGTGCTGAGAGTTGGGCGGCGCATATTATATGAGCCTAAGTGTACTCATTCCTCCCCATCCTGGATATCCTCCCCCCTCGTAATACTCTATGGCCCCACTGCTGGCGCATACACAAAATAAAGAGAATTTTGTTTACGTACCGTAAATTCTTTTTTCTTGAATCATCAATGGGAGACCCAGACAATGGGGTTTAGGGCGCTGCCCTCCGGAGGTCACACTAGGTACTACAAGTTTGTAGCACCGCCTCCTCCGCTTATAAACCCCCACCGTAGGAGACATCCTCAGTTTAGTCCATAAGCTGCGAGGAGAAATAAACCACACCCGAAACATCGGGAAGAATGCCGTGCACAGACGGTGTAACAACCCGGAAACACTGTCTCAACAGAGAACAGATCAAATGCAAACATGCAACGGAACAACTGGGTGGGTGCTGGGTCTCCCATTGATGATTCAAGAAAAAAGAATTTACGGTACGTAAACAAAATTCTCTTTTTTCTGATCATCATAATGGGAGACCCAGACAATGGGGATGTCCTAAAGCAATACCCCAGGGCGGGAATAGTTCCTCAACAAGACGGATAACACATGGTTCCCTTTTAAAGGTGGGCAACCGCCGCCTGGAGAACCCGCCTGCCCAAACTCGCATCCGCAGAGGCATGGGCATGCACCATATAGTGCTTAGAGAAAGTGTGCAGGCTGGACCAAGTGGCCGCTTGACACACCTGTAGAGCAGAAGCTCGATGTCGCAAGGCCCAAGAGGCACCTACAGCTCTAGTAGAGTGTGCCTTCAAACCCACCGGGAGAGGCAAACCAGAAGACCGGTAAGCCTCCTGAATGGGAGCCTTGATCCATCTGGCCAAGGTCGACTTTGAAGCCGCGGACCCCTTACAGCGACCCATCGTGAGGACAAATAAGGAATCCGAACTCCTAAAGGAGGCGGTCCTGGACACATAAATGCGTACAGCTCTCACGAGATCCAGAGTATGGAGGTCGCGCTCAACCTGATGAACGGGAGCGGGGCAAAATGATGGGAGAACAATCTCCTGGTTCAAGTGGAATGTTGAAACCACCTTCGGCAAAAATTCAGGCCGTGGGCGCAACACCACCTTGTCCTGGTGAACCACCAGAAAGGGTGACTTGCACGAGAGTGCAGCCAATTCTGAGACCCTTCTCAGAGACGTAATCGCCACCAGAAAGACCACCTTCTGGGACAGACGAGAGAGAGAGACGTCTCTCAGTGGCTCAAACGGCGGTTTCTGCAGTGTCGTCAGGACCATGTTTAGGTCCCAAGGGTCCAGAGGTCGTCTATAGGGCGGGACCACCCGAGACACCCCCTGCAGAAATTGACGTACCTTCGGGAGGAGCGCCAAGCGCCTGTCAAACAACACTGAAAGTGCTGATACTTGACCTTTCAGAGAGCCAAGGGATAATCCCAACTCCAACCCCGACTGTAGGAAGGCCAGCAATGTCGGGATAGACAAAGGCCACGGTGAGCGGCCACCAGAGGCACACCAGGTAAAAAAGATTTTCCACGTTCTGTGGTATATCTTCCTGGAAACAGGTTTCCTTGCCCGATTCATAGTGGCAACCACTGTAGGAGAGAAACCTCTGGATGTCAGCAGCCAGGCCTCAAGAGCCATGCAGTCAATCTGAGGGCCCTGGAATTGAGGTGGAAGAATGGCCCTTGCGCGAGTAGATCTGCGCGTTCTGGAAGAGCCCACCTGTGTCCGCCTGACAGTTGCCACAGGTCCGGGTACCAAGACCTCCTGGGCCAATCTGGAGCCACTAGAATGGCCACTCTGCATTCTGTCCTGATCTTCCACAGGACCCTGGGAATCAGAGCCAGAGGCGGAAACACATATGGCAGCTGGAATCTGGACCAGCTCAGAATCAGGGCGTCCGCCCCCAGAGACTGGGGATCCCAAGATCTTGCCATGTATTGGGGCACCTGATGATTCAGCCGTGAGGCCATCAGATCCACGTCCGGAGTGCCCCACCTGCCGCAGATGTCCCGGAAGACGTCTGGATGTAGAGACCACTCTCCGGCGTCCATCCCCTGTCGGCTCAGATAGTCGGCCTCCCAGTTCTCGACCCCTGGGATGTGAACTGCGGAGATCAGGCAGCCGTTTTCCTCCACCCAGAGTAGAATGCGGTGGACTTCGGCGAGGGCCTGAGCACTTCTGGTCCCTCCCTGATGATTTATGTAGGCGACGGCCGTCGCATTGTCGGACTGTACCCGAATGGGCTGTCCTGACAGGAATTTCTGAAACGCCAGTAGCGCCAGATAGACCGCCTTGATCTCCAGAACGTTGATCTGCAACGCCGACTCCGACTGAGTCCAGAGGCCTTGAGCCCTGTGGTGCAAGAACACCGCCCCCCAGCCCTTCAGACTGGCGTCGGTGGTCACCACTAACCATGACGGTTTTAGGAAGGACCGGCCCCGTGACAGGTGAAGTGGCTGGAGCCACCACTGTAGAGAGTCCCTGGTTGGTTGTGACAGTGTCACCAGCCGATTCAGAGAGATCGTCCTCTTGTCCCATCTGCGAAGAATCTCCAGCTGGAGAGGACGGAGGCGAAACTGTGCGAACGGCACCGCCTCTATCGCCGCTACCATGCGACCCACCAGTCTCATCAATACCCGTAGGGATGACTGTGGAGACAGGAGGACATTCTGCACTCCTGATTGGATCGCAAGCTGCTTGGCTTGAGGTAGGGACACCAGGGCCGAGTCCGTGTGGAAGTCCATGCCCAGATATGTCAATGACTGGGTCGGAACCAGGGTCGACTTCTGAATGTTGATAAGCCACCCGAACCGTTCCAGGGACTTCATGGTCACCTCCAGGCTTACCCGACAAAGGTCTTCCGATGGCGCCCTGACCAACAGGTCGTCCAAATAGGGTATGACGGCGTGTCCCTGCGCATGCAGGAGAGCCATCATGGAGGCCATCACCTTTGTGAACACCCGTGGTGCTGAGGCTAGCCCGAATGGCAGTGCCACAAATTGGAAGTGCTCTTCCCCCACTGCGAATCTCAACCAGCGCTGATGAGCTGGTGCAATGGGGACGTGAAGGTAAGCGTCCCTGATATCGATGGACGCTAGGAAGTCTCCCTGTGACACAGCCGCGATCACTGAGCGCAGGGATTCCATGCGGAACTTCCGAACCAACACGTGACGGTTGAACAACTTGAGGTCCAAAACCGGGCGAAAAGAGCCGTCCTTCTTTGGGACAATAAAGAGGTTGGAGTAAAAACCCCTGAACCTCTCTTCCGTGGGCACAGGGATCACCACTCCGTCTCTGCGGAGTCCCTCCAATACCAGGTAAAAAGCCTGAGCCTTTTCTGGAGATGGAACCGACCGATGGAATCGGTGTATTGGTTGTGACGTCAGCTCTATCCTGTAACCTCTTGAGACTACGTCTCGAACCCACTGATCTTGAATGTGAAGAAGCCACTTGTCCTGAAAGCGGGACAGGCGGCCCCCACCTGTGGGGAGGCAGGATGAAATAGCGAGTCATGTCGAAGCGGGCTTGGGGGTGGCAGCCGTTGCCCCCGCCGGCTTCTTCTGACGACTCTTGGAACGCCACTGAGTAGCAGGCTTGCCCCCTCGGTCTGAGCGAGTGGACGCCGTTGATGACTGTGAACCGGAGCGAAAGGACCACTGCTTAGGGTTCCTTTTCACGGTGTTACCGTGGCTTAGGCTTATTCTGCGGTATCTTAGACTCAGCAGAATCCTTTATCAATTTGTCCAGTTCGGTGCCAAAAAGCCTGTCACCAGCGAACGGAAGATTTTGTAAAATCTTCTTAGATGTGGCATCTGAGTCCCAGAGACGCAGCCACAATAGCCTGCGGATCGCAATTGCATTGGCCGAGGCCACAGCAGAGCGAGTGGCAGTTTCCAAAGATGCCGTCCTGGCATAGTCCGCATAGGCCCTTGCTCTCTCAGTGAGAGCCAGGACCTCTGGACTGGACCTAGCTAGATCAGTGATACCATCCAAACAGATAGTGATCGCTTGTAGGGTCCAGACTGCGGCAAAATTAGGGGCAAACGAAGACCCCACAGCCTCATAGGAAGACTTGGCGAGTTGCTCGACCTGTCTATCAGTAGCATCCTTCAACGAGGAGCTATCAGAGGCAGAAAACAAGGAGCGCGCAGCAATCCTAGTCATGGAAGCATCCACCTTGGGAGACTGCGACCATTCCTGGAGCGCCTCCTGGGGAAAGGGAAAGCGATTGTCCTTAGTTTTACGGACATAACGCCGCCCAGGATGCAACCTGGGAGCTTTAATCACCCTTCCGAAATTAGTGTGGTCCATGAAGGAGCCACTTGGTCTAGCCTCTGGCCGCAGCCATTGATAGATCTCCTTGGGGTGTACAGTCACCTCCTCAGGAGGAGTGACAAGACGTAATGTCTCATTGATGGAGGACACCAGATCCTCCACCCCATCTGGAGGTTCAGACATAGACCCAAGAGTAGAACCCCCATCATCTTCCTCACCATCAGAGGAACGCTCCTCCTCAGAGAGAGTCTGGAGCTCAGGAGAAGCCTCACGGGCTCGCTTAGGGGGTCTTACAGCAGAAGTAAGAGACACCCGGGGGTAACTAGGAGGAGTAGCTGGGTTCTCCAGTCTCCTATGCAGTGCCTCCAGGGTTTGCGACATGGAGGACATCTGGGACAGCAGAGATTCATTGATCTTATTCTGCGTTTCCCATGGCCCTGGGATCACCTGAACCTCAGGGTATAATCCCGGATTTGCAGACTCAATAGTAGCAGATCGGGCCTCTGGGCGTCCGCAGTTATTGCAGGACCCCTCCACCAGTGTCCCGTTGCATGTAGTACAGACAATGGTGGCCACCGCTGCCTTAGCAGCATGCTTCCCAGCTGAGGACATCTCCACAGTGAGGGGAATATAAGCCAAAGTTCACAAACAAACCGGGAATCCCGGTGGCTTACCGACCGCAGTAAAGCGGTAGGAGGAAGCGGTGTGTGTGTGTGACCTCCGCGAGTTCCGGTCTCCCTTGCAAGTGCAGACACGCGCTGCAGTTCAGATCCCAGCCGGGAAGTGAGGGAGAAGATGGCCGCCGACAGTGAAGATGTGGGCGGAGCCAGGAACACGCGGGAAGAACACACAACACGCCCAGCGGTGATGTCACCATAAGGGCTGCCTCCTCCTCCTCCAGACTGCCTCAGCAATGGAGGTGCCGGAGCCCGCAGCGCGGGAAACGAGAGTGAATATCACCACACACACTCTCAGACTGCATGTACACACAAAACACCCGCAGTCTACAGCCTCAGCCCCTGTGAAACACAGGGCGGTCAGCCAGGGAGACCCCAGCACAGGGTCACCGCCAGAACCGCGGACCCGAGGGTAACCGCGCGGTCTGAGTGTCATGACACCACAGTGACAGACACTACCCCCAGGCACACAGGAGACACACCAGGTGCCTCAGTGCCGGTCCGGTCTGTAAGCACCTTTAGGGAGGCCTCGGACGGGGGTACAGCACCAGTCCGGAGTGTAAGCACCATTTAGGGAGGCCTCGGACATGGGCTGGCTCCGTCCGGTCTGTAAGCACCATTTAGGGAGGCCTCGGACGGAGCGGAGCTGTGCAAGGCTCCAGGCTCCCCCTATCCAGAGCCTCCATGGAGGGATGGAAAGGAAAGGAGCACGACAGCGTACCGGGAGAACACTGAAGTGTCCAGGCTAAAAACCCTCCGGTACCTCCACCAGCGTGTTCCACAAGGGTGAGCGGGGAGGCTGTCGAGGGTCCCGAATGGGACCATTTTACCTTGTCTTCATACGCCATCACGTAAGCTGTGAGAATGCAGTGAAGTGCAAGCAAAGCGTGATCCTCCGAGCACACTAAGTTTAAAACTGAGGATGTCTCCTACGGTGGGGGTTTATAAGCGGAGGAGGCGGTGCTACAAACTTGTAGTACCTAGTGTGACCTCCGGAGGGCAGCGCCCTAAACCCCATTGTCTGGGTCTCCCATTATGATGATCAGAAAAAACTTTAACTCACCTCTTCATATCTCCCTGCTCCCAGCATTGCCTGTCTTCCTGTCTGTGCCTGGCATCCAATCATGTGACCGTCGCAGCAGTGACGTCATCGCTGTGCACCCCGGTGACATGATCCAATGGCTGGGACACAGGAAGACTATGCTGGAAGCAGGGAGATACTGAGAGGCGAGTTAACGTTTAGTATTTTTGTGTGTGTGCCAGCAGGGGGGCCATATAGCATGACAGAGGGGCCATGTGCAAAATGAGGGGCCATTGGCAGGATGGGTGGTCCATGTGCAGGATGGGAGGTCATATCCAGAATAGGTTGACATATATACCAGGAAGATGGGGGGCTCGTATATACCATGGGGATGAGGGATGATATATACCAGAAGGATGGGAGATCATATATACCAACATAATGGGGGGATGATATATACCAAAATGATGGGGGATTATATATATATATATATATATATATATATATATATATATATATATATATATACTCCCAGTATATAGCCCCCATCCTTTAATATAGCCGCAATCCTGGAATATATGGCCCAATTTGTGTGAATGATTTTTCCTGGCCCAAAATAAACCCTACCCCAAAAAGTAAGCCCTAGCCCTTTTTCCGGAGGTCAAAAGAAAATAAGCCTGTCTTATTTTTGGAAATGCACAGTATGGACATGAATTCAGTAGAAAATTTATGGAAGAAACTAAAATTCACAGTTCACAGAAGGAGCCCAAGGAACCTTCAGGGTTTGAAGAGTGTGTGGAAGAATGGGCCAAAAATCCCACCTGAGAAATGCATGAGAGACTAGTTTCTCCATACAGGAGGTGTCTTGAAGCTGTCATCCCGAACAAAGGCTTTGTACAAAGTACTTAATAAATTTCACCAAGTGTGTTCAATATTTTATTCCGGTGTCATTTCTCATTATAACACAGCACTAAATTAATGGATATCTGTGGTTTGATTTCTTTGCCTGTGTGGATTGGATGGGTTGTAACAGACATCTGGTAATAGCACCTTTAGAAATATATTTACTTCTAAAATTGGTGACATGTTCAATACTTATTTCACTTGCTGTTTAAGTGACTGACAAAATTGTACCATCTTAGTGTGTGCACTGCTGAACTGTACAGCAGCGTTCATAAGGTGAAGTAGTTCAGTGGTACCTAAGTGGTTAACAAGGACATTGATACCCCCTTATGTATACCTCTGAAGTACACTGCAAATGTAATGTAAACTGACACTAATGTGCATGGCTACCTAGAAGAAAAAGGTATGAAATAACAGTCAGCAAAGCATGTTAGAATTAGAAATGCCATAAGCAGACATACACCGTGCCGACAGATGATGCCAGTGACTGGCAATGAATTGTTGGCAGATCTCAGGCCTAACATCAGCTGAACTCACCCTTGTTACTGTAATCATCTATCATGACAATCTCAGCCAGATATTTTCTAGGAGTCCTCTTGATAACGCTGTGAACGGTCCTCATGAGTGTTGACCAGCCTTCATTATGGAAAACGATCACCACACTGGATGTGAGTAGGTTTTCATCATAATTCCAGTACTTGCACCTATAAATGACAAATATGACCAGTCATTAACAGTTACACTTCTGATTATAACAAGAACAGGAAAAAAAATTAGATTTTTAGTCAGTGCAGAATAAAGCCAGATAGGTGATGAGACTGATAATCGCCTTCCCCCAACTCCACTATGAAGATGCCCTTCCAGCCTCGTTGCTGGGGAATGTAAAGGCTGCCAGATATGACAGAACTATATAAGCAATGGCTGTCTTCTAGCCGATTGACAGGTCCTCTTCAAACATACACACATGGTAGAGGCCTGTCCATCAAGAATCTATGACAGGTTCCCTTTAAGATGTATTAAAAAAAAGAAGCCTAGAGGTCTGTAATGTGTCCCATCAGCTGCAGGTTGTAATGTCCCACAGTATCTGGGCACAATAACAGATTATTATTTGGTATTTTACACAGTTGTTTGTTTCTCCTTTCAGATAATTTGCACATTTTCTAATTATTGACAATTTCTATGAATTTGAATGAAGCAGAAACAAAGGATTATCTCCGACATGGCAACATGCAAGTAAAAATAAGCCCTGAGCCGACACAGTGATTACGAGGTGCAGAGCGGCGATCCCTCCTAATAGAGCAGAAGGAGCAGACAGCACATAATTATCTCACTGGCACTTTCTCACCGTTCCCAGTCTTCTTACAGTCAATGCATTAAAGGACAATTTTAAGTGCATGAATTTCTCATATGAGAAGACTAAAATACTGGTAAAGAGAGAAAATAAAAGTTCCCTGTAGATTAAATGTAATACTGCAGATGCCAGCACTCGTTATCTGTGTGGTTTGCCAGCCTTGAAGTACTTGTTTTGCCTTTTGTGCCCTTCACAGGAGGACACTGGTATTCTTGGCGTAAAACAATGTAGGCGAGAGCTGGATTACTGCAAGTTCTTATGTCCTTCGAAGCTCCATGAGGTCCGTGGCCACAGCTGGGAGCGGGGGGGTGCTAGGACTGGGCCCCTACTGGGAGCGGGGGGTCTTAGGACTGGGCCACTGCTGGATGCGGGGGGTGCTAGGACTGGGCCCCTACTGGAAGCGGGGAGGGTGGGCGGTGCTAGGACTGTAGGACTGGGCCCCTACTGGGAGTGGGGGGTGCTAAGACTGGACACCTACTGGAAATGGGGGTTGCTAGGACTCGGCACCTACTGGGAGTGGGGGGTGCTACCGTAGGACCCAGCACCTACTGGGAGTGGGTGGAGCTAGGACTGGGCCCCTACTGGGAGTGGGGGGCACTAGGACTCAACACCTACTGGCAGCAGGGGGCGCTGGGACTTTAATTCTGGACGTTTATTTAAAGACTTGATCCAAGAGCTCTTCATACTGCATTTGTAGATTTTTTTGCCAGTTCATATATTATAAACCTTTTTAACCCTTTTAAGCAGGGGAATTTTTATATTTTCTATTTTGCTTTTTCCTCCACGAGTCATAACTTTTCTTTCTACTAAAATAGTTATATAAAGGATTTGTATTTCCACAGAGCAAGTTGTAGCTTTGAATAACACAATTCACTTTACAATATGTAGTGAAAAACGGTAAAAAAAAATTCTTAGTACCGTGAAAAGGTCAAAAAAAGCCAGACGCCATCAAGGCAACCAACTGGCACCTCAACGGACTCCCATCCAGGATTGTATCATTTAAATACCACTGTCAGGAGGTCGATAGTGGAATTTAACTCCTTGGTCCCTACAGTTGCGTATTCACATCATACAAGTTCAATTCATTTGTATGCATATTAGATTTTAATTCAGGCAATAAGTGGTTAAAGGGACTCTGTCACCAGGTGTTTTCCATCTCATCTGAGAGCAGCATAATGTAGAGACATAGATCCTGATTCCAATGATGTATCACTGACTAGGCTGCTCAGTGTAGCTTTGAAAAAAATCACTGATTAGTCCTGTAATTATAATCCCCAGCTGATTTGACAATTAGTGCAGTCATATGCAAGAGCTGCCGAATCTGAAGCAGAGAAAACAGTAGTTTTATCAAAATTACAGCAAACAGCTCAGTAAGTGACATCACTGGAATCAGGGTCTCTATCTTTACATTATGCTGCTGTCAGATGGGATGGCAAAAACCTGTTGACAGAGTCCCTGTAAGAGCGCAAGACCCCTGAAAAAGCCTGTCCAGGCGTAACGTGTAGGGTTTTGGTTTTCTGCTCCCTAAAATTACCCTGCCAAGGATGTTGAGTATGCTATATGCTTAAAGGGAACCAACCACCCCAAATGACCCCCCCGGACTATTAATATCGTTCCCTACACCCAGCACATACATGTGCTGCAAGGTTTTTAGCTAAAAAAAAACTGTTTTTTAAAAGTGAAGATAATGCTTTATAAAGATTATAACGAAGCGACGGGTGGGCGTTACTTAGCTGTGGCTAAAGCCGAGTTCCAGCTGCCAGTCACCCTCCTCTCTCCCCTCGCAGCATTGAAGTTCAGCCCTTTCTTGTCGTCACAGCCTGGTGCACGGGATGTCATGCCAGTGCACACGTCATCAGCTACAGCCGGGTCGCGAGCCGCGCGCTCTGACTTCCACAGCCGAGCGCAGGAAGTCAGAGAAACTTTTAAAAAACAGTTTTTTTAGCTAAAAACCTTGCAGCACATGTATGTGCTGGGTGTAGGGAACGATATTAATAGTCCGGGGGGGTCATTTGGGGTGGTTGGTTCCCTTTAATACTGCAATCCATACGCAATTACAAGGGGCTACTTGTATTCAGTATTTGTTTGTGGGAACCCTGGTTGGTTGCTTGATATGTATGGTTGGATTTCAAGCAGTTATCTGGAGGTTTTCATTGTGGGCTTTTATTTGTTATCTCCACCACATTCTGCTGATGTGTAATATCTCTTTGAACAGTGGCCTCCCCCTCACCAGACTTTCTCCTCTCCAGTCCATCCTTAATGCAGCAGCCAGGATCACCCACCTGGCCAATCGTTACTCAGATGCCTCTGCTCTCTGCCAGTCATTGCACTGGCTGCCCGTATACTACAGGATCAAATTCAAATTGCTTGTTCTCACCCACAAAGCTCTTCACAGTGCAGCACCCCCCTACCTCTCCTCCCTCATCTCTGTCTATCACCCCACCCGCTCTCTACGTTCCTCAAATGACCTTCGACTAACATCCGTACTAATCCGATCCTCCCACTCCCGACTCCAAGACTTCTCCAGAGCTGCACCAAAACTCTGGAATGCTTTACCCCAAGAAATCAGGACTATCCACAACTTGCATGGCTTCAGGCGATCCCTAAAAACGCATCTTTTTAAGTCGGCCTATCATACTCCCTAATAGAAGTCCATTGTACTGTAGACAGTGAATGGGCTATCCCTCTGGACATTACTCTTCTACAAACTACACCAAACCAAAAAGGTCTACACAGATTGTATAATGACCATCCATGTAAGCTTAGTCCTATGCCCCACTTCCTCAAGATGCCTGGACCATCAGTGCAATAAGCCCCTGTACCTTGTGCAACCCCTATCCCGTTTTAGATTGTAAGCTCTTTTGAGCAGGATCACCTTCATTTCTTGCTTTATTTATTGTATTTTCTTTTTTACATTGATTCTATGCCTATTGTTTTGTATCTAATTATTGTACTATATTTGTTCTCTACTGTAATTACTTACCGTATTATATTTTCTGTACTCTAACCCCTACATTGTAAAGCGCTGCGGAATATGTTGGCGCTATATAAATAAAGCTTTATTATTATTATTATTATTATTATTATTATTATTAACTAGCTGTGCACATGCCTGCAGACACATCTATATTTGTTTGCTGTTTCACTGTATACCTTCTAGGCATACCCTTTAATTGTATGTAAGCCCTGGTTATTTGTTAAAGGATATGCCTTTGTACCTTGTATATGCAGTATATCCCCTGCGGCACAAATACAGTTATAGCTGTATTGTTAGTATGATTCTAGAGCACAACCCCCTATACTCACCTGGTGTGTTTTTAAATGTTTTTAAACTGATGACTGTTCTTTTGCATATCGTATGTGGTTTGTCATAAATAAACTTTTTTAATGAGTTTTTTCCATGACAAACAGCTCTGCTTGCCTCTATTTACTAAACTATATCTGTTTAAAGGGAACCAACCACCCCCAATGACCCCCCCGGACTATTAATATCAGTGCCTACACACAGCACATACATGTGCTGCACTGATTTTGGCTAAAAAAACTGTTTTTTAAAACTAAAGATAATGATTTTTAAAGTTTAAACCGGAGCGACGGATGGGCGGTACTTATCTGTGGCAAACGACGATATCTGATGTCACTCATCTTCCCTGTCTCCCTCGCAGCAGTTATGGCCACCCCTTTGTGCAGCGTCACAGCCCTGTGCACGGGCTCGCATGCCCGTGCACACGTCATCATCTGCAGCCGGGAAGCGAGCGCGCGCGCTCTGTCTTCCACAGCCGAGCGCAGGAAGACAGAGCGCGCGCTCGCTTCCCGGCTGTAGATGATGACGTGTGCACGGGCATGCGAGCCCGTGCACAGGGCTGTGACGCTGCACAAAGGGGTGGCCATAACTGCTGCGAGGGGAGACGGGCAGATGAGTGACATCAGATATCGTCGTTTGCCACAGATAAGTACCGCCCATCCGTCGCTCCGGTTTACACTTTAAAAATCATTATCTTTAGTTTTAAAAAACAGTTTTTTTAGCCAAAATCAGTGCAGCACATGTATGTGCTGTGTGTAGGCACTGATATTAATAGTCCGGGGGGTCATTGGGGTGGTTGGTTCCCTTTAAACACTCATCATGGTGCCAGATATGCCTTCTGTTCTCCTGTAGGCATATGTATGATATTTATTAGTGGTGCACACCATTTTTCTTTGGGTTAAGAGGTTCATGAGCACATGTTTAATAAAGGCAAGTGCCAGCAGTATGCATAGTCAGCACCCATCATACATGGAGTGGACTCTGGCACATACACCCACCACCCCCAATGCAGTAATGTCAGGGATGAATTGACGAGGCAGTACTCTGGAGCAGCCACTAAACCGTGTACGGAGCTGTGTAGTCTCTGTGACAACAGCTGATCGTGGGGGTCATGGACCGCTACTGACCGGATATTGCAAGCCTATCCTAAGCATAGAACATTAGTATTAGGCTGCATACTCGCGATCAGTATACACAGCGTTTTGGACGCAGCGTCTTGCCACTGCATCCAAAACGCTGTGTAGTACAGTATAAGCATAGTGGATGAGATTTCAAGAAATCCCATCCTCACTATGCGTAACCCGACCGCAGCGATCTGACAGCTGCGGTGCGGGTTGCCGGCATTTTACTCCTCTGCAGCATGTTCATTTCATGCTAAGGAGTCGGAAGCGGCTCCCATCGGGTGACTGCAGGGAGAAGCCGCCCTGCGTCCGACGCACATGGTGAGTACAGGGTGGCTGTGGTCTCCCTGCACCACCCGCAGCTTCACTCAGGTCCAGAGGAGCTTCTCCAGACTGTGAGCACACAACCTTAAAGTACCGTCACATGTGGCAATTTTGCTAGCAATTTCACTGGCAATTTGCTGGTTGCAGTGAAATCATGGACACATTGTTCTATGTTGTTGCTGTGTACAAATGGAACAATGTGTCCATGATTTCACTGCAACCAGCAAATTGCCAGTGAAATTGCCTAGCAATATTGCCGCGTGTGACGGTACCTTTAGAGTTGCTCATGCTGGCATACAACTTGGACGAGTGCAATGCGTGGAAAAAAAAACAAAGGGATTGCCCTTGGACCTATGTTATTCAATAAGGCAGTGCAGACCTGCAATTACCTCATGTGCAGGACATTATAGCTTAGGTATCCATGGTTACAGCCACTTATATAGTGACAATTAGCTGCATATAGTTGTAACCATGGATATGTAAGCTGCTGTAATTCCAGCACATGAGGTAAGTGACAAAGCTAATCAGGAGAACTATACTACAACTATACTACTGTAATTGGAAGGATTTATTAATTATTATTGTTATTACTACTACACCTACTACATATTGATAAGTCTTGGAGATGGGAATTCTCCATTAAGCTAAACCTCAGCTACATTCATTCTCTCTGGGGCTGCCAAGAAAGCAGCACTCAGCAGCCTCCTAGGGAATTAATGAAGCCGTCATCTGGTAATTCTTAAGGCTTTGTCACACGCTTCAACTTTGTTTCAGACGTCGATCAAAAGTGATGTCTGGAACGATGCTGAAACAACATCGTTGTTGCGTCGTTGCATGTAAACACACGGATTCAAGTCGGAGGTGACAGGTTTTCCTACATGCTGTCAACTTCAACTTGAGCAACCTGCAGCATCGTTCGGTGTGACACTGTAATAGTGATGTCACGGCCGATCCCACCTATTCGCTGCATTGCAGCAGATCGCTCGCTGGGTTGATCCCAGGCCAGCCAGTGATCGCTAAGGCAACATCGCAGCGCCGTCACCACCAACATCTTGCCGTGTGACAGCTAAGCTGCGATGTCGGAAGCGAGCACGCACCCGCGACATCGCTTCCGATATCGCAGCCGATGTTGAAAGGTGTAAAGGTACATTTCACCTACTGCTAGTACAAGTTCATTCAGTTCTGCTACCAATGTAATATACAAGCTTTGTGTGACTGCATAGCTCAGACAGGGGGATTGCTGGTAATATTCGCTGGGAATTGTGGTCCTGTGACAGACAAATATAAAAGGAGCGTGTGCAGCCCATGAGCGGAAACTAAAAATATCTGACTAAAACCAAAACTGCATATAAATAACTGCAGATTTAGAAAAACATTAGTGGTAATCATCACACAGAGGCCAGTACAACTGAGAACAGGACTCAAAGCTTGTACAAAGCCCAGAAAACATCTGCTCTGCATTGTATGAGGAGGGAGGAGGGGCGGGAAAGGCCTTGAAGAAAAAAGGAGGGAAAGAAAAAAAAGAAAACAGCAGATAAAGAGGGAAGACAGACAGCAACAAATGCTCCATTCTTACAGCAGTCATAAGAGACGCCCCTTGGAAATTAATCTGGAAGCATCGGAAAGCAATTTATCAGTCCAGTTTTAGCTTCCAGTAGCCGTAATGCAAACCAGGAGGACATCCCATCACATTACATGTGCTCCAGTGTTACAGATCCTGAAGGGACAAGTCCTTACAAAATGCAAATTAAACAGCAGAAAAATGTTCCGCATTTCCCAGTAGAAGCTAAATGTATTTGTAATGCACATGACAGATCTCCGCACGGTCACCGCTCCTTTCTGGGCTTTTGATGTCATTTAAAATTCAGCGGAGACGGAGGCAGCAGACGATTCAAGACGAGTCAAAGAAAACCACATCAATACAAAACTCAAGAAAGGATTTTCTGCCTCATACAGCAGAACCTGTACACTGCAGCGACATACACAATGATGAGAATAGGGCGAAACAATTAATGGGGCTGTCCAGTCTGCAGTCACTTCCTGCGTCATCCTCTGTGTGTCCCCATGTGACTGCAGACTTGTGATTCCTCACATCACAGGCACTGTGAGGATTCGCCAGTGTCAGAGCCAAGAACGGCGGTATCATGGCCATGAGTATGGGATACGGTGCTCCCCGCCAGGGTTTGACTAGGAATGGCAATCATTTTCTGGGACAATTTCAAGGGTGCCAACACTTTTGTCCATGACTGTAGAAGGACTACAAACTTGTGGATTTAGACCAGACAACCCCTTTAATCAAGTGTGTAATAATTCTTAAGTCCTCATTCAGACGTTTGTTTTCACATATTTCACCAGTGTTTGGGCAGTGCGTCCAGTTTTAGTGTCAGTGACTTTCTCACTTGTGTAAATACAAAAACTTCTCTCATCCATGACATAGTTGAATAGATTGAAAAAAGACCTGAAGTCCTTCAAGTTCAACCTTCCTCCAATTTCACATTATGTCACTAAATTATCTAGAACCCACAGTGTTATATGCAGGGAATCATCCAGCACTTTATAAAAGCTGTTTAGTGTCAGCCATTGCTACCTCTTGGGGTCGGAAATCCCGCAGACTGACCATTACAATGTTAAAAACAGACAAAAGCACATGGAGGCACCTGTGTGTTGACCGTGATTTCCCACAGACCTATGGGCTTGTATTGGCGATTTTGCTCTTAAGCCCCTGTTACACAGGGCAACATCGCCGCCCATTACAGAGGCGACGTGGGGGTGTCGCCCCATGTAACCGGGCGCCAGCGGCCTGTCAGGCGATGGGAGCCAAAGGCTCCCATTATCCTGCATCGCCACTGGGGTTTCCAGACACCCCGGCAGTGATGCCGCCTGACAGCTCGCCGGCGCGGGGCTGGAGATGTCGCCCTGTGTAAACGCCAAAAATGTGCGCCACCCGCCAGTCGTCGCCGACATCCCCAGCCCCGTCGCCTGGTGTGACGGGGGCTTTAGACTCTTATTAAAACTGGTCAGCAAAAAACACAATGTGGATGCATTCATTCCTATGGTGCCGGATTGGTCATATATGGTCATCAGTTTTGGTGTATTCAGTTCAGGATTTGTTTTTGTCCTGTTTTTTGCTGTCCCGAAAATCGAAGACTGCACAGTTTTTGGGCGCACAGGACAAAACCGGACAGAAACGAATCCGGTCCAGTCCGGATCAGTTAACATGGGGGTCTATGGAGTCAGAGCTTGGAAAAAACAGAATATAGTTTCCCAGATCCAGGTTTTGTTACCGAGCATGCCCAGAAGAAATCCAGAGCTCCTCCCAGCCTATTTTCCTTCTCGCTCTCTCTCTCTCTCTCTCTCTCTCTGGACTGACATTTGTATTATTTACTATGGCTGCAGATCTTGCTGCAGCTTTTCTATGAGGAAACTGGATCCTGTGAAAAACTGAATCCGGAGGCATAATTGCCATCAGTTTCCATTCTTTTCCACACATCCCTGCCGGTCCGTCTGCTATTAAAGATCCGCCTTATCTAGTCTTCATTTGTTTCTCTAAGCAGGTATCCCTTCTGTGACAGTTTCTGTGTTGTATTTGACCTCTTGTGATGCTCCAAGCACAGAGAGCAGAGAGAATACAGCCCCCCACACACATTGATGTCCTGTGTGATGTGAATATGTGACATGAATGTTCATCTTATGGGGAGTGGATAGCAGAAAAGTAAGTGGATCATTCACTGTGAGTTACAGATGGAATGAATCTCCTTATTTGACGTTTACAGAAGATAGGAAGGAAATATAAATAAAAAAAAATACATTAATAGAGAGAGTTTAGAGCGAGAAATTAGAAAATGATAGTTACATATGGATTTTTGACCTGACAGTTTTCTTTTAATGGGTTAATGTGCCATCCTTGAAAACCACAGCCGGAACACATACGTGAAAAACGAATGTCTGAGTGAGACCTCAGGTTGTCACGAAGTGACAAGTTACAAGTATCCAATGGACATTTCTGTGAAATCACAGCATATAAGTTGTTTTTAAAGGGGAACTACAGGTTCCAGGAAGAGAAACGTTTAGTACAGTCTCTGCCCTGATACATAATGAAGCAGAGCTGTACACTGCAGTTCTAGTATCTATAGATTACTTATAAATCAATACAATCCTATCTGCTCCTCAACCCTCACCCCTCCCTCATGGGACATAGAATTTGAAAGTTGCAGCGACAGGAATCTACCAAGTTCCTATGGGGGAGGTGAGACCATTTCAGAGTTGATCAGTGTAGTGTTTTTCCTGTTCTCCAAGCCTCAAACATGTCAGTAAACATTATGAACCATCATATCATTGTACAGCAGAGGATTACAGTATGTTTTTCTATCTGCTTGGTGACATGATTTCTATTTCAATCCAGAACAGCCCCGTCACATAGGATTGTCCTGGACTGTAGTATGAGCAAGGGGCCAACGACCAACCCCTCCCTATGCAGAAGTGTGATGGGGCTGGAATGTAGGATGATCCTGCAGCTCCCAGCATTGATGCCCCTGACACACCTCCTGCTCTCTGCTCCTGCATGAAGTGGAGATGCTGAAATTCTGCATACCACAAGGGAGGGGTGAGAACAAAACAGCAGATAGGATTTTATTAAATTATAAGTGATCTATAGATCCTAGGTCTGCAGTGTACAGCTCTGCTTCATCATGTAGCAGGGCAGGGACTGTATTAATATGTTTTCTCTCCCAGGAGTTCCCCTTTAAATTCAAATTCCATTCTAATTGAAAGAGTTTCATAGTCTTTAAAGGGTTTGTCTGGTGTAAACTGATAATTCTGCAGTCACCCTATGTGACTGCAGACTTTTCAATCCTCCCAGCACCCACACTGTGCAAGGACTTGCAGTTTCAAAGGCAGGATCTGACCACATGCAGTACGCCTGTTCCCCCGTCACTTGGCCCGGAACCTCGACAAGTAGGTTCAGCCTCGCTCAATATAAAAGTGTATGGAGCAAGACCGTGCTCACTGGACAGGTTCTTGCCTGGAAAATGTATACCACATAATTTTTGTTTGTTCCAGACTTAGAAAACAGGTGGATCCTCGCAGCGCACAGTGCGGGTGCTGGGAGGACTGATAAGTCTGCAATCACACAGAGCAACTGCAGAATCATCATATCACACCAGATAACCCCTTAACAGATTATAAAACAATAACCTAAATTTGCCCACACATAGCACCACCCCAATTAACAAGTAATGCAATATAGTGAGCCAAAGAGAATCCAGTATATATTTCAATATGCAAATTTATTAAAGAAGCACAAAACAATGTGTATAAAAGAGTAATAGATCAAATAACATATACAGTATACACCAACAGTGACATTCAGATCCCAGCCATGGAAACCACAACTGAGGAGCAGGTGTAGGTCAAAAAAGATGGGCCAAAAAGCAGTGCTGTAAAACCTAAAAGGTGACCGTTATGCTGTCCTTACACAGCATATTCTCACTGAAGGGGGAGATATATATAATGACATTGCATAGATCATATAGACCAGCTAGTATATATATTCAGGAGTAACTCAACTCCCAGCAATAGCTAACAAGTATATTATGACCAGAATCTGGTCAAATAGGGGTTCCTGCAATTGTCTAGATCAGGGGTCTCAAACTCAGCTGGGTTGGTGGGCCGCACATAGAAAAACATTTATAGCGGGGGGCCGCATCTCTTGTAGGACTAAGTGATATTTTTAGTAATACCAGAATTTCTTGCTCAATGTAGTAAAGTACAAGTCCTGATCCCTTTCTTGTAGTAATGTCTCCATCCTGTAGTAATGTCCTTTTCTACTGATGTCCCCCATCCGATCCCTTTTTCTAGTGATGATCTCTATCCTGATCCCTTTTTCTAGTGATGTCCACCATCCTGATCCCTTTTTCTAGTGATGGCCCCCATCGATCATGGTCCCCTTTTGTAGTGATGTCCCCACACTGATCTCCTTTTGTAGTGATGTCCCCTATCCTGATCCCCTTTTCTAGTGATGACCCCCTTCCCATTCCCCTTTAGTAGTGATGTCCCCCATCTTGATCCCCTTTAGTGATGATGTCCCATCCCGATCCCCTTTTATAGTGATGTCCCCCATCCTGATCCCCTTTTATAGTGATGTCCCCCATCCTGATCCCCTTTTATAGTGGTGTCCCCCATCCTGATCCCCTTTTATAGTGATGTCCCCATCCTGATCTACTTTTAAAGTGATGCCCCCCCCCATCCTGATCTACTTTTATAGTGATGCCCCCCCATCCTGTTTTACCTTCTTATACACTCAAATACACACTCTATCACACTCACACACAAACCCACACACAAACACACATACTCTCAAACACACTCTCACACATCCTCATACACACTCTTACACGCACACTCATACACACACTTTCTTATACACACATCCTCACTTACACACTCAGTCTCACACACACACACCTTCTCACATACACACTCACACTTTTCTCACTTTAATGATGCATCATTCCAGTGCAGGGGGCCGCCGCGGTCCCCACTGTACTGACTTCCGGCCTCCGCTGTGCTAAGACTTCCTCCAGCCGCCGCCCAGACAAGCTCTGTTGCTCATCAAGATCAATGCAATCTACCAGCCAGAGGCCTGCAGGCGACGTCATATTCTGCCGTCAGCTGCGGGCCTCTCATTGGCTGGCAGCTTGCATTGATCTTGCTGAGTGGCAGAGCTTGTTAGTGCTGCGGACAGAAGTCATCACACAGCGGGGACTGCACTGGGGCAATGCATCATTAAGTTGGCCAAGGTGCCGCGGGCCGCATAGTGAAGCCCAAGGGGCCGCATGCGGCCCTCGGGCCGCGAGTTTGAGACCCCTGGTCTAGATCCTTCTCCCAAAAGGATAATAGGTTAACACTCAACCCCCCAATTTACCCACTGTCAGTACATCAATATCACTAAGTCACAGGGTAGCAAGCAATTAATCAAATCACTAAGTCTTATACCTGTTTATCCTGTGTATACATACCCTGTGCCATGTCTGACCGGGAGCGGTCATCTTTTAGGTTTTACAGCACTGCTTTTTGGCCCCTCTTTTTTGACCTACACCTGCTCCTCAGTTGTAGTTTCCATGGCTGGGATTTGAATGTCACTGTTGGTGTATACTGTATATGTTATTTGATCTATTACTCTTTTATACACATTGTTTTGTGCTTCTTTAATAAATTTGCATATTGAAATATATACTGGATTCTCTTTGGCTCACTATATTGCATTACTTGTTAATTGGGGTGGTGCTATGTGTGGGCAAATTTAGGTTATTATTATGGTTATCCAGTAGGACTTGCAGTCCAATTTGTAGGGTATAAGATTATAAAACAACTCCATTGAGTTCAACCTAGATTGAAGGTAGACAAAAGTTCATCAAATTCAACCTATTCACTAACATACTGATCCAGAGCAAGGCTGAACCCATGAGGCAGATGTAAATTGCTCCATATTAGGGGAAAAATTCCTACCCAACTCCATATATGCCAATTAAACTTGTTCCTTGAATCAATGCCCCAATGTGGCACCCCTGCAGGGGATTGCCACAGGATCCACCAGTGCAAGGAGGGAATTACACCTTGGTCTGCACAGCACACAACACCTTTCCACCCCAAACCTGAAGGGGGAGCTCTACTGGCTTCCTTAAGTCAGTTCCCCTTTAAGAACATCCAGGCCTGAGGGGAGGAGTTAGTCAGTCCCAAGAGTCAGTCTAGAGTCTGCAGTGAGAGGGAAGAGAGAGGAGACGGAGGAGCTGGTCGCTGGGAAGGATCCAGGTCCAGGACCAGGGACCACTGACCACTGTGCGCACCCTAGGGAAATGGTCGGAGGCAAGCGGAGGAAGCAGGGAACTAAGAAAAGGGAACCGGTTACTACAGCCCTTTAGTACACCTGGGACACCGAAGTCCGACGATGCCAGCATTTAGTGCTACAGCAAAAGCCCGTAAGACTCAGGAGGAGTTGAGCCTTGAGGAGAGCAAGTAAGAGATGCTAAAACTGACCAAGCACAGAACCAGGGGCCATAGGAGAAACAGGGACCCCGCAGAAGGACCTCAGTCAGTTTAGAACAAAGCCCAGAGAGGGAGAAGAAGCGGTGGGTTCAGGCTCAGGCAGGACTTACCCCACACCACAGAGCACAAAGACAGAGGAGGCCTCATAACTTTCTAAAGTGGAAGTCCCCAGTTGCACTGGGGACCTGGTTAATACTCTGGACCGTACCTGTTACCTTGTCACCAGTAAAGGTACCGAAACAACAATCCCTGTGTGTCTGTGTGCCTGTCTAAGCGCCGCAATTCACCACTGTGTCAGCAAACGTCTTAACTACTACTCCCCTCATCCATCCCCGCTGTCCTGAGGTAAAGCTCCACCTGTGGGGAGCTGTTCTACACTCTGCTGCACCCACCATCACCTCAGCAGCCGGCTGCAGCGCTGGTATACCCATTATCAGGTACCATAGGTGGCGTCACGATAACAATCCCCTTATTCCCCCACCGTTCCCCGCCATTGAAGGTCCAGGGCACGGGACCGGGGATCGACCAGCCGTGATTTCCCCATCAAAGCCGCCATCAGCCCTGGTACTTGAGTACCCCATACCCTGTCGACCACCTCACCATTATAAAATCTAGTGGCCATAACCGGTCATATTACATCTTTCAAGAAAGGCATCCAGGACTTCCATCAATGTATGGATCAAATCAATCATTACAACATCATGTGGCAGAGAGATCCATAAACTCACTGCTCTTATAGTAAAGAATCCGCGTCTGTGATGATGAAACCTTTTTTCCTCTAGATGTAGATGTCCCCTCTGCAGGTTTAAGTGTAGAAAGGTCTCTGTACTGTCCCTTCAAACATTTGTACACTGTATTAAGATCACATATAGTTAACCAAACTGATCAAGGAAGAAAAAAGGAGAAATCCAAAGCAGATTATTCTTAACAAGCTCCAGGATAATCTAATGACCTTTAGACGAAGCGGCAGAACGTCATCGGCATCTCACTCGGGCTCTACGTGTGTCCATCATATACTTTTCATGACATAAATGAACAATCACAGTAAGACACTTCTATAGGTGTATGACTCCAGGCAGCGTGTACTGGGAATACGTTCTCATCACATGGCCATGCTCACAGCAGTGTATACAAGTGACTTTCTCTGCACATACAGACACAGACCAGCAGTGGCGGCCATCACATGTATCACAGGAAACAAGGTGCACATTGTGCACGTTGCCATCTAGTGAAAGTATATGTAACTACACCTCCACATACTGGATTTAAATGTGCAAGCAATGGCAGAACATTTCTTCCTTTTGTGTGGTATAATATAGCATCTAAAATGTGACATGTCTTCTATATATGTGCGGCATATTTATGATGATGTTTGGTACAATTGCGGAATAGGATACACTGATATTAATGAGCAGATTTGTCAATGGTTTGATATGAGAGATGGAATATAACATTCCTGGAGGCAAGACTGCTTGAAGGTGGCAAAGGCTTTTGAAATGTTAGGCTGCCTTCACATTTGCGTATGGGAAGGCAGCGTATTGCTGCGTTCCCATACGCAGTCAAACGCATGCGCACTGCGTTCCTATGTTTAACATAGGAACGCATGGTGCCTGCGTTTGCTGCGTTCGGGTGCGGATGCGGACGATATCTGCTGCTTCCGGTGTCCAGCATCCGCACCCGGGACGCAGCATGTTGGTTTTTTTTGTGCGTTTGGGGAGCTTGGACAATCAGCAAGCGTCCCCAAGCGTACAAAAAATGCATTGGCTTCAATGGGTCCGCAGTGTCCTCTGCATGACACCGCAGGAGAACGCTGCGGACCCATTGAAAAATCTCCCAGTGGCCGCCGGTGATGTCACAGGAGCTCACCGACGGCCACCGGGAGATCAGCTCAGCCTCTGCTGTCCTCCTTCTCCCCGCCGCCTGTAATCTCCTAGCGATGTCGGCGGGGAGAACAGCTGATGTGAGAGCTGTTTGAATCTTCCCGCGCCGACATCTCCTCTCAGTGTCGGCGCGGGAAGATTCAAACAGCTCTCACATCAGCTGTTCTCCCCGCCGACAGTCCCGGAGCTTACCGGCGGCCGGGGGGGGCGGAGATCTCCGGCGCTGATCTCCGCCCCCGGCCCGCCCCCGGACAGCGCCGATTGGCTGCCGGGCTCCATAGTGATGTGTCCGCAGGCGGACATTATCCGCTGCGGACACATCATTTGGACACTGCTTCTGACAGCGTTTGTGTCTGCATGCCATCAGCATGCAGACACAAACGCTAATGTGAAGCCAGCCTTAAATAGTCTTTGATCAGTGGATGTTTTCAGTGCTCTGAAATGTGAGCTTTCAAAGCCAGACATGTGGATTGTTTATTTTATTAAGTGTGGTCACAGGGAATCTACTTACAAAATCGCTAGTTGTAACCGAATCCCATAAGGCACTGCGGCAGTGTCCCTTGGACAGGTGCAGTTTGTGGATGCAAGGCTCCGCTGCATGCTCCCTCCGCCCACTCCCAGCAGCCTGTGCGGTCTCCGCTCCCCGCCCGGACTCCCCCTTTGTCCAGTCTCTGCTGCCCCTCTCCCAGGACCCCTCGCCCCTCTCCCGAATCACCCAGCTCTCATTGCCTATAGGCAATGATGGTGATGTCACAGTCACATGATTAATCACATGACAGTGACATCACTAGAGGTTTCTGATAGATCCACATCGCATCAGCTCAGCTGTTTAAACCAGCCGCCCGCCGATCGGTTTTGACAGGTGGCCGGTTTAAACCACTGATGCGGTCATGTGACATGTCAGCTAATCAGGTTGTTATGGTCACCTGATGTAGGTCCTTCAGTGATCAGATGTGGACACATCGGGAGCTCAGCCGGCGGACAGGTGAGAATTTATTTTTTTTAAACCATTGAATAGGGGAGGGGACGTGAGGAGAGTGGAGGGGAGGAAAGGACAAGAGGGAGAGAGCACACATCTTTATCTCACTGCACTCCCGATGCGATAGCATCGGGCCCATTTCTAGTCTACATATATAGTTGCCAGTTGCCGCTGTAACCCTATCCCAGAATCCACCGCGGCACTGACAGTTGCGCAGGCGCAGTTCGTGGCCGCAAGGACACCGCTATCGTGTCTGTGTCAGCTGGGGTGTTCAGTTATCAGCCAGTCCAACAGAAGACACCTCCTGATTGGAGGAAGGACACTAAACCAAGTGTTGGCTACTATCTGCTCAGTACAAGCTGGCCTGTAGTATGTGGTGTCACTCTAATCTCCAGTGTATTAACCCCTTCTCTGCTCTCACGCCAGCTTTATTAATGTCAGTGACCCTAACCTATCTAGCTGAGAAACAGAGGGTAATGTGATACCTACAGCCTACCTACACCCTTCAGGACCAGGCATTTTAGGGAACTTTACCCCTTCACCCTGGTTTCCACCCTAATGACCAGGCCATTTTTTACAATTCTGACCAGTGTCACATTATCTACATACATAATTGCCAGTTGTTGCTGTAACCCTATCCCAGAATCCACCGCGGCACTGCCAGTTGCACAGGCGTAGTTCGTGGTTGCAAGACCATGAACTGCGCCTGCGCAAGAGAAATACAAGTCACTGCTATTCGTACGCAGGCACAGTACCAGCCACGACTTTCGGGCAGAAAGTGTGCGTGCGCAAGTAGAGGTGACGTCACCACTACTTGCGCACATGCACTTCCTGACCGGAAGCTACGGCTGCTAATTCGCCTGCGTGTAATCACTCCAGATCACAGATTGGAGCAGCCTGTGGAGCACAGAGCATCCAGATCACTCATCCCAATGACGAGATTCCCCCAGCTGTGCGCCAGGAGCGGGCATCTCCTCCCCTCACCGGGGCTTTGTGTGTAATCCACGGGGTCTTGGAGGGCTCAGGGGGGGGATGCCCATTTATAGTACTCTAATAATGATGGGTGATCTATGAATGCAGGTGAGTTGCTGTAATAGCCCCCAGGTTCAATAATCTTTTTGTTGCAGACAGTCTGCTATTTCCATGACCATAGGAGCAGAATGAGTATAAAGTCACACTGACCTCTGAGGAGGAGGAGCATAAGACAGAGCCAATGATGAGCCAGGAGGTGTCTCAGACTCTGTTAGAACAGTGGCTAGCTGTAGTCACAGATCACAGCTCTGCTATCAAGAAGCTTAGCTAAAAATAGAATTGATGAAAAACATGATCGGCATTAGATCCGCTGCCAAGTACAAAGCCGTAATCTAACATCTATCCCAATCAATGATGCCTGATTAGAGGAACTGCTTAAGCAAAAACTGACACCATTCAGACTAGAAGGACTCACTCACACGAGCTTGTAACATGGCTGGGTGTTATGCCATGTCTTATCGGATAGTATTTGGACCATTGTTAGTCAATGTTGCAGAGCAGATCTGATTCAATGCAAATTAACAATCAATCAGTGTTGTTACTGCCTCCACAGATTCGATCCCGCACACCTATACAAAGTCTATCTATGTAAGTGAAACCCTCCTATCTTTTGTAATCTTCAAATAAAGAGAACGATTCCATCTGTCACTCACAGTGAACAATCAACTTCGTTCTCTGCTATCCACTCCCCATAAGATGAATATGCATGTCACATCACTGCACAGGAGATCACTGGAGGAGGGGACTACATTCTCCTTTCTGCTCTCTGCAGCATTACAAAAGGTGAACTACAACACAGAAACTGTCACAGCACAGCAGGGTATCTGGTTTACAGAAATAAATGGAGTCTAGATAAGGCAGACCTGCAGTGGGTTTCTGCCTCTGTGGTGATATCAACTGAACAGAGCTGTAAGTGAAACCTGACACTGAACGGTTAGCAAAGGTAGGAGGGAGGAGAGAGCTGCAGAGAAGGCATGCATAATTACATGACAGATTATACAGCACAGGACTAATTGCCTCTGCTTATAATGGGACAGGACTAATGCAGCAGCTCTGTGCAGGGTCTGACAATGATGATAACATGGAAACTATAAACGGTACAATAATGATTTTAAATGTTTTTAAAAGGTCTGCACAGGCACTATTCAAGGGTAATATTAGTATCATTCTGAAAAATGACCTGACAGTGTCCCTTTAAGTGCTTATTCTTCGCACCTGTGTGCCTATTCTCACATGCAACTGAATCCGATCACAGTGAGGACACTCGGTCACAATGACAGCAGAGCCTGAGCAGAGTGTCATTAGTGTATCACATCCAATGCTCCCACATGAGAGTATTATCACATATTATATGCTCAAGTGACCCGGCCTTAGACACAGTATTAAACAGTCCTGATTTTAGTTTTTTATTCTATTACAGAGTTATTTCTGGGCGTTTTGCTCATACATAGGACCAGCTCTACTGAAAATTTGATAAAACTATTTATTTGTGGAATATTTTGGACTCTTATTCAGATTATTTTTGCATCCTTTCTTTTCTACTGTGTGCATCCAAGCTAAAAAGCATCTATTATTTTTGACCACATAATTAGATATTCACTTTAGAAAGCCAGACAGAAGATTTATCATGACCGTTCATGGGCAGGATAGGTCAGAGCATGGCTGTGCTGCTCTATGGATGTTGTAATCTAAAGACCCCGGTTACACGGCACGACGTTGTATCGATGTTGGCTGCAATCTCGGGATGCTTGGTCGTTTTTGAGATCCATTCTTCAACATCACTGGTGAGATGTCACACGTCTAGATATCGTGGACAACTCATTAACGATGTTGTGAGCAGGGATCGTTTGCAAATCCGGAAATGATCCCTGCTCATTGCTGTGAATGGGCAAAGTCGTCCATGACATAGTTATCGCGGTGTCACACAGTACGATGCAGCAGGTTGGTTGAGTTGAAGTTGTCAAGTTTTGGAACATGTTCATAAACCTGTCAACTTCAACTTGACTAATTATTGTAGTTGAATCGTTCGGTTACACGCAACGACACACTATGTTGTTTCAACATTGTTGAACATGTCACTTTTGAACGATGTTGAGAACACGATGCTGGGCCGTGTAACGGGGCCTTAAAATGTTGTGTTATTTCAGATATGACATATTTTATAAAGATACTTTGGGATGTGGGACCTGATTCATCAAAGACTTCTCACCAGAATTGAGGTTTAAAAGCTGTGCAAAGTCATTAAATTTAGGCTTCAACTCAGATTTGCAACTTTTGATATTTTCACTCCAGTTTCTCCGGAGGCGGGATGAGAGCCCAGAGGGGGGTGGGATGAGAGCCCAGAGGGGGCGGGATGAGCGCCCAGAGGGGGCTGGATGAGCGCCCAGAGGGGGTGGGATGAGCGCCCAGAGGGGGCGGGATGCCATAGCTTGACTAATTCATCTGACTGGAGTGAGATTACTGGTACCGAGGTCTATGCCAGATCCTGAGGCGTGCAACTCTTCATCAATCAGGAGGGTCCGACTCCAGCATGACCCCCTCTCATCAATAAAGGCATGAACAATGCCACCTTTAATGAATCGCCCTTAATGAGGCCAAGGTCGGTCTTGATGAACTGGACCCTGTGTGTCCCAGTTGACTAGTCCAAGAGACAGGTTCAAAATGGCTTCTTAAGCCCTGGTCCCTCTGATTAGGAAAGATGTATCAATTTAGAGTAGCTGGGGAAGTAGATGTCACCAGAGACTTTCCATCTGACTCGTCATGGTGTGTAGACCAGCATGAAACATCTTCAAATGCTGCAGGATATTTATCCAGTGATACACACTTTTTCCATCAGTTCATAATAGCTTTGGGCAGCTCCACCAAAATTGTCAAAGGTTGGATGAGATTGGGCAGGGCGTGGAAGTACCCATCTGATAACTCAATAGCGGCAGCATTCCTTACTTCAGAAATGTTACTCTAATCCTTCACTAGAGTAACATTTCTGGCTATTTATAACATGCACCCATTTACTAATGGGCATGCGTCTTGTAATGAATTTGGTGAATCTTATCCCCACACCCCTCATTAAAGACTGGGGTACAATACGCCCACCTTAATGAATCAGGGCCATAGTCCTCGGCCAGCTAACTGTATAAATGGCTGCATTAGCGCAGCCCATGTGCGATTAATGTCGCCTGCGGTTCAGGCTGCTTGGATCTGCTGTCAGGTTTCTGGTACTTATCTACAAATATCAATTGAAATATTCACATGGCACTTATTGTCTTATTAGTGCAGTAACACAATAAGAAACATTTTTTTTCAAATCTGAACTGTGTTATTTCAACTACGTTCAGTGCCCGCTGTTATAAGTGTGCGAGGCAAAACTGGCGCATAGGCAAAAAAGTGCAGCCGATCTGACACCTGCCTCCCATTACGACATGTTCCTAATCCTTTGGACAGAGAGAAACTAACATGGTCAGTCTGGTAGATTTTCCCTCAAGAATCACTGAGCGTATAAACGGGAAAAAAAAAAAAAAAAACTAGGTCACAATCATTGCAGATTCATGTCCTGAGCTTGATATGAGCACAAGCGAAGAGTCTGTCAGGATTATCACTCTGATGCCACATATAAGCCTATGTGCACACTCACATTATTCTGTGTGAACGAGGGTTCAGAAATCTCACTTTGTAGAGACAGCAAAAAACAGTTTCTTCCACTGCAAATCTGAATGGAAAAATGCAACATGTGAACAAGCCTAACAGAATATTAGGTAATTTATGAAAAGCATGGATTAAACTAGATTACCTGCTAGCTCATCCATATCAAATCAGTGAGCCCAGATTACAGCATAAGCACAGGAAAGAACATTGCATCTTCACCTTCAGATTACTATTATGGGACTCTGTTTAGGATGTCTTCATAGTAATGGATCTAAGTAGCAAATGTTTCCTCTGAATGTGATACATGTCCCCTGCTTAACTAGTGTGTCCCTGTGTGGGGTGACAGATCGTTCCCCACCACCGCCCCCTCCACACCAAACAGCTGCTGGCAACAAATGGCAAAAACATTTGTGCCATCACAAAACAAGGTGTCCATTGTAATCAATGTACTCTGAAGATGTAAGCAATTTTGTGTGCTGTATGCAAAGCCCCCCTCTCCCCTATACTACAGACCTAGAAAAGGAATAAGAACTGGTACAAGCACAGCCCTCTCTGTGGGGACACCAGCTTATTAAGGGAGGCTCACAAATAATGTATTGCCTGCACTGACAGGTGGCCGGGTCCGGCTATAATCACCAAATCCATCATAACCCTCATCATTCTGACACAACAAGAACTAGCATAAACAAATGGTCAACCTCGTGTCTCATAGGATTATATGCATTGAACGTGCAACAGATAATATGTTCCCAATCTCATTCCTTTAAGTAGGTGCAGCAACCTATATATAGTAATTACTGAAACCTGAAATCCTGAGAGTAAGATTAATGGTGCTAATTACACATAATGCCTCATATTCCTGACCTACATTAATACCAATATCATTACAGGGAATGACCTCTTTTAAACCGGCCACTGTATTAATGGCTTCCTCCTATACAGGACTGCAAGCGCTGATGGACAGACAGGGTGACCTTCATTTTATCTGTAGTAAAGTCACCATTACACAATAAAATCCTCCTTTTCAGATGTTTAATATGATTAACTTACATATCAGATATTTTCTCCATCCATCTAACAGACTAAAGCTCAGAGCTCCAGTCCTGCTGGTTAGTTTTCAGTGAATGATAAACCTGGTGAGTCCTGTATCAGAGGTAATTAATAATTATTTACTAATGGATCTAGAAAATGTTCTTTTCCTTCAAACAAAACAGATCACATTTTGGAATAAATTAGCACTCCACCAATTATTTTACCTTTAGATGCAGCATAGGCTATGATTGAAGAATAATGTTGATGCAATTGTGCAAGCGTCGATTGGATTCTAATCATTTGGCCTATACGTTCCATTATGTCTAAGGTTTTGCTACAAGTCTTATTGATTTAATCACAGCAGTGTTAGATGACACAGAACTATCCTCTGACTTACAATAATCTTACTGTATTCTGTGATACAGCTTCAGTCTGTCTCTCTTGACTCCTGCTTGTGATAGGTGTCTCCCTGTCATCTAGTACAAGCAGTAAGTGGGGCAACCTCCCCCCTGCCCCCACCAAAAAACAAAACTGCATTTTATAGGATACACTGAACATTATGTACAACATTCATAAAAGGCAGGAAAAGTGAAAGTCAGGGAGGTTATAACTATAGCTAATCATTGTATCTACTAACCCGTTATAAATATTGATCTTAGATAAAGCCAAAATTTTTAGCTGCATAGAAAAAACATACAGAGAATAAAGTGTGGTGCTAGATGGGGAGGCATTTGCCAGGGGTCATGGTATAGGTGATGATGCCATCCTGTAAGTACACAGGAAGTCATAGACCGAGGTCACACAGGAGGGAATATATAGGACTGGTGAGCACATGACAGCTTTTAATAATACATAAAACATACATAAAAGGGGGCAACAGGACACAATGTGCCAAGGTACATGTGAACATCCAATAAATTAATTCTGAATTAGATAATTGCTATATAGACTAAAGTAATAAAATAGAAGTAGTTGGCACATAATTAGCCAATTTTTGCTTGCCCATCTGCCATAAAACATAACCCATTATAAACAGGATCTAACATTATCAAACTGAGCTGTGCTAGACCAAAGTCTAAAAACGTAAGAGAATCTATCACCAAGTTTTTGCCACCTAATATGAGAGTAGCATAGTGTAGAGGCAGAGACTTCAAATCCAATGTTGTGACACTTCCTGAGCTGTTTGCTGTATTTTAACCCCTTCAAAACATCCGCCATACATGTAAGGTTCATGTGTATGGAGCGGGCTCACCGGGTGAGCTCACCCCATATTTTCCAGGTAATGGCTGTGTATTAAAGAGCTGGGGCCTGACTCTAAAAATCATGAGTGGAGCAGACTTCTGATCACTATGGTTAACCTGTTAAATCCTGCTGCCAAACTCTGAAAGCAGACTTTAACATGTTCAGGCATAGGAGAGCACGATGGGTAGCTAGGTGGGGTGTGTGTGGTGTGGGAGGGGGGGAGGAAGGGTCTTTTTTTTTTTATTGTTGCTGCAATAAACGGTAAAAAATTCATATCTACCGTATCTAAAAATGGTTTCAATGAAGACGTTGTCTTGCCCTGCAAAAACAGTGAGCCACAACATGGCTTGATTGATCAAGAAAGACAAAAAGTTTATAGGTTTTGGAAAATAGCAGCATAACCCCCTACACTTTTATTGCAAGAACGCAGCTTTTTTACTGTCAAGAGATCAGGTTTTGCTGCAAAAAAAAAAAAAAGCAACAAGAATGTCCATGTGTGATCACAGTCTTATGGTTTGGACTGAGTAAGCGCTATAAATTAATGCCAAGTTGAGTAAAACATTACATTTTTTCATGCATGATTGATATACGAAGACCAGCTCTGGTTAAAAAAAAAAAATGATCAAACAATCTGGGATACAAAAATAAATGAGGCGAAGCCTGACTGTATGTGGAAGTTCCCCTTTAAACAGTTTGTAATGCTGTTTTCTCTACGAGCAGAAGTACAGGCCTCCAAGGGTGTATGGAGGAGGCTGCTGGTGACAGGGACTATAAATAGAGCAGAAACATGGCCATCGGTATTATTAGAAGAAAGCATGATGTATTGGTAGAGGGGTACGATAACCTTTACAATGCAGTACACATATACATGGGGGCCACCATGAAGACAGAACAAAAGAGGAAACAGAAAATTATTTAGTATTCCGGATGAATCTATATAGAACGCTATTTCTTCAGGTGTGTGGTGCTGATCCAGCTATGAACAGGTAGGGCAGCAGAGGGGGGGTCTGCCGAGTCTCCGCCATGTCACCCAGATCGGCTATGGAGGACACCGGCACCGGTACCATACTTCATTCTATGAATGGGGTGTACAGTTTTATTTCTAAAGGACCAACATATTCCGCAGCACTTTACAATTAAGAATTAAAAGGATGTCCATCTATGAGGATCAGAGAGCCTCGAAAAGCACTGACACATCCCATGGCAGAGGTCACCGAGCGCCTGTGTAGTAATCCCCCTCACAAATTGCTTCATACATATTTAGTGAAGGGCTCCGTGTCATTATTATTCCTGTACTTCCACACAAATTGTCCTGCATTCATGAAAGAAACATGAAGATGTATTTACAATGCTCTGTGCAGACCCCCATCCTCCATCTCTGACAATCAGTGAATAGAACACCTTGTCAGGTTGGAGATCTGATGATTTCTAGGTAGGCTGTCTGTCATTACAGCTCCAATAGTCCTCTCAATGACTGAATGACAAGTCTGTCCAGCTCTGCGGCAGCACGAACGGAAAGAAGGGCAGCAGTTCGGATCACAGACGTCACCACTAATCCTGCCATAATGTCATTGGTACAGGTGGTGACCTGTGGGATGATTTGCTCTCCCCTCTGTAGATGTTTGGCAATGACCTATTCTTTGGCATACATCCCCAGGTCATTAATAATGTATTACTTGTGCCGCAGTTACTGCCATCATGGATGGAGTCACATGGGTGTGACATGAAGCCTTCCATCATGGCACACCCTTCATGTGTCAAGTCTGTCATCTGGTTGGTATTTGCTGACCTGCCTAAAGAAACTGGAACTCTGCCTTAGAGAATTTTCTAAAAGAAAAAGACCTTCTTTTTCCTCTCTAACAACGAAAAGAAAGTCCTTTAGGTCAAAGGGAAAGCTATAAAGCAGAATACACTATGTAAGAACAGCAGGGAGATCCATTACAGAGCGGTGAAGCATGGCACCGCTCACAGCTAGGTGCCAGCCTGCACCACAGCTCATGTGGAATACAAAACACGGGTTGTAAAACACATGAGTAGGTATGGGATGCAACCACTCAAAGGATGAATGGAAAGAAGAAAATTACTTATGCATTGAGAATTATTTATTCTAATAAAGTCAAAAAGGGGTTGTCTGGGGTTGTCAAAAAGGTTATATATAAAGAAAGCCAACAATCAGTGAATATCAGACCTTGTCAGGTTGGGGATCTGATGATTTCTACCAGCTCCTAGGAAGGCTCACTACCTGTCATTCCTCCGGAGTCGGGGCCTTAGATGCAGTGCATGTGAAAGTAAGGGTCTCAAAGAGCACTGCAGACAATCAGTGGCAGCTGGTTGGCTGCAGCGTTCACATTTTCATCTTAAGGCCCCGTTACACGTAGCAATATCGTTAACGATATTGCCGCAACATCACAGGTTTTTTGCCGTTGCGGCGACCTCGCCAACGATATTGCTGTATGTGACACGCACCAGCGATCGGCCACCCACTGGGAGATCGCTTATCGGTAACGAATGGTCTGGACCATTTTTCGATCGGTTAACTCCCGCTGGCCAGGCTGTATCGCTGTGTGTGACGGGGACAACGACAAATGATCCCGAAACCCTGAAGGATTCCAATGACCGACGGGTGTCGGCGCATCGCTGGGTGATCGCTGGTAAGTCTGCCTGTATGGCATCTCACCAGCGATCACATAGCGATGTTCCAGTGATCCAGGCCAGGTCAAATCGTTGGTGGAATCGCTAGAAAATCGCTATGTGTAACGGGGCCCTTAGACTAGTGGGAGATGCATCGCTGACTACAGAGATGTGGTGCTAGTCCAGGAGGTAAGGATCTGTTTTTTTTATTACATTTTTCTACCTCCTTCACACATTTATAGTGCTGTGTAATAGTGGACAGCCACTTTAATCATTTTAAAAATGTGTTCACGTAATAATTTTACTATACATTTGACCCAAATACTACCAAACTTACAGGCAGATTGGTGGTGCTGTTGCTGGTGATGTGTCTGGCTCACCGAACATTTCCTATACTGGGTCTAACTGTATTCACTTCAAAGCTCGCAACATGATGAGTATAAAATTGCAGTCTGATGGTACCTTTACACGCCGCGACGGCAGGCTGGATACATCGCGCTACTTCGCGTGCACGAGCACGCTCAAACGGCTACAAACGGTCAACGCACCCTCTTTACACGCCGCGACAAGGTGCGCTACGCCACGCTACATCTATAGCTAGCTACATCGCCGGGTGTCTCAAGTAGCCAGCTGTAGCGTAGCGTACCATGTTTACACACCGCTCCAACAAGCTACTATGGGCGGACCCGGTGCAGCAGGGATAGCACATAGGCGTGCAACAATCTTGGATTACGAGCCGTCCGTACGATGATAGGACAGCGCAATATCATCAGGATTGGCCAGGCATCGCAGGAGGCTGGTTAATACAGCACGCTCGAGTAATTGTGTAGTGTGACTGGTCAGCTCCTTAAATATCCCGCCCTATGCTGCGACTACCAATCATAAAGCAGGAGCGATCTCCAATGATCGCAGATGGGGCGCGGTAACATGGCGACTGTGTCACGCCTTAGATACATGGCAGCCACATCGCCGGGTGTCCAGAGTTGCCTTCCGTTGCTTCTTTACACGCCGATACAGCTCGCTACAATCGGCGATGTTGCCTTAAGTTTATGAGCAGAGACCATAAACAGATGTATCTGTCGCCGGCTGTAGCGTCGCCTCTTCAGACGCCGCTACTACAGGCGATATGGACGCTACAAGCTACAATTGTAGCTTGTAGCGCGATGTATCCAGCCTGCCGTCGCGGCGTGTAAAGGTACCATAAGGGGAACTAGAGCTTTCCCGTGCACTGTATCTAAGGCCTCATAGCACAAGTATTTTTGACTAGTATTTCCACGGTAAAACCAGGACTGTTTCCAAAAACACAGGACAGGTGCAGAGTTTTTATTTTTAAGTTCCACTCCTGGATTTGGCATACAAGCACTGATGTAAAAATACTGATGTGCGAATGTGGCCTTATATGAAGTTCTAGAACTTCCATACATCCTATCATTAGCTGTTAATTTCATAAATGGAAAAACCCTCAGCACATGTAGTAATATGTGTTTTCTAGAAGGTTGCATAGCCATCCGCATGTTTCTGTTTAAAATCGGTTCTGATCCTTTCATTTGTTAAAGGGATACTCTGGGGAGATAAAAAAATATTTGTACTGTTTAATTATGCACTCATACACTTAACAGATTACATGCCCAGTGGAATTCTGTTATCTTTAGAACACTTGTAATTCATTATGACAGGAGCTGCTCCTCACCCCTGCCTCCTTCCATCTGGGACACATCAGAGTGAAGCTCCATACTCTTGCAGGTAACAGGGGGCATGGCTGTCTGTTCCAGGCTGCTCCTAGCTGCCAGCCCCCTCATATACACTGTGCAGAATTATTAGGCAAATGAGTATTTTGATCACATGATACTTTTTATACATGTTGTCCTACTCCAAGCTGTATAGGCTTGAGAGCCGACTACCAATTAAGTAAATCAGGTGATGTGCATCTCTGTAATGAGGAGGAGTGTGGCGTAATGACATCAACACCCTATATAAGGTGTGCTTAATTATTAGGCAAATGCCTTTCCTTAGGCAAAATGTGTCAGAAGAGATTGGACGGGCTCTGAAGAGTCCAAAATTGTGAGATGTCTTGCAGAGGGATCCAGCAGTCTTGAAACTTTTGAAGCGTGATCACCGAACAATCAAGCGTTTTATAGCAAATAGCTAATAGGGTTGCAAGAAGCGTGTTGGGCAAAAAAGGCACAAAATAACTGCCCATGAATTTAGGAAAGTCAAGCGTGAAGCTGCTAAGATGCTATTTGCCACCAGTTTTGCCATATTTCAGAGCTGCAACGTTACTGGAGTATCCAAAAGCACAAGGTGTACTATACTCAGGGACATGGCCAAGGTAAGGAAGGATGAAAAATGACCACCTTTGAACAAGAAACATAAGATAAAATGTCAAGAAATATCTTAAGACTGATTTTTCAAAGGTTTTATGGACTGATGAAATGAGAGTGACTCTCGATGGGCCAGATAGATGGGCCAGAGGTTGGATTAGTAAAGGGCAGAGAGCTCCACTCCGACTCAGACGCTAGCAAGGTGGTGGTGGGGTACTGGTATGGGCTGGTATCATCAAAGATGAACTTGTGGGACCTTTTCTGGTTGAGGATGGAGTGAAGCTTCTGGAAGACAACTTCAAGCAGTGGTACAGGAAGAAGTCGATATCGTTCAAGAAAAACATGATTTTCATGCAGGACAATGCTCCATCACATGCATCCAACTACTTCACAGCCTGGCTGGCCAGTAAAGGTCTAAAAGAAGAAAAAATAATGACATAGCCCCCTTGCTCACCTGAACTGAAACCCATAGAGAACCTGTGGTCCCTCCTAAAATGTACAGGGAGGGAAAACAGTACACCTCTCGGAACAGTGTATAGGAGGCTGTAGCGGCTGCTGCACGCAATGTTGATCGTTAACAGTTCAAGCAACTGACAATCTTTGAATGGAAGGCTGTTGAGAGTCATCATAAAGAAAGGTGGCTATATTGGTCACTAATTTGTTTTGTTTTTGCATGTCAGAAATTTTTTTTCTAAATTTTGTGCAGTTATATTAGTTTACCTGGTGAAAATAAAGAAGTGAGATGGGAATATATTTGGTTTTTATTAACTTGCCTAATAATTCTGCACACAGTGTATGTCTCTGTCAGCTAGGAACAGCCTGCAGCAGGTGGCCATGTCCCCATTACTGGACTGAAGAAAGACCAATATCAGGGGACTGGCAGCTAGGATCAACTTGGAGCAGGCAGCTATACCAATTATTCAACTAATTAGAGACCGATATCAGGGACTAGCAGCTAGGAACAGCCTGGAGTAGTTGAAACTGAATAGAGAAAGATATTAGAGGGCTGGCAGCTAGGCTCAACCTGGAACAGGCGGCCATGGTCCCACCACACCCTTTGATCTCTGCAACAGCACATAGCTTCACAATGTGTGACGTAACGTCTCAGACAGGAGGAGTGAGGAGCAGATCCTGTCATACTGAATTACAAAATTTCTAAAGATAATAGAACTGTAATGAGCATCTAATTTCTAGTGTAAGTGCAGGGACAGTATAAACTTTTTTTTTTTTCCTTCCTGGAGTACCCCTTTCACAAGTTTGCTGCTTTCCTTTGTGATCGTTTGTGGGCCAATTTTTGTCAGGAGAACGCATATTAGTTGGTTAATACATTGCCAATACATGTTATGCATAACTGCACTTTGGCATCAATATTCTCCACATATTCTTCTACTACAAAGCAGCTCACTGCCAAAGCCTGTGACAACTATGAGAGAGGGAATTCCAGACAGAAAGGGGAGGCTCTGCATGCCTAGTAGCCAGGGACTCTGATAGCAGCAGTAATTACTGCCAGCTTATTTCATTAAGCAGTATCAGACATGCAATTAATGTAGTGATGTAATTAAACAACTCATCATATTGCTGCTGAAAGCACAAGCTCTACGGTCGAGCTGTTCTAGGCAATCTTCTTAGCCAACACATGATTGACTGGAATATTAAAACTTCTGCTTAGAAGATATTCAATTCAATTTATGGACTTCACAAAAAGGGATGAGCCTGATGGAAAAGCCAAGAGAAAACATTTGCTATGACCTTTGCAAAGGAAAGTACTATCAGCATTTGACAGGAGTCCGGCACCAGGAAAGTCGCGTGCAGCTGTCTGTATGATGCCATATGAGATCCCTGACACACTGCTCTATATCCAATAGTATCAGCACCCCTTGTGCTCTGTATACTGCTCTGCTGGGTCCATGTGTAGGCAAGAATACATCTTGGAAGGAAAAAAAAACAAAAAATCAATTCACTTGCCATGCATTAGCGGTGCTTTTTGTTGAATTTACAACAGGAAAAAACCTCCACATGCATCCATATGGAAAATAAAACCATTCTACTAGAGATGGGTCCTCTACTAGAGATGAGCAAACCCGTGGAAGTGCAGGTTCTGGCGGTACAGCCAAACTTTTTTTTTTTAAAGGTATATTTGGGTCCTAAACTTGACCCAAACCTTATTTGAAGCCACTGATTGGGCAGTTCATCTCTCCGCCCACATACAGACAGCCAGAAGCAAACCACTTTTGGGGGCAAGAGGGCGGGGATTTTTTTTTTTTTATTTTGCAACTAAACTATGGTCAACAACTCTGCTTTACCCCAAAGATGAACCTATCAAATACTGCAAGTGGCTCACACTGGGATAAGCACCAAGCGTACACGAGCACAGTGATGCCCGCAGAAGTGCTGGGATAGCAATCGAACTGAATATGTTTGCTCATTTCTATTCACTATTCTATTCTATACACCTCTGTGGGAGCCATATTATTAAGGCTGTACAACACATAAAATGGACTTGTGTATAGGAACGCAAGTCATCCATATGAAGTATAAAAATAACGTGTAAAGAATACATTGTCTGATGTAACCATTAGACTTTTGTATTCAACATAAGCTGACCTGCGAGTGCAATTTTCAGATCCATAACATTTCATTTTCTCTTGCAGGTCCGCTAAATTCTATGTGAAAATTCCCCTTTGGGGTGGAGGCAAACTGTCATGCGTTTTTGATGCACGACAGTGATGCGAGTGCATTCCGCGTGGTGGTGCGAGTGTAACATGTGCTTTCTCGTGCGGGTGAAGCACCCGACACAGGAAAGCCTGATAGCTACATATCTACAGACAAAGATCTTGAACTTTCTGCTTTGACAGCAGTATTTTTTAAATTTCCCCAAGTTAACTGGCATATTAACCCCATCTGCAGCTTCTGTGTTGCATGTCAGCTGGGAGTCGGCAGATGCGGGTAATAAGCCGGTTACGTTGGGTTAACCCCATGCTTCTTTCCTGCCAGGTTGTGTCCAGTTTTGTCCAGACTCCCTGGACACAAACTGACAGGACAGAATGTTTCCGAAGGTGGTAATTATGTAGTTAAAAGCCGGCAATTTCAGAACTTCTGTGCGGAGCTGAAACTGGCAGCTGCAGTTCAGGAGCTCTCCAGAGTCCTGAACATTAAAGCTGGGTGCGGACCGTGGTGCTGAAGCTGTTAGCTGTTCAGATTGCTTGCTGTGGAGCTTCAGCACCACGGTCAGCACCCAGCTTTAATGTTCAGGACCCTGGAGAGCTCCTGAACTGCAGCCGCCAGTGATTTCAGCTCCAAACAGAAGTGCCAAAATTACCGGCTTTTAACTAAATAAATAAATAATTAACACCTTCTGACACATTCTGTCCTGTCAGTTTGTGTCCAGGGAGTCTGGACAAAATCGGACACAACCTGGCAGGACAGAAGCATGGGGTTAAGCCGACATAACCGGTCAGCTGCGTTTTTTTTCACTGCCGCACCTGCCGCAAGTGCAAAACCGCACTTGCTGCAAGTACGCCTATACTTTGCATGGCGTTTACCGCAACCGCGCCGCAAGTGGAGCCGGTATGCGGTAATTGCGGCAGATGCGGTTTTTTCACCGCATCTGCAGCAAATTTCAAAAAACGCTGATGTGAAAGGGCCCTTAGTCGGCCTATTTTACACCAACTCCACCAAAATGGTCATCGCGACTCAGACTCCACAGCCCTGGTGAGGGATGAATAATATGTTGGCCCTGAACAAATGACACAGTAAAGGTACCGTCACACGAGGCTACGGCGCTGGAGATGTCAGCAGCGACTGGCGGGTGCGCGCATGTTTTTGGCGCCCCGCCAGCGTCGCCGTCCCGTGACACCTCCAGCGCCGAGCCGGCGATCTGACAGGCGGCATCGCCGCTGGGGTGTCTCAAAACCCCAGCGGCAATGCAGTACAATGGGAGCCTATGGTTCCCATCGCCTGTCAGGTCGCCGGCGGCTGTTTACATGATTGGCCGCCTGGTTTCAGTAAATGGTGTCGCCCTCGCCCATTCACATTAGGAGATGCAGGGGCGATATCGGCGCTGATAGGGCATGCCACGCCCCTGCATCACCTAATAAATCGGCGGTTCTGTCGCCTCGTGTGACGGTACCTTAAGGGTATGTTCACACATTGCTTTTTGCTGTGTTTTTTTATTTTCACTCTTGGCCTGGGCTGTGGAGTCTATGACCATTATGGTAGTGTTTGATTTGGTACATAATGGACCTACACTTAAAACATATATAGTAATATATTGGGTACCATAGTTCAATGCAGAATGTGCTGAATATTATTATGTTCTATTTAAATATCTTGATTATTGTATCATAATAATGATTAAAAGCCTGATGTTCACATTGTACTACAATAAATATAGACCTAAACATGAGCCATGTATGAGGGAGTCAGTTATTGAGGAGTCCGAGATGGTAGTTTGTCTCACCCACCCCACAGCCATGCTCTTGGCAGTAAAAAAAAAGCTGCTTCCAAAAAGCAGGTGTGCGTTTTTTTTTTTTACCTGAGTTTTTGGTTTGTCATCTGTCTACAGTATATGCTTAAATAAAGTTAGTTTCATTCACCACAAAAATAGCAAAAACGGAGTAAAAATTGCAGTTGTCTATTTACACTAATTGTTTTAAATCATTAAAAAACAAAAAGCAGTAAAAATGCTGACAGAATTGACATGCATACATATGTCTGCCCAAAAAGAAAAGAAACAAACCTGAAAAAGGACTTACCGTAATAAAATGCTAAAAAGTAGTAATATGGCACCAAGATGGAAAGAAAACTGAATTAGTCCTTACCGGTAATTCCTTTTCTTGGAGCCTTCCACGACAGCATTGGAGGATGTCGTCCACGCCCTATTGGGGGACAGGAACACAGAGAGGTTAAAAGCCCCTCCCCTTCCTCAGTACTCCAGTGTTTACCAAGATCACCCTTAGCCATGGATTACCTGATACAAACCGGAATCAAACACCAACAAGGGGGGGAAACTGATGCTGTCGTGGAAGGCTCCAAGAAAAGGAATTACCGGTAAGGACTAATTCAGTTTTCTCCATTCGCCTTCCACGACAGCATTGGAGGAATACCACCGATACTCCTCAGGGTGGGACTATTGCCTGTAGGACTTTCCTACCAAAGGACAGATCCCGACTGAAGGACAGATCTAACCTATAGTGGCGAGAAAAAGTGAGGAGAGACTACCACATAGCCACTCTGCAAATCAGCTCCGATGAAGCTCCAGCCTGCTCCACCCAGGACGTAGAAGCAGCCCGAGTTGAAGGAGCCTTCAACCCCACCGGAGGAGCAAGGACCGTAGCGACGTAGGCCTCACAGATCACCTTCGTGATCCAGGAAGTGATGGTAGCCTAGGAAGTCGTCCTTCCCTGTATTTTTCCCAAAATGCTGAACAAAGCAGGTTCTGATCTAACCTCCAGAAAGCAGTCTCTCGAAGGTAGTGGAGGACAGTCCGACGAACATCGAAGGAGTGAAACACGGCCTCAGCCGCATTAGCAGGAGATTGATCAAATGAAGGTAGAACCACAACCTGGGACCGATGGAAAGCAGACACAACTTTCGGAAGAAAAGATGAATGCAACCGAAGCGTAATGCGAACAAAGGACAGGCACGGAGCCCGGACAGAGAGTGTCTGCAGTTCTCCAACTCTGGAGCAGAAGTGATGGCCACCAAAAACGCCACCTTGTGAGAGAGACGTAAGGGATGCAGCCAACAAGGGTGCAAAGGGACTTCGAGAAAACCCGTGGAGAACAATCTTCAAATCCCAGGGAGGGACAAAAGGCCGAACTGGGGACGCCGCCCCCAAGCAGAAGTAAAAAACCGCTTGAGTCATCAATGGGAATTAAGATCCTGGGCAAACCTGCCCCAAGTGCCGACACCTGGACTTAAAGAGTGCTCGGCCGAAACCCCAAATCAAAGCCACGCTGCAAAAACCCAAGAGTTGGGCCACATTAGGATGATGCATGGCCGGGATGGGAGGAGGACACCAGGACAGGAACCGATTCCAGCCCTCCCGTAAATAGCGTGCGACACAGGCTGCCAGCCTTGCTGAAGCGTGCGGATCACTGCCTGGGAGAGACCCTTGGTCCTCAGGATCCCGGCCGCAACAGCCAGGCCGCCAGATAGAGCCACTGAAGGCCCGGGTGAAAGAGGACCCTGGGACAGAAGGTCGAGACAGTGGGGCAAACTAATCAGTCCCCAACGCCTTGGGAAGTAGCGGGATTGGAGGAAATGCATACACCAAACAGAAGGCCCAGGGAAGGGCAAAGGCGTCCAGCCCCCGAGGATGGTCTGACCCATTCGGGGAGAAAAAAGGCGGCACCTTTGTATTCGAGCCCGAAGCGAATAGGTCGATCGAAGGGACACCTCACCTGTCCGTAAGAGAGCAAAATACATCCGGAAGGAGGCACCATTCTCCTGGGTGGACCTCCGTGCGGCTCAAGAAATCTGCCTGTACATTGGCCATTCCCTTCAGATGAACTGCCGAGGAGGAGAGAAGATGGCGTAATGCCCACGAAAATATCAGTCTTGCCAGCCCCTGCAAGTGTGGTGCCGCAAGAAGGCAACCGTAGTCACGGTGTCCGACAGGATCTTGACATGATGACCTCGGAAAACGTGAGCTGCGCATGAAGCACTTCTTCCACTGCCAGAAGTTCCCGGAAGTTTGAATACTGGCGACTGACCGAGTGACTCCATATCCACTGGAACTGTGTGCGATCCACCATCGCGCTCCAACCGGAACTGCTGGCAGCAGTGGGAACGGAGGTCATAGGAGCCTGCAGCCAGGCCACCCTCGTCCGAAGGTGTCCGGGATTCATCCAGGAAAGCAAGGTGACCATCCGCCCCGGGTTCCGGACCCGCGAGTTTAAGGAATCCCGACGTCTGACCCAGGAACTCAGTATGTGTTCCCGGAGCAGACTGGAAGGAGCCTGAGCCCATGCTACCGACTGATTGCAAGTCGTCATGGCCTCCTTGCCCGGAAGCAGGTCAGATGCATGCAGCGCAGAAGTTGATGTGCCGCAGGAAGGAACGAGGCCTGTCTGGAGGAGGCCAGCAAGACTCCCAAAAATTGACAGACGGGTTGCCGCCACCCGTTCCGATTCCCAAAGATTGAGCACCCACCCCAGGGACTGAAGAATCTCCAACGTTTTAGAGACCAGTGTGCGCAGAACCACTGCCGAAGGAGCAACCACCAACATGTCGTTTAAATAGGGAAGCACACATATTCCCTGGGTCTGGATGAATGCGATCACTTCCACCATGAGTTTGGTAAACTATGGGGGCCTACAAAACCCCAAGGGCAGCACATTAAACCAATAATGGACCGTCCCGCCTGCCCCGGAGATCACGAATCGCAGAAAGCGCTTGTGGGACGAATGCGGGTGAATGGGGACATGAAATACGCGTTCTGGAGGTCCACAAACAACCTGGAGTAATGCCCCTGGCCCTCCTCTCCAGGAGGAACCGGGGACCCCACACCCGAATCCAACATGTCTCGCAGACCCGACATGAAAAAAATGTGTGAGAGTCCCCCTGAGGAAGCGAGGGGACTCGAAGACACGGAGGGGCTGGCTCTCGAATCCCAAGTGCAGACCCTCCCAAATGGTCGAGAGGATCCAAGGGCATGAGGAGATTGCTTGCCACTGTGGCAGAAACCACAGGAGCTGCCCCACAATGGGGAAGGCGGCATCGTTTAGGGGGCGGCTGGTGATCCGCTGCTGGGGAAGCAAGATATTACGGGTCTTGGCCCCTTTCTGGAATGCCCAGCGACCAGACTTACCCTTCCCCTTAGGTTGGGAGGGTTGGCTGCGCTCAGGCCGAAAGGACTGCCTCCGAAAGGGTTTCTGTTCCGGGAGACACATTTTCCGGTCTGACACCTTTCCAGGATGTCATCCAATGCCGGACCAAAGACAAAAGACCTTTGAAAGGGGAGGCCACACAGCTGGAGCTTAGACGTGACCTACTTATTCCACAAAGTAAGCCACACTGCCCTGTGAGCTGTGTTAGCCAACACTGCGACCCTGGCGCCAATGCGGATCGACTCAGCAGAGGCATCGGTCAGGAAGCCCGTAGCACATCTCAGAAGTGGAATGGAGTCCAAAGCTCCTCCCTGGGAGTACCCTGCAGGAGGAATTCTTCCAGCTGGGTGATCCATTTAAAGAGAGACTTGGTTAAAAGCCTCGCCCCACAGTCACCAGAGCACGGGGCCTGCCAGGGGGATAGCCTGAAGCCATCATGTGTCACCTATACATTATGCTTGGATGATGTAAAGTTTAAGATTGAACCCACAGCCACGGCTGGGTACATTAGGCATGGTGCAGGTGATTAACTGCTACATGGTTGCTGCCAGAGCAGCCCCACACATGTAGAGGAAATGTTCACCTTTAAAGACATAGCTGCAGCCTCCCAGGAGTTTTTGAGGACACTCTCCATCTTACGATCGAGGGGGTCCTTCAACTGGGAGGAATCTTCAAAAGGCAACGCGGTCTTATATGCTACCTCGGCCACCTGGATGTCCACCTTCGGGACCTCCCAGACAAAGTCATCACCCTCCAGACCACTCGGATGGGGTGAGCAGTCGATGTTTTGAAGACTCCCACTCCCGGCGGATGAGAACCCGGATGACCTCATGGACAGGGAAGCCCAACTGCCGCTTAGCCTTTAGGCCTCTGAACATTTAGTCCTGCATAGAAGAAGGGGGTTCCACCACCTCTACTCCCATGGTACTGTGGACAGTGTCCACCAATACACCCATGGACTCCGTGGAAAAATAGTAGTGTCCAGATTCTCGTACCTGGACAGAGGCAACAGAGGCAATATCATCGCCGTCCTGTGATGCTGAGCTCTGGCCAATCCTGGAGTCACAATCCTGGAGCTTCCTCTCTTACGGAGGGGAAGGCCTGGAAGCTGCAGCAAAAACCGGCAGTGCCGAGATAGAAGCTGCACGTCTTCATTAATGGATTGGAGCTCCTCAAGCAGGGATGGGGAGTCCATCCTGACAACACTGTCAGTCATGGCCGACACCTTTTTGTAGGAAGAGGTAAGGTTGTGCCGTAGCCAAAATTCCTGGACGGGTTTTTGCTCCCTTTCACAGGTGGCCCTTGTCTCCCTATAGAAAAAAAGGGAAGAGAAGGGGGTCCCAGTGGGAGTGCAGGGCCTAAATAACTCTACCCCTTGTGACCACCCTCAGAAACACTTACATGAGCTGGGGGAAGGCTCTGCAGAAGCAGAGGTGGAAGCCTATCACCCTCCATGTTTCAGGGATCAGCCTTACCTGGGTGTAGCTTCCGGCGGGTACTTCTCCAGAAGTACAGTGTCCCCAACGAGGAACACCTGTTCCTCTCCCTTCTCCTGGTGACCGGCCGCAGGCAGTAGCGCGCGATAGGCCTTCTGGGTTCCCTGGAGCCGCGCCCAGTCTGTACAGGAGCCACTGCCCGAAACAGGAAGTGCCCCGCCCGAAACAGGAAGTGCCATCCAGGAACCTCTGATGCATGCCCCAGGGACCGCAGCTGGAGGAGGGAGACGCCGGAGAGCTGAACAGGCCTCTAGCGCTGCAATACACGGCCTGCTTTGCTCCGTAGGACGCAGGAAAGCCGGATGGTCCCCCCACGGGAGCCCCGAGAAGGAGGAGGAGGCCGCCCCCGACGTCCATCCCTGGCCTGGCTGTAAGTACACCCCAATGCTGCCTCTGCCGGCCTGACAGCACTGGAACCTCTCCATGCCCCAAGGGGGACAGGAAGACACTGGAGTACTGAGGAAGGGGAGGGGCTTTTAACCTCTCTGTGTTCCTGTACCCCAATAGGGCGTGGACGACATCCTCCAATGCTGTCGTGGAAGGCGAATGGAGAAAAGTGATATTAACCTGCAGATATGTCGCTGTTATTACAACCACCCTCACTATAAACAAAGAGGTGACTGATGCCACTCCAGCCCACCTCTATGACTGAACGCCAGGGGTTGCCAGCCAGAATAAAGTTAATTTTCCCCTGGCAGTGAGGTTCTCAGTGCGGGTGTCGGGCAGCTTCACAATGCTATTAACCTCTAGGTAAGTTACTGGTCATGTCTACAGATGAGCGAACCCTACTGTGATCGATGTTCATACCAGGACTCCTCAATTTCCCTGAATCCAACTCCCTCATACACGGCTCATGTTTACATGATAAATTTATTGTAATACAACAGTAACATCAGGCTTTTAATCATTATCATACAAGCTATGTAGATAGAATTATTAATAATAATATTCAACAAATACTGCTCTGAACTACTGCACTCAATCTATAATGGCCACTTTACACGCGGTAACAGGAAGATAGAAAACGGCAGGTGTCGGAGACAATTGTACCTTTTACCTTCAAAACACCTTGCAGATACCTGAATTACACGCAGCCACTTCAAGGTGTTTTGAAGGTAAAAGGTACAATTGTCTCCGACACCGGCCGTTTTCTATCTTCCTGTTGCCACGTGTAAAGTGGCCATTACATAGTTTAGGAGCTGGTCATTTTATCCTGACTGACTCCACCAAAATGGACACCAACTCCACAGCCCTGGTTCACACCAAACACAGACTTTATAAAGATTGTCACTGTAGGGGTTCGGCGTTCAGGTGCTTTACTTACCAAACCACTGGAGAAGGCATCGATGAACTAGGGTACACTCTGCTCACTGCTGGGTCCAGTGTGACCCGCTTGCAGTGCTTGAATGGCTCACAATGGGGGGTAGTGTCTACCCCACTTCCACAAGAAGAAAATAAAACAGAAACCCCCCCCCCCTCACCCCCTCCCATGGAAGCAGAGGCTTACAAAGAAATCAGACTCCATAGCAGAATTTCTAATTAACCCGGATTCCCTTCCCAATAAATACATAATTTTACATAACTTGATCACATAAGAATATATCACACAACTTTGCAGCCCTCTCAAAGTAATTTTCCTTCTATTGAAGCCCCTAGATTCCCCCTTCAATGCAGCCATAAAGTAGAATGGCAACAACAGTGCCCCAGAAATACTGTATGATCCCCCACAGTGAATTCCTCCCACATTACCCTCCAAACACAACATGACAATACCCCCTCATCTACCCCAGCATAGTATGATGACCTCAGCACCATATGATCTCAAACTATGACCCCCACACAGCCCTCCACACAGTATGATGGATTACACACAAACCTTCACACTGTATACCGTAATTGCTTGCATACAGTATAATGGCCCTCAATAGCTCCCATCCAAGTGCCTCCACATTGAGATCCATTATACTATATGGAAGTCTCATAGCCCTCCACATATTATGACGCACCCATCCACAGTCCTCCATGTGTTATAATGCACCCCCATATTCCTCCAGATTTTATAATGCAATCCCAGTCATCCATATATTATAATGCACCCTCATAGTCCTCCATGCACAAGATAGCCCCCATAGTTGTCCAATTATTATAATTATAATATTACCTCTTATTCAAAAGAACAACTCGTCCCACAAAAACAAAGCCCTGTATGGCTATATTAATGGAAAAATTAAAGAAAACGTATGAATCTTGTAAGAAGGGGGGCATGTATCAGCTGTCAGGTTCCCTTTAAGGGTACTGCATGGGCTTGAAACGCCTAGGCCAAGCGGTTCCTTCAATCCTTTTTTTTTAAAATTTTGTTAGCATAATTAAATATGATATTTAACAATCCATAGATTTTTTCTCTGCTGTGCACACACTGGAGCCATTTTCCTTCTACTTTATACCTGTGCCAGTACAAGATTCCCGTGACTTGTCCATAAATTAACATGTTTTTATTTCTGTTGTGTAAAAAGATATGCCAATCTAACAGATGGCCGTGGCAGAATACCTGTTTTAGTTTCTTGATGTTGTTATATACGGTAGGTCTGCCATTGTCCTGACCTGTGAGGCTTATAATATTCAGAGGAGAGTTACAGTGGACACATGCGGAGATTGAATTATTCGGTTCAGTGACTGAATTACTAGAACTGCTAAAATGCCAGTAGGAGATGGTAAAAAGCTGTCTCCATCGGCCGCAGCAGTCTATGCTTATAGTGACCTTCCTGCTTCCATTATTGTCATTAACCCTTACCCCAATATGGCGTCCTGAGCGCTCACCTCAGAACATGCCCTGCCACCAGTCATTAGGTTATTTTTTCCTCTGAGTAATCATTGAAGTGTATAGCCCAAACCAGGCCCAAGTAAGCAGTTTACTGCTTTTTGTGCCATATGCATTAATAGTCTCCTAAACCCCATTCTACCAATGCACAAGGCTTTTTCTACTTGCATTACATAGTTTTATGATTATATCAATAGCTTCTATCACAATTTCATAAAAGAAAACATACAGCTCAAGGTAACAAGGTAGACGATGTGAAAAGCAGCAATGTAAGAGCTGAATGGTATTACAGTGGGTGCAGGATGCGGGGGCATTCGGGTACTGGAAGAATCGGAGTAGTATGTAATGTAGAGGCCACATATATAATGAGAAGTGAGATTAGTCATGGAAAGCCAAAATGTAGAAAATACTTGCAGGCTCCTTCTCTGTGTGCGGCAAATATCACATACATTATTTGGGAGTTTAATTTGCACTACAAAGGTATCTTGATAATTTAAAGGGGAGTGGTCACATGCAAATACTATGAACCTGCACTTATGGTATGGGGTTAATCTGAAGGTTATTAGAGTTTAAAACCTGCCCGGTGCCTGCACCTTGAACCCCACTGCCAGAAGGAAAAGATTATTAATCCACGGCAGCATTCACAGTCAAAGGGGCGGCACAGCACGGCTCAGTCACCGCTCTGTATTGAGAATACCGGCAGTAACCTCGCCCTGTACTGACTGACAGTAGGTTCTTATGCTGAGTGTCAGTCAGTTCAGGAGCATGGTTACAGCCACCGCACTCCATACACAGGTGATGACTGATAGCAGGTTCTTATGCTGAGTAACTGTCAGTCAGTTCAGAGCATGGTTACAGCCACCGCCCTCATACACAGAGTGATGACTGATAGCAGGTTCTTATGCTGAGTGGCTGTCATCAGTTCAGGAGCATGGTTACAGCCACCGCACTCATACACAGAGTGATGACTGACCGCAGGTTCTTATGCTGAGTGCTATCGTCAGTTCAGGAGCATGGTTACAGCCACCGCACTCCATACACAGAGTGATGACTGATAGCAGGTTCTATGCTGAGTAACTGTCAGTCAGTTCAGGAGCATGGTTACAGCCACCGCCCTCCATACACAGAGTGAGGACTGAACCACTGCTGGCACCGCCCCTGTGACTGAGATTCAATGTGCAGGAGCCAAACAGGTTTCAATTGATATTACCCTTCACATTAACCCCATATCTGTAAATTAACAGTGGTTTTTGCATGTGAAAGCTTCCCATTAAGAAAGCATAGTACAAAACCATAATAAACTCACTTCTTCCCAAGCAGCTGAAGATGTATTTTCTGCCTTATACAACAGATGAGAAGCGGAGTCCCCTACAAGGTTAGCTCCTGTTAAATATTCCTACCCAGCTCAAACTGACTGGACTGTCTTTACAACTTGTAAGTGCTGAGGAATCACGTGTTGAGAAAATTGCCAAAAATATGGTAAATCATGCAAAGATCACAACAAAATCTAATTGAGAGGATGATAAGGAAGGATTTCCCAACAGTAATCTCCTCAAGTGCAGCACAATCCTCCACATACACGTTTGTTACTGGGATTTGCAGCATGTTTGCCTTCATTTAATTACTAGAACTGGCACAAGGACAGAACTACATTCTAACGTAGCAAATCGCTTAGATTAGTTTCGGCATTTTCATTCTTACACAAAATCCATCATAAACCTGTGCACAGATTTCCCCCTCCTGCCCTACACAACTCTTGCCAAAATGTAGCAAAAGCAAAATGCTAAAGACATCTCCATACATAATTGCCAGTGGGCGATGTAACCGAATCCCACAATGCACCGCGCCGACCGGAAGCCGCGCCATATTAGGATACCCAAGTCACGGGTATGCTCATATGGCGCAGGCTGGCGGCGGCACAGACAACACAAGCTGACGCTGCACACGTTGCCTGCAGATCCCCACACCTCTCCTGATGCCGCAGATCACCGCAGCCTCTTCCTCCGATGCCCGCAGACCCCCGCACCCTCTTCCTCCAGGGCCCGCAGACCCCCGCACCCTCAGACCCCCTGCACCCCCATCCGATGCCTGCAGACCCCTGTCAACTTACCTTTTGGGACAGGACCTTTGGTGATGTCACAGTTATGTGGTCAGTCACATGACTCCGGTCATGTGACTGACGTCACGCCAGGTCCTAGAAGATGATAGCTGGAAGCGCCGGGGGACTCGTGGATAGGTGAGGATAAAGATTTTATTACTTTTAATGCTTTCTTTTCACTAAATTTCACTTCTGCAATGTATGAATATACATTGCAGAAGTGAAATTACATTGGCATAGAGCATGCGCACTACACTAAAATCGGACCCGTGCTCCATAGGCCCCATGTTATTTGGCGCGGATCAGGTCGGATCCAATTCGGTCCGATTTGATCCGCTGTGCCCAAAATCGCAGCAGTCTGCAACTTTGGGCACAGCAAAAAAACGGACAGATTCGGATCCGACAAAAATCGGATGCCACTAAGGGCAAATCCGATCTAATCTGTGCTCATAGGATAACATGGGCCAAAAATCGGATCTGTGGCTGTCCATTTTACAACGGACAGCCACGGATCTCAGAAAAACGCTGTGTGAAAGCAGCCTAACATCAGAAAGCAGGTGCAGGAATTCTAATTTTTTTGTAGTTCCTATTTATAATTAAATTCCTAATTATAGTCAAAGAGGACTGAGCCATGTAGTTTTAGATCAGTCTTTGACCTGAACATGATTATTATATTATATATGTTTAATGGATCTGAAATTTATCTACTAAAGTTTAAGGGTCAGTCCAAGGCAGCAAATTTTTTCATAACTCCCTATCTAATTTATCTCTATAATCTAAACTTTTTTTTCCTAATGTACTTCTTATATTATAATAAAAGCCTAAGGCTACTTCCGTCAGGATGTAACGGTATGGTACGTCACATCCTGGCTGAAGTTGCCTGTACACCCACCCTGGGTGTTCCAATATGGCCGCCCGTTGCCGGGAGTGGGGCTTCAAAAGCCCCACTCCCGCCATCGGTACAAGCTGCGGCCCCCCCTTCCACTCTCCTTGCGCCCCCCTCCTCGGTCAACACTTCCACACTCATGCCCCGACTCATACCTCCATGCATTGTCGGCCATACTTCCCACCAGCCCATCGTCGTTGCCGCATCTTCGCTCCGCTGTCCCCATCATCTTGGCTCCACTCCTCCGTCCTGGCGACATGTTTCTTCCAAAATGGCATCCGGGATCTCTCGCGAGACTTCCCGGACGCCATCTTGGACAAAGTATGTCGCCGCCACAAAGGACTGGATCCAATATGGCGTCCGGGAAGTCTCGTGAGAGTTCCTGGACGCTATTTTGGAAGAAACAGGTCGCCGCCACGGAGGAGTGGAGCCAAGATGGTGGGGACGGCGGAGCGAAGATGCAGCGGCGGGGAAGACAATGGGCCAGTGGTAAGTATGGCAGGCAGAGTGCCTCCGCACTGCGCCGACCACTCTGCCTCCGCACTGCGCCGACCACTCTGCCTCCGCACTGCGCCGACCACTCTGCCTCCGCACTGCGCCGACCACTCTGCCTCCGCACTGCGCCGACCACTCTGCCTCTGCACTGCGCCGACCACTCTGCCTCCGCACTGCGCCGACCACTCTGCCACCATATACACTGGTAACCACTGAGCCACCATAGAGTGCTAATCACTGAGTCACTGTGTACAGTGCTAACCACTGAGCCACCTTATACAGTGCTAACCACTGAGCCACCTTATACAGTGCTAACCACTGAGCGGCCATATACTGTGCTAACCACTGAGCCACCATAGAGTGCTAATCACTGAGTCACTGTGTATAGTGCTAACCACTGAGCCACCTTATACAGTGCTAACCACTGAGCCACCTTATACAGTGCTAACCACTGAGCCACCATACTGTGCTAAACACTGAGCCACCGTACAGTGCTAACCACTGAGCGGCCATATACTGTGCTAACCACTGAGCCACCGTGCAGCATGTCAATTGGGACTTTTTTTTTCTCAGCATATTTCACTCATTGACCTCAATGTAGTCATGAAAAACTGCTGTAAAAAACGCATGCTCTTTTAAATACTCTAAATATCTTTCTGGTAGCCAAAAATAATTTCATTCTCTCTCTCTTGATTTGACTCAAAAACGCATGGAAGAAAACACTGTATTTAGGCAAGGTAAAACGCACAAAAAATGCAACACAGAGGCTTTTAAACCCATTGTGTTCTTTGGTGTTTTTCTGCCAGGAGGTGCCGATTTGGTGCAGATAGCCCGACTGTCATCACTCTTGGCTTCACTCTTCATTCCGCACTTCTACAAATCTGAATCAGAATAGAATCTGAACAGAGTTTCTCTTAGATCAGACACAAACGTCAGTGAAATAAACTAAGGCGTATATATTGACTTATGGCTCAGATTAATGGGAGGCTGAAATAAGAGATGAGAAAAACTGCCATGTGAATAAGGCCAAAGGCAGTCTCCGACATGTCTCTCTCAGATGAGCCATCATTGATTGATCTTGGGGGCTTCAGATATTTCTAAAGGTCACAAGAACAAAGGAGACCAGGACAACTGAGGCAAAGCTCAGGAGAAAGATGGCAGCTCTATGTGGGTATGGTTTGTGCCATCATCAGGTGTTCGTGATCAGATTGGAGACCCAAAACTCTAAGCATGAGGCCCACAAAATAACTAGGACGGTATATGTTGTTTCCAGACTCCAAACATTCAGTCATTATTTTCATTGTTCAGAACATTTTTCTTGGTTGTTTCATTATCACAGATCACTCAGAGGGATTTTTACTTGTTACATCAATGCCCAGCCTTCATGTTTTGCACACACATCACTGTGACCGTGTCGGCCAGTCTTGTAGAGTAACCACACCACTACTTCATAAGACACAATGACCTCCCAGTGTAGAATTACAGCCAAAGGCAAAAATAGAAGCTGTAAAGCAGAAAGCAGACAAGCAGCATTCCCATGCGTGCCCCAAGGAGGACATCGTCAGCCATCAGAAACAATGTGACTGATGGAGTCTGTGCAAGTGATCTCACAGAAGCGTCATCGCAGCACAAAGGCTTTACTGCAGTCACATACCTCTAGAGCCTACCAGATATTACACACGTGTTCCAGTAATGTCAGCAACATTAAATGACAAACCGGTTACAGACAGAGGACAACTTCTCCTTGAAATAGAAAAAAAAAAAATATCCGCAGAGGGAAAGAAAAACCTATACTAACCCCATCCTCCACATATCTGTATCCAGCAGATCAAAAGATTGTCAGACTCAGCAAGGATGAAAACCTTCACAGAACATTTGATTAATCGTTAACAGATTGTCAGTAATCCAACATACTGGGGATTATGTGCCTAATGTGCGATCATCAAACCTAGGCCTCGTGCAATTAGTTATTCTGTGTGCACAGTTGTGTATGGTGACACTATAGGACTCTAAAGGCCCAGTCACACATAACGATATCGTTAGAGAGATCGCTGTAACTGTGACGTTACAACGATCTCTCCAGCGATCTCGTTATGTGCGACACTTTGCAGAGATCAGGCCCCTGCTGTGAGGTTGCTGATCACTGCAAAGTGCTCTGGGTCATTTTTTGATTGTTGGTTTCCCGCTGGTCAGCATGCATCGCTGCGTGTGACAGCGAGAAACCCGCGATCAGTGACCTCATTGTCTGGTAACTATGGTAAACACCGGGTATCCAGGCAGCACGCGCTGCTTAGATACCCGGTGTTTATCATAGTTACCAGCTTCCTCCCTGTTTACAGGCAGCGCTAAGCAGGGAGGACGCTGACATCGCCTTCAGTGATGTGGAAGGTGGCTCCCATGGCCCTGATAGCTGGGGAGATCTGCCTGTTTGACAGCTCCTCAGCGACCAGGTAATGACACTCCAGCGATCCCGGCAGGTCGTTATCGCTGTCGGGATCACGGGAGTGTCGTTGTGTGTGACAGGGCCTTAAGCAATAAATCTATGGTGCAATACCTAGCTAAGGGTGCTTTCACATCTGCGTTTTTCGTAATTCGCGGCAGATGCGGTGAAAAAACCGCATCTGCCGAGTTTGCCGCATAACGGTTCCAGTTGCGGCACGGTTGCGGTTTTTTCCATAGGAAGTATAGGGGGACTTGCGGCAGATGCGGCAAGTGCGGTATTGCACTTGCGGCAGGTGCGGCAGAGAAAAAAACCGCAGTAAGCCGCAGTTTTTTTCTCTGCCGCACCTGCCGCAAGTGCAATACCGCACTTGCCGCATCTGCCGCAAGTCCCCCTATACTTCCTATGGAAAAAAACGCAACCGTGCCGCAAGTGGAACCGTTATGCGGCAAACGCGGCAGATGCGGTTTTTTCACCGCATCTGCCGCGAATTACGAAAAACGCAGATGTGAAAGCACCCTTATATGGAGTAAGTCTGACAAGCCCAAGCTTCTCTGAGAGCCTGTGTAATAGAGATGTAACATAGACGTCTATACACATGTACAAGGTCTTCAGGTGTTTACAAAAAGTGGGGATAGTGGTACAGAAGGCTTTTCGGACGATACACAAGAAAATACATTACTAAGTACTAATACATGTGACGCAAGTGTGTGCTCATTGAGTGTTACAATCATTGAGGGGCATGATGTGGATACACTCATATCTTAAGTCAGGGCACATTCCACGATCAGTGGATGTAGCGTGTTATCGCTACAACCAAACCGCTGTATTGTACAGTACAGGCACAGTGGATGGGGTTTAGAGAAATCCTGTGTCCATTGTGCTCGTTTTCTGCGCAGCATTAACTGCCATGCAGGGCGGCTTCTCGGACACAAGCATGTCAATGTATTGCTGCGGAGTCAGAGGTGATCTCAGCGGGAGAATGCAGGGAAAATGCCTCCGCGCCTCAAACACTGACCGTGGGCACAGGGCGGCTGCGTTCACCCGTGTAGATCCCCGCGTCTAGGAGTCTGTCTCCGGATCGTGAGGACGCAGCCTTAGGTTACACGACAAATTTACTGTGTGGGGACAGGCTCAAGGGCCACATTGTGTCTGTAATATGGCATAACACCTATAAAAGTAGATGTGGGAAATACTGTACCTGTACAACCCATCTAACACTCCAATAACAGAGAAGAATCACCATTAGGGAGGATTACCTGCGTACACGAGCTGTCGGGAGGAGTACGGGAGTGAAGGAGCCCCACACAACTTGGACTCTGCGGCTCCGAATCATCATTTGTGATGTACTGAAGTCACTTTTGTGTTAATGCCGAAGGTGGTTTATAAATTTGGTCTATAATTAATTTGGTCTATAATTTTGTCTTTAACTGTTACTTGGAAGTTGTACGTTGTCTGAAACCATTCTCAATTAAAATCTCCATCAGAAGCCGCACTCCAGACAGGGACTTACAGAAAGAGCACTGAAAAAAATCTTAGCACATAAAAGGTACAGATATTAAAACTAAAAATAAATAAAACAAAGTGTCTGTCCATAAAGGCTCTCTGAGCAGTTATGGGCACATTTACATAATATACCATGTAATACCATACCGCTTTATGGTTTTTAATGACAAATTTGGCTGAATGCTTGTGATCCATCACCGATTGGCTATACGTAATGCTGGTTACAATGATTGCCATGTTGTGCCTGTCCCCAATGCAGATACGCAGACAGCATGCATTACATGTCATCCAGCACTTTTCTCATTTTAAGAACAATTTTATACAAATATTGAAACATGAAGAACTCCCTTCCATTAGAATACAATATTTGTAAAGAGAACTTTCATGGTGAGTTTTCACACTAAATTCCTTTATGTTCTCACCACATGATCAGGAATAAACGTATGATTTAAGCCTAAGGCCCCTTTCATATCAGTGTTTTTGCTGATTTACTGGAGATTTACCGCATCTGCCACGTAACAGCTACACTTGCAGCAAGCCCCATAGATTTCTCTATGTGACAAATGAGTTTTTTGCCGCGATGTGGCACTTGCAGCAGGTGTAAAAACGGCAGCTAGCAGCGTTTTTTTGTCCTACTGAAACTGCCGGATCGTGGCAAAAAAACGCATTTGCCGCACCTGCCTCAAGTCACAGAGAATGAATGGGGCTTGCTGCAAGTGGGCCGCAAGTGCAGCGATAGATCTGCCGGATCTGCCACAAATCATCAAACAACGTTGATGTGAAAGACCCCTTAGCGTATCCTAACACCACTACTAATCCGTGGATCAAGGATCTCACAGCCCCCCGTGACAAGAGTAGTGATAATACATGAACATTTAAACTTCACATCATAGTCATAACTTTGATAAATGTATTCAGTAGCAAATCTCCAATGAAGTGTTGGACTGACCTCATAATGTTATGGCATATCACTAGGATATACTATGACATTCTGATTGGCTAGGTTCCACCTCTGAGATCCACCTAAAATTAAGCATTTATATACAATCTCACCAATACCACTAATTGATAAGTTTGTATATAGACTGTGCATAGGCAGAAAACTTCCAATCAGTGCTGGGAATGTAGATACACAGATTATAAAGACTTCATTACCAGAGACAACTAGTCTAGTGATTATGATCTCTTGCTGAAAAAAAACTGGATTTTATTGAAACAATACAGAGCCCAGTAAGGAATCTACTTTATGCTGCTTTCAGATTAAATGGCAAAAACCTGCTGATGGATTCGCTTTAAAATACAGAATTTAGCAATGTATTCTGCTTACTATTAATGTTTGCCACAAGCCAGGTAGCCCAAAGTTTCTGTCTACAAATATAAGATGTGAAAAGCCCAGGGCTCAGAACTCAGAGAACTAGTGGATCTGCAGCCAGTAGCGTAACTTGAAGTCATGGGCCCCAATGCAAAAGCTCCAATGGGGCCTCCAGTTATTCTAAGTCTTAAACAGAATTAGTATTTGTCTTTAGGCCAAAGGGAGTTTTGGAGCCCCCTAGGCTTCAGGGCCCATGTGCAATTGCAACCCATGCACCTATTGTAGTTACACCCCTGTCTGCAGCAGAGAAAACAGTGATTTTATAAAAAACTGCACCAAGTAGCCCAATGAATGACACATTGCTGGAATCAGAGCCTTTGCCCCTACATCATGCTGCTCTCAGATGCGGTAGCAAAAGCCTCGTAACAGATTCCCCTTAAAGCGAACCTGTCACCCCCTCCAGGCATCTAAAGTTAACATAGCCGCCTTCTGCAGCACTAAGGCTGCATTCTGACAAGGTGTCTATAGCATTTATGCTCCCTTGATTCACTGAAATAAAGACTTATATAAAATCTGTTTCAAACCTGATCCAAGACCGGGAGGCGGGTTTTCATGTGTCTGTCTCCCTCCTCTGTGGTGTCAGTCATCCCTCTCTGCTCTCTGTGTGCCGCCTCCAGGGCCATCTCCTTGCATTACAGAGCTTTGTCAGCTCTGCTACAACATAGAGCTGCTGGTATAGGAGACCCCACAGAAGTAAATCTAGCAGGAGGATCCTTAGCAGACAAAGCAGTGCCTGCTATGTAGCAGCCCTTGAGCTGAGCAGTTTTCACTTTGTTTCTTGTACCCAGCAGCATTGCTCCTCAGCTCCTGATCTAAAGCACAAACTCAACTCTGCTGCACTGCTGACAGCTCAAGGGCTGCTACGTAGCAGACAGTGCTTTGCCTGCTCAGGATCCTCCTGCTACCGGTAGATTTACTACTGTGGGGTCTCCTATAACAGCAGCTTTTTGTTGTAGCAGAGCTGACAAAGCTCTGTAATGCAGGGAGGTGGCCCTGGAGGCGGTGCACAGAGAGCAGAGAGGGATGACTGACACCACAGAGGAGGGAGACCGACACATGAAAACCCGCCTCCCGGTCTTGGGTCTGGTTTGAAACAGATTTTATATAAGTCTTTATTTCAGTGAATCAAGGGAGCATAAATGCTATAGACACCTTGTCAGAATGCAGCCTTAGTGCTGCAGAAGGTGGCTATGTAATCTTTAGATGCCTGGAGGGGGTGACAGGTTCGCTTTAATAAGCCTATGTACCTGTTTGTTCAAATGAGAGCTAGGAGTAATGTCTGAGGTTTACAGACTCTGCCCACTAATGTCACGGTTTCTGATTCTGAATTGAGCCAAGACAGGTATTATTGATTAGTTTTTTAATTAAATTATAATAGGGTCTATCAGGCTTTTGTTTATATTCTTTTTTTTTTTATGGAAATAAAATTGCTGTTTAAAAAAAATAAAAATCAGAACAGAATTCTACCGGAAACAAAGCCTGTGCCAGAGCAAACAGACAACCAACGCTTCACATCTCTGGCTGCATTTATAGCTTTTCCCTTTCTGCTTTCTCCTCATTAAGGGTACCGTTACACATCGCAACACTGCATGCAATTCCACTGGCAATTTGCTGGTTGCAGTGAAATCATGGACACATTGTTCTATCTTGTTGCTGTGTACAAATGGAACAATGTGTCCATAATTTCACTGCAACCAACAAATTGCCAGTGAAATTGCATGCAATGTTGCGACTTGTAACGGTACCCTTAATGCACCAGTATAGTGGGTTTTTTATATCCTTGCTGCAGTGTTGCTCTTAATGTAAGTTCCCTGTCCCTGTCTCATACTTATTCACCCGTTTCCAGCGTCGCTCCCATTGGTCCACTACTAGGATAACCCCTACGTATCCTACATCTTTCCCCAGGTAAAATGAAAAAAGCTTATACTCCCCTCCGCTGCGGTTCCAGTGTTCTTGGGGCTCTTGTGACGTAATGACATCACGTGAGCTCCACATCCGATCACCGCCGGTTTCTGTCTCCCCACCTTCATACGCAGGAGTAATCAACAAGAAGTGAATGGCAGCCGCAGTAGCCCTCACTTCCAGTTTATTAACTTATTTGTCTGAAGGTGGGGAGACAGAAGCTGGGGTTGATTGGATGTGGAGCTTGCGTGATGTCATAACGTCACATGAGCCCTGAGAACGCTGGAACCGCAGCGGAGGTGAGTATAAGCTTTTTTATTTTATTTCACATAGAGGAAACGTGGAATCAGAAGAGGATGCTTTAATAGTGGACAAATCAAAGTAACTCAATGACCTTGTTCTGGCTGTCATACAGTTGCATTGTGAGCTTGTGCCAACTTCTGACTTCTGGCCAGTCAGAGGTTACAGGCCCAAGATGGCACTGCAGGACCAGAGCGGCACTGAAAAAGGGTGAAAACGCCAGTGGTTAAGTAAAAAGCTAGGGGTAGGGGACTTAGATTTAAAGCACCATTCAAGCACAAAAAAACACAATACTGAAGTGGTGCTTTTAGTGAAGGTGAGGTGAGGTAAGGACGTGCTCAGGGCACAGTGCTTCCATAGTGCCCACTGTATGCAAGACCAGGTGAAGAGGGAGCTCCCTTGCTGTAATATATAACGGGAGAAGCGTGGATTTCTGTATACCAATCTATTCTGCATTATCTGATGGCAGCTGCTTTGATTTGTAAATCTTGCAGTCTTATTCCAATGCAGCTGGTTCCCCGCAAAAAGATGTTACAGATTCTTTTGTAAATCATAAATCATAGAGAAAAAAGCAGCATCAGAAAACTTACCATCCATGCCAAAAACAGAAACCAAAGGCACTTACAGGATGCAGTCAGAGCCCAATTGTGGAGCAAGCCCAGCTGCTGGCTAAAGACTCACCTCAACCAGCAATGTGGGAGGCGAGCTGCCATGCATATACTGGGCCTGCATAGGACACCATTCACACTGATACATATGATGCAGAGTGTCTGAAAGCTACCCAACCACTCTGCTGCCTGAGCATTGGGCCGCACAGTACGATGCCTCTGCACCACTGGATGAATGGCGCCCCCATGGGCCCAACTGCACCCTGGATGGATAAAAAAGTGCAAAAGTCTTTTATATGATAAATAAAAAACCTTTATAGATGGGATTTTGGTTCATGTGTTGGCCCAAGACATTTAAGCCGGTGACCCACGATCAAGGGATCCCATGCTCACCAGTCCTAACTAAATTGTACAAAATCTACTAGAGAAAAAAGCAGCATCAGAAAACTTACCATCCATGCCAAAAACAGAAACCAAAGGCACTTACAGGATGCAGTCAGAGCCCAATTGTGGAGCAAGCCCAGCTGCTGGCTAAAGACTCACCTCAACCAGCAATGTGGGAGGCGAGCTGCCATGCATATACTGGGCCTGCATAGGACACCATTCACACTGATACATATGATGCAGAGTGTCTGAAAGCTACCCAACCACTCTGCTGCCTGAGCATTGGGCCGCACAGTACGATGCCTCTGCACCACTGGATGAATGGCGCCCCCATGGGCCCAACTGCACCCTGGATGGATAAAAAAGTGCAAAAGTCTTTTATATGATAAATAAAAAACCTTTATAGATGGGATTTTGGTTCATGTGTTGGCCCAAGACATTTAAGCCGGTGACCCACGATCAAGGGATCCCATGCTCACCAGTCCTAACTAAATTGTACAAAATCTACTGGGCCAACACATGAACCAAAATCCCATCTATAAAGGTTTTTTATTTATCATATAAAAGACTTTTGCACTTTTTTATCCATCCAGGGTGCAGTTGGGCCCATGGGGGCGCCATTCATCCAGTGGTGCAGAGGCATCGTACTGTGCGGCCCAATGCTCAGGCAGCAGAGTGGTTGGGTAGCTTTCAGACACTCTGCATCATATGTATCAGTGTGAATGGTGTCCTATGCAGGCCCAGTATATGCATGGCAGCTCGCCTCCCACATTGCTGGTTGAGGTGAGTCTTTAGCCAGCAGCTGGGCTTGCTCCACAATTGGGCTCTGACTGCATCCTGTAAGTGCCTTTGGTTTCTGTTTTTGGCATGGATGGTAAGTTTTCTGATGCTGCTTTTTTCTCTAGTAGATTTTGTACAATTTAGTTAGGACTGGTGAGCATGGGATCCCTTGATCGTGGGTCACCGGCTTAAATGTCTTGGGCCAACACATGAACCAAAATCCCATCTATAAAGGTTTTTTATTTATCATATAAAAGACTTTTGCACTTTTTTATCCATCCAGGGTGCAGTTGGGCCCATGGGGGCGCCATTCATCCAGTGGTGCAGAGGCATCGTACTGTGCGGCCCAATGCTCAGGCAGCAGAGTGGTTGGGTAGCTTTCAGACACTCTGCATCATATGTATCAGTGTGAATGGTGTCCTATGCAGGCCCAGTATATGCATGGCAGCTCGCCTCCCACATTGCTGGTTGAGGTGAGTCTTTAGCCAGCAGCTGGGCTTGCTCCACAATTGGGCTCTGACTGCATCCTGTAAGTGCCTTTGGTTTCTGTTTTTGGCATGGATGGTAAGTTTTCTGATGCTGCTTTTTTCTCTAGTAGATTTTGTACAATTTAGTTAGGACTGGTGAGCATGGGATCCCTTGATCGTGGGTCACCGGCTTAAATGTCTTGGGCCAACACATGAACCAAAATCCCATCTATAAAGGTTTTTTATTTATCATATAAAAGACTTTTGCACTTTTTTATCCATCCAGGGTGCAGTTGGGCCCATGGGGGCGCCATTCATCCAGTGGTGCAGAGGCATCGTACTGTGCGGCCCAATGCTCAGGCAGCAGAGTGGTTGGGTAGCTTTCAGACACTCTGCATCATATGTATCAGTGTGAATGGTGTCCTATGCAGGCCCAGTATATGCATGGCAGCTCGCCTCCCACATTGCTGGTTGAGGTGAGTCTTTAGCCAGCAGCTGGGCTTGCTCCACAATTGGGCTCTGACTGCATCCTGTAAGTGCCTTTGGTTTCTGTTTTTGGCATGGATGGTAAGTTTTCTGATGCTGCTTTTTTTTCTCTAGTAGATTTTGTACAATTTAGTTAGGACTGGTGAGCATGGGATCCCTTGATCGTGGGTCACCGGCTTAAATGTCTTGGGCCAACACATGAACCAAAATCCCATCTATAAAGGTTTTTTATTTATCATATAAAAGACTTTTGCACTTTTTTATCCATCCAGGGTGCAGTTGGGCCCATGGGGGCGCCATTCATCCAGTGGTGCAGAGGCATCGTACTGTGCGGCCCAATGCTCAGGCAGCAGAGTGGTTGGGTAGCTTTCAGACACTCTGCATCATATGTATCAGTGTGAATGGTGTCCTATGCAGGCCCAGTATATGCATGGCAGCTCGCCTCCCACATTGCTGGTTGAGGTGAGTCTTTAGCCAGCAGCTGGGCTTGCTCCACAATTGGGCTCTGACTGCATCCTGTAAGTGCCTTTGGTTTCTGTTTTTGGCATGGATGGTAAGTTTTCTGATGCTGCTTTTTTTTCTCTAGTAGATTTTGTACAATTTAGTTAGGACTGGTGAGCATGGGATCCCTTGATCGTGGGTCACCGGCTTAAATGTCTTGGGCCAACACATGAACCAAAATCCCATCTATAAAGGTTTTTTATTTATCATATAAAAGACTTTTGCACTTTTTTATCCATCCAGGGTGCAGTTGGGCCCATGGGGGCGCCATTCATCCAGTGGTGCAGAGGCATCGTACTGTGCGGCCCAATGCTCAGGCAGCAGAGTGGTTGGGTAGCTTTCAGACACTCTGCATCATATGTATCAGTGTGAATGGTGTCCTATGCAGGCCCAGTATATGCATGGCAGCTCGCCTCCCACATTGCTGGTTGAGGTGAGTCTTTAGCCAGCAGCTGGGCTTGCTCCACAATTGGGCTCTGACTGCATCCTGTAAGTGCCTTTGGTTTCTGTTTTTGGCATGGATGGTAAGTTTTCTGATGCTGCTTTTTTCTCTAGTAGATTTTGTACAATTTAGTTAGGACTGGTGAGCATGGGATCCCTTGATCGTGGGTCACCGGCTTAAATGTCTTGGGCCAACACATGAACCAAAATCCCATCTATAAAGGTTTTTTATTTATCATATAAAAGACTTTTGCACTTTTTTATCCATCCAGGGTGCAGTTGGGCCCATGGGGGCGCCATTCATCCAGTGGTGCAGAGGCATCGTACTGTGCGGCCCAATGCTCAGGCAGCAGAGTGGTTGGGTAGCTTTCAGACACTCTGCATCATATGTATCAGTGGTGAATGGTGTCCTATGCAGGCCCAGTATATGCATGGCAGCTCGCCTCCCACATTGCTGGTTGAGGTGAGTCTTTAGCCAGCAGCTGGGCTTGCTCCACAATTGGGCTCTGACTGCATCCTGTAAGTGCCTTTGGTTTCTGTTTTTGGCATGGATGGTAAATCATAAATCATGCAGCCATTGATCTGACGGCTTCCAACAGTGGCTGTATGAGAAACTTATGACAAAAGTATTTCCCAATGAAAAAAAAATGTATTCAATGTGAAATACTGCCAGTACTTATTTGTGTGCAAGGAAGAGAATATATGTGCATTGACATATGCCACTACGGTAGTTGTGCCAGCCACAGAGGGGTAGCACGATGATGAGGGCTTAGTACTAACAGAAAAATGGAAGAGAAGCGATCTGCCACTAGCTACATGTGTTTCCTGTGCCCCCTTTTCTTCCATATAGTATTAATCTCCCCTACCCTTATTTTAATTAAAGGGGAATAAATGGGACCATCTGCAGATTTAATGTTTCACATATGTCATCTTCTATTAATGCAACTGTTAGGCTGAAGTCAGACTGGGCAAGAGACAAGCGAGATATCTGTGCGAGTCTGACATGCCTCACCCGGCACGGCCGCTCGCTGTCCAGAGAGTCGTTGGCCGGGCCGGGTGAGGCATGGGAGAGTCGCACAATTCTCTTGCTTGTCTCTCGCCCAGTGTGACTTTAGCGTTAGAGTTCACTCACTCCGGTAGATACAAAAACCAAATGATCTGTCCCATTCTCATCCAGAAAAGTTGGGCAAGTAAGATCAGATTGATATTTCCTATGTGCTGGGAGGGAATAGTTTGTTTTTCTCACCTAGCCTCTGTGTGACATCCATATGCAATGCGTGTTTATTTTTCAGCAGCTATTCTTCTACAAATCATTTACTGGACCACTTACAGTGTCCTATACTATAAAATAGTAATGTGTCCATTAAATTCAGACGGCATACGGATGGCCCGTGTTGTATCCACTTTCTCTCGGCCGGAGTCTCGTCCAATTTGCACGTCATCTCACACCATGCTGTCATTTTTTCCTCAGATCAAATACAGCTGAGAAATGTTTTTTTCTCAGATTTGCACTGCCTCATTGAATAACATGAGGCTGAGTAGATAATTTCTTGCATTGCACACATCCTAGTTATATGCCAGTGTGATCAAGCCCTTACGCAGTCACATCGAGCCCCTGCTGATCCAAGGGCTCCTTTGGCCCACCTCACAGAAGAGCCCTGTGCCTCCTCCAAGGCTAATGCTTAGCTGGTTTTTACCACTTCAATCCCACTCCCATTTCTTCTCCCCACAAATAAATATACAGTACAACTGACCCGTTTGAGACCCCCCACTATAAAAGCAGCACCACCGGAGACTTCTTCATACGTCTTGACTTTTTCCTCTCTTCTCATCTTCCCTTAAATTTTAGAAATCTTTTAAAAACAGACACACTGAATTAATCTACCAACCATCTGATATTATAGGGGTCCCCGACAAGGTCCATCTAAAATGTGATTAGATTGGTTACATTGTTTTCCCGGCAATGCTGGGCTATCTTGCAGGGTATCTTTGGCTGGATCTGCAATGTAGCCATCAACACAGGAGTCAACAAAGCCATAGATTGGTCTAACCACCATTCCCTCACCTCCTGCATGGCTTCTGGTAATGATCAACTGTGCCCTTGTCTTGAATTGACAACCACCTCTTATGTGACAGCCAGGACACCAGGAACAAAGAGATGAGCCCTCTGTAATCCGTCTCCATGTCTCGGCTACTTGTGATGGATTACATATGGAAAAAGGCAATGGACCACAAGACATACAGAAGTGGAGACCTAGTGGCCAGCACGCGGTAGATATTTATTTTTCCTTTAAGGCAGGAAAACATTTAAAAAAAAAAAAAAGTAATTTGCAGATTACCTGTTTAGTACATTAAAATGTGGTAAAATTGTCAGAAAGTGCAACAAACAAGTCAATTCTCTTCACTTACTTCAATGTAGAAAAACTGTAACAACAGACACATCCCACGGACAAAAACAAACAACAAACTCCTTTTCCAACCCTGGGCAGCTACATTAGGCTTAGTTTGTTTGTCAGAAGTTTCCAGCAAACAAACTTATGTTCATAGATTTAAACCACCCAGATGGAGGTTTCTGCCGGTCTAGTATATGTGAAGAAAAATAAATAAATCAGCTCTATGTAGGGTAATGTACATCATGTATCATTAAGACACTGGTGCACCCACCAAGAATTTGAGGCAAAGCCACTTTAGAAAACCATAGCAGTCTCTTTCCTGTATAGGCCTTGCATCTTTTTGCTATAATATAAACTAGAAATACTGAAGAATGGACATGATGTTTGTTTTAACCCCTTTGCTGTTTCAGAACATAAAAGAGGTTAAAAACAAACATCAGAGGACTGAACATGTGCACAACATTGTCATTTTTACATTGCTGTGAATGTTAATTTTTGTAGCGGCAGTTCGATGGGAAATTCGCCTGAGAAACACAATGAGCACATGTACAGTTGTGGCCAAAAGTATTGACACCCCTGCAATTCTGTCAGATAATACTCAGTTTCTTCCTGAAAATGATTGCAATCACAAATTCTTTGGTATTATTATCTTCATTTAATTTGTCTTCAATGAAAAAACACAAAAAGAATTGTCCTAAAGCCAAATTGGATCTAATTCCACACCAAACATAAAAAAGGGGGTGGACAAAAGTATTGGCACTGTTAGAAAAATCATGTGATGCGTCTCTAATTTGTGTAATTAACAGCACCTGTAACTTACCTGTGGCACCTAACAGGTGTTGGCAATAACTAAATCACACTTTCAGCCAGTTGACATGGATTAAAGTTGACTCAACCTCTGTCCTGTGTCCTTGTGTGTGTACCACATTGAGCATGGAGAAAAGAAAGAAGACCAAAGAACTGTCTGAGGACTTGAGAAACCAAATTGTGAGGAAGTATGAGCAATCTCAAAGCTACAAGTCCATCACCAAAGACCTGAATGTTCCTGTGTCTAACCGTGTGCAGTGTCATCAAGAAGTTTAAAGCCTATGGCACTATGGCTAACCTCCCTAGATGTGAACGGAAAAGAAAAATTGACGAGAGATTTCAACGCAAGATTGTGCGGATGGTGGATAGATAACCTTGACTAACATCCAAACATGCAGTCCGAGGATACAACAGTGTCAACCCGTACTATCTGTCGGCGTCTGAATGAAAAGGGACTTATGGTAGGATACCCAGGAAGACCCCACTTTTTACCCAGAGACATAAAAATGCCAGGCTGGAGTTTGCCAAAACTTACCTGAGAAAGCCTAAAATGATTTGGAAGAATGTTCTCTGGTCAGATGAGACAAAAGTAGAGCTTTTTGGGCAAAGGCATCAACATAGAGTTTACATGAGAAAAAAAAAAAAAAGAGGCATTCAAAGAAAAGAACACGGTCCCTGCAGTCAAACATGGTAGAGGTTCCCTGATGTGTTGGGGTTGCTTTGCTGCCTCTGGCACTGGACTACTTGACCGTGTTCATGGCATTATGAAGTCTGAAGACTACGAACAAATTTTGGAGCATAATGTAGGGCCCAGTGAGAGAAAGCTGGGTCTCCCTCAGAGGTCATGGGTCTTCCAGCAGGACAATGACCCAAAACACATTTCAAAATGCACTAGAAAATGGTTTGAGAGAAAGCACTGGATACTTCTAAGGTGGCCAGCAATGAGTCCAGACCTGAATCCCATAGAACACCTGTGGAGAGATCTAAAAATGGCAGTTTGGAGAAGGCACCCTTCAAATATCAGGGACCTGGAGCAGTTTGCCAAAGAAGAATGGTCTAAAATTCCAGCAGAGAATTGTAAGAAACTCATTGATGGTTCCCGGAAGCGGTTGATCGCAGTTATTTTGGCTAAAGGTTGTGCAACCAAGTATTAGGCTGAGGGTGCCAATACTTTTGTCTGGCCTATTTTTGGAGTTTTGTGTGAAATGATCAATGTTTTGCTTTTTGCTTCATTCTCTTAGGCTGGGTTCACATTTGCGGACCCCTCCGCAGCGTTCTGCAGAGGGGATCCGCAATGTGACCGCAGCGGCCGCCAGCTCTTATCTTTATAATGGGAGCGCACGGTGCTGCGCTTGACAGCGCATGACAGTGCGCACCTATTCACTACCATATGTGATCTGTGCGCAGGCATTCGCCTGCGCACAAATCACCCGGTCGCGTCCGCACCAGGGACGCGACATGTTGCATTCCTGGTGAGAACGAGACTGTGTGATTTGTGCGCAGGCATCCGCCTGCGCACAGATCACATATGGGCGTGAATGGGTGCGCACGGTCATGCGCTGTCAAGAGCAGCACCGTGCGCTCCCATTATAAAGATAGGAGCTGGCGGCCGCTGAGGTCACATTGCGGATCCCCTCTGCAGAACGCTGCGGAGGGGTACGCAAATGTGAACCCTGCCTTTTGTGTTTTTTCATTTAAGACAAATTAAATGACGATAATAATACCAAAGAATTTGTGATTGCAATCATTTTCAGGAAGAAACTGAGCATTGCAGGGGTGTCAGTACTTTTGGCCACAACTGTATACCATAAAGGGAAGATATCTACGGGTAAGGTATTGGTTACATGCAAAGTGATACGTCATGAGCTTCTTATAATGCTTTTACAGATGTAACAAATCCATTGAACAGAGCCTAAAGGTACAGTTACACACAGATATATTGCTTGGAACTCACTGGTTGCAGTGAAATCATGGACACATTGTTCCATTTTGTTGCCGTGTTCAAAATGGAACAATGTGTCCATGATTTCACTGCATTCAGTGAATTGCAAGCAATAATGTCTCTGTGTGTAACGGTACCTTAACACTGGCATCTGTCACCTAAAAGCCAAAATAATATGTGTTCAGTAGATCTGGGGGAATAGCTATTCTCCTAAGGCTGGTTTCACACTGCAGTTTTTCACTGATCAGGGTTCATCCAGTTTCTGTGTCAAAACCTGGACAGGAACCTGCAGAGAAAAAGTATAATTGAAAGATTGACACCTGTTCTGGGAACAGGTTTTGGAGGCACTCCTGGTTTTGGCACACAAAACCTGATGAACTCTGATCAGGAAAAAACTGCAGTGTGAAACCAGCTTTAGGGGCCTTTCACATCAGCTGTTTCACTGATATGCAGCAAATCTGGCAGATTTAAGCCCCCGTCACACATAGCGAGATCGCTGTTGCGTCACAAGTTTTGTAACGCAACAACCACCTCACCAGAGATCTTGCTAGGTTTGACACGTAGCAGCGACCAGGCCCCCACTGTGACATCGCCGATCATGTCGGAATGGCCTGGACCATTTTTTGATCGTTGTGTTCCCACTGGGCAGCATGCACCGGTGTGTTTGATGCCTTAACACATAGGTCTGAGTCGTCTGACTAGCTGCTGTGTGACAGGGTCCCAACACACCGTCGAGGTCGTTATACGGGTCGCCGTATCGTTGTTGCGTCGTGGAGTAGATCTGACTGTTTGACATCTCACCAGTGACCACGTAGTGATCCTTACCAGGTCGTATTGTTGTCGGGATCGCTGGAATGTCGCCTAGTGTGACGGGACCATTACTGCACCTGCCGGATCTGCTGCCTAACGGCCGCACTTGCGGCTCGGATTCAGCAAGCCCCATGCATTGTCTATGGGGCTTGCGGTCCGGTGCGGCAAGTGTGGTTACACTGGATCGGCCGGATCCAGCACTTGCGGCCGTGGATAAAAATGCTGCAAGTTTTCACGTCCGCAAGTGCCGGATCTTCCGCATCCGGCAGAACCGTACTTGCCACACTGGACCGCAAGCCCCATGAACAATGCATGGGGCTTGCCAGATCCAGGCCGCAAGTCGGCCGGTAGGTGGCCGATCCGGCGCCACCTGCCGGATTGGCCGCAAACATCAGCGAAACGCTGATATGAAAGGGGCCTTAGGCTGGTTTCTTGTGTGCATTTTTTTCAAATCAGCCAAGATCAGGTTTTTCAGCAAAAACCTGAACCTTTCAGGATCCAGTTTTTTGCCCTTTCATTTTAAGGGTGTCAGGTAGAATTCGGTTGCTTCAGTTTGCTACCGGACACCATTAAAGTGAATAGACAAAAAAATGGATCCTGAAAGGATCAGGGTTTTGCTGAAAAACCTGATCTTGCCTGATTTGAAAAAGATGCAATCGTGAAACCAGCCTTATGTAGATCAATCTGCCCGTCAGCAGTGAGGAGTCTTTTAGCTGCATTGCTCCTCTGGTAAATATGGAAATTGTCTCTTCATGAAGGAAGTAGATGAACTTAGTGCCACCTATTGAAGGTAGCAATCTTAAGAGTCATAATTTACTCTTTAACAAGCCTTTTAATCTGACTTAAGGCCCTGTCTCACATAACGAGATCGCTGTTGCGTCACAGATTTTGTGACGCAACAGCGATCCAGTTATGTGTGACACGCACCAACAATCTGGCCCCTGCTGTGAGATCGTTGATCGTTACACACTGCTCTGGATCATTTCTACGTCGTTGCGCTCCTGCTGGGAGCGCTACATCGTTGTGTTTGACAGGGACAATGACCAACGATCTCAATGCTACGTTATGGAGTGACAATTCCCAACGACCTTGGTATAATCCTGGATCGCTAGTGCGTCGTTTTTCACATCGCTGTTGAGATGCCTGTTTAACATCTTACCATGCCTGATGAGGAGACCTGAGTCGTCTCGAAAGCTCGCCTTATAACATCATTTATTTAATTTTTGTTAGCCATTAAAAGGTATCACAACCACAAGATTTTTATCTTGTTTCTTACACTGAGAGCAATCAACATTTTCTCAACTGACTAACACGGTACCAAACCTTTTTCTTCTACATCTTACCAGTGATGTGAAAACGACGCACCAGCGATCTCTGCACACTGTTATCGGGATCGCTGGTGCGGCGTTTTGTGACTGGGCCTATAGGCTTGTTGTTGCTACCTTTTATAGGTGGCACTAGAGTTAGTCTGCTTCCCCCCTGAAGTGACAATTTTCAGCAGATCTGTCACAATAAATACATGAAACCTATCATTGTCACTGTTGGGTATCTACCACCACTTCCATTTACCATAACGGCCAGGAGGGATCACCGGGATATACATTAAACGTGGGCCATTGATGCAATAGAAACCTCAAAACTTTGTAGGTTAAAAAAAAAAAACAGATGATACTTACTCTTCGTGACGCAAGTCATTGATTGTTCGGTCTAATGAGATCATGTCACTGGCAACCATGTTGAATCCAAATTCCTTAATGCTGGCCTGGACAGATTCTTTGTAGTCTGAACCCAAGATGAATGGTTTTCCCTCTTCTCCCGGTCCACCTACCACACCCTGGGGTTCTGGTTCTTTCGGTTCAAAATTTCCTAGAACTCCTTGGCGAAGCACTGGATCTGTATACACATGTGTCTGTGGCTTAAAAGTGAGATACTGTCGTTGCACAATGTTTTGCTGATTATTAACCTTCCCATCCAGGCGGTCTTGATCATTTTGGACCTTGTTCTTCCTGCGTATCGACTCAAGATCTACTTCTACGCCCTCAACATGGGGCCATGGCACAACAGGCTGGAATTCATTTTTGGGGGCGAGGTTATTTTCTAATTTTCCTGGCTGAGGGAGATTTGCATTTTCTTCCTGCAAAGGAAAATAATAAAATATGAAGTCAAGATCATGCAGGAAAAATTCATCAACAGAATGCATCAAAAACAGTTGTGAACGCAGCAAGACATGTAAGCCATCAAAAATGTATGACAATGTACAAAAAAGTATGCGTTTACTGCACAATACCTTTTAAGAACTTACGCCATGCGGATATTATGAGGCTTTCCAGGAAATTAAAGGTCAGAAACAGTGGCGGACCTGGTGCCAAGGGGCCCTGGTGCAGTAGCTGATGGTGAGGTGCAGGGGGAAGGGGGTTGGCCGGGGTGGGGGGGGTGCTAGCGGATGCGGTCGGGGAGCAGGGGGGGGGTGCTATAGGTGCTGCGGCTCCTATCTGCGCCTGGGAGCAGGGGCGGCAGAGGAGATGAGGGGCGGGATCAGACAAGGGAGGCAGGAAGCTTCCCTCAGTTAACCCCCTCTCCTCTGACACAGGATCATGGGGGTCGGCTGGGGGCCCCCCTGCAGGCTTGAGGGGCCCCTTAGCTGGTCGAGGCCCTGGTGCAGCTGAACCAGCTGCACCATGGTAGGTCCACCCCTGGTCAGAAACTAAAATGGAGATTTGGAGGCAGTTTGGAGATTGTATAAATATTTGTGCACTATTTCCTACTAATATGTGGCTTTCAAAGCTGCACTTTTCACCAGGGCCGTGGAGTCGGTGCGCATTTTGGTGGCTTCCGAGTCGATTTCAGGGGAATTGAGGAGTCGGAGGTTTGGCTTACCGAGTCTACAGACCTGCCTGCTTTTCACAGTGGGAAGACATTTGGTAAAATACATTGTCAATCAGAATTTCCTACACGATCAGTGATGAAGGAACAGTCATCAAAATAAAAACTTTCTGTGCTCATGGGTTTTTGCATAGGCAATCCGCACATCACAACAGCCCATGGTGACGATACCTCTAACTATTTTTCCCAATAATCTGGCATGGCACTGAGGAGGTAAGAAAAATGTATTGGCTTTGGATATTTTTACCCTGGTATGAGCCAGCTCCATCAACGTTAAATGAAAAAGGAAAAAAAGCAGGAGGTGCTACCGATCACGGCAGATAAATTCACAAAGGTAGTGTAATTTACAATAGAAATATGATCCAGTAACACCCTTCATCAGAATGACAGTCTTGATGAGGCCAGGCCTATATCTCACATTGAAGGAGTTTACACTCTGAAAACGTTCACATTTGTAATACAAATAAAAATTGCACAACCTCCCGCTGTCCTGGTGTCAGTAATTTTTGTACAGAGGTGACGTCCTGTCTACAGCTCACATCACTAAGCTCAGTGGCTTGGCTGATGTAAACGGCACATGCCGCTCAGATTGGCGGCAGATGTGATACACTGGGGAGTGAGTACACACTTGTAAAAAATAAAATCACAAATGGTATTCATTGGGGCACACTGTTCAACTGCAAGGACCCACACCCACCGAGAACCATGGCTGTGTAAATGGGCTGGGGGTCGATCATACCACTGCCATCCCATTGGTTCTGGAGATCCTGAGCACTGTGATCGGCTGGTCTTCAGCAATCCTATGAGAATGAACAGAGCAGCATGCACATGTCGACCACCACTGCTCAAGCACCTTATCTGCATCAGTTACTGAAGTGCTGGGGATCAAAAATACTAGAATGATTTCTTGAGATTACTCCATTAAGGCTATGTTCCCGCAAGGGCAGACATCCCGCAACGAAAATGCTGTGAATATTACTACAAAATACTGCACTACAGCAAGAGAAGAGTGATATACGCCTCACATCTGTAGTGTGTCAGGATCTGCTGAGGATGCCAGCACAAATGCCACCCTTTGACAACATGTGATTCACCTCCTAAATCCACAGCTCATCATTTTATCCAATGGATAAATTTGAAGTGAGCGCATGAGACTTCTTATATCAATGTACTATACTGGTACTGTAAGATGAATTTAAAAAAAAACAAAGAACAGAAAAAAATGGGAGTTTATGGCTAAGCAACACACACAAAAACAAAACACTTACTGCTTACAAATTAAGAATCAACTAAGGAACATATACAAAGACAGACACCAGTATTTCTGGCAACCAAGTACTGTATAGGCATGGTTAACGTGCTTACACATTATTAGAAAAAAATGACTATGGTACATGTTCACACTAGAATGTGCATGCAATTTACTTAAAGCTATGATGAGTTCAGGTGTGAATGTATAACAATTGAGTAATGTGTAAAAAATCTAATTTGTATGAACAAAAATATTCACCCATTTTTATAGATACATATTTACTGTGATAACAGGTATATGGTAAAAATGCTACATGTCGAGTGTGAACGTGAGTCTTGTATGTACAATAAAGAGGAGTTTATATAAAAAGGACACAGTGGTAAAAAAAAAAAAATAAAATAAAAATGGAGTATTAGATCTCCAATAAGGTACCGTTACACACAGATATATTGCTTGCAACTCACTGGTTGCAGTGAAATCATGGACACATTGTTTAATTTGTACACGGCAACAAAATAGAACAATGTCTCCATGACTTCACTGCAACCAGTGAGTTGCAAGCAATATATCTGTGTGTAACGGTACCTATACATATACATGCAACACACAAAAATACTTCATTATCTTCCTTTGTGAAATTTGAACATGTACTGATTGGGTAGATTGAAAAACAAGTTTAAAATAGGCATAGAATGATCTATGTGCATAGATATACAGTGGAATCTACGGTAGTATTATGAGCATACCGTATATACTCGTGTATAAGCCAACCCGTGTATAAGCCAACCCCCTACTTTTGCCCCCAAAACCTGGGAAAATCTATTGACTCGTGTATAAGCCGAGGGTGGACCCTAGCACAAGTATACAGCCCCCAGCAGTGTGGTATACAGCAGTCCCAGAGGTATATACAGCAGCCCCAGTGGTAGTATACACGCAGCCCCAGTGGTATATACAGCCCCAGTGGTAGTATACACACAGCCCCAGTAGTATATACAGCCCCAGTGGTATATACAGCCCCAGTGGTAGTATAGACGCAGCCCTAGTAGTATATACAGCCCCAGTGGTATATACAGCCCCAGTGGTAGTATACAGGGCCCCAAAGTATATACAGCCCCAGTGGTATATACAGGCAGCCCCAGTAGTATATACAGCCCCAGTGGTAGTATACAGGCAGCCCCAGTTAGTATATACAGCCCCAGTGATATATACAGCCCCAGTGGTAGTATACAGGGCCCCATCAGTATATACAGCCCCAGTGGTAGTATACAGGCAGCCCCAGTAGTATATACAGCCCCAGTGGTATATACAGCCCCAGTGGTAGTATACAGGCAGCCCCAGTAGTATATACAGCCCCAGTGGTATATACGCCCCAGTGGTAGTATACAGGGCCCCAGCAGTATATACAGCCCCAGTGGTAGTATATAGCAGCCCCAGTGGTAGTATATACAGCCCCAGTGGTATTACACCCCATGTAGTAACAGGGCCCCAGAGGTATATACAGCCCCAGTGGTAGTATATAGCAGCCCCAGTGGTAGTGTATAGCAGCCCCAGCGTAGTATACAGCATCCCCAGTAATGCAGGGCCCCCCCCAGCCTTGCTCCGGTCACCTGTAAAGCAAAATATACTTATCACTGTCCCGCTGCCGTCCGCGCCCGCTCGCCGCTGCCGTCCGCGATCCTCCATCTTCACGCGTCCTCTTCCTGTTTCCTGTGTTCGGCGCCGGTAATGACGTCATTGGCAGCGACGAACACAGGAAACAGGAAGCAGACGCATGAAGATGGAGGATCGCGATGTCGGCAGCGGCGGGCGCGGACAGCGGGACAGTGATAAGTATAATTTGCTTTACAGGTGACCGGAGCAAGGCTGGGGGGGCCCTGCATTACTGGGGATGCGGGGGCTGCTGTATACCGCTGTATACAGCAGCCCCAGCACTGACTCGCGTATAAGCCGAGGGGGGTACTTTTCAGCCCAATTTTTGGGCTGAAAAACTCGGCTTATACGCGAGTATATACGGTAATTTGTTCCAGGAATGTGCTTGAAATCCAAATCACTTGTATATCAAAGCAAATTTTCCTATAAGAAATAATTGAAATGCAGATGATTTGTTCCATACCTCAAAAATATCTACTGCATTCATATAAAATTAGTTTTGCAATTAATTGCAGTACTATGGTATATCCAGCATACATGTGCAGGAATTTAAATTAGTTACAGCACCTAAAGTTTAGGTTGTTTTGCGGCATCACATATGTACAGTATAAAGTATGAAGGGCTCCATGTTCAGAGCGCGGTGAACACGGAAAGGCCGGAACCCAAAAGTGAGGAAAAGACCACGATCGATGGCTTATGCGCATGCGCTAGAAGCAGTGTTACTAGTACTGTACTGTATCTGTGCAGGGACGGGTGTACAGTACTGTAGAGGATGGAGGGAAGCTCACATTTTGCTGTCATTATAAATCTTGCTCCTATACCAAGTTACATTTTTCTTTTTTTTTTTTAAATGTTAGTCTGTCTTGCAAATTGCTCTGAAACCTAGTTACTGGTAGTCCAATGTTCCACTGTATCCGCAGCTATGTTAGGTATGCAAGGTAAAAAGGGAGGGAAGACATGGGTCTTTGCATGTAGTGAATACAATAGTCCCAACAATCAAAAAAAAAAAAAAAAAAATCTCCTAAATGCCTACATGAATGCTTAACAAAAAAAAAACATGGAAAAAGGTCACCAGATCATAATCCCCAACACACGGTTCGCCTGTGATATTTGTGGCTTCCCCTGAGGAAGCTCTCTGTCTAGATGACTGGACACTCAGACCTTGGGGTGGTCTGTAACATAGGTAACAAGCTGTACACTAAAGGCACCGTTACACGCTGCAATGTTGAAACGATGTCACTAACGATCTCGTGGGTGCGCGGTCGTTAGGAGATCGTTTTGACATCGTTGGTGAGCTGTCACACATGTAGATATCGTGGATGATGCACCAACGATGTAGCGAGCAGCTATCGTTCGCACAACCTAGCGAACGATACTTGTGCACTGATGTGAATGGGCGAAGTCGTGAACCACATAGTTATCGCAGTGTCACACAGAACGAAGCAGCAGGTTGGCTGATCGAGGATCGTTTGATTTGAGCACATGTTCTCGAATCTGCGATCAAAGATCAAACGATTTATCGTAGTCGTATCTCAGTGTTACACGAAACGACGTCCTTAATATGTCGTTTCAACGACTCCAAACCCATGATGTTTTCAGCGATATCGTTCACGATCTCATACCGTGTAACAGAGCCTTAAGACTGAACACTTTTCTAGAGAACAGAGGACTTTTCAAATTGCAAACTTGCTTGTTTTCATGAGAACTTTAACTACGGTATTTAAGACGCCTTTAGTTTAACGTAAAACAATACAGGTCATTTACCCTCCGTATTGCTAGAATACCACTAAAAGAAAAGTCATCACTATAGTAAATCTGATTATGCCTGGGCTAAATCTGAAACTTATAGAGCAATAAAATCCAATCCCTAGAAGTACAAGGTTCCTAGCGGCGCAACAACACAGGAACACATGTAAACAATCATACAGGGAATGAGGCATGGTTAATGGCCGACACTAACCCTGTACAACAGGCGGTTACATGATGAGTCTCAGCGCAGAATAGTGATAGCACGCAGTAATGCTGTAAAACACACCCAACTGTGCAATCATAGGGGATGTTTGAACAGCTCGAGGAGAGTTAAGCACAAAGCAATTGATCTGAGCACCTTAAAGAGCAAATGGACAAAGTCCAATTATTTCCAGATAGTAGTAGTCTCTGAAGTATACTCTTTGCTCATCGAAAGTCAGTCATTAAAAAAGTACTTGATTCTGCAGTGGCCGTGATTAATATTAGCCCTGACTAGAATATATATATGAATGACTTTAATATTTCAATTGGAACAGACTCCTAGTTTCCTATTAAATAGAACACTAAACTGGTAAATTAATGTTGGAATTAAAGGGAATCGGTTAGCAAAAGTAGAGGTATGGGTGTACAAATGATTGCCCCAGAATAAACATTGAACTTTTTTTTTTTTAATAGAGAACTTCTAATAATTTATTAAATCTCCCAAGGAGTGCACAATTAAGATAGCTTTTTTTTTATTTAATTATTATTAAAATCGGTCAGTAGTGTGTGTATGCCCTACACCTGTAATCCAGTGAATACTGAGCAGTAGAGGAAGGGGGGGACCCTATAATCCCACACTCACCCTATCCTCTGCCCCTGCCTGTCTACGGAGTTTTATACACATAACGTGTCAGGTGTCCCCGTTCCACGGTGGCTAGCCCTAGTGTCCCTGTTACTGCACTGTGGCCATTACCACCCCTGGGAATCTGTCCTGGTCTCAGGTGTATCTCAAAATATATGTGGGTCGACCCCCATCATATTCCCTGTGTGTGTATGGTTTAATTCTGCATCAAAGGGTGTTTTACTTATAATTTTTGGTGCATGAGAATGCTATGTAGCATAACCTCCACTGGCTGAATATATCTATTACGTACAGAATAGACTTTAGAATGATATAATGATGTGTCTCAAGCCTCTGTACTACCCATAGGGGTCCGGTCTCAGGTCTGCTGTGTCCTATAAACCACCCCCATTAGATATATGGTTAACGTCAGTGTCAGTGTCCAGGTTGCTATATGCACACTTTCCCTTGATCCTTATACAAACATCATACATATCCCCTATTCAAGGGTACACCAGGTACAGAGATAACACTCTATCCCAGACAGATCAATAGTTCCCACAGGCAGGTATATAGAATCGTTACTTATCTGATGCACATGATCGTTTGGTCAGTCCCAGTCATAAATCTCGACGCGTTTCTGCCCGCTATCATCGCTGGGCGTCCTCAGGAGAGACTGTGCTGTCAGATGCCGGTCCAGCCTTATTCAGGTCACCGGGGCGCTGTACAGGGTGGTGTGATAACCTCCCCTCCTTCCTCATTGGTGTCAGCGTCACAGAGTGCCCCTTAAGGCTCCCTTATATCTCCCATGTACTCAGGGGAGTTGGAAACATGTGTGTCAGCTCCCACCATGTACTTAGGGCGCTACTTCCGGTTTCGCGGGTCCCGGACCGGAAGTGCGTCATCCGACACGCTGGGCGGAGCTATCCGCGCTTGCGTTCCACCTGCCGCACATGTGACTTCCGGTATGCGTTCCAAATACCGGAAGTCCATCAAAATCATCATTTACACGCCCCCATCTCCTCTGTGAGACACACAGGACGTGCAGGGACATTACAAATCCCCTAAGCACATCCTGTGCACCCGGAAATAGGGAAGGGGGAAACATATACCAGGGAGAGTAGTTCCATGAAGGTCCCATATTGGTTTATAGATAGAAGTACCTGACAAAATAATATTGTATATACTCTCAAGGAACAAACAATGTCGTATCTTATCCTAATGGGATGAAACATCATATAATCCCATCATTCCTAGATTAGGAGGAACTACCATTCCGGACCCCGGTACATGTTCACCCACCCCCAGTATGTATAGTGTGGAGGTATTATTGTATGTATATATATAGTAGTTGATGAAGAGGTCTACTCGGATCTCAGCACATCGTGCTCATGTCGTATACTTCAGTGAAGGTGTTATTTCACCCAGTTCCTCTTCATCCCTATCTCCACATAGTTTACAATACCGTGAGAGATTACCAATATCTTAATTCAAGTCTCTCTTACTGTATATTGATTTTTATCATATATCTTTTTCCATCTCATAAGATAGTTTAGAAGGAACGTTCTCTCAGTATTCTACCAGAATTATCCTGATGATATCATGTCCATTATATGTGGATCCGATATTACCTCACCCTCATGTCCCTTTTTTGGGCTAATAGGTTATACAGGGAGATTATACAGATATATGGGAACAAAAGTGTAATACATGAAATAGAATCGGGGACCCACGGTCCAGGCATTTTCATCTGAGGGGAGGGACTGCCTACAAGAATGGGGTATAGGTTAGCTGCTCATTGAGGCCTTCTTTCCCAGTGGATTCCATCCTATATATCCACTTCGTTTCTCTTCTGAGGATCTCCCCATCCCAATTGCCACCACGTTTCGGTTTTCTCCACTACCTCCAGGACCTGAAAAGAAATGTCCCTTATGTCCCCCCCATGGGTCTCATGCATGTGTCTGGAAATGGGAGTGTCCCTTTCATTCCTAATATCTCCTATATGGTCCCCAATTCTTCTTCTCAATTCCCTCTTCGTTTTTCCCACATAGTCTTTAGGACAGCTACATTGGAATAAATAGATGACCCCTTCGGTTTTACAGTTGCCGAATTGTCTATTCTGATATATGGCTCCTGTAGTGCTACTTTGGGCCATCTTAGTTACCCTTATGTAGTTGCAGAAAGAGCACTTCCCGCACCTAAAGGTGCCAGATTGTCTCTTGTCCAGCCACGTGCCTTTCCTCTTGGAGGGCAGTAGTGGCTATGGACCAGTTGGTCTCTTAGGGATCTCCCCCTCCTGTACGTGATGGCCGGTTTACTCGGTAGCAAGGGTGCAACCTCCTTATCTGCCATTAGTATGTCCCAGTGCTTACAGATGATATCTCTCACCTCTGTGGCCCTGTCATCGAATGTCCCTATGATCCGGGTAATATTCTCCTTTGAGGACCTATTCTTCGTTCTCAGCAAGGTCTCCCTGTCACTCTCCTTGGCATGATTATAGGCCTTACTCAATATATGAGGTGGATATCCCTTCTGTGTAAAGCGCTCTTGCATCCGCCTCGCTTCACCATAGAATTTGGCGGTATCGGAACAATTCCTCCTGGCTCGCAGGTATTGCCCCCTCGGTATACCCTCTCGTAAACTTCTGGGGTGGTGGCTGTCCCACCTCAGTAGATCATTTGTCGCGGTGGGTTTTCTATATATGGTGGTTTGAAGACCCCCTTTACCATCCTTGTATATACTGACATCAAGGAAATTTATGGATTGTTCTTGTATTTCAGATGTAAACCGTAACCCAAAGGTGTTCACATTTAACTGCCTGATAAAGGTCTCAAAGGATACACCATCGCCCTTCCACAGCACCATCACATCATCGATGTAACGACCCCAAAATAATATATGGGGTCCCCACCATGACGCTTCATCCTCCGGGAAAACGACGGTGTCCTCCCACCAGCCCAGGAGCAAGTTAGCATAGCTAGGGCACAAGAACTCCCCATAGCTGTGCCCCTGAGCTGGTGGTAGAACCTCCCGTCAAACTCAAAGCAGTTATGTGTCAGCACATACTTCAGCAAGTCCAGGACAAATTTGTTGTGTCTCACGTATTGATTCCCCCGGCTGGATAGATAATACTCAGTTGCACGCAGTCCCATCTCATGCGGGATACTGCTGTACAGGGCCTCCACATCAATGGAGGCCAACTGTACACCAGAGTCCACAGATACACCATCAAGCTTCCCGATTAAATCCAGAGTGTCACGAATATACGATGGAAGGCTTGTGACAAAATTGCGGAGTATCTTATCCAGATATACCCCACATCTCTGTGTGCTTGAATTGATGCCTGACACTATAGGTCGCCCCCTCAGGGGACCAGGCCTTTGTGTATCTTCGGGAGTGAGTAAAATACCGCTGTTACCGGGTGAACATTATACATGAAGTCCATCTCGCTCTTGCTCAGGACACCATCCTCAAATGCCTCCGTCAGTATGACGTTCAGTTCGTATTGATATTCTTCTATTGGATTTTTATCCAGTTTCCTATATGTGGTCCGATCCTCTAGGATCCTCTAGGATCCAATGTAGCTGTCCTAAAGACTATGTGGGAAAAACGAAGAGGGAATTGAGAAGAAGAATTGGGGACCATATAGGAGATATTAGGAATGAAAGGGACACTCCCATTTCCAGACACATGCATGAGACCCATGGGGGGGACATAAGGGACATTTCTTTTCAGGTCCTGGAGGTAGTGGAGAAACCGAAACGTGGTGGCAATTGGGATGGGGAGATCCTCAGAAGAGAAACGAAGTGGATATAATAGGATGGAATCCACTGGAAAGAAGGCCTCAATGAGCAGCTAACCTATACCCCATTCTTGTAGGCAGTCCCTCCCCTCAGATGAAAATGCCTGGACCGTGGGTCCCCCGATTCTATTTCATGTATTACACTTTTGTTCCCATATATCTGTATAATCTCCCTGTATAACCTATTAGCCCAAAAAAGGGACATGAGGGTGAGGTAATATCGGATCCACATATAATGGACATGATATCATCAGGATAATTCTGGTAGAATACTGAGAGAACGTTCCTTCTAAACTATCTTATGAGATGGAAAAAGATATATGATAAAAATCAATATACAGTAAGAGAGACTTGAATTAAGATATTGGTAATCTCTCACGGTATTGTAAACTATGTGGAGATAGGGATGAAGAGGAACTGGGTGAAATAACACCTTCACTGAAGTATACGACATGAGCACGATGTGCTGAGATCCCGAGTAGACCTCTTCATCACTACTATATATATACATACAATAATACCTCCACACTATACATACTGGGGGTGGGTGAACATGTACCGGGGTCCGGAATGGTAGTTCCTCCTAATCTAGGAATGATGGGATTATATGATGTTTCATCCCATTAGGATAAGATACGACATTGTTTGTTCCTTGAGAGTATATACAATATTATTTTGTCAGGTACTTCTATCTATAAACCAATATGGGACCTTCATGGAACTACTCTCCCTGGTATATGTTTCCCCCCTTCCCTATTTCCGGGTGCACAGGATGTGCTTAGGGATTTGTAATGTCCCTGCACGTCCTGTGTGTCTCACAGAGGAGATGGGGGCGTGTAAATGATGATTTTGATGGACTTCCGGTATTTGGAACGCATACCGGAAGTCACATGTGCGGCAGGTGGAACGCAAGCGCGGATAGCTCCGCCCAGCGTGTCGGATGACGCACTTCCGGTCCGGGACCCGCGAAACCGGAAGTAGCGCCCTAAGTACATGGTGGGAGCTGACACACATGTTTCCAACTCCCCTGAGTACATGGGAGATATAAGGGAGCCTTAAGGGGCACTCTGTGACGCTGACACCAATGAGGAAGGAGGGGAGGTTATCACACCACCCTGTACAGCGCCCCCGGTGACCTGAATAAGGCTGGACCGGCATCTGACAGCACAGTCTCTCCTGAGGACGCCCAGCGATGATAGCGGGCAGAAACGCGTCGAGATTTATGACTGGGACTGACCAAACGATCATGTGCATCAGATAAGTAACGATTCTATATACCTGCCTGTGGGAACTATTGATCTGTCTGGGATAGAGTGTTATCTCTGTACCTGGTGTACCCTTGAATAGGGGATATGTATGATGTTTGTATAAGGATCAAGGGAAAGTGTGCATATAGCAACCTGGACACTGACACTGACGTTAACCATATATCTAATGGGGTGGTTTATAGGACACAGCAGACCTGAGACCGGACCCCTATGGGTAGTACAGAGGCTTGAGACACATCATTATATCATTCTAAAGTCTATTCTGTACGTAATAGATATATTCAGCCAGTGGAGGTTATGCTACATAGCATTCTCATGCACCAAAAATTATAAGTAAAACACCCTTTGATGCAGAATTAAACCATACACACACAGGGAATATGATGGGGGTCGACCCACATATATTTTGAGATACACCTGAGACCAGGACAGATTCCCAGGGGTGGTAATGGCCACAGTGCAGTAACAGGGACACTAGGGCTAGCCACCGTGGAACGGGGACACCTGACACGTTATGTGTATAAAACTCCGTAGACAGGCAGGGGCAGAGGATAGGGTGAGTGTGGGATTATAGGGTCCCCCCCTTCCTCTACTGCTCAGTATTCACTGGATTACAGGTGTAGGGCATACACACACTACTGACCGATTTTAATAATAATTAAATAAAAAAAAAAAAGCTATCTTAATTGTGCACTCCTTGGGAGATTTAATAAATTGTTTTTGAGTCACATTTATCATAATTTGAGATTTAGAGAACTTCTAATAAGTTACATCTAGTGACTGACTGCAACAGATCAGGCCTTAAAGGGGTTGTCCTCAACCTGGATATTAATGACTTATGGTGGGTTTACACGCTGCGATATCGGCGTCCAACTCCGACAAAAAGTCACGTGGGTCGCGAGTTGGAGCCGATATCGGGGTGCGCGTTGTACTGTTTTAGCATACAACGCGATGCTGGAACGATGCCAAAACGATATCGGAGTTGAATAGCAGAGCTATTCAACTTCCCGATATCGCAAGCCCGTTGTACCAGCATCGCAGCGTGTGACAGCCCAACTCCGATGCGTACTCGCACCTCACCCATTAACTACCATGTTAAATGGTCGTTACTGGGTTGGTGGGCGTACACATCGGAGGGACGTTGTTTCCCGATATCGCAGCGTGTAAACCGGCGATGCGATATCGGGAAAAGTGCTCCCAAAATGCGCGCTCCCGTGGCGTTGTATGCGATATCGGGACGATATCGCTACGTGTAACCCCACCATTACCCTTTGGATTGGTCACCAATACAACACATGTAGGTGTGTATATATATATAAATATATATACATACTAGCTGTAGTACCCGGCTACGCCCGGGTTAATAAATAACTGATGTTAACCATAACAAAATAGAATTTGAATATGTCATATTAATGACCTGTAGGAAAATAGAAGCTGAGCTCTGACTGATTGCTATAGGCAGCCTAATAAATCTCCAGCCAACAGTAAACCCTCCCCCTGGCCGGGCAGTATATGTTGCCTCACACATACACATAATAGACAGCTCACGTGACTGACATCTGCCTTAATTCCCTATATAGCACATGTGTTGCACATTGGCTGTTTTTAATCAGATGTTTACATTTGGAAATTAAAGATAGCACACGTATGAGGCGAGTTGTGTGAGGTGATTTGTGCACATCTGTGTCTGTGTGTGTATGTGTGTGTCCCTGTGGGGTGAGTGCATGTGTCCCTATAGGGTGTGTATGTGTGTGTGTCCCTGTGGGGGGTCTGTGTGGTGTGTCTCTTTGTGGTGTGTGCGTGTGTGTCCCTATGGGGTGAGTGCATGTGTCCCTATAGGGTGGCTATGTGTGTGTGTCCCTGTGGGGGGGGGGGGGGCCTGTGTGTCTGTGTTGTGTGTGTCTCTTTGTGGTGTGTGTGTGTCCCTGTGGGGTGAGTGCATGCGTCGCTATAGGTGTGTGTGTGTGTGTGTGTCCCCGTGGGGTGTGTGTGTCTCTGTGTTGTGTGTGCCTCTTTGTTCTGTGCGTGTGTGTTTGGGTGCGTGGTGAGTATCCAATGTTGGGGGCTGCACCTTAGCGACTATACACTTGCTGTTACTCTTTGTGTGCGTGTGGTGTGTATACATGTCCCCGTGCGTGGTGAATATCTCATGTTGGGGCCCAACCTTAGTGACTATATGCTGGTTTGTGCTGTTAGTCTTTGGAACTATCATTAAGCCCCTCTCATTCACAACTGTCAACAGGTAACTGTCACTTTTTCCCCATTATGTAGATGGGGGCAAAATTGTTTGGTGAATTGGAATGCGTGGGGTTAAAATTTCGCCTCACAACATAGCCTATGACGCTCCCAGGGTCCAGACGTGGGACTGTGCAAAATTTTGTGGTTGTAGTTGCGATGGTGTAGATGCCAATCCCGGATATACATACACACACACACACACACACACACACACACACACACACACCTTTATTTATTAGATATATAAACAATAATATTGGGTGGTGGGAATACCATCAAGGCCATAAACACCAGGGCCGTTCTGTTTCTTAGATATACTGTTGTAATTGTGAACTGGACACAGAAAAAGCTGGGCGATCTGGACAGAAAAACAAGAAAATTGATGACAATCCACTACTCATTACATCCACGTAGTGATGTTGACAGTCTTTACCTGCAAAAAAAAAAACAAAAAACAGGAGGCAGAGGACTTTTGCAAGTGAAGCAAACTGTAGAAGAGAAACATGTACTGGCAGATTATGTGAATTAGGCTGAAGGCACACTGTTGTGCATCAAACACAGAGCGTGTTTGATGCACGACAGTGATGCGAGTGCTGTGCGTGTTGTTGGGTGTGGTGCGTGTGGCTGGCTGTATGTGTGTTCGTGTGCTGCGATTGTGAGGTGTGAGTGCGTGTGTGGTGCGCCAAAGTGATGCTGTCCACGGTCCTGTAGGACCGCAGACAGCATTTGTCGGGAAATTTTAAATCTGCGGCTGTCAAAGCCACAGAGTTTAAATGTCCCACTTTGCCGGTACAGTAAGTAATCATCTTGTACCGCTGTGTCAGCGGTGCAAGATGGTTAATAAGGCTGCTGAATTGCAGGGAAGAAATGGTGTATCACGGTCTGCGCTGCCAAAATCACTCACTCCAAAGAAATGCACATGAAGATGGAACTTCAAAAGGAACTCTTCTATTGCCTCCTACGCGTTTCGGTGCCCTCCTGGCACCTTCCTCAGTGCCAGGAGGGCACCGAAACGCGTAGGAGGCAATAGAAGAGTTCCTTTTGAAGTTCCATCTTCATGTGCATTTCTTTGAAGTGAGTGATTTTGGCAGCGCGGACCGTGATACACCATTTCTTCCCTGCAATTCGATGTGTCTCCACATTTGAGTGGACTGTGGAAGTCCAGCAGCAGCCATCTGGAAACAATCATTTGTACGCCTTCAAACCAGTTGTGGGTGTCACAACTGCCACAGGTGAGTGGATCCTTTTTTCACCACCTCTACATTCAGTGCCATAGTGATAGGACACTATTGCGCCTCTTGTTCCCCCCCCCCCTTCTTTTTATTTAATAAGGCTGCTGGGCACTTTTGTGTATTTTTTGGGGTTATCCTGCATATACATATATATAAGCTCCATGGCCAGCGCACATTGAAATCCGGCCATGGAGCTCACGCTGAAATCTTCAGCACCTTGGAGAGGGAGAGCAGCAGCTTCACTACGCAATTTGCGTAAGTACCTGGGACAGCTCCTCATTGAGGACGCTGCCCAGCAATGTACTTATGCTAATTGCATAGGTACCCGCGCTGTGACAGCCAGGAGCCGCTGGCTTTCACTGAACATTACAGAAAGCCGAAAAATGCCAGCAATTCAGAAATTTGGCCATTTAACCCCTGAACTACCAATGATTTTAGGCACCATGGCTCTAGGGAGGGGGGAACTTTTTGGAGACATGGTACCAACATATTTGCTACATATTAACCCTTTATTACCGGGGTTACATATCGCATATGCAGCATCTGTGCTCATATGCCGCACAGATGCTGCATATGCAATTTAACCCCAAAAAATACACATTAGTGCCCAGCAGCTGGGTGCTTATTAATCATCTTGCACTGCTAACACAGCAGGGCAAGATGATTACTTATTGTACCGTCAAAGCGGTCATTTTAAACTTGCCGGCTTTCACAGCCGGCAAGTTTAAAGTGATATGTGCAGCACACTCATGTGAATATCGCACCGTGTGCTGTATGGGGGCGAGAAAATCTCGCCCCCATACATTTGCATTGCGCTTACGCTCGTCAGAATCGCGACTGCACTCGCTTCTGACTCGCAATGCGAGTTAGGTGCGGGGGGGACTCGCACCAGTGTGCCCTGGCTGATAGGGCAACACTGGTCCGAGTGCAACGTGAGTTTCCCTCGCAATGCACTCGCGCGAGTCCCTCGCCCAGTGTGCCTTCAGCCTCATAGTGGAGAACAAGCCTTGATGGAAGTTAACAACAGAAAACTGCTTAAAGTACACCAGAAAAAAAAGGAACACTGTAAAAATGAAGTACAGAGCAGAAGAGAAAACTGGCAAAAGAAAGCTCTGCATGGACAATTCCTACAGAAAATTCGAGGATAAAGTCGACAAGGAAACATCCTGGTTGTGGCTTACTAATGGAACAGTAAAAAAAGGAAACAAAGGGCTTAGTTCCAGCAGCCCAAGAGCAAGCTATACGCATAAATGCAATTAAAGCAAGAATTGAAAAATCAACTACAGACTCCAAATGTCGACTGTGCAAGGAAACAGATGAAACAATGGATCATATACTGAGCTGCTGCAAGAAGATCCCACAGACAGATTACAAGCAAAGGCATGATACAGTTGTGAGGCGGTCGACAGGGTAGGGGATACTTTGGTACCGGGGCTGATGGCGGCTTTGATGGGGAATCACGGCTAGTCGATCCCAGGTCCCGTGCCCTGGACCCTCAATGGCGGGGAACAGTGGGGAATTAGGGCATTGTTAACGTGACGCCACCTATGGTACCTGGTAACGGGTATACCAGTGCTGCAGCGAGCCGCTGAGGTGATGGTGGGTGCAGCAGAGTGTGGTACAGCTCCCCACAGGTGGAGCTTTACCTCAGGGCAGCGGGGATGGATGAGGGGAGTGGTAGTTAAGTCTTTGTTGACACAGCGGTGAATTGCGGCGGTTAGACAGGCACACAGGGATTGTTGTTTCGGTACCTTTTACTGGTGACAGGGTAACAGGTACAGTCCAGAGTAATAACCAGGTCCCCGATGCAACTTGGGACTTCCACCTTAGTAAGTTATGAGGTCTCCTCTGTCTTTGTGCTCTGTGGTGTGGGTAAGTCCTGCCTGAGCTTGAACCCACCGCTTCTTCTCCCTCTCTGGGCTTTGTCCTAAACTGACAATGAGGTCCTTCTGCGGGGTCCCTGTTCCTCCTATGGCCCCTGGTCCTATACTTGTTCAGTTTAGCGTCTCTTACTTTGTTCTCCTCAGGGTTGAACTCCTCCTGAGTCTTCCGGGCTTTTGCTGTAGCACTAAATGCTGACCGCGTCGGACTCCGGTGTCCGGGTGTACTAAAGGGCTGTAGTAACCGGTTCCCTTTCTTAGTTCCCTTCTTTCTCCACTTGCCTCTGACCCTTTCCCTAGGGTGCGGACAGCGGTCAGTGGTCCCTGGTCCTGGATCCTTCCCAGCGACCAGCTCCTCACTCCAGCTCTCTTCACACACTAACTTGAGACTCACTACAGGGACTAATTCCTCCCCTCAAGTCTGGATGTTTTAAAGGGGAATTGGCTTAAGGCCACCAGTAGAGCTCCCCCTTCAGGTCTGGGGTGGAAGGTGTGGTGTGCTGTGCGAACCAAGGTGTATTTCCCTCCTTGCACCGTGGATCCTGTGGCAATCCCCTGCAGGGGTGTCACATTTGCTCAGATGACTCACTGGATTGTGTGCCACAATTACCATCTTCCTATCACAAAGAAAAATTAACATACAAAACTACTATGGGACTTCTGAATTCAGTCTGATAATCTTGGACCACAATACTCCAAACCTTACTATTGTAAGAAAAAAAGGAAGTGTGGATCGTCAATGTGGCAATACCAGGCGACAGCAGGATTGAGGAGAAGCAACTGGAAAAACTGACACGATATGAGGATTTAAAGATCGAACTGCAAAGACTCTTGCACAAGTCAGTGACTGTGGTCCCAGTGGTAATCGGCACACTGGTTGCAGTGCCCAAAAACCTTGGCCACCACTTGAAAACAATTGGAACTGACAAAATAATAATCTGTCAGCTGCAAAAGGCCACCCTACTTGCCTCTGCATGCATCACTCGGCGATATATCACGCAGTTCTAGATGCTTGGGAAGTGTCCGACTAGCGATTTAATACAAAATACAGCATAATAATCTTATTTGCTGTGTGTAACTGTTGAATACGTATAATAATCTCTCCAAGGAACCGGCCTCTGAAGACAAAACCAAATAGCAAGACCACTGTTCCATTACAACAGGGAGATACAAGACACACTGGTGACCAAGAACAAGGGTAAGCTGATAAATTCAACACTATAAGGAAGGGGTTTTTATGGTTCAAGAAACCATAGGTCACTTTCACTTTTGTTTATGTAAAACACATACGTGATAAACCAATACCGGTGTCATCAGTGTAATATAAATGTGTCATTTTTCCAGTCTATGCAGAAACTGTGGGGAAGTAAGGAGAGCCAACATATGTTGGCTCCCTGAGGAAGGAGCAAGGTGTAGCTCCGAAACACGTTGGAATAAAGCCAGGATTTTGACCATCATCTCTGACGAATTGTGTTGCTTCCACTATATGAGCAGCGCGGATCCAGAAAAACACTGTCCCTGCCACGTTCATCGCATTTTTCCAGTCCGGCTTACAAAATAAAAGATATCATAAAGCTTCTCCTATACTTTCAATGTTAAGCACATACAGCACGTGGATGGCATCCGTGTACTGTATGTGTTTTCCACGGACCCACAGACTTGTTTTGGCTCTTGTCATCTGAGCTGTCGGGAAAAAAAAAACCGAGACTGACAACTGAAAATCACCATAGGTTACAATGGGTATGTGCGATATCCATGACAAAAACGGATGCCACATGTATTATAAACACAAACATGTGAAGGCAGCCTAAGGTCCTTTTCACTTCACACAGTGCGTTTTTATCCATTTTTATGCACTTTTAGCGCAGTTTTGTCACAAAACAACATGTAAATCTTTACTGCAGTCAATGAGAATTCTGAGGTTTTGTGCACATGTTGCTTTTTCTTCCCTTGCAGATTTGGTGCAGAATAAATCTGTAACATGTCAATTATTGCAGAGTTTTTCCATCCCAAATGCATGAAAAATGCATTGGAAAAACATGTCAATAGCACATTGTGTTTGGTGCATTTCTCTGCCAGGAGATGAAGATGAGGTACAGAAATTTCAACCAAATACTTAAAGGGATCCTGTCACCTCCTAGAAGCCACCTAACCTATCAATGCATGTCCTTGCACCTTCCTATTAGCATTATAACCATTCCTTTCTGTGCTAAATGCTTCCTTTCAAAGTTGAAATAAACACTTTGATGCTTACTCATTAGGATTATAATGAAGTAGGGGCTATATGCAATTGCCTTTTGGGCATGTTCTTTTGCAGGCTCCAGGATCCACCTTCTCTCTGTGCAGCTTCTGCTGAGATGTGGAGCTAAAGGCAGGACTAATGATTTGCATTCTGTGAGTGACAGAGAGGGGCAGGGCAAAGCCTGCACAAGCAAAGCAGCACAGAGAGAATGTGGATCCTGGAGCCTGCAAAACAACACGCCCTAAGGGCTAAAGAATATAGCCCCTACTAATTATAATGCCTAATGAGTGAGTATAAAATTATTTTATTTACTTTGACAGGATACTTTTAGGAGACAAAAGGAGTGTGAGATTAGTGATAGGATGCTGCAGGGACATGCTTTTGTAGCTTAGGTGGCTTTTTGGAGGTGACAGGATCCCTAATTAATGTGCACATGCCCTTAAATAGTTTACCAGCCTTGGAAAATGCTACTTGCTATAATGCTGGTCATTAACTTAAAGGGAATCTGTCAGATTATTTAAGTGTGATACTAATGGTATCCTGGAATATACATTGAGAGCCACCACTACCTGAGGGCAAATTGCAGCATAACACTTGCGTCTGCAGGGTGGCTCATGAAAATCTACTATTTTTTGCCAAAAACCTCTATTCAATTCTATTATTCTGCATTATTGTTTTAAAATGGAGAGCAGATGCACACTTTATACTGCATGCTATCCTCAGGTAGTGCTGGCCCTCTTCATGTATTTTTGTAACTGCTTAGTGGTTGACACCCACTTTGCCATACACACTTGGTTTTGGCTCGCTGTTCCGTTCTGTTCTGTATTAATTTTGACAAATCTTGGTAGCTGTTCACATGTAGCTATCATGCCCTGTCCACAGGCTGTTAGTTACAAGCACCACCTGCTTGGGCCTGTCCTGCCTGTACTAAAAGATTTGCTAGCCTGGTTGAAGTGAAGGTCAGTTCTGAAAAGTCAGGGGGCATGTGCATCTGCTGCAAGCACTGGGCGTGCACACCCATTCACTTCCGAGTGCGATTTGCCCATCCGTAGCCGAGCGCATCACCGTGCGTCCCCATGATAAACATAGGGACGTGCGGTGTCTGCGCTCAGCTTGCGCTTCCCCGCCGCAATACACAGCGGGGGGGGGGGGGAGCGCAAGTGTGAAGCCTGCCTAATTCACATGCGCCTATCTGGAAAGTTGGAAGCGGTTCTGAAACGCTCCAGGTCAGCGAGAGCAGCTTATGGTGGTTTTATTATTTTATTATTATTTTATGTGGAGGCCATGTGGCACAGTTTAAAACAAAATAAAAGAAGACAGAGTAGGACCACCCTGATGTGGCAAGGTGGCTCATAAAATTGTACACTTTTTTGCCAAAAATCTCAATTTTATAACAATAATACAGTTCGGATTGAATAAGTGCAGATGCACACTTTTTATACTGCAAGGTTCTCTTCATTTTTGATCCTGGAATATGGTTTTGTTAGCCCTTTCAGGATCAGAAAAATTATATTGCTTTACCCGTATCTTGCCATCTTGCTGTAAGCCCCACAAAATTCAGTGCTTTGCTCACCAGTTAGTTAAGCTTATGTAAATCCAAACTGATTATTTAACTGATCTTCTTGTACATAATCCTCCCACCTCTCTAAAGTGACAGTAAAAATGTTTACTGTCATGTACTATCACTGATGCCAGCATGGGAAAGGTGGGCGGGATTATGAGACATAGGGAGCATTGCAAAATCAGTTTATTTACATATGCTTAACTAACCTGTGTGAGACTCTGAATTCTTTTGCTTACAGCAAGATAACAGGAGAAAGTAAAATAAAAGTTAGGCTGGTTTCACATTGCATATTTTTTCCTGTCCGTGGGATCCTACTTTTTGTAGGATCCCAAGGACAGGAACGGACACGACAGAGGGTGACCTATTTCTGTGTCCGGGTCCGTGATTATCACGGATCTGGACACAGAATGAGCTGTAAGGGGGTAATTTCACTTCCACAATTTATGTATACATTGCGGAAGTGAAATTTAAGTGAAAGCAGGGGTTAAAAATAAAATAAATTTAAAAAAAAAGTCAATCCTCACCTGTCCTGCGATCCTCCGATGTGCGGCATCTTGCTCCGGATGCTGAAAGGACCTGGCTGGGCGGGGATACCCGCTCAGCGTCATTGGTCACATGACCGATTACCGCGGTAACCGGTCATGTGACTGACGTCATGCCAGGTCCCGTACATCTGGAGATGCCGACGGCAGATCGCAGGACAGGTGAGAATCAATTTTTTTTTATTTTTAAACCCTGCTTTCACTTAAAGAGATCCTGTCACCTCCAAAACGCCACCTAAGCTACCAAAACATGTCCCTGCAGCATCCTAACACTAATCTCACACTCCTTTTGTCTATTAAAAACATCCTGTGAAAGTGCATAAAAACGTTTTAATACTTACTCATTAGTGATTATAATTAGCAGGGCTATATTCTTTAGCCCTTAGGGCGTGTTGTTTTGCAGCCTGAATGATCCACCCTCTCTCTGTCTGTGCTGCTGTGATGTGGAGCTGAAGGCAGGACTAAGTGATTTGCTTCTGTCAGTGACAGAGATGGGGGAGGGCAAAGCCTGCACAAGCAAAGCAGCACAGAGAGAGGGTGGATCATTCAGGCTGCAAAACAACACACCCTAAGGGCTAAAGAATATAGCCCCTACTAATTATAATCACTAATGAGTAAGTATTAAAACGTTTTTATGCACTTTCACAAGATGCTTTTAGGAGTCAAAAGGAGTGTGAGCTTAGTGATAATATGCTGCAGGGACATGTTTTGGTAGCTTAGGGGTCATTCCATGTCAAGTGATCCAAAAATGAATATTTTTTTCCCTGACGTCCTCAGATTTTTTACATTTTTTTTCTATATGAAGAACAACTTTAGTTAATTACAAAAAAAAGTTTTGAATTTTTTTCTTTATCAGTTAATTTTTTACAGATTTTTAAAGTTTTAAAAAAGTGCGAATTTTGGCCTGGTATGGCTTTACATTTTCTATCATATCACGGGCTAGAAATAAGATAAGAGAAACAAAATAAACACCAATCTACTCAGAACTGTCCAGGCTTTCACCAGATATGTCACAAGAGGATCTTTGTTAATATTTTACCCATGTGATCGCAAGCGCAAAACTTTAAAACGCATTTCCGAAAAATCGGCGCGCTTTAAATATTTCAAAAACTGCCCATATGTCTGCTATGTTCTTAGCCACATCTGTACCAAATTTCAAGTTGGGGTCTTGATGGGATCATATTTTAACATATTTTACTATTAATAGCGTCAATGGGTCATTCCATATCAAGTGATCTAAATATGAATATTTTTTTTTACCTGACGTCTTTACATTTTTTCTCAGGCTAGAAATAAGATAATGAAGTGGGAGAGGCATCATTTTACTCAGAACGGTAACAACTTTCATTTGAGATGTTACAAGACTATGTTTCTTTATATCAAATTCAAACTATTGACGGGCAATTGGGAAAAAATGACTGATTGTGTTCTTGGTGATTTTTGAATTGACACTATAATAGTTAAATATTTTTAAATATGATCCCATCACGATCCCAACTTGAAATTTGGTACAGATGTGGCTAAGAGCATAAAAGACACATGGGCAGTTTTGGAAAATTTTTATTAAACAGTTTTTTCGGAAATGCGTTTCAAAATGTTGCGTTTGCGTTCGCATGGGTAAAAAATTAAAATTAACAAATATACTCTTGTGACATATCTGGTGAAAGCCTGGACAGTTCTGAGTAGAATGATGTTTATTTTGTTTCTCTATCTTATTTCTAGCCCGAGATAAAAAAATGTAAAGTCATACCAGGCCAAAATTCACCCTTTTTTAAACTTTAAAAATCTGTAAAAAATTAACGGATGAAGAAAAAAATTCTAAACTTTTAATTTGTAATTAACTAAAGTATTACTTCATAAAGGAAAAAAAAAATATCTAAAGACGTCAGGTAAAAAAAAATATTCATATTTAGATCACTTGATATGGAATGGCCCATCGACGCTATTACCGTATATACTCGTGTATAAGCCGACCCGTGTATAAGCCGACCCCCCTACTTTTGCCCCCAAAACCTGGGAAAATCTATTGACTCGTGTATAAGCCGAGGGTGGACCCTAGCACAAGTATACAGCCCCCAGCAGTGTGGTATACACCAGTCCCAGAGGTAGATACAGCAGCCCCAGTGGTAGTATACACGCAGCCCCAGTAGTATATACAGCCCCAGTGGTAGTATATACAGCCCCAGTGGTAGTATACAGGGCCCCAGAGGTATATAGCAGCCCCAGTGGTAGTATACAGTGCCCCAGAGGTATATAGCAGCCCCAGTGGTAGTATACAGGGCCCCAGAGGTATATAGCAGCCCCAGTGGTAGTATACAGTGCCCCAGAGGTATATAGCAGCCCCAGTGGTAGTATACAGGGCCCCAGAGGTATATAGCAGCCCCAGTGGTAGTATACAGTGCCCCAGAGGTATATAGCAGCCCCAGTGGTAGTATACAGGGCCCCAGAGGTATATAGCAGCCCCAGTGGTAGTATACAGTGCCCCAGAGGTATATAGCAGCCCCAGTGGTAGTATACAGGGCCCCAGAGGTATATAGCAGCCCCAGTGGTAGTATACAGTGCCCCAGAGGTATATAGCAGCCCCAGCGGTAGTATACAGGCAGCCCCAGTAATGCAGGCCCCCCCCAGCGTCTCTCCGGTCACCTGTAAAGCAAGCTATACTTATCAGTGTCCCGCTCGCACCCGCCGCTGCCGACATCCACGATCCTCCATCTTCATGCGACTCCTCTTCCTGTTTCCTGTGCGCGTCGCCGGGAATGACGTCATTGCCGGCGACGCGCACAGAAACAGGAAGAGGAGTCGCATGAAGATGGAGGATCGTGGATGTCGGCAGCGGCGGGTGCGAGCGGGACACTGATAAGTATAGCTTGCTTTACAGGTGACCGGAGAGACCCTGGGGGGGCCCTGCATTACTGGGGATGCGGGGGCTGCTGTATACCGATGTATACATCGGTATGTACCGATGTATACATCGGTATACAGCACTGACTCGCGTATAAGCCGAGGGGGGTACTTTTCAGCCCAATTTTTGGGCTGAAAAACTCGGCTTATACGCGAGTATATACGGTAATAGTAAAATATTTTAAAATATGATCCCATCAAGACCCCAACTTGAAATTTGGTACAGATGTGGCTAAGAGCATAGCAGACACATGGGCAGTTTTTGAAATATTTAAAGCGCGCCGATTTATCGGAAATGCGTTTTAAAGTTTTGCGCTTGCGATCACATGGGTAAAATATTAACAAAGATCCTCTTGTGACATATCTGGTGAAAGCCTGTATAGTTCTGAGTAGAATGGTGTTTATTTTGTCTCTCTATCTTATTCCTAGCCTGAGTTATGAGGAGAAACGTAAAGGCAGGCAACAGCGAAATTCACACTTTTTCCGAACTTTGAAAATCATTTAAAAAAGAAAAAAAAAATGTTTTTTTTTTAATTTTTCTCTTCACATTTTGCATTGTCTGACATGCTATTATCAAATAACAAAATCTCAAAAGAATTAAAAATATAGAGGTAATAATCATTGGTTCACTTGACATGGAATGACCCTTAGGAGGTGTTTTGGAGGTGACAGGATCCCTTTAAATTTCACTTCCGCAATGTATATATACATTGCGGAAGTGAAATTAGATGGTTAGGAGCGATTTTAATGTACTGAGCATGCTCCGTACACTAAAATCGGGTCGAGAAACCATTCAATTTTTTCTTGGACCTGTGCTCCATAGGCCCCAAATGTTATGGGCCACGGATCATGTCGGATCCGATTCGGTCCGATTTGATCCCCTGTGCCCAAATTCGGAGCAGTCTCCGATTTTGGGTACAGCAAAAAATCAGACAGAATCGGATGGCAATAAGGCCAAATCCGATTTGAGCCGTGGCCCATAGGATAACATGGGGGCCAAATCGGATCCGTTCCTGTCCGTGGGGTCCTACAAAATGTAGGATCCCATGGACAGGAAAATATACGCAGTGTGAAACCAGCCTTACTGATCCAGAAAGGGCTGCCCAAGACCTATTCCAGGATACCATTAGCATTGTACTTAAATCACCTGACAGACTCCCTTTAAAAATAGCTATCAGTAGGTAGCATTTTGACCCGACTCCATACTCTTAGATGAAAAGATTGTTAGATTTCAATGTGCCCATGTTTTCTTCTCCTGATATCCGCCATCAGGGCACAGTCCGAAAATCAAACTCAGATTAATCAAATACATATTATCCCGTAATCAACCTAAGCAAAACGTGCGTCTGAGTGTTTCACCATCACTGTGTCTGTATGGATATTCTCATTACCATTTTATATTTCTGATTCTTGGCTAGTAGTATATTAATTGACTATCTTAAATGGTAGATAACTGGTGTATATGGTTTAGTATTTGATAGAGGGGGCTCACTACTTAGTGTATAGAGCATTAGGTTGGTTATTTCCCCCACTAATTTGAATAGTCAACTACTTTAGTACCAATGTATGCACATGATAAATGGCCTGCATGGGAAGAGACGTTTGCAATGTAATTTAATTTTCTATACATGCATTATTTATCCTCTGCAAACCTTTAGTGGTTTCCTTTGTGCAATAATCCTAGTTTCATGTAATGGTTTTTACATAAACATCTCAAAATGAGCTAAAATCGGATTTTGTTTTGATTGTTCATTGTAAAGTTGGTCCACAGATTTTGTAAACACAGCTTTGCTTTCTCTTAAGGGCCTGTCACACGCGTCAATATCGCCTGCACGATATCGGCTGCACGTGACGTTGCAGCGATATTGACGCGTGTGACATACTGAATCAACCAGCGATAAATCGCTGGTTGATGATCGCCAGGTTTTAGAATCTGTCCTAAAACCTGGCGATTGTCGCCCGTGGACACGCAGCATCGCTGCGTGTGACACCGGGAGTAGCGATATTCCAGCTCCCAGCACCTCTCACAAGCGCTGGGAGCTGGTAACTAAGGTAAACTGCGGGTATCTAGGGCAGCGCGCGCTGCCTAGATACCCGACGTGTACCTTAGTTACCAGCCTCCTCCGCTCCGCTGTCCCTGTGCCAGTGTGGCAGAGGAGAGGGGGTTAACCAGGGAAGCTTCCTGCTTCCCCCAGCTGAGCCCGCCCCTCCTCTCTCTGCCGCTGCTCCGGGGCCCCGCTGGACGCACGCAGGTAGGAGCCCCCCCTCAAAGGCTGCACCAGGGCCCCCGGGCAGCAAGGTCCGCCCCTGGCTCACCGGCTGGTATCTAAGGTACACAGCGGGTAACTAGGGTCCCTAGTTACCCGCTGTGTACCTTAGATACCAGCCGGTGAGCGGAGGAGGCTGGTAACTAAGGTACACGTCGGGTATCTAGGCAGCGCGCGCTGCCTAGATACCCGCAGTTTACCTTGGAGACCAGCCTGCTCCCGCTTCCAGCAGGCTGGCAGAGGGAGCAAGACATCGTGGAAACGATATTTAAATCGTTTCCACGATGTTTCTGGTCAATTGATCGCTGGTGAGTCTGCCTGTGTGACAGCTCACCAGCGATCAGCCGTCAATGTCGTCAGCGATCATCTCACTGACGACATTGACGCGTGTGACAGGCCCTTAAGGCAGGGGGGACCTTATGTCCCAGGGCCACATGCAGCCCTCGATGACCTTTTCTGTGGCCCCGGGCAGATTCATGGTGACCGCAGTGCTCAGGCTGGCAGACATGTTTTGCCGACTGTCTACCCTATAAATCCAGCTCTCCAGTGATCTCTATAGCCAAGCCTAAGCCTCCCCAGTGTTGTGTATGCTCCCAGCCTCTCCTGTGATATCTATGGCCCTTGCAAACCTGGAAAAGCAGTTGAGAAGCATCATGAGCAATATCACCTAACATCAAAGCTGCACCGAAGAGGAGCGGCTTCAGCCACCTCAGTAGGGGTGAATTGATTGTTTAACCAAATATAGCAGGGGAATTTTCAAGGTGATATTTTTTTTGCGGCCCTCAAAGGATTGTAGAAATTTTCTGGCAGAAAAAATTTCCCCAACCCTGCTCTAAGGGGTCACTCACACAAGAGTATAACATTTGCGGCAAGCCCCATGCATTCTCTATGGGGCTTGTGGCAAGTGCGGTATTGCTGCGATCCGGCACTTGCGGTAGCGAAAACAAAACGTGGTCAGCTGCGTTTTTTTTCATGGCCGCACCTGCCGCAAGTGCCGGATCGCAGCAATACCGCACTTGCCACAAGCCCCATAGAGAATGCATAGGGCTTGCCGCAAGTGTACCTCAAGTGTGGCTGTTAGGCGGCAGATGTGGTTTTCTGTCCAGATCCGGACAGAAACACAGATGTGAAATGGGTCTAAGGATAGCGAAGCTGCATGGAGATGTGCTTAATTCAGGCCATAATTTTGGCCTGACAAACTCCATTTATATGTGAAAAGTCCCATTTCCATAGAGTAAATCACATGAAAACAATGGTAAAGCGGTCTCAGGGAGCGCCAAAGGAATACTGGACAAATTAGTGGATAAGAACCGACCTTTATTCTTCCTCCAATACCACTGCCACAACGCTTTTCAACGGTCTAAGCCATCTTCATCACCTGATGAAGACGGCTAAGCTGTCTTCATCAGGTAAAGAAGATGGCTTAGACCGTTGAAACGCGCTGTGGCAGTGGTATTGGAGGAAGAATAAAGGTCGGATCTTATCCACTAATTTGTCCAGTATTCCTTTGGCGCTCCCTGAGACCGCTTTACCATTGTTTTTATGGGTCTTCTCTCTACGGAGCCAAAGCGGCAGGAGCAGCCTGGCATATCTGGAGGGTTGAGGACCTGCGGTTACCTAATTACCGGGATAAACAACTGAGGACCTGCGGTGATGCGGTATCCGGTCCAGTAGGATCACGTGAAATTCGCGGATTACGGAGTTGTGAACGCAAATACTGGCAGGACGGCAGCATTATTAGAGAGAGGCGAACCGGAGCCCCATTACCCACACGTTTAATCTTGGTTGTGTAGACATACACAACCATTATAGGTGAGTGCATTTGGCACTTTTTATTTCTACAAATAGCCCTGTGTGTCTACACATGCGCCCTTTTCTTTTTCTTTCTGCATTTCCATAAAGCAGGGGCGGGGAACCATTTTTATGCCGAGGGCCATTTGGAAATTTCTACAACCCTTCAGGGGCCGTACAAAATTATCAACTTGAAAATGACTCGCTATATTTGGTTAAACAATCAACTCACCCCTACTGTGGAGGCTGGAGCTGCTTCTCTTTGGTGTCGGTGATATTGATCATGTTGCTCCTCAACTGCTTTTCCAGGTTTGCTAGAGCTCTAGACATCACAGGAGAGGCTGGGAGCATATACCTCACTGGGGTGGCTGAGGCTGGGGCGTAGAGATCACTGTAGAGCGGAATTTAAAGGGCAGACAGTTGATAAAACGCATCTGCCAGCCTGAGCTCTGCGATTCCCAGGAATCTGTCCGGGGGGGGGGGGGCCGCAAAAAAGTAATCGAGGGCCGCAGTTGGCCCTGGGGCCTGAGGTTCTCCACCCCCCTGCCATAAAGTAAGCCTATGATTTAATAAAACAGTTTTCACCAAAAATTCTAGTGTAAAACTATTTCAATTGCCACAAATTTTGCACAACTTGTCAACTTTTTGTGAGACTACACCAGTCCTGGCCTCTCTCAATAGCATTTTGAAAAGTGAACGGAGAGTCATAGGGCAAATTCACAATTTTCCAAAACAGCACTCTCTTCATCAATACTAAAAAGTGTCTATGAACTGTGGCCTTTATGTTTAGGACGGTTAGACAATTTTCACTTGTACACAGCACAAATTGTTTTTTTTCTGTAAACATAGATCTACAATTGAGGAGGCTGCACTATTTTGCTGCAACACTCGTGGGGTTTCCCCACTGGTCCCTCCTTGGAGCCATGGGACTTGTAATAAGCAATTTCCATTAACTATTTTTCATGCGATTTGGATACGGTTAGTTGCACTACTCTTTTACATATGCAAATTGCCTCTTGAAAGAAGAGAGCTTGAACTCTAGTGCCACCTACTGGAAGTAGCAAATCTAAAAGTCAGTAACGTCCCTTTAACGATTCTTGTCATATGACTTAAGTTAATAACCAAACCAGAATCTCAACACTTTGTTTCGGGGGTTTGACATCTGGTTTGACCAAGTGAGAAGCCAAGACAGAGCCATGGGGTAGGTTTTCTCCTTCTGAAATATCAGAAAGGCAGAGAAGAAGAATGGTGAGAACAGTCAAGAACAATCCACAGACCACCTCCAAAGACCTGCAGCATCATCTTGCTGCAGATGGTGTCACCGTGCATCGGTCAACAATACAGCGCACACGGCACAAGAAGAAGCTATATGGTAGAGTGATGCAAAAGAAGCAGTTTCTGCATGCAAGCCACAAACAGAGTCGCCTGAGGTATGCAAAAGCACATTTGGACAAGCCAGTTTCATTTTGGAAGAAGGTCCTGTGGACTGATGAAGCAAAGATTGAGTTGTTTGGTCATACAACAAGGCGTTATGCATGGAGCCACAAAAACACAGCATTCCAAGAAAACCACTTGCTACCCACTGTCAAATTTGGGGGAGGGTCAATCATGCTTTGGGGCTGTGTGGCCAATGACGGCACGGGGAATCTTGTTAAAGTTGAGGGTCGCATGGATTCCAATCAGTATAAGCAGATTCTTGAGAATAATGTTCAAGAATCAGTGTCAAAGTTGAAGTTACGCCGGGGATGGATCTTTCAGCAAGACAATGATCCAAAACACGGCTCCAAATCTACTCAGGCATTCATATAGAGGAACAATTACAATGTTCTGGAATGGCCATCCCAGTCCCCAGACCTGAATATCATTGAACATCTGTGGGATGTTTTGAAGCGGGCTGTCCATGCTCGGCGACCAAACATAACTGAACTGGAATTGTTTTGTAAAGTGGAATGGTCAAAAATATCTTCATCCAGGATCCAGGAACTCATTAACAGCTACAGGAAGCGACTAGAGGCTGTTATTTTTGCAAAAGGTGATCAACTAAATATTAATGTCACTTTTCTGTTGAGGTGCCCATACTTTTGCACATGTCAAATTTTGAAAAAATGCTATTTCACATTTTTAGGTAGTACAATAAACCTCATTTCAATCCTGAAATATTACTGTGTCCATCAGTTATTACATATATCACACTGAAATAGCTGTTGCAAAAAAACTATTTTAAACAAAAAAAAAAAAAAAAAAAAAAGTAAGATTAAGAGGGGTGCCCAAACTTTTTAAATGACTGTATAATCGGAAGAGGAACACGACGGGGGTATTCGATAAACTTTGGACGGCATGGAAATGGGGTGACATTAGGCCTAGATGAGGTGGATCTAAATGTGCTAGATGGATTTTATTTGGTCGATTAAAGAATAAAATTGGTATCTGTGGAATACATGGAACGGTAATAGGAGTATGTGACATGTTGTATTTGCTGTTTATAAAAAAAGTTGAACATGTTTCCATATGGTTTGAGTACTTCTTGCATATTTAGCTATATTATTATCATCCATTTTACTCCATGATACATTACTGGCTGTATAGTCATATTGATGTTATTGATTGTATATATTTCAATGGATAGGGATCTAATAACATACGTTACATATTTTTTTTTATTGTTGCATATCATTGTTGTATAGTAATTTACACATTTATGGGGTTGTCTTTGTTTTAAATAGTTTTTAATCATGGCGTTACATGGTGTTAATATAATGTATTGTCCTGCATCTCTAGAGTAGCACCTTTTTTTCTGTATTGCTTTTTTCTTGCTTTTTTGATCATTAGGTAGCGCCCCAATTGCATTTAGGCATGTATATACCTCCATCATGACATTATATATATATATAATAATATATATCATATATATATAAATTATCTAACATATATATACACATAATATATTATATATAAATCCTAACATATATATACACTAATATATAAACATAATTAAAACACTTATGACGAGAAAAATGTCAGCACAGTCCTAAACATAGAATATAGAATATATATCATTATATAAAAAATGGTCCTGAACACAAGGTCGAGGTTGCATACCCTTACACTTCAAGATTTTATATGAAAAGCAAATAACTTTAAAAACAGCTTTTTGAGAACTAAAAGTGCAGATGAATGATGTTTCATAGCATAAAAATAGGCAGTCAAAGTTTTCTAATGCAAAGCAATTTGCTGTTTAAGCTTTATGAAATCTGTCCAGAACAATTTTATGAGCGCCTGCGTGCACAAAAAGCTTCCATATATTCTTCCACCTGCATTGTTCCATTTATAGGTTTAACGGAAAACATTTTATTGCAGACAATAATCAAGACCAACTGCAGCGAGTGGGAGGAGGGATGGAAGATGGAGAATAGGCTGCTATCGGGCATCTTCACACTGAAAGGAAGACATCCTTAATTAAACTTAGGGGAAATTAAATCTTACAATAAAAACCCAGAATAATAAATAATTAAAAGAAAAGTCAGATCAGGATGCAATGCTAACACAAGTTGGCAATTTTTTATTTAAATAGCTTATTAATTATGAACATTTATATTAATTATGTGAGACTGCAGTTTCCCTTCATTAAACTAATTACAGCCGTCATGCAAACAACAAGGAGTCGTGTGATTCCACCGAGGTCACCTTCTGGAGGGTCTAACTCTCTCAGAATATGATCTCACTGAAGGCTCCGCTCAATCCAGAAATAAAGTAAATGTATGAGCATCGTGGTGTTGTACCACTCTATGATTTGTCTATATGGATCTACATGAACGTGCAGCGGACAGCGAGCAGATTTCTTTTTCTTTGTAAGCCAAACTTTCTGGAAAAAGTCTCATTCACAAGAAGTTACTTTTCAAATAGGGGGGAAAAAAAAACCAACTTCTTTCTCTTGTCAAAACAGAATGAAAGAAAACTGCAGCGCTCCCTAATGTGTAATGTGTACAGGTACAAGGTCGAACACAACATATTGTAACTAAAAAGACAGCTGAAATCTGAAACTAAGCTATGCAATCATGAACATATAGACTAGCATTATAGCTAAGGAAATATATAGAAAAATGAGACACTTAGCATATAAAGATGGCCAGTCCATATCCACCCAGTAGACACTGAGGTGTGTCTCTATGCTGGGAACCTACACTTATATGTTCATGATTGCATAGCTTCGTATTCAGAGCACAGCTGGCGTTTGTTTCATTCTGTATTGGTCATTTTTGACATCAGTGTGGCATCTAAGAAGAACTTCCAGGTTTCTGCTCTTGGCATTAGTCAGTGAAAAACAGATAGTCTTGGATGCAACTTAAATGGGAATTCATGTAAGTGTCTTATTTTTTAATGAACTTATTCACTTGCATTGTCGAGTTTGAGCTGCAAATTGGAGAAATGTTCTAGCTGCAAATCCCATCAAGCAACCATTCAATTGCTATGTGATACATACAAAAAAATAAGGCAGTACTCCATTGTAGATCCAATCATCAGACCTATTTGGCCATAAGGTTGATAAAAGGCTACGTTTCGGTTCTTTGGAACTTTTTCCAGCTAGAAAAAGGTTTCAGGAACGAAACGTCGCATTTTATTGCACCTATGGCCAATATAGCTCTAATGATTGATCTACAACGGAGTGTTACCTCCTATTATTTTGATGTACATGTCAAAATCGCTTACACGAAACTGATGTGCAAGTGAGATGTAGTTGTATGTTGTAGAATAAGTGAAACCTGCCTGCATTACAATCACCTTATTTTGAATGTGTCAACTTCTGAAAACCTCTGGAGAACAAATTAGTTTCCTGGAATAAAACTGCATGAAATGTCACAACATTGTTACTGCAACTCAAAGCTGAACCAAAATGTTGACTTTGGTTTTTCTGCCAAATTTTTAAAAAATGCTTAAGTATGGGGTGGACTGTGCTCAAGTGAGTCCAACAAATTCAGCTTCATTTATGACTTAAAATGGCATCAATTAAGAAATAACTGTATGCCAGACCCTGATGGTAGCACACAACAGTTGAAAGATGAGCCAAATTTAGAGGTACAAACCAGAGGAGAGGCAATAATGTTGAGTGGAATTTAATTCTACAAAAATCTGCATTTGCCAAAATGTAGATGAGGTTTCTAATTCCCTCCTGTGCAGATTCAGAAACATGACAGTCATTTTTTTGAATTGTAAAAAGGACATTAAATGTAAAAAAGAATAAAACAAATACTTATATCCACCTCTCTGGCACCCCCGCATCACCTGTCCTACCTCACTACACCTTCAGATTGCCTCTATTCACACTGAAATCAACGAGTCTCTCATGCTGGACCAGGACTTTTAGCTTTTAACAAGGCATGGGCAAAGACTGGACGGGTGACGGTGAGGAGCAGAGGGGCGACTGGTGAGGTAACTATAACTTTTTTTACATTTTGACATTTTACATTTATTATGTTCTTAGGTGTTGAGAAACCATGAGAGCCTAAAGGGACATTAATTTAAGGATAATACTTCTCTGCAAATCTAATTTCCAGGGTAAAATGGGGTGAACACATGAATTTTTGTCTGATCTGGTCATCTCTAGTGCACACCCGTTAATAGATTTGGAGTGTCTTACTCCAGCACACACTATTAGGACTGGAGTAAAATCCCCAAGTCTTGATGATTCCGGGGCCTTGAAGCGTTATTGTATTTGTCACTGTAGCACCTACATGTCCCGCTCTTCTCCATAGACATTAATGAGCAGTCTTTGTCATCTCTTGCTTGAGTAGACGCCAAAATCTGTGTTCACTAAAGACAGATTTCCCGAGTGAATTGAAAATAATGAATCAGTGGAGGCATTTTTTTTTTCTAAATCACAAATATTACAAAATGTATTACGGTATCTTTACTTCTGCTGCTGATTTATGGGAAACAAATTAAGACAAGAGTTGCTCTTTAAATGCTCCTGTGGGATAATGATCTTTAAGCTCTTCCAATGTCCTTGTCAAGAATTTGTATCACTATCAGAACAGCGAGCCATGTTATTTTATCTCCTAACAGTCAAAGTAACTCTTGACAAGACTTTATAGCTTCAGCAACAGAAATAAATCAAAAAAGCCAATACTGGGGATCAAATCTGTAAAGCAACAGGTATAAAAGAAACATCAGAGAGCTCAGACATGTTTATCTGGGAATGCAGCGGATCTCCAGAAACTCTGACTCTGCTGGAGACCCGAGCAGATAAGTCACATTCAACAGAACTGGCAACGTGGGCGAGAGGCTGAATGTGCATCCACAAACTAGTATCGGCGGCTGATAGAACAATCAGGAGGTCTTCATTACATAGTGGGAATGAGGCACGTATTAAAGTACAGTGCTGTGCAAATTAATTGGGACAAAGCATTTTTCAAGTAAAACCATAAGTTGGGGTTACCAGTCAGTGATTCAAACCAGTTTTAACTGCTTTGAACACGTGTGAGTATACAACCTTGAGTAACAAAATGTGGTTTGACTGGTTTTAGTCAGAAAATACCAGCTAGCTGCCCCCTCAGCTTCAGTTGAGAGCTTGTTTCTGTGAGGAGTGGTTTAGTGTATTTTTCTCTCAGTTTGATTCTGCCTGTAAAAATGGATGTTACTCCACGGACGAGGTCTAGAATTATTACTCTTAATGAACATACAAGTCTGACTTAAGAGAAATCGCTTCCACCATTGGTATTGGAAAATCTACCGTTTCAAGAATAATTCGCACACACAATGAAACTGGATCATTTTCTCGAAAACGAAAAGGGAAATGTGGAAGAAAAAGGAAAACAACACCAATAACTGATAAAACATTATCAGAAATAGTAAATCTAATGCAAGAAAAACAAGTAAAGACTTGCTTTGTCCCAACTAATTTGCACAGCACTGTATAACCCCTTCCCAACTGGACAATTTTGAAGCTACATTATTCCTCTCCTTATTCCAAACGCCAGAACGGTTTTCTTTTTTGTGGGGAGCGTTATAGTTTTGAATTACACCATTTATTTTTGCCATATAATACATCAAAAGAAAAATGCATGAAAAGCAAAAACAAACAAAACAATCATACTAATTTTGTATCTTTTCTTTTACAGCGAATATTTACAATTGATAAAAAGCAGTGACTGCAGCTAGCTCGAGCTTCCACTATACATCTGAACGCAACATACCGGTACAACAGAAGTTGGGAAGGTTTAAAAGGTGATCGGTCAGCAGGTTTTTGCTACCTTATGTGAGAGCAGCATATGTAGGTATAGAGATCCCGAATCCAACAATGTATCACTTAGGCTGGCTTTACACCATGTTTTTTTCCCGTCCGGGGCTGTCCGGTGTGAACCAGACAGCCTCGGACCCGATTTTGGACATAATGTAGCCCCTATGGTTCCGCATAGGGCCAGATGGCAGTGATTTGCCATCCAGTTTTTTCCCTGTCCGGCAGCATAAGGCTGAATTCGTTTTTTGCCCCAGACACAAAATCGGAGCTTGCAGCATTTTTGTGTCCGGGCAAAAAGTTACACAAACCGGATGCACCCGGATCCGGCGCCCAATAACATAGGAGTCTATGGGCGCTGGATCACGCCGGACCTGACAGAAAATCTGTCTGGATCCCGGACGCCGGGTGCTGAAGCTCACCGCCTGGAGAGCTCCCCTCTGAGATTTTGAAATTTAAGGACCTGGACAGCACCCAAGCAGCAGCCGCGCAGTCCAGAATCCGGCAGAAAACAACCGGTTCTGTTTGTCCAGGGCTGTCAGGCTGTGTCCAATGCATCCAGCAAAATACCAGACAGAGTCCGACAGCTCCAAAACCGTGGTGTGAAGTCAGCCTTAGATTACTGGGTGCAGAGTTTTTAGATTTAGTAATGCAGCATTGCTGAGAGAGCTGCCCCCACCCACACCAGGCTCTTCATGTACATTTCTATAGACCGGGAGCTGCTAATCACAGCAGGGGGCTTGTCGGGCCAGCTGACTTATAGCTGACCTTGTCCAGCAATGACAATTTTCTCAAGGTATAATTAACTTTTCAGGTAAACTGCAAGAACACAAAGTGTGAAAAGAGAGGTATTGCTGAAATCTGTTAATCCCTCCGGCATATTGCCTTCAGATTATATAGCAAAAACCTGCTGACAGATTCCACTTAAGAGGGTTGTTTGCTTTCATCAAACCTCTGTCCATAAACTCCTTTATGTGTTAAAAAACAAACAAACAATCACAAGCTTTACTTACCATCCCAGAGTCCAGTGCACCGTCTCTGTACCCTGTTATTTGGCCACAGCGGTGACTTTATGTCAATCACAGCGCAGCCCTGTGGAGGACACAAGCTACTGCGCTCAGTGACTGGCTGCAGCGCTGCAATATGAGACCACCACTGCAACCAAACAATAGTGACAGGGCCTGAAGAAGTGGAGACACAGAGCTATTCCTGGCAAGAGCAAATAAAGCTCACTTTGGGTTTTTGCTTTTACATGTAACCAAGTATATGGGCAAAGGATTGTTGAAAAAGCACTTTATTTTTATAAAAGTGCTTAAAGTGTAAGATAAAGTGGTCTTGATAATTGTCTACCTGATGAAAGGCCCCGAGAGCTGCAAGAACACAGTAAGGCTGCCTTCACATTTGCATATGGGAAGGCAGCATATGCTGCGTTCCCATACGCAGTCAAGCGCATGCGCACTGCGGTTCCTATGTTTAACATAAGAATGCATAGTGCCTGCGTTTGCTGCGTTCGGGTGCGGATGCGGAAGATATCTGCCCCCTCCAGGGTTCCCCGTCCGCACCCGGGACGCAGCATGTTGCATTTTTTGTGCGCTCGGGAACCTTGGAAAATCAGCAAGCTTCCCCAAGCGCACAAAACAATGCATTGGCGTCAATGGGTCCGCAGTGTTCTGCGCTTCACAGCGCAGGAGAACGCTGCGGACCCATTGAAATCTCTCCCGGTGGCCGCCAGGGATGTCACAGGAGATCACTGACAACCACCGGGAGATCAGCTGAGCCTCTGATGAACTCTCCTCCCCGCCGCCGGTAATCTCATAGCGGTGTCAGCGGGGTTAAACAGCTGATGGGACAGCTGTTTGAATCTTCCCGTGCCGACATCTCCCCTCGGTGTCGGCGCGGGAGATTCAAACAGCTGTCAAATCAGCTGTTTAACCCCGCTGACACGTCCTGGAGCTTACCGGTGGCGGGGAGGAGATCTCCGCCACTGATCTCCACCTCCGGCCTGCCCCCGGACACCACCAATTGGCTGCCCGGGCTCCCTAGTAATGTGTCCGCAGGCGGACATTCTCCGCTGCGGACACAAAAAATGACCCTGCTTTTCACTGCATTTGTGTCTGCATGCCATCAGCATGCAGACACAAACGCAAATGTGAAGGCAGCCTAACATTTATCATTTGTGAATGGGCCTCAGCATTTTTGCCTGGCTATTGAAGCATCTAGTATTAGACCTACTCATTTTGTGTTTAACCCCTTCAGCCCCGGGAGATTATCCATTTTTGTCTCCTCATCTTCCAAGAACCATAACTTTTTAGTTTTCTGTCAATATAGTTGCATTAGGGATGTTTTTTTGGGGGTTAAGTGGTACGTTTGAACGACCTCATTCATTTTATATATATTTCACATCGTGAACTGGAAAATGTGAAGAAAAAAAAAATTGAAGTGTGGTGAAATTACGAAAGGGGTTGCAATTTCACAATGGTTTTTTCACTTACCATGTGCACTATAAGGGTAAGGACATGTGACGAGTAAAATTGGGCAAGTGTAATCCAATAAATAAAATGAAATCGGATTACACTCGGACCAATAGTAATCAATGGGGCAGTGCCGATATGCAATGAAAGACACTCGCAGAGTCCGGCAATGGAGGAGACGGGGAGATTAATCTTTCCCTCCTCTCTGCAGCGGTGATCTGATCCCGGGGTCGGAGCACAGTATAGTGACACTCGGTCACGCTCCCAGAAGAGCTGCTGAAGCAGTGGGTATTAGCATATCGCATTCAATATGCCATCCACTCCTGGCCTAGTAGGTAAAACGGACATGGCAGTAGGATTCCCCAGGTCAGTACGAGTTTGTAAACATCAAACATGCATTAGTTTTTCCTGATTATTTGAATGGTGCAAATAAATATTTACAGAATTTGTCAAAATATAAAAAACAATTGTGTATTTGTCACCATTTTTCAAGACCCATAAGCGTGCTAAATTTTCAGGATCCAGGGCCAAGCGATGGCTTCTTTTTGTGTCCTGAGCTGATTATTTTGGCGTACAATAAAATGTGTATCACTTATTGAATGTTATTGCAATGCTGCGATGACCAATAAAAAAAAGAAAAAATGTTATTCTGGCATGTTTTTATTGTAGTTACACAGATAACAGATCAGATTAATTTTATGTTTTCAAAGATTGGACCTTTCTGAATGTGGTGATACCAAATATGTGTAATTTCTTTTTTAAGGGGGACACAATTTTTTTCCCATATTTTGATATTTACTACTCTATATTGCTTTCAATGGTCCCCTTAGGGGACTTGAAGCTGCCACCGTCCGATCACTTGTGCTGTACAGATAAGCTTCAGCAGCGCTATGTACAGATTTAAAGCACAAATCATAACTCCTGTTTGCTCAGCTGGAGTCCACAAGAAATATGGCATGACAGACACAGGTGTCATAATCCAAACACAGCCGTGATGACCAGGGCTATGGAGTCGGAGTTTGTGTCCATTTTGGGTGGAGTCAGAGTGGGATGTTTGACTTAATGACTCTACAGCCCTGGTCTTGACTACCCATCGGCACCCTGCGATTACTTCACAGAGCCACTGAGTGGAGCGGGGAATGATGCGCTCCCAGCTGGCGCTTATTAAAAGTCACTATCAGAAATTGACAGTACGGATAGGTTGTTAACAGGTGTGGGCGGATCTCTGTCGACCTGCGCCTGTTAGCTGCACATGTCTGCTGATCAGATCAGTGAACAAGTGCATGGAAAGAAGCAGGGTCAGCTTGTGAGACCACATCAATCTGGGGGACATAACCAATGAAGTATATATATGTCCTTGTTTGAGAAGGGGTTAAAGGGTTAGTCTAATCTAAATCCATAGATCTGCTGTCACCAAATGACATTGCCAATTTATGAGTCCTCAAATCGCACACACTCAGGATTTGCCTGTTTTTACAGTCGGGAGTGGCATTCACACAAAAAATCATTGTATGAACAAATGTGTGCACGTGACCTAAAGCCCCAGTCACACATAACGAGATCGTTAGCCAGATCATTGTACCTGACATTACAACGATCTCCCCAGCGATGTCGCTATGTGTGACGTCTAGCAGCAATCAGGCACCTACTGTGAGGTTGCTGATTGCTGCAGAGGGCTCAGGACCATTTTTAGGTCGTTGGTCTGCTGCTGGTCAGCACGCATCGCTGTGTGTGACAACGAGATACCAGCGATCACTGACCTCACAGGGCTGGTAACCATGGTAAACACCAGGTATCTAGGCAGCGCGTGCTACCTACATGCCCACTGTTTATCATAGTTACCAGTGTCCTCCCTACTTACAGGCTGAGCTAACATCACTTCCAGCAGTGAGAGGTGGCTCCCAGGTCCCTGATCGCTGGGGAGATCTGCCTGTTTGACAGCTCCCCAGCGACCAGATAACGACGCTCCAACAATCCCGGCAGGTCGTTATCGCTGTCGGGATCGCTGGAGTGTCGTTGTGTGTGACAGGACCTTAAGGCTGAGTATTTGGGGAGTTTTCTTCCTCAGTATTTAGGGCTTATTCACTTAGAGCGTTTGTGCTTAATTTTTGTTGATCAGTTTCTGCAGCAAAAACAGATGTTTTTGTTGCAAATAAGCATCACAAAAACACATCATCCGTTTGTATTGCTCTTTTGCTCCATTTTCTTAGTGCTGCACTCTTGCTTTTTCAAAGCAAAAGCACAGTACTATTCCATAAGGGGCAGGGAGAACACAGACACACACACACTTACTTTATTTCCTTCCCCAAGGTATGTGGTGTCCAACGATGTGTTCCTTCCGGGTACTGGGCTTACAGGACCAGCGAGAAGTCAAGAGGACTTGGCAATGGGACTCTCAGGCGGAGTCACATGGCCAGGTCTTGTCAGTACTCACAGGCCCTGTAAGTCCGGTGCCCAGAAGGAACACATCGCCGGTGCTCACCGGAGAGAGTAAGAAATTGGAGCGCTTGTGGTGTAGAAAGCGCAGTAAAACAAAAAACATCACAAATGGACTGTGTGAATACCAATCCGTTTGAGATGTTTTTTTGTTTTTTTCTTTTGTAGTAGAGTGGAGTGAAGGAGAAAGCACAGCAGAAAACCGGAGCACTAATTGACGCTCATTTTCTGGATGCACTTTCTGCATCACTAATGCAACAATCAAACGCTGATGTCTGCACACCAAATTAAAAATCCCATTCACTTTGCTGACAGATGCAATGACTAATCTATTTTTGGTGCAGTTTAAAAAACAAAGAAAAAAAAAAAATGCAGCAACAAAAACAACCAGTGTGCACATGGCTTTATAAGCCAAACCTCGAAGTGGAATAGTCATGGGAGAAGTAGAATAAAAACACGTCACTTCTGCATTTTGTACACCCTGCTGGTTTTCACTAGAGCTAAAAAGAAACCTCACCAAATACTCAACATGTCAACGTGGCCTTAATGTTAACAGCAAGGATATCAGTGCTGAGCAGCAGTGGGTGAGGTTTTGCTAAAACCCATCCCAGATAATTAATACTAAAAATATCTACAAAATTTAGCAGATTCCAATTACAGCATAAATAGACAAACAAGTTATGCAAGAGTGCCGGGTGGTGTAAACCACACCTAAACCAGAGGCATTTGGATAAATATTCCTTCCTGTCGCCTGACTCACTGTCCCACTAAGGCCCAGCATATTCTCTTATTGCAGGAAATGTGAACAAAATGGACACTGATGTTCACTAAAAAGAAATTCTATATGAAACAAATCATATCTGAATGGGCTGTACTCCTCCCTTATAGATGTATACATTCACACCGTGCACAGAACTAATCTAATTTCATGGAAATCAGCGTTCTACTAAAATAAACTGGAGAAGAGCTGCTTGATCACAAGCTGCAGTATCTCTCCAACAGCCTTATCAATCTGCACATTCATGCACCTCTTGATTCGTAGCCAAACCTGCGCCTCAAAATGAGTAGTACGGCTCCCACAAAATTCACTTACACAGGAATGATACCGTGATTCACAGTCATTTCTCGCTCAGCCCCCTTATCAGAATGCTATAAACAAAATCAAAGCTCAATATTTAAAAGGAACCAGTCTGATCTCTCCAAGGGCAGAATAATACAGGGACATTCCCACTGACATCAGCAGTCAGCCATTAACCAGTTAGTGCGAAGCAATATCTAAAACATCTATACTTTAAGAGGGTTGTCCCATCTCATGTAACATCCTCAACTGGGACCTGCTTCTATCCAGAGTACAGGGCTGCCCTTGTCAGTGACCGGTGGCTGCTTGTGTGCGGGTCTCAATTCAATTGGACAAGAGCTCTGGAGCATTGCAGCGGCACAGTGACAAAAGTGAGTGACATATGCACTATATGGACACCATACTGAAGCTCAACTGCTAATCATAAAATTCAGATTTTTCATGCTCTCTAATTGTTAGGTGTAAAAAAAAAAAAAAAAAAAAAAACAGCCCCTTGCCATGCTACTTCTTGTACAATGGGTTGTTCCAAAAAGCTCACAGATTCCAGTGTGATCCTGCAATAGGAGGCCCCCACTGGAACAAGTCAGTTCAATAAGAGGAGGCATGTAGGGACCAAAACAACTTGGGGATGACCACAAACTTACAGAGTAGGTCGTCGAGTAGTAATGGGCGAGTAGCGAAACATTCATAATCGCTATACTCATAACGAGTACTTTGTAATACTTGTGTACTCGTCCGAATAACGAGTCCAATATTAGTCAATTGTGATAGGCTTCGCCCACACACACATCTGACGATAAAACGAGTCTTTCAGGACAGAGCGGGAGGGTGGGCTTTGAGTTTTCACTGCATACAACACTTTGTTGTGTCCCCCAGAGAGATCCTAACATTCAATCTGCTCTCACTGGGGTGCAGGCTCCCTTTATGTACTGAATGGAGCTGGCAATATATATGTGTCAGATTGTTCACGAAGGACACATCACTCACGAGCACCAGCGATACTCACCGAGTAACAAGTATTGCGAACACTGTACTATCCGTGCAAGTAAAGAATAGTAACGATTACACTCGGTCATCACTATCGGCGAGTGCTCATGTTCTGCTGACTCCAGTGACTGCAGAATCCAAAGCTTCTCTGGCTAAAAAAAACCCCATAAAAGACAGAAAACTGGAGACATTGAGCTTCGTGGGTCTCTTTGACCGAGCAGAGGCATGTAGCCTTACATCTCCAGACACAATGCCAAGCGTCATATGGAGTAAAGCCACCATACACTGGACTCTGCAGCAATGAAAATGTATCCTGTGGCGTGAAGGCTCTCACTTTATCTGGATGCCTGATGTATGAATCTGGGTTCAGTCAATGAAACAGAACGTCACCTGCCTAACTCATTGTGCCAGCTGTAAAAGTCTGATGGTGGATGAGAATGCCCTGGGATTGTTTTTCAGGGGTCGACCTAGGACCTCTAATTCTGCTATAGTGAAGTGTAAGGCTATGTACACACCTAGCATTTTTTGATGCCTTTTTACTTGTTTTCTGCTAGGGAAAACGTATCCCTGCAAAGTCTATGGGTGCAGTCACACCTGGCGACGGCACCACCGATATCTTAGGCGACATAGGGGCGTGGCCCATCAGCGCTGATATCGCCCCTGCGTCGCCTAATGTAAAGGGGCGATGTCGGCGCCTCTGAGAGCTCGCCTGGTTTCACATCAGTGATGTGACACCAGGCGGCCGATCTGGGGCGATGTGTACACATCGCCCCATGTAAACGGCCGCCCGGCGACCTGACAGGTGATGGGAGCCATAGGCTCCCATTGTACTTCATCGCCGCTGGGTTTTGAGACACCCAGGCGGCGATGCCACCTGTCAGCTCGCCGGGGCATCACGCAGGTGTCTCCCCGTGTAAACGGGGGCGGCGACACTGGCGGGGCACCAAAAGCGTGCGTGCTCCCGCCTGTCGCCGCCGACATCTCCGGTGCCGTCGCCAGGTGTGACGGCACCCTATGGGTTTTCTAAAAAGAAGCAACATGCTCATTCTTACTGCATTTTTCTATCATACAGTCTATGAGAAACCGCATGGATAAAAATGCCTAAAAAGCAAAAAACATTTCATATTTTCTGCAGCGTTTTGTTGCCAGGAGATGCATTTTTTAGTGCAGAAAAAAAAAACAGCTAGGTGGGCACATACCCTTAATGCTGCAGGTTTCTAAGAAAGTGCATCTATTGTGACTTACCTGCCCCTCACATGCTGATTGACAGGTTTCTCACAATGTACTGTAGTAAGGAGAAGCCTTTCAGTCAGTGTCTGTAGAGTGAAGGGTGAAGCCCTCATAACTATATGGCCGTCCACTGTGTTTCTGGAGTCCTGAATGGCAAGTCACTGATAAAGTCAATAAAATACATATCATGAATGTTCTAACCAGTCAAAAGAAGGAAAAAAACATCAATGAAATCCTGATCTAATTTATTTGAAATCACGAAGCAGATCTTAAAAGGCAACTCTATTTTACAAGTCTTCAAATCCCTCATTCATAGCAACGTACAAGCACACAAAGGATGATGTCTAGACTTTCTATGGCCTACAGGTCCGCGGTCCCGGTGGAGCTTCTGTCATTCACTAGCTTGGTTCATTTGGCTGTGATCAGAAGCCTTTTATCCTCACACCGAGAAGTGACACACACCGGAATATTTGCTCAAAGAAACGCACAACTATTAAAATAAAACCCTCGCCTCAACCTTAAGTCACACTACTTGAATAGAAATTAACTGAAAGAAGAAAAAAAAAAAAATGCGTCTTTAATGACTGCAACATTTGCTATACTTTACCATACACAGTGTGCAGATTTGCAGATTTATGAATTAATGCTGTAAAAGGGAGTGATAGGAGTCTATGCACCAGCACAATATATTCAGCACCGGAGGTCACACTACATATTTTACAGCGTGGGAAAAATACTCCTAAGCAATTTCAGAGAAATTTGTGCGTAATTTGCAGTAACTCAAATTAATAGTACATAAGTACCGTAACTAATACTGAAGCCTCACTATTTAAAGAGGACCTGTCACCCCCTGGTGCATGGCAAATTAAATGCAGCACTGAATGCAGCATGTCTGCTGCATTCAAGGCAGGTGTCACCCATGTCTGTAGCCCCCCTGTACCTGAGAAATACACTTTAGACAGCTTATAGATAAGAGGTTGCCTGGGTGGGATCTGACTAAGAGATAGTTACCGCTGGAATGAGCCTCCCTGCCTCCTCCTTGTTTGTTCCTCCCCCTTTATGTGTCTGTCACCGCCTCCTGTTTTGCTGGGTCTGCTCTCCTCATCTCCTGCTCTCTGTCAATCTCACTGCGGCATTGCGTGACATCAGCGCCAAAGCCCACCCTGTTTGTGCTTTATTCAAACAGCAGGGTGGGAATCTGCCGCTGACTTTACGATGTTACAGCCTTAGGCTGCAGAAGATGGCTCGCTTTAACATACCCAAATAATAACTGCTCCTAAGTCTGAACAGCAAGTTAAGGCCCCGTATACATTGTGCTATATTCACATGCATTTCTTTAATGCAAAAAAAATGCAGTAAGAATGCCAGAAAATAGACAGTTAACACCACATTTTTTACTACAAAGAGAGCAGGTTTTAGTTGCATAAAATAAAAAAAATATGCACTAAAAATGCTGCATGTAAACAATACTATAGCTCAGCGGTCCCCAACCTGCAACTCGTGAGCCACGTTGCTCACCAGCCCATGATGTGTGTAGCTCATGACTGCTTTCCAGCTTGTTGCTTTAGCACCAGGTCTAGCAAACAGCTATGAAGTGAAGGTCTCCCGATAGTGACTTTTGTCAGTAGCTCCACATAGAAGAGCAGATCTGGGAGTAATATAGGAACTTCTGGATCTTGGTATACTGCCTCAGTGAGATTTCTGTAGAAAAGCTTTGGCTGTCATTATACTAGTAATCGGGGCTCTGGGTGTCTCTACTGTGAGGGGGGGGGATCAGGAGCTGGATGGGGCTCACGACCCTGAATGCAGCTCAGAAAGGTTGGGGACCATTGGTATATATTGTCAGCAGAACTATAGTTTGGCTGACCGCCATCTTTTATGACTAAGAAATTTAAAAGCCGGCAATTTCAGCACTTGTGTGCTGAGCTGAAACTACTGGCGGCTTGGAGTTCAGGAATCAGGAGTTCTCCAGGGTCCTGAATGTTAAAGCTAGGTGCTGATCGTGGTGCTGAAGCTATTCAGATTGCTTGCTGTGGAGCTTCAGCACCACGGTCAGCACCCAGCTTTTTTTTAATCAGATGTAATGTTTTGTATCCCTGTTTGGCGAATAATCATAACAAACACATCTAAGTTGCTTACAAGCTTTTTACAACATGTCCCAAGCTCCCATTACAGAATACAACCCAACATCCCTTCCCCCACCCCCTACCCTCTATAGACCGCAAATATCACATCCAGTATCCATGTCCCTGCATAGTTAGTTTTGCAAAATATAATGGCAGTCAAATAGCATATTAATATAACAGAGCGCTAGAACTTGCTTCGTATTTATAAGTGGACTTTGAAGAACAGTAAATCCCATAAGTTACACACCTAATCCCTTCCATCGCGCCCAGATTTGTTCAAATGTTGTCAAAGCTTCCCTTTTCCGGTATATACCTTCTTTTAAGCTAATAGTATTTTCCACCTGTTGAACATACTCCTTCCTAGAGCGGGTCTCGGTTCTGATCCAGCCCCTAGCGATTAATTTCAGCACCCAGCTTTAACGTTCAGGACCACGGAGAGCTCCTGATTCATGAACTCCAAGCCGCCAGTGATTTCAGCTCAACACAGAAGTGCTCAAGTTGCTGGCTTTTAATTAAATAATTAACACCTTCAGACACATTCTGTCCTGTCAGTTTGTGTCCAGGCAGTCTGGACAAAACCGGACACAACCTGGCAGGACAGAAACATGGGGTTAAGCCGACATAACCGGCTTATTAACCGCATCTGCTGGCTCCTGGCTGACATACAGCAAAGAAGCTGCAAGTGGGGTTAATGTGCCGGTTATCCCCGGGAAATTAAAAAAATACTGCTGTCAAAGCAGCAGAAAGCTCGACATAGCTATATATCTACAGATAAAGATCTGTAGATACTAGCTATTGGGCTTTCCTGTGTCGGGTGTTTCACCAGTGCGAGAAAGCCCATGTTACACTCGAACCACCACACAGAATACACTCGCATCACTGTCATGGATCAAAAACACTCCATGTGCCTCCACCCTTAGACAGCAGATGCCAGAATCTCTGGCAGCGACTTACCTTTAGGGTAGAGGTAGACTAACTTATACATAATTGGAGCAATTTAGATGCATGGAAAGTCATGCAAGTGCAAAGTGATTATTGCACCCATAGACTTTACGATTGCAAGTCTCCCATGATATACGAAGCATGCTACGATTTTACAGAGTTCAACTGAGAAAAATGTAACCAATATGACCTGACGCTTTAACATTGGTCCAAGTGCATTGCGAGATTCAGCAAAACAGCTCCCTCCCCACTGCTGTCAGTTATTGGAGAAGAATCTGGATCCGCCCCCCCCCCCCCCGAATCCCGATACATAGACTGTATAATGATGAAGTGAGGTCATGAGATCCAGACAACTACATCCCTCTAACTATTGACAGCTTCATACAACACAAAGACCCATTGAATTGCATTAACTGATATATCAGCCTCGGGGTCTACTAATATATGTTATGTAGGTCAGTGTTTAAGGCCCAGATCAGACATAACTGCTGTAATAAAGGTTTATTTCCTATGGAGATCAGACCTCTTAGACCGGTGTTCCCTCAGCAGATGCTGCAGGTTTCCGTAGTGTACGTTTCAAGTGAACTTTTCTAGTGACTGACAAGCACATCAGAGTACTTATTCTTTTCAGCGCATGCAAAGACTGACACAAATGGCTTGTAAGTAGCATTCTTGCTTGCAGCGATATCAGATATGTACAAAAAGCAAATTGTCAGATCTCTCCATTACACCATGAAAAGCAATGTTCTCCACATCTGGCTTTCTTATGTACTCTAAGCCTTGGAGCAACCACCAGACAATGCGATATGCCTTCTAATAATAAACCAGGGATAGGCAGAGCTATTAAAGAACTCCAGGAATCACTGTGATTTTTACAGAAGAAAAAAAAAAAAAAAAAACTCCTGTGGATATCCACAGAAAAAGAAAAAGAAAGTGAAGCAGTGGTAACGGTGATTTATATAAATTATTACACACGCACAAGAGTATTAAAAAGGAGCCTCCGAAGGCAGGTTGGCTGTATTTTATGGTCTGAGAGAACCACAATGCCTCTATGGACCGCTGGTCTCTTACGTTACAGTCACATATGTGCCTCAGAGGTCCTGGTAATGCAGTCTGTACATGGACCATGATCATATACATTCATGTAGTCCATACAAGGACCATGAACAAAAAAACATGGATGTGAACTCTTTTTTAAGGAAATCTGTCATGCAGTTTTTCGTTTTTAAACCGCCACTGATGTTATTTACAGTGGGAAAAAAGTATTTACGAGTCAGCCACCAATAATTGTGCAAGTTCTCCCACTCATAAAGATGATGTCGGCCTGTAATTAACATCATGGGTAGACCTCAACTATGAGAGACAAAATGACAAAACAAATCCTGAAAATCACATTGTCTGATATAGAAAGAATTTTATCATCAAATTTTGGTGGAAAACAAGTATTTGGTCAATAACAAAAGTTCATCTCAATACTTTGTTATATATCCTTTGTTGGCAATGACAGAGGGTCAAATGATTTCTGTAAGTCTTCACAAGGTTGGCACACAGAGTTACTGGTATGTTGGCCCATTCCTCCATGCAGATTTCCTCTAGAGCAGTAATGTTGTGGGGCTGTTGCTGGGCAATAGACTCATCTCCCTCCAAAGGTTTTCTATAGGGTCTAGATCTGGAGACTGGCTAGGCCACTCTAGGACCTTGAAATGCTTTGTACGAAGCCACTCCTTCGTTGCTCTGGCAGTGTGCTTGGGATCATCGTCATGCTGAAAGACCCAGCCAGATTTCATCTTCAATGCTCCTAGAAGGAGTTTTTCACTCAAAATCTCACGATACATGGCCCCCTTCATTCTTTCATGTACACTGATCAGTTGTCCTGGTCCCTTGGCAGAGAAAGAGCCCCAAAGCATGGTGTTGCCACCCCCATGCTTTACAGTAGGTATGGTGTTTCTTGGATAGAACTCAGCATTCTTTCTCTTCCAAACACGACACTGTGTTTCTACCAAACAGTTCTACTTTGGTTTCATCTGACCATATGACATTCTTCCAATACTCTTCTGGACCATCCAAAGGCTCTCTAGCAATTTTCAGATGGCCCGGCCATGTACAGGCTTAAGCAGGGGGACATGTCTGGCACTGCAGGAACTAAGTCCCTGGCGCCGTAGTTTTGTTACTGATGGTAGCCTGTGTTAGGTTGGACCCAGCTCTCTGCAGGTCATTCACTAGGCCCCCCCCACCTCCCTCGTGTGGTTCTGGGATTTTTGCTCACTGTTCTTGAGATCATTTTGATCGGGCTGAAATCTTGCGTGGAGCCCTAGTTCGAGGGAGATTATCAGTGGTCTTGTATGTCTTCCATTTTCTAATAATTGCTCCCATAGTTAATTTCGTCCAGTCATTTCCAGTCCTGCGTGGTGTAGGGGCTATTGGGTGTACGGACCGGCTTTGATATGTGCACTGCGCATGCTCCAGAGCCAGCCTATACGGCCAATAATCCCCCACACTACACGATACCGGAAATGATGCTCGACTGGCATGTCATACCCGGAAGGAGGAGCCATGAATTTGAAATCAAGAGTGTGCTCCTGAATGAATTATCATGCCCACTGGGGCGTGATACCAGCGGTGAGGGGGGATACAATGGACCTGGAAAAACTGCCCCCCGGTCTAGGAGCGTCCACAGAACGGGGGAAAATGTAATTGTATAAATCGCTTTTTTTCAACATTTATACTTCACATTTAGCTCAGACAGGGATGGTTAGGGATGTAGTAGGAAGCTGCAGGGTCAGGTAGTGATAAGTTAGGGGGGTTAACCTAGGTGACAGGTTCCCTTTAAGATCACTTAAGGACCTTCAGAAATACACTCACTCTGTAGAAGGGCCTGTCGTGATGTCACAACCATGTAATGGTAATGGGCAGAGCTAAGCAGGCCTCAAGTTAAAGACCCTTTGAGCTTACCTCTGCTCATTACGGTCACATGGTTGTGACATCACCACAGGTCCTTAACCCACTTTTTCTATATATTGCAGTGATGTCAATCAATTACAATACAGGGGGCATGACAAAATTAAAAAAATGTAATGAATGAACTTGAATGACAGTAAGCAAAAGCGCCTCCCCTATGACTGAAGACAAGTATGTGTGCGCAGTCACCTCAGCATATAAAGTGTTTTATTTTTGTTTGTTTTTTTAAATAAATATGTGGAATTTTATTTTTTTTATTTGGAAAAACCATGTTCGTGATGCACAATGTCACAAAACGAGAGGAAATTCTGGCCTCGGTTTCCGATATGCAGGGAGCGCAGTTTTTCTTTCAGATGCAGCAGCAGACTCCACCATGCTGACAGCAAGGTCCACAACTTCCTCCAATGCGGCCAGAAGGGCATTATGGTGGAAAAATTGTCCGGGCTATCTACAGCCACACACTAAATGGAGTCTTCTTCCCTGCGAGGGTGAATATTTCTTTGGTTCAGCCCTAGACGACCTCTTGGAGAAAGCTGGAGATAAAAAAAAAAAAGAGATGTCCAGAGTTGTCCATTTCTCATTCACCTATGGGACATGGTGTCTCTCCACTCAGACTTAATTCACATGTGCATTACCCACTTTGCTTCTGCCACAAAAAAAAAAAAAAAATATGCTTTACCATCTCTGTGATTTTTTTCTTCACATAAAATAAGAAACAAAAGAGGAATTGTTTGTTTTCACTGGACAATCTTAAAGAACACAGGCTCCAAACCATCACTTATTTTATGCCTGTCTTTGTCCAGTTTTTGCTTGTTTTATAGTAATTTTTTTGCATGCAAATCATCATTTGCACCTTTGAAAGTCAAATTTTATAAGCCTTCGTCATTATTTTTTTGCTTTCCGCTTTGTTCGTGAAGTTGAGACTTCAGATATTTTCACCAGATTAAATTATGACTTTTCAAAATGTTGCAAAATATGGCGTAACTCCACTTCAGTCCCCTCAAGGTGTATTTTTTATTACATTGCATATTGGTGCAATGTCTTGCACCATTTTGAGAAGCTTTCGACTTCTGATGCCAGAGTTGCAAAAACAGTTCAAGATAGAAGAGACCATATCTATTACTTTGCGCCAAATTCATGAATTTGGGAGGTACGGTGGCTCAGTGGTTATTAGCACTGCAGCCTTGCAGCTCTGGGTTCAATTCCCACCAAGGACAACATCTGAAAGGAGTTTGTAGGTTCTCCAGTGTTTACGTGGGTTTCCTCTCACACTACAAAGACATACTGATAGGATTGTGTGAGCCCCAATGTGGGAAGTGTTGCAAATGTATGTGAAACACTATGGAATTAATAGCACTATACAAATAAATATTATTATTATTATTATTATTATTATATTATATATCAATTCTATGTGTCATTTTGTAGAATTGGTCATTAAAAACGGCAACTAAGGTTACATTCACACTATGCATTTTTGCTCATTTTTTATAGCCACAACCAGGAGCAAAAACAGACTAAAAATGCACAGTGTGAATGCAGCCTAATACCACAACACTAATGGCCGCTTTACACGTCCCAATGTCGTCCCGATATTGGATACAACGGCACGGGAGCACGCACATTTTTGGCAGTAATCCAAGATTGCATAGGAGATGTTACACAGGAAGATATCGACAGGCAACACAACTGCGATGTATACGCCCCCTTGTACGAGCGACCCAGGGAACGACCATTTAACATGGGAGCGAACAGGGGAAGTTGTGCTCCAAATCGTTGTTGGGCTATAACACAGCACGATCCTGCCAGATCGTCCATCCAACATCGGGCAGTTGGAGAGCCTGCACAATTCCCCAACGATATTGTTTTGGCATTTTTCTTGCATTGCATTGCTCATTTACATCACACAAAGCACGAACGATATCGGCGGCAATGGCCAAACCACGTGATGTTTTATCGTTGTTGGACAACGATATCGGAAGTGTAAAGTGACCATGAAAAGGAAGGGGACTTTAAAAAAAAAAAAAAATATGTAAGATGAATTGGGCCCATAATGATCACACAGATGACAACCATGAATGACCGGAGACAGTTTACTAGGAATTGCTTATAGGCAATGGTCTCAATTAGCTTTTGAAATGAAGCTCTTTTTTGCTAGTGTTTTACCTGAGCTCTGCTTTGCACCCGGCGATAACATGGAAAAACCGGCACATATAACTTGCTGGTAAATGATTCCGACACAAGCATCCCACTTGAGGAAATATATTCTTGTGTTCAGCTTAGAACTGTATGGATTCATAGGCATTAGAAGAAAACCAAGTTCAAAAATCCAAATATCAATCATTCAGATGCAAGTATTGATGGTTCAGGCAACGTGCTGCACATACAAGCCCATTCAACGCACAGATCCCATTTCAGCTGCAATCAATTTCAGCGACCCCAGAAGGGGCAGCCGCATTTGATTGGTTAAAGTGAAATGAGAATGACCGTATCACTCATGTAACTGTCTGCAGAGCTGCACCATGGATTAAAATGAAGACAAATTTCCTCACACAAGGGAGAATTAAAGGAAAAACAAACCAGGCGTGTTGGTAATGTTCAGCCGCTCTAAAACCCTCTTTGCTGTACTTCTATACTAGAGGACACCTATGCTCCCTGAATGATAAGGCCTGGATTGTGAAACAACTTTAAGATCTGTTGAATTTTAATTAAAAGAAAAAAATATACGGTAAACGAGTGCAGGGACAGGAGAGGTGTGATTAATAGATCAGTAAGCAGACACTCGTGAGAGCAGCTTATAATAGCAGAATCACCACCATAAATCTAGCTGAGATCCTGCAATGTATGGGCAGATGAAGGGCAAATGAGGTTAAGACTCGGATTTTCAATCTTCGTGAAGTTTCATTACCACAGTTACTCAGCAGAGAATTTGCTAAAGACAAGAAATAAAAGCAGATATGTAAACATCGCAAGAAAATGGTTTATGTTCAATCGTTTTTAATCTATCAACCACGCTTAACCTTTCTATCAATGATAATCCATAGCCAGATGCTGAATGTTCATTCTGGAAGAACGCCCAATGAATATCACACTAAATGGAGCCTAAGCTTTGTAATGTAAAGAATATCCTTGCGCTTGGTTTTCTACGTATATGAATACAGACCAGCAATAAAAAATATTTTAACTTATTTATTATGGTCGCCAGGTCTGTGTGCAGGGACATGTATTCAATGGTGCCAAGGTGTTGTCCATTGCTCAGACAACCCTTCACAATCTCACCAAAAGAGAGTCCAGGGAGGAAGACGTCCGTGTACAAGAACCAAAAAAGAGGGACCCTAGATTGTCAAAACGCGTCATTTCCGGAACTGCGGGCCCCTTAGCAACCCAATGTTTACCGTAGAAGCAGTGTGCGCTGCTATGGAGCCCCGCTTAGCAGTGCTATGCCACTGCTAAGATAAATATTGGGTTGCTAAGGGGCCCGCAGTTCCGGAAATGACGTGTTCGGCGTTATTCCCACAGGAAAACTGCATAGCACTGTGGAGGGAGCCAGGCTGGGGGCGTGAAATTTAATTTCAAGATCACGCCCATGGGGCCGTGATAAAGGATGCTGGAGGCTGCAAACAAACATGCCCACGGGGACTATTGCATATAGCCCCCGCTTCATTATCATCTTAATGAGTAAGCTTAAAAATGTTTTTTTACAACATTATAAACAGGCATTTAGCAGAGAGAGGGATAGTTATAATGGTAATAGGAAGGTGCAGGGACATGTATTGATAGGTTAGGTGGCTTTTTGGAGGCGACAGGTTCCCTTTAATTTGATTTTAATAAAATGTGATACTTTTGACAATTTATGGTCCCCTCTTTTTGTGTACTTTTACATGAAGTTCCACCTTCCTCTCTGGACCCGGTTATTGGTTTATTTCCAGACCTTTCTTTATAGATTAGTAGATTCTTATAGGTTATAACCCTTCACAAGGGTGTATGTTATTACCCTTTTAAAATAACACATACTCTATGCCGCTGCCATTCTCATGATGTCAGCACAGTCTTTCCCGGGATCACGCAATAGATACATCGTATGATTCCTGGAGGTCAGAGGCTGCTTCACTCTCCACACCTCTGGACAAATCACTTATATCTGAAAAAAGTGAGCGCTGCTGTTGTCCTTATCCCGCTGGATGTATGGGAAGAGTCTGAAGGTGTGGAGTGAGGCAGCCGCTGATTGTCTGCAGGATCATGTGACTCAGGACTGTAACATGATACCGGGAGAGACCATGCTGAAATCAGAGGTAAGTATAAGTGTCATTTTAAAAAGAGGCAACATACAGATGGAGATGGTGGTCCGAGCAACTGACAACACCTTTATATACACTACCGTTCAAAAGTTGGGGTCATTTAGAAATGTCCTTATTTTTGAAAGAAAAGCACTTTTTTTTTTCAATGAAGCTAACATTAAAGTAATCAGAAATACACTCTATACATTGTTAATGTGGTAAATCACTATTCTAGCTGCAAACGTCTACTTTTTAATGCAATATCTACAGTACGTAGGTGTACAGAGGTCCATTTCTAACAACCACCACTCCAGTGTTTTAATGGTACATTGTGTTTGCTAACTGTGTAAGAAGGCTAATGGATGTTTAGAAAACCCAAGAAAACCCTTGTGTAAGTATGTTAGCACAGCTGAAACCAGTTTGGCTGATTAGAGAAGTTATAAAATTGACCTTCCTTTGAGCTAGTTGAGAATTTGGAGCATTATATTTATTTGTTAAATGAAACTCTCAAAATGGCCAGAAAAAGAGAACTTTCATGTGAAACTCGACAGTCTATTCTTGTTCTTAGAAATTAAGGCTATTCCATGTGAGAAACTGTCAAGAAACTGAAGATTTCCTACAATGGTGTGTACTACTCCCTTCAGAGCAGAGAACAAACAGGCTCAAACCAGAGTAGAAAGAGAAGGGGGAGGCTCCGCTGCACAACTGAGCAACAAGACAAGTACATTAGAGTCTCTAGTTTGAGATATCGACACCTAACAGCTCCTCATCTGGCACCTGCATTAAATAGTACCTGCAAAATGCCAGTGTCAACGTCTACAGTGAAGAGGCGACTCTGAGTGGCAAAGAAAAAGCCATATCTGAGACTGGCTAATAAAAGGAAAAGATTAATATGGCCAAAAGAACACAGACATTGGACAGAGGAAGATTGAAACAAAGTTTTATGGACAGACAAATCAAAGTTTGAGGTGTTTGGGTCACAGAGAACATCATTTGTGAGATGCAGAACAACTGAAAAGATGCTGGAAGAGTGCCTGACGCCAACTGTCAAGCATGGTGGAGGTAATGTGATGGTCTGGGGTTGCTTTTGTGCTGGTAAAGTGGGAGATTTGTACAAGGTAAAAGGGATCTTGAATAAGGAAGGCTATCACTCCATTTTGCAATGCCATGCCATACCCTGTGGACAGCGCTTGATTGGAGCCAATTTCATCCTACAACAGGACAATGACCAAAGCACACCTCCAAATTATGCATGAACTATTCAGGGAAGAAGCAGGCAGCTGGTATTCTATCTGTAATGGAGTGGCCAGCGCAGTCACCAAATCTCAACCCCATTGCGCTGTTGTGGGAGCAGCTTAACCGTATGGTATGCAAAAAGTGCCCATCAAGCCAATCCAACGTGTGGGAGAGGCTTCAGGAAGCACGGGGTGAAATTTCTCAAGCTTACCTCAGCAAATTTACAGCTAGAATGACAAAGGTCTGCAATGCTGTAATTGCTGCGAAGGGAGCATTCTTTGATGAAAGCAAAGTTTGAATGAGAAAACTATTTCAAATAAACATTATTTCAAGCCTTGTCATTGTCTGGACTATATTTTCTATTCATTTTGCAACTCATTTGATAAATAAAAGCATGAGTTTTCATGGAAAACACAAACTTTTGAAGGGTAGCGTATATAAAGAAAAAAAATAATAAGTCAGCCAACAGTATTCATAGGAACTCTTGTACTCAATTATTGGACCTTGCAAACATGGTGGTTACCACTGAACACATAAGTAATACACTTAGTCGGTGGGTCATTGATTGTTTAAAGGCACCTTCACACACAAGGATAAAGGTGAACCATATCGTTCTCTATGTCACGTGACTGCGATCCTTCCGACATCGTTGGTGCGTTGTCACACGCAAGGATATCGTTAACGATCTTGCATTTGGCAACGAGCCAGCGATTTGGAGAAGATCCTTTGAACGATTTTCCAAAGCGTCAGGAATAGGAGAATTTTGAACAAGATCGTTCAAAAAGGTGTCACACTAAACGATCTGGCTTCTTCACAGTTCCTTAATTGGACGACGAACAATAGATTTGAGGTCAGGATCACATTTTTTGGATGACCATTTCAACGATTTTTTTCATCCTACATCGTTCGTTTACACGCAAGGACGCACTAACGATATCGTTGGAACATTCACAAATACGTGATGTTTCAACAATATCCTTAACGATATCCTTGTGTGTGAAGCGTCCTTAAAACAGATAAACTGCAAACAGTTGTTTTTTAGCCAAAATGTCATATCTTGCAATGAGATCCTTCAAGCTGGTAATATTTTGGAAATAGGGTATGTACCTATAGAACGATGTTGTCATGGAGGATGTTGTATTGTAGCCAGTGTAAATTGACAAGTGCCTCTGTATAAAGCCATAAAGCTGGGGGACGAAAACACATATGATGTTTGTGCAGAAGACATCAGGAGTAATATATTATATTATAATAATATATACATATATATACACTCACACTATATATTATATATAATATATATATATAATATATATATATATATATAATATATATATATATATATTAGCTGGGTGCCCGATGCACATGCATCGGGATTCTAGAAGAGCGAGTCTCTGACTCGCAATGGCCGCTTCGCGCCAATGCTTCGCGCTGCTAAGGTGACTCGCCATGCCCGCTGCGCGGGCATAGCGAGTCGCCTTAGAACTGCTCGCAATGGCCGCTGCGCGGCCAATGCTTCGGGCGTATCCACATGACCACGCTGACTCGCAGCGCGAGTGGTCTCAAAAGGGGCAAAAAACCCATTCGCAATTATATATATATATATATATATATAATATATATATACATATACATACATACATACATACATACACACACACACAGATCAATACAGAGGCAGGGCATACATTATATATACATTGGCAGTAAGGAGAGCGGTGCAGACAGACAAGTCACCTACCAATGACCCCAATGTATCACAAAAAAGGATCCATTGATGTAATTAATACAGTCTTTAAACATGCTGTTTTAGAAAATTGAATGTACAATTGAATGTATTGCGGCTTTAAGTCTCCTCACTGCTAGCTGGCAGAATGCTCTCCACAAGGAGAATAGCTGTTCCCGCAAACAAAATTAGTAACATGACCAAAAAAAATGATAAAACAGTGTCATTAATATGAGGGCCAGTGCACTCTTCTCCCCAATTGCTCTGGTAAAGAATCAGTAGGACTAGGTTTCTAATATGAACATTTCATGCTGCAGATTTTCCGCAGCATTTCTGCTCCCATTTGCTTGAGTTTTTTTCATTGCATTTGAGCGCATTTTTCTTTTTACATTAGTTTATCGCATATTTGAGGCTGGAGTTCGTGTTTCTTTCTGGTTTGTCAAGTTTTAAATAAAGCCGTTTCATTTTTAATACTTCCCAATATCTGGCAAACACTAAATTTTATTGACACAGAGAAGGGGCAGATTACATGTGTTTAATGCATTTTCACAGTGGAGACACATGCATTTTTTATATCTAATGCAATTCTACGGGGAAAACATGCACATAAAACTGTGTATCAGCAAGAGAAATTGACAAGTTGTAGATTTCAAAACTTGCTATCTATCTTATGGAGACAGCTAAGTAAGTGAGGAGATTGTAGCCACATCCCCCCTCAGGGAAATATGCAAATTTGCACTTCAGTAAGGAAGTGGAAAAACTTCAGTGCCACATTTAAGCAGCTCCTCAAAGTCATAATCGCTACATCTAGATCAGAATATTCCACACACTACACTGATGAAGGGCAGTTACCCCGAAACACAGCATCTGTAGTTTGGGGTTCTGATCTGGCACAAATCCCTTAGTCATATTAAAAGCTTGTTGGAAAGGAATTATGACTTTGAGGAGCTGCTTGTGGCACTGGAGTTTTTCCACTTCCTTAGTGAAGTGCAAATTTGTAGATTTGAAACACACATCGCAGGTCAGATTACACAGTTGAAAAAAAAAAGAAAACACAATGGGCAGGAGATTTCTATATACCGTATCCCATCCACTCTGCTGGAACTGTAAGACACTGCGTGCTCTGCACAAAACCATCTCAAGAAATCTCATAGTGGGAATCTAACCGAAGGCATGTTCAATCCTAAAGCTGCTTTCACATTACGATTTTGTGAAATCCGATGCTGTCCGATATAAATTGGGCAGCATCGGATCCGAATTTGCCCCCGTGTATACCTATGGGGATCGGACCGATTCGGATGTGCACTAAATGGTATCCGAATTGCGTCCGATCCGATTTTGTCCGATTTCTTTCGGGTGCAAAAATTGGAGACTGCTCCGATCTTGGCTCCTAAAAAAAATTGGAGAGAATAGGGATTGGACGCAAATCGGATAGCAATTATGCCAAATCCGATCTGATCCGATGACTAACATGGGGCCCTATGGAGCAGGGTCCGAGGAAACATCTGATGTCTCCTCAGACCCGATTTTAGTGTACTGAGCATGCTCAGTACACTAAAACTATTGTGTGCCGCCTAATTTAACTTCCGCAATATATATACATACATTGCGGAAGTAAAATATAAGTCAAATCAAGTGTTTAAAATAAAAAAATCTTTATTCTCACCTGCCAGCACTCCCCCGGCGTCTCCATCTGCAGCCGCTCTGTAACAGGACAGGTAACTGCTCATATGACCCGATGACGCTTCTGACGTCATCACAGGTCCTGTACACCCAAATCGCAGCATGGGGGACCGAGAATGCTTGGGCCTCTCCATGCTGAGGATTCCAGCCCCCAGCTTCCTAGTTGGACCTGGCTGGACCAAAAATATGGCAGAGCCCCACATCATTTTTTTTCTAAAATTATTTCTATAAATAGAAAAAAAATGGGTTTCGCTGTATTTTTGGTTGCCAGACAGGTACAATGAGGCAGCTGGGGGGCTGGAATCCTCAGCGTAGAGAGACCCAAACGTTGTGGGCCCCCCACGATGCGAATTGCAACCCACAACCACCCCAGAAAATAGCGCATTAATTAGAGGCGCCAATTTCTGGTGCTGTACCCCAACTCTTCCATTTGCCATTATGCTGGTGGCACACAGGTGCTCTCCATACGCAACATGGTGTCCGCTAACAAGTTGAATGGAAAATTAGCTCCAATTGTTAGCGGACACCATGTCGCGTATAGGGAGCCCCTAAGTGCCTAAATATTGGCGCTCCCCCACAAATTACCCCATTTTGGAAACTAGACCCTCCAAGGAACTTATCTAGATGCATTGGAAGCACTTTAAACCCCCAGGTGCTTCACAAATGTATCTGTAAAAATGGAAAAGTACTACTTTTTCGCAAAAATGTTCTTTTAGCCTCAATTTTTTCATTTTCACATGGGCAACGAGATAAAATGGATCCTAAAATTTGTCAGCCAATTTATCCTGAGTACACCGATACCTCATATGTGGTTATAAACCACTGTTTGGGCGCACGGAAGCTCGGAAGGGAAGGAGCGTCATTTGACTTTTTGAATAGAAAATTAGCTCCAAAAGTCAAATGGTGTACCTTCCCTTCCGAGCCCTACTCATGCACTCAAACAATGTTTATGACCACATATGAGGTATTTGTGTACTCGAGAGAAATTGCCCAACAAATTTTCGGACCCATTTTATCCTGTTGCCCATGTGAAAATGAAAAAAATTGAGGCTAAAGAAACATTTTTGTTGTAAAAATTAAAATGTCAATTTTTTTCCTTCCACGTTCCTTCCACGTTGCTTTAGTTCTTGTGAAGCACCTGAAGGGTTAATAATCTTCTTGGATGTATTTTTGAGTAGCTTGAGGGGTGCAGTTTTTGGAATGGTGTCACTTTTGGGTGTTTTCTGTCACATTGGCCCACAAAACAATTTCAAATGTGATGTGGTCACTAAAAAAATGGTTTTGTAAGTTTTGCTGGAAAAATGAGAAATTGCTGATGAACTTTGAACCCTTGTAGCTTCCTAACATAAAAAAAAAAATTCCAAAATTGTGCTGATGTAAAGTAGACATGTGGGAAATGTTATTTATTAACTATTTTGTGTCACATAACTCTCTGGTAGAACAGAATAAAAATTAAAAAATTAGAAAATTGCAGAATTTTTCACAAAGAAATCCAAAAATTATCAACCTAAATTTACTATTAACATGAAGCCCAATAGGTCCCAAAAACACAATCTCAGAATTGCTAGGATCTGTTGAAGCGTTCCAGAGTTATTACCTCATAAAGGGACACTGGTCAGAATTGCAAAAAATGGCAAGGTCTTTAGGGTCAAAATAGGCTGGGTGGTGAAGAGGTTAAAAAGAGCACTGTGTGAATGGCAAAAAATGAAAAGCCATTGACTTGGCTGGGGTGTCATTTGAGTGATCCGTTTTATGGAGTGCACTGCAAAAAACTGATCACAAAACCGGATCAGTTAACACACAGTGAATGTAGCCTTAGTCATTTCGCACAGTGTGAATGTAGCATGTGCTCCCTCATCGCATATACATTATACTGCACATCTGTTTTCGTTTTGTGTAGCAAGTCTGCTGCAAAACAATGCAAGCAAATTTGATGCGATTTCATGAAAACTCATGTCCATTGTAGGTTTTCCTCTACATCCTTTTATTGAAGGCAGAATCAAAGCTTTAATGTAAAGCAGAGTGCAGTTCGATGCTTCACTCGCAGCCGTAGACTTGTATGGATGTGAGTGAGCCATGGCTTACTGACAATCCAAGCATGGTGCAATTTTTTTTCTCTGCATAGTAGGGGCAGAGGAAAAATTCAAAGGTCTGAGCCGCATCATTGCCCAATATTGCATCGTGGTAAAATGTGACCATGCAATACGAAGACTGACAGAGGCAGGGATATTACAAACCTACGCATTTCAGCATGGGAGCCTTATTCGTGGATATCCATGAATAAGACTCCCATGCTGAAACAGATTTAAAATATCTACTGCCTCCATCAGTTTTCATACTGCTTAAATAAGGCTGTGTTCACAGCAGCAATTTTTGACCATTGCGGCAGATCCAGCAGTTTTGCCACATCTGCCGCGTAACAGCTCACCTGCTGCAAGCCCCATTCATTCTCCATGGGACTTGTGATCAGGTGCGGCACATGGTTTTCCTACACCCAGCAAATTTGACACTTGCGACAATCGAAAAAACCCACTGCTAGCAGTGTTTTTTTGACTTGTCGCAAATGGTGGATCCAGCAAAACCGCAACTGCCACACCTGACTGCAAGTCCCATAGGGAATGAATGGGGCTTGCTGCAAGTGAGCTGTATGCGGCTGATGTGGCAAAACTGCCGCATCTGCCGTGATTGTCAAAAATTGCTGATGTGAAAGCAGCCTAAGAATCCCATGCCGAAACGCGTAGGTTTGTAATATACATTGCCTCTATCGGTCTTGGTAGTGCACGTCACATTTGGAATAAAAGTGGATGTTTTAACTTGTCCGCTTCCCTCTCTGAATGCTGGAGATTTTGTTTCTTTGTCTTGGCCGGACCGGGCCAGCTCCATACACAGGCTGTAGATCCCCTGAATCGTCTGAAGGAAACATGAGCCGACTTCTTTCTCATTACGTACTGTCTAATATTAAGTGCAATGTGAGACTTTCACGCATTCACTCGTGGAGCTCACACCAGTGTGACTCCAACCTTAGATGAAGGTTTTGATATACGGTATATTAGTCAACCATTGCTAAACTAATATACAACAAAGTTATGAAAAGCAACTAAATTTACAATTAAAGCCATTCTTCGATAAATAACTGTAGCCACTTTACATACCCAAAGTAATACAGGCTAGCCAATACCATTCCCACTCAAGAAATACTGTATAGTAAAATCATCAAGAGATTAATCTATTATGCATGGATGCTGCCTAAGAAATCACATGAATGGTGGAGACAGCGCCTTATTCTGGAGAACAGATGTAACATTGTGCAGATTCCTGTATGATTTGTATGTCTATAATCAGGACTAGCATACAAGGCTGGCGGCAATCTCCACAGATACACATGTTGTACAAGGCAGGAGTGACCACCATGTACCTTTCAGGGGCGCAAACAATATATAAAAGGATCTAAAGAGGAAGGTGGAACTAGAACACAAAAAGAGGGACTATAGTTGAAAGTCAAAAGTATCACATTTTAATTTATAATAAACTAGATGGGTGCCGATGCACAATGCATCGGGATTCTAGCAGAGCGAGTCTCTGATCGCAATGGCCGTTCGCGGCAATGCTTCGCGCTGCTAAGGCGACTCGCCATGCCCTGCGCGGGCATAGCGAGTCGCCTTAGAGCTGCTCGCAATGGCCGCTGCAGCCAATGCTCGTTCGTATCCACATGACCACGCTGATCGCATGCGACTTTGGTGCGCGAAATCCATTCGTGATTATATAATAGATATTACATACACACGCACTCTTGCAATAAACCTGATCAGCTATGATGAATTTAGGACTTCTATGTTTTACTGTCATTTCCCATCTTCTAAAATCAGTAAAACACAAAAACACAACACCTTAACAAAAATCCATTTACTTCACTTTAACAACAAGTTGAAAAACAAAAAGGAAGTTATGGAATTCAATCAAATTGAAGGTGAACAGACAAATGATATGCTAATTATGAAACAATGGAAACAAACATTTTTCAACACATCAATGTATTCAATATCAATATGAGCACCAGACACAGAAATTATGGCACTGACAGCAAAACATTTCACTACATAGGATGGACGTCCATTCCAGACTCCATTGCCATCTTGCTCTGCACCATAAGGCTATGTGCGCACTTGCCGGGTGTTGGGCGGTTTAGCTGTGTAAACCGCCGGTTTGTTTACATTAGTTTTATTTAAATTTATGTTAATCCAAACCAGCGTTTGGATTAACATTAAAACCAATGTAAACCGACCAAGGCTGTGCACACTCCGGCGGTTTACACAGCCTCATCCGTTGCTAACCCGCAGGTTTCCCAGCGGGTTAGCAAAGAATGAGCTTGTCCTATAAAACGCCGGTTCTTCAGCGGCTGCAAGCAGAATCATGTGCTGCTTCCAGCCGCTGCAGAATCGCCGCCGAGAAGCCGCTGTGCAACCGCCGGCTACCGCCCGTCACCCGCCCGGCTCCCGACGCACATACCCGCCAGGAAGCCGGTGGATGGAGCCGGAGCATCCTGGCGGGTTCCGCCCAGCCGCCGCCGACAAACCCGCCGGTAAGTGTGCACTTACCCTAATGGCTTTTCAGAGCGGCGGTTTGAGGTCAATAACAGACCTATACCTGGACATCAGGCAGAGTCTATTGTCATGCCAATACCCTCCAATGTAGACACTTGTGACACCTTAGACTTGATATTGGACATCCAGTTTTACTTGCTGTACAGAATTACAGGAAGTGGATATTATAAGTCTACACAGACCAGTAAAAAAAGATCAGGTTTTTGTCTTGTAAAAAGGAAAAAAATATAAACCATAAAAAATCATTTAGTAAAACAAATCATTTTGTCAGGGAAAATAACACAACTACAATCCGATGCTTCTATAAGTGCAGCCTTCCTCTTATAAATTATGGATGGGGTTGTGTTTAGAATTAGACAATCACAATAAACCATATGTTAAATAGTAGGTTAAGGCCAGTTTCACACTGGCGTTTGCATGCGTTGCGTTGGCATGGCTCCCAGTGTGTGCAGCTACGGATCAGCACTGCGTTCCTATGTCTAACATGGGGACGCATGGTGGATGTGTTAGCATACAGACGCATGCGTTTGCGACTGATTGCGTTTTTTCTGTGCCGGTGAAAAACGCAACTTGCTGTAATTTTTGTGCATTCGAGGCTGCATGAATTATACACATGCATCCTGAAGTGGACAAAGATATCCAATGGCACTCTCTCTCTCTCTCTCTCTCTCTCATGGTTTCCTATGGGGATTTTTACAAGTGTGCATCTGCAGAACAGACGCAGCATTGACATCAGTAAGCGCATGTTCTTCGGGCATCCATCTGCATCCCGAGCATTAATGTGAAACCAGCCTAAGTCCCATAAACTGCTACAGTCATTTACAGCAATTTTGAATAACCCCATATAGAAGGTTTAGACATTTCAGTTGCATTTTCCTGGCATTTTATAAACGATACATTTTTACATTTACTAAACATCATTTCTTTACGGCCGGTTTCACACCACGGATAAATCCAATCCGGGGCTGTCCAGGGTGAACCTGACATTCCCGGACTCGATTTTACTATAATGCAGCCATATGGTGCCGGATGGCAGCTATCTGTAATCCGGTTTTCATCTGTCCGGGAGGATCCGGGTGTATTCGGATTTTCCTCCCGGGCCCAAAAACGTTGCATGCAACATTTGTGTGTCCGGGGGGGGAAAAAAATCTGAGACACTGCGATCCTCCCGGTCAGGTGTGATCCGGCGTCCCCCAAACATGGGGGTCTATGGCGTCGGATCGCACTGGAGCCACACCCGGGAGCCGGACGCCGGATTCTGAAGCTCAGCACGACTAGCTGTCTCCCGCTGACAGTTTAGGACCCGGCTAGCTTGAATTATCAGTAGCTGTGGCTGCAATAACAAGACTCCGGCTGCAAACCGGACAGGAGGGCATATTAGCCCTCTGGTTCTGTTTGCAAATCCGGTCCGGGGATGTCCGATTCACATCGGACAGCCCCGGATCAGATTGTGCCGTGGTGTGAACCTGGACTTACAGGCAATACATGCATCCAGCAACATCCACTGGAAAGCATCTCAGATGGCTTAGCAGTGCAGTCACTCTTTTTAAGGGTAGTCGCATGTAATTTTGTAAAGAGACATCCGATTACTTATTTTAGTATATTTAGTTTATATAAACCAATACCCAATTGTCGTGCTAGTGTATTTATTTTTATCTGGTTCCTACTATAGTGGGATCCTTGGTCTGCTTCCTTGGTGTTATGCCTGCCAATTTCACATTTACCATTGTTAAAGTTTAATTAACGCTTCCTTTGGCTGCCTACAGTGTGGATATCCCCTGGAGGCACGCACTATATTACAACACATTTGATGCTTAAATTACAAGGAGTGTAACTATACATTTCTAATAAAGACTCATTATGGGTATATTTCATAAGAAGGAGTTACACTATTCATGACCAATTTTCTAGTTTTAGTTAGACACCTACTAGACAATGGCGCTTTTCACCAGATAGGCATCTCTTTAAAAGGTAAAGTACCTGAAAATGTAAAAAGACACTAAGTATTTTGACAAAACTACCATCCTTTAGAGCAGTGGTCCCAAACCTTTCTAAGTTAGAGTTCAACATTCAATTCCAGGATTGTGGAGACACAGACATCATTCCCTCAACCATAATGACACCCAGAGTCCCCCATAACTGGATTCACGCTCTTCCGCCATACTATTGCACCCAGGTTCAAGCACTCCATAAAGAAATTGTCTGGTCTAAAACTGATAAGTCTGAAGCACCTACACTGGGCATTGCAAGGATTCGCCAGTTTGTAAACTGGGAACAGACCATAATTATGCAGTATCTAAGTCCCTAGCAACAACAAGACTTGTGGGCGCAGCCTCACTCAATATAAGTGTATGGAGTGCGATCCTCTGACTAATGGGTGCAGCTTTGTTCCATATACTTGTATTAAGTGAGGCTTTGCAGACTAGTCAGGGGCTCAGGCCACAGTGGCCAGGAACATGCACCAAACTGGTAGACAGCTGCGAGCCACAGGTTGCAGTCTCCTGCTTTAACAAAAAACCTGACAATCTCCAACTTAGCACACTTAATATCCATCATACAAGCGATCCAACAGAGCCATATGACTTGTTAATTTCCTACTTGTTGTCATGTAAGACACAACGGCCCATTAAGAAAAGTCAAAAATTTGAAAAGGAACTGGTTCCCACCTACAAGGGTGTCTAAATATATCGACAATGAACCAGTGCGAAGATCTTTAAGCTTTTGTTTTGTAGACTATTGCCCTTTGTAAATAGATGATGTGCTGAAAATACCATGAAACTATGTTACTCAAGCCCTGTAAATCCTGACATCACGTCATTGCAAGGATTTATTCATTATTTACTATGCATGCTTATTAGAGATGAGTGAACCGGAGGAAGTTCAGGTTGTGAGGTTCAACCGGACTCTTTATAAAAAGTTCTGTTCTGGACCTGAACCTCATTGGAAGTCACTAATTGAGCAGGTTGGCTCTCTGCCCACATACAGCCAGCCATATACAAAGCACTTCTGAGGGAGGGAGGGCAAGGTTTTGTCATTACACACTTCATCCGATAACTCCGATTTTACCCTCAGAGCGAGCCGTTCAAATACTGCAAGTATCTCACACTGGGCCGAGCACATTGATGCTCGCTACAGTGATTTGTGTATGTAAAGCAACTGAACTACAAACCCTGAACATTTTTTTAAAATGTCTGTGTTGGTACAAACTCCAAACTTTAAAGTCCGGTTCGCTCAACCCTAGTGCCTAGCACCGTCACATCCTGTAGGTTTCCAGAGGTTATCAATTTGCTGTCCCCATTGGGGCTCACAATCTTAATTTACCATCAGTGTTTGGAGTGTGGGAGGAAACTGGAGAACCTGGAGGAAACCCACACAAACACAGGAGAACATACAAACTCCTTGGTTGGATTTGAATCCAGGACTCCGGTACTGCAAAGAAATAGTGCTAAACACTGAGCTATCATGCTGCGAAGGATTCTCCGGCATCGTCAACATCACAACAAATATGTGACTCTCATACATGTAGTCATGTGTCGACTCGACTGTATTTAGCCTTGCTTACTGTAAATGTATTGAACAAGGCTGGATACAGTCTAATCAGATGTGGCCAGACATATGCAAATTGCATACTTAGGCTGCGTTCACACGTTTGCGTATTTTGCTGCGCTTTTTGCCGCGTTTTTCGGCCGCGCAAAAAAGCGCAACAAAATACGCAGGGACTTTCACACACTGCGCTTTCTTTACTCCAGAAAGTGCAGTGATGTCACAGAGGGGAGGAAAAATCCTGCATCCTCCTCCCCTCTGTGACAGCCCCATTAGATTTCACAGTGTATTACTATACACTGTGAAATCTAAATTAAACAGATGCAAATGTATGTAAAATAAAAAAGAATGAATACTTCACCTGTCCGACGCCTCTCTCCCGCTCTCCGGTTCTAAGTGAGAGGTGTACTGACAGGACCTGTGGTGACGTCAGAGGGGGGCGTTCCCAGCGCCGATTGGCTGTTCGCGGTCATGTGATATGTATCACTTGACCGCGAGTGCCCGGGAACACCCCTCTGACATCACCACAGGTCCTGTCAGTACACCTCTCACTTAGAACCGGAGACCGGAGACCGGGAGAAGGCACCGGACAGCGGGAGAAGGCGTCGGGACAGGTGAAGTATTCATTCTTTTTTATTTTTCATTCACTTGCTTTTGTTTAATTTAGATTTCACAGTGTATATTAATACACTGTGAAATCTAATGGGCGGCCACAGCTGTCACAGAGGGGAGGAGGAAGCAGGATTCTTCCTCCCCTCTGGGAGAATACGCAGGAGCAGCTGCGTAAACAATTGACATATCAATTGTTTACGGAGCTGCGCTTTCTCCCGGAAAACGCACTGCGTATTTTTGCGCAATGTCTGCACTGCAAAGTGAATTTCACATTCACTTTGCTGGCAGACAAAAGGCACATTGCGCATTTTGAAAAGCGCGCGTAAAAAAGCGCAGCAAAATACGCAATGTGTGAATGCAGCCTTAAGGTCACGTGATCATTGTCTCCCGGCGTTGGCCCCACAGTTTGCATGATGTGAGGATTCACAAGTCTGCAGTCACATAAAGGGACTGCAGACTTGTCGTTTAAGACATTATTATTATTATTATAACAATATTTATCTAATACTAGCTGTAGTACCCGGCTATGCCCGGGTTAATAAATAACAGCTGTTAGCTATAACAAAATAGAATTTGAATATGGCATATTAATGACCTGTAGGAAAATAGAAGCTGAGCTGTGCTTGATTGCTATAGGCAACCTAATAAATCTCCAGCCAACAGTAAACCCTCCCCCTGGCTGGGCAGTATATGTTACCTCACACATACACATAATAGACAGCTCATGTGACTGACATCTGCCTTAATTCCCTCTATAAAATATAAATAGGGAGGGGGACAAGAGGCGCAATAGTGCCCTATCACTAGTGACACTGATGTAATGTGGTGGTGCTATGAAGCTGCTCACCTGTTCCAGTTGTGATCCCCACAACTGGTTTGAAGGCGTTTAGGAAGCAATGTTCCAAGCTGCTGCAGGACCTCCACCCACCACTGGATAGTGGTATCAAAGAAATGATGGGAGTGCTGGTGTATCACGGTCCGCGCTGCTCCAGGGCTAAATAAAACTCACCAAAGAGCCAGTCAACTTTTCATCCTTTTTATTCCTCCTTCTCCTACACGTTTCAGCGCCACACCCGGCGCCTTCCTCAGGTATACGCTGAAACGCGTAGGAGAAGGAGGAATAAAAAGGATGAAAAGTTGACTGGCTCTTTGGTGAGTTTTATTTAGCCCTGGAGCAGCGCGGACCGTGATACACCAGAACTCCCATCATTTCTTTAATTCCCTCTGTGGCACATGTGTTGCACATTGGCTGTTTTTAATCAGAAGTTTATGTTTGGAAAATAAAGATAGCACATGTATGAGGCGAGTTGTGTGAGGTGATTTGTGCACATCTGTGTGGTGTGTGTCCCTGGGGTGTGTATGTGTGTGTCCCTGGGGGGGGGTCTGTGTGGTGTGTGTCTCTGTTGTGTGTGCGTGTCCCTGTAGGGTGAGTACATGTGCCCCTATAGGGTGTGTATGTGTGTGTCCCTGTGGGGGGTCTGTGTGGTGTGTATCTCTGTTGTGTGTGTCTCTTTGTGGTGTGTGTGTGTCCCTATGGGGTGAGTGCATGTGCCCCTATAGGGTGTGTATGTATGTGTCCCTGTGGGGGGGTCTGTGTGGTGTGTCTCTTTGTGGTGTGTGTCCCTGTGGGGTGAGTGCATGTGTCCCTATAGGGTGGCTATGTGTGTGTCCCCATGGGGTCTGTGTTTTGTTGTGTCTGTGTTATGTGTGTCTTTGTGGTGTGTGCGTGTCCCTGTGGGGTGAGTGCATGTGTCGCTATAGAGTGGGTGTGTGTCCCCTTGGGGGTGTGTGTGTGTCTCTGTGTTGTGTGTGTCTCTTTGTGGTGTGTATCCAATGTTGGGGCTGCACTTTAGTGACTATACACTTGCTGTTACTCTTTGTGTGCGTGTGGTGTGTATACATGTCCCCGTGTGTGGTGAATATCTCATGTTGGGGCCCCACCTTAGTGACTATATGCTGGTATGTGCTGTTAGTCTTTGGTGCTATCATTAATCCCCTCTCATTCACAACTGTCAACTGGTAACTGTCATTTTTTCCCCCATTATGTAGAGAGGGGCAAAATAGTTTGGTGAATTGGAAAGCGCGAGGTTAAAATTTCGCCTCACAACATACAGTCATGGCCAAAAGTATTGACACCCCTGCAATTGTCAGATAATACTCAGTTTCTTCCTGAAAATGATTGCAATCACAAATTCTTTGGTATTATTATCTTCATTTAATTTGTCTTCAATGAAAAAACACAAAAAGAATTGTCCTAAAGCCAAATTGGATCTAATTCCACGCCAAACATAAAAAAGGGGGTGGACAAAAGTATTGGCACCCTTACAAAAATCATGTGATGCTTCTCTAATTTGTGTAATTACCTGTGGTACCTAACAGGTGTGGGCAATAACTAAATCACACTTGCAGCCAGTTGACATGGATTAAAGTTGACTCAACCTCTGTCCTGTGTCCTTGTGTGTACCACATTGAGCATGGAGAAAAGAAAGAAGACCAAAGAACTGTCTGAGGACTTGAGAAACCAAATTGTGAGGAAGCATGAGCAATCTCAAGGCTACAAGTCCATCTCCAAAGACCTGAATGTTCCTGTGTCTACCGTGCACAGTGTCATCAAAAAGTTTAAAGCCCATGGCACTGTGGCTAACATCCCTAGATGTGGACGGAAAAGAAAAACACACATTCAGCTTTATATATCGAATATATAAAGCTGAATGTGTGTGTGTGTGTGTGTGTATGTGTGTATATCCATGATTGGCATCTACACCGTCGCAACTACAGCCACAAAATTTTGCACAGTCACACATCTGGACACCGGGAGCGTCATAGGCTATGTTGTGAGGCGAAATTTTAACCCCGCGCGTTCCGGTTCACCAAACAATTTTGCCCCTATCTACATAATGGGGAAAAAGTGATAGTTACCTGTTGACAGTTGTGAATGAGAGAGGCTTAATGATCGCGCCAAAGGCTAACAGCACATACCAGCATATAGTCACTAAGGTGGGGCCCCAACATGAGATATTCACCACGCACGGGGACATGTATACACAACACAAGCACACAAAGAGTAACAGCAAGTGTATAGTCGCTAAGGTGCAGCCCCAACATTGGATACTCACCACACACCCAAAGAGACACACACGCACCCCCCCAAGGGACACACACACACACCCTGTAGCGACACATGCACTCACCCCACAGGGACACACACACCACAAAGAGACACACACACCACACAGACCCTCCACACAAGGACACACACACATAGCCACCCTATAGGGACACATGCACTCACCCCACAGGGACACACACACCACACAGACACAGATGTGCACAAATCACCTCACACAACTCGCCTCATACGTGTGCTATCTTTAAGTTCCAAACATAAACATCTGATTAAAAACACCCAATGTGCAACACATGTGCCATATAGGGAATTAAAGCAGATGTCAGTCACATGAGCTGTCTATTATGTGTATGTGTGAGGTAACATATACTGCCCGGCCAGGGGGAGGGTTTACTATTGGCTGGAGATTTATTAGGCTACCTATAGCAATCAATCACAGCTCAGCTTCTATTTTCTTACAGGTCATTAATATGACATATTCAAATTGTATTTTGTTATAGCTAACATCAGTTATTTATTAATCCGGGCGTAGCCGGGTACTACAGTTAGTATTAGATATAAAGCTGAATGTGTGTGTGTGTGTGTGTGTGTGTGTGTGTATATATGTGTATGTGTGTGTATATGTCTGTGTGTATATCCGGAATTGGCATCTACACCGTCACAACTACAGCCACAAAATTTTGCACAGTCACACGTCTGGACCCCGGGGGCGTCATAGGCTATGTTGTGAGGCGAAATTTTAACCCCACGCATTCCAATTCACCAAACAATTTTGCCCCTATCTACATAATGGGGAAAAAGTGACAGTTACCAGTTGACAGTTGTGAATGAGAGGGGCTTAATGGTCGCGCCAAAGGCTAACAGCACATACCAGCATATAGTCACTAAGGTGGGGCCCCAACATGAGATATTCACCACGCACGGGGACATGTATACACAACACAAGCACACAAAGAGTAACAGCAAGTGTATAGTCGCTAAGGTGCAGCCCCAACATTGGATACTCACCACACACCCAAAGAGACACACACGCACCCCCCCAAGGGGACACACACACACACCCTGTAGCGACACATGCACTCACCCCACAGGGACACACACACCACAAAGAGACACACACACCACACAGACCCTCCACACAAGGACACACACACATAGCCACCCTATAGGGACACATGCACTCACCCCACAGGGACACACACACCACACAGACACAGATGTGCACAAATCACCTCACACAACTCGCCTCATACGTGTGCTATCTTTAAGTTCCAAACATAAACATCTGATTAAAAACACCCAATGTGCAACACATGTGCCATATAGGGAATTAAAGCAGATGTCAGTCACATGAGCTGTCTATTATGTGTATGTGTGAGGTAACATATACTGCCCGGCCAGGGGAGGGTTTACTATTGGCTGGAGATTTATTAGGCTACCTATAGCAATCAATCACAGCTCAGCTTCTATTTTCTTACAGGTCATTAATATGACATATTCAAATTGTATTTTGTTATAGCTAACATCAGTTATTTATTAATCCGGGCGTAGCCGGGTACTACAGTTAGTATTAGATATAAAGCTGAATGTGTGTGTGTGTGTGTGTGTGTGTGTATATATGTGTATGTGTGTGTATATGTCTGTGTGTATATCCGGAATTGGCATCTACACCGTCACAACTACAGCCACAAAATTTTGCACAGTCACACGTCTGGACCCCGGGGGCGTCATAGGCTATGTTGTGAGGCGAAATTTTAACCCCACGCATTCCAATTCACCAAACAATTTTGCCCCTATCTACATAATGGGGAAAAAGTGACAGTTACCAGTTGACAGTTGTGAATGAGAGGGGCTTAATGGTCGCGCCAAAGGCTAACAGCACATACCAGCATATAGTCACTAAGGTGGGGCCCCAACATGAGATATTCACCACGCACGGGGACATGTATACACAACACAAGCACACAAAGAGTAACAGCAAGTGTATAGTCGCTAAGGTGCAGCCCCAACATTGGATACTCACCACACACCCAAAGAGACACACACGCACCCCCCCAAGGGGACACACACACACACCCTGTAGCGACACATGCACTCACCCCACAGGGACACACACACCACAAAGAGACACACACACCACACAGACCCTCCACACAAGGACACACACACATAGCCACCCTATAGGGACACATGCACTCACCCCACAGGGACACACACACCACACAGACACAGATGTGCACAAATCACCTCACACAACTCGCCTCATACGTGTGCTATCTTTAAGTTCCAAACATAAACATCTGATTAAAAACACCCAATGTGCAACACATGTGCCATATAGGGAATTAAAGCAGATGTCAGTCACATGAGCTGTCTATTATGTGTATGTGTGAGGTAACATATACTGCCCGGCCAGGGGAGGGTTTACTATTGGCTGGAGATTTATTAGGCTACCTATAGCAATCAATCACAGCTCAGCTTCTATTTTCTTACAGGTCATTAATATGACATATTCAAATTGTATTTTGTTATAGCTAACATCAGTTATTTATTAATCCGGGCGTAGCCGGGTACTACAGTTAGTATTAGATATAAAGCTGAATGTGTGTGTGTGTGTGTGTGTGTGTGTATATATGTGTATGTTGTGTGTATATGTCTGTGTGTATATCCGGAATTGGCATCTACACCGTCACAACTACAGCCACAAAATTTTGCACAGTCACACGTCTGGACCCCGGGGGCGTCATAGGCTATGTTGTGAGGCGAAATTTTAACCCCACGCATTCCAATTCACCAAACAATTTTGCCCCTATCTACATAATGGGGAAAAAGTGACAGTTACCAGTTGACAGTTGTGAATGAGAGGGGCTTAATGGTCGCGCCAAAGGCTAACAGCACATACCAGCATATAGTCACTAAGGTGGGGCCCCAACATGAGATATTCACCACGCACGGGGACATGTATACACAACACAAGCACACAAAGAGTAACAGCAAGTGTATAGTCGCTAAGGTGCAGCCCCAACATTGGATACTCACCACACACCCAAAGAGACACACACGCACCCCCCCAAGGGGACACACACACACACCCTGTAGCGACACATGCACTCACCCCACAGGGACACACACACCACAAAGAGACACACACACCACACAGACCCTCCACACAAGGACACACACACATAGCCACCCTATAGGGACACATGCACTCACCCCACAGGGACACACACACCACACAGACACAGATGTGCACAAATCACCTCACACAACTCGCCTCATACGTGTGCTATCTTTAAGTTCCAAACATAAACATCTGATTAAAAACACCCAATGTGCAACACATGTGCCATATAGGGAATTAAAGCAGATGTCAGTCACATGAGCTGTCTATTATGTGTATGTGTGAGGTAACATATACTGCCCGGCCAGGGGGAGGGTTTACTATTGGCTGGAGATTTATTAGGCTACCTATAGCAATCAATCACAGCTCAGCTTCTATTTTCTTACAGGTCATTAATATGACATATTCAAATTGTATTTTGTTATAGCTAACATCAGTTATTTATTAATCCGGGCGTAGCCGGGTACTACAGTTAGTATTAGATATAAAGCTGAATGTGTGTGTGTGTGTGTGTGTATATATGTGTATGTGTGTGTATATGTCTGTGTGTATATCCGGAATTGGCATCTACACCGTCACAACTACAGCCACAAAATTTTGCACAGTCACACGTCTGGACCCCGGGGCGTCATAGGCTATGTTGTGAGGCGAAATTTTAACCCCACGCATTCCAATTCACCAAACAATTTTGCCCCTATCTACATAATGGGGAAAAAGTGACAGTTACCAGTTGACAGTTGTGAATGAGAGGGGCTTAATGGCAGCACCAAAGACAAACAGCATATACCAGCATATAGTCACTAAGGTGGGTCCCCAACATGGGATATTCATCACGCACGGGGACATGTATACACACCACACGCACACAGAATAACAGCAAGTGTATAGTCTCTAAAGTGCAGCCCCAACATTGGATACTCACCACGCACCCGAACAAACACACACACACACCACAAAGAGACACACACACATCACAGAGACACACACACCCTACACAGACCCCCCCCCCACAGAGACACACACATACACGTCCTATAGGGACACATGCACTCACCCCACAGGGACACACACAACACAGACACACACACACCCCCCACGGGACAAACACACACCCTATAGCGACACATGCACTCACCCCACAGGGACACACACGCCACAAAGGAGACACACACAACACAGACACCCCCCCCCCACAGGGACACACACACATAGCCACCCTATAGAGACACATGCACTCACCGCACAGGCACACACACACACACACACCCTATAGGGACACATGCACTCACCTGCCACAAAGACACACAACACAGAGACACACACACACCCCACACAGACACCCCCCCACAGGGACACACACACATACACGCCCTATAGGGACACATGCACTCACCCCACAAGGACACACACACCACAAAGAGACACACACAACACAGACCCCCCTACAGGGACACACACACATACACACCCTATAGGGACACATGCACTCACCCCACAGGGACAACACACACACACCACAAAGACACTCGCCTCATACGTGTGCTATCTTTAATTTCCAAATATAAACATCTGATTAAAAACAGCCAATGTGCAACACATGTGCCATATATGGAATTAAGGCAGATGTCAGTCACATGAGCTGTCTATTATGTGTATGTGTGAGGTAACATATACTGCCCGGCCGGGGGGAGGGTTTACTGTTGGCTGGAGATTTACTAGACTGCCTATAGCAACCAATCACAGCTCAGCTTCTATTTTCTTACAGGTCATTAATATGACATATTCGAATTTTATTTTGTTATAGCTAACATCAGTTATTTATTAACCCGGGTGTAGCCGGGTAGTACAGCTAGTTCATTTATATAGCGCTATTAATTCCATAGCACTTTACATACATCAGTAATGCTGTCTCCATTGGGGCTCATAATCTTAACATCCTACCTATATGTCTTTACAATGTGGGAGGAAACCGGAGTGCCCGGAGGAAACCCATGCAAACACGGGGAGAACATACAGACTCCTTGAAGATGTTGTCCTTGGGGGAATTGAACCCAGGACCTTGGCGCTACTAAGCACTGCGCCACCGAAGACCAGACAACCCCTTTACTTAAAGGGGCCACAACAACAAAGATAGAATATTGCTAGACTACAAGCAACCAGTGACATAATGACATGGACATGACCCTTGATACAAAGTGATCCTGGGGAGAATTGATTAGACCATCATAGGGGTGAACATTCCCAGCTTTTTTTTTTTTTTTTGCTTACAAATATTGACACTAAAAATGTTGGATGCAATGAGAGTAGAAACACAATGTTATTTTAACTCACCGCAGATTTGTTCTATTTGACCAATCGGTTCACCAGCTTAATTGGCCGCCATTGTGGAGGAAAATCAGCCATGTGAAACAGACCCATGTCTAAGTGGCATAGAGGGAGAGATACAGACTGAGCACATCCAGCTCCGAGAAAAAGCAGGTTTATGACCTGGTATTTTAATAGAAAGAAACCCTTCATTAAAATCACTATAAATTTATAAAAATGCGCACAAATTGCAGCATAGTCTTTTTGGATTCTGTGCGTGCAGTCCGAATAAATCCAGTACCACCTACAAGCTAAATATCACATTTCTTTTCCATATGAAGGACTCACACACTATACTGTTAATATCCATATGGCTCAAGAGCTCACTACTATTCAACTGCATGAAGAGGATCCAGAGATTACCCACAGAGATCAGAAGCTATGTTCACACACAATGGGATCAAAGCTAGGAGATTTCAGAAATCTTATGCATATGATTGCTTTTTTTATTTTTTTTTATTTTTAGAGTTTTAAAAATAAAGCAAAGTCGGCTTTTTGGAAGCAGCCTTGATGAGCAATGAAAACTACTGACAGCACTCACAGTACAGAGCGGCAAATGAGCATGCCCCAGCACTGACTGATCGTCAGCTCTACAGTGTATCCGTCCAGAGTCGGCTGTCAGGCAGTGTCGAGGCATGCTTATAGACTGTTCTCAGTGCTGTGAGCAGTGACACATGCATGACAAAGAAATAGAGAGTGTTAATTTTCTCCCAAAAGGCACACTTTCAGTAAAGCAGACCCTTAGGGTACCTTTACACATCGCAACATTGCATGCAATTTCACTTGCAACTTACTGGTTGCAGTGAAATCATGAACACATTGTTCTATTTTGTTGCTGTGTACAAATGGAACAATGTGTCCATAATTTCACTGCAACCAGTAAGTTGCAAGTGAAATTGCATGCAATGTTGCGACGTGTAAAGGTACCCTTAAGGCCCAGTCACAGATAACAATATCGTTAGCACGATCGTTGTAAAGGGGGTGTCACACGCGTCAATGTCGTCAGCGATATGATCGCTGACGACATTGACGGCTGATTGCTGGTGAGCTGTCACACAGACAGACTCACCAGCGATCAATTGACCAGTGACATCATGGAAACGATTTAAATATCGTTTCCACGATGTCCTGCTCCCGCTGCCAGGCTGCTGGAAGCAGGAGCAGCCTGGTCTCCAAGGTACACTGCGGGTAACTAGGCAGCGCGCGCTGCCTAGATACCCGACGTGTACCTTAGTTACCAGCCTCCTCCGCTCACCCGGTGAGCGCAGGAGGCTGGTAACTAAGGTACACGTCGGGTAACTAGGCAGCGCGCGCTGCCTAGATACCCGACGTGTACCTTAGTTACCAGCCTCCTCCGCTCACCGGGTGAGCGGAGGAGGCTGGTAACTAAGGTACACGTCGGGTATCTAGGCAGCGCGCGCTGCCTAGTTACCCGCAGTGTACCTTGGATACCAGCTCCCAGCGCTTGTGAGAGGCGCTGGGAGCTGGAATATCGCTAGTCCCGGTGTCACACGCAGCGATGCTGCGTGTCCACCGGGCGACAATCGCCAGGTTTCAGAGCTGATTCTGAAACCTGGCGATCATCAACCAGCGATTTATCGCTGGTTGATGCAGTATGTCACACGCGTCAATATCGCTGCAACGTCACGTGCAGACGATATCGTGCAGGCGATATTGACGCGTGTGACACCCCCTTAACTGTGAGCGATGTAAGCGATGTTTAATCTGGCGCGTTCAAGCGATATCTTTCAAGATATCGTAGCGTGTGACGGCCGCTTTAGAGGGACTTGTACAGATGGGATCTGCTGGAGAATGCCAGTCCGGTGGGCTAGAGAAGGCAACTCTAGTGTGTCATTTTTGACTCCAGGATGGGCTCGGACTGTTCTTGCTGTCATGTCTCACCTGTGCTTGTTGCCCAAATCCGTTGCCATATGTCTACATGTGAGCCATATCCTTCTAGCATGTGGTATCATCTGTAGCGGTGTACCCTCTGGCTATGTTTAGGCAAAGAACTACCATTTTACTTTTAAAGTAACTCCCGACTCTCCTGTCTCAACTTCCCCCCCCCCCCCCACATTGCACTAACACTAAGGGAAACAGTAAATTGCCGTGATAACCCCGACATGTCAGCCAAATGCCTCTGACCACAGTCCTCGGGTCACAATCACTGGGCACAGACACCACCTTAAAGGATCCGACCCTCTTCCCAATGGATTGAGCATCTTGCCCCAGTCACGACGGTAACTTGAATTAAAAATCTTCACCTTCACAGAAGTGTCTTAAGATTTGAAACAGTCCAAAACTTTTATGAAAGTTTCAAACTTTAAAACACTGCTTTGCTCCAAGATGTCAGTGATTCAAATACCGCCTACAATATAATTTACTGTATGTCATTGTGAGTGAGAGGAAAAAAAAGACAAAAATAGCAAGAGTGGGAGCAGAGGACTCGTGAGATAGGGGCATGGTTAATAAAGAAATATGTAGCATGTTTGTAAGGGTTGAAGGGAAATACTTTTCTTAGGAGATAATGGCATATTGCTAGGGTATGTCATCACTTTATAGCGGTCGTCACTTTGTGACCACGATGATCATGTCCGCCCACAGAAAAACTAAACCAAGCTGCAGGATTGAAGCCTCTGTAATTTGAAAATTGGTGTGGACTCAGGCTGTAAACCACTTAACAGAAAGAGATCGCATATTGGATATACGGTATCTCAAATATACCATCACCTCTTCTAGTGGTAGAACCCTCAAAACACAATGGAAGCAGAGAGCAGGACATTGTAAAATGTGAACAGCACTGCATCAATGATTGGAGACCACCCTGCAAGCTTGTTTCACCCTTACCCCTGCAAGATTTTCTCATTTCTGTTTTTCATTTTTTCCTCCCTTTTTCCAAGAGCCATAACTTTATTTTTCTGTCAGTACAGACATATGAGGGCTTGTTTTTTGCAGGATGGGTTGTAGTTTTGAATGACATCATTTATTTTACCATGCAGGATACTGGAAAATGGGAAAAAGATTTCAAATGCAGTGAAATTGTAATTACACAATAGTATTTTTTTTCTGTTTATCATGCTCACTATGGTCAAACAGAAGTGTCAGTATGAAGCCTCAGGTCAGTACGAGTTCATAGATAGGTAAATGTATACATGTTTGCCAAGTGGTGAAAAAAAAATGCAGAAGTTTTTAAAGAAAAAGATTTGCACTTTTGGCACCATTTTACATGACCTGTAGTTTTATATTTTGATAAACTGGGCATTTCTGAAAGTGGCGACACCACGTGTATTTTTTATAGTTTTATTTGCAATAGGCCAAAAGGGGAGTGAATTGAAATTTCAGGGGGGTGGTCCATATTTTTTTTTTTAAACTTTATTTTACTTGGCCCCTTAAAGGGGAACTCCAATGAGAGAAAACATTTTAGTACGGTTCCTGCCCTGCTACATGATGAAGCATGTCACGCTTCCGAGGGAAGGCGCCCTAGAGTGGACCCACTGGGCCGTGGTACCGAACTTCCCTGAGTGAGCTGGACCTAGTTTACCCAACCCCTATAGAGGGATTGTCAGGGGCAAGCCCAGGGGGGCGGCTCGTAAGGTTAGCCTATTCTACAGCACAGCTAAGGATTCCGGGTAACGGTACAAGGCTAGGCAAACAGGAATGGTGCTACCAGGGAAGAGCACAGCTAGGGTTCCAGGTAACAGGGTACAAGAAGGCCTGACCAACAGTCAGCAAGGCAGAAGCAAACTAACTTGATAATCAGGCACCTCCCATCAGTGGAGGTGGCCTGATATACCAGAGGAAGAGCAGCTATTGGTCAAGGGGAGTGTCAGGTTGGACCGTGCTGGCCCCTAGAGTCACAGGGGAGGAGTGCACCTAGTGCACCGCTGATTGGTCACATGAATACGATCATTGCAATGAGCTCATGTGTGAGCCAGGTGGTCAGCTGACAGGAAGGGAACCCGGCGACGGCTCCAAAGCACAGTACGCCTGGACGCCGGATGCCCTATCGGCAGAGGAGCAGAGGATGCCAACCCGGAGAGGTGAGCTGGGGAGTGGTGCCAGGAGACCTAACAAAGCAGAGCTGTACACTGCAGTTCCAGGATCTATAGATCGCTTATAAATCGATAAAATCATACCTTTTCCTCTGCTCTGGCCCCCACCTCATGGAACCTAAATCTCTGCATGTCAGCTTCATGCTGCTGGTAAGAACAGGTGGTGTGTCGGGGCCGTGTTTGCTGGGAGCTGCAGGATCAGCCTACATTCCAGCCCCCTCACGCTTCTGTATAGGGTGTGGGTGTGGCCGCTGGCCCCATGCTCACACATACAATCCAGCCCCTGGCTGATATACCATTCTATGTGACAGGGTGTCCAGGCTTCAAATATCAATCATGTCACCAAGCAGATACAAATACATGCTGTGATCCTCTGCTGTATGATGCATAATGTGTATCGTTATTGTGAGGCTGGAAGCAGAGGCAAATCATTACATTGATCAATTCAGCTCTGCATGGTCTCCCCCCACCCCCCCACCTAGGAACATGGTATTATCTTATCTCTGAATCTTTCAATGGATCATCATCACCACTCCTCACTGAAATGTAGGCTGATCCTGCAGCTCCCAGCCTTCCACACCCCGACACTTCCTCTTCTCACCAGCAGCATGAAGCTCTCATACTGAAGATTCTAGGTTCCATGAGGTGGGGGCCAGAGCAGAGGAGCAGGTATGAGTTTATTGATTTATAAGCTATCTATAGTTCCTAGAACTGTAGTATACGGCTCCGCTTCATCATGTAGCAGGGCAGAAACTGTACTAAAGTTCTCTCACTGCAGTGTCTGATTGCTTCTCCTGCTCACAGCTGTGTTGATCCACAGCTCTGAACAGGAGAAAGGATCATTTTCTGTAAGCGATGCTGCTGCAGCTTCACTTACAAGCAGTGAGTCTGGTCATGACAGTATCCAGGGTCATCAGCTGACCTCGCATCAAGACCATGCCACCGATGACGGCGAGGAATAGCTCGATCCCCCCACAGTGCTTTAGATCGCACTGTTAGTGATTGACAGCATGATTTAAGGGGTTAACACAGTGCCAAGCAGATTGCTGATCTGCTTAGTCCTGTTAACTGCACATTTCAGCTGATCAAATCAGCCGACATGTGCAGGAAATGGTGCGAGCTCATGGCATGAGCTCGAATCAAAAGAGAGGAAACAAGGCCAAGGATGTACCAGTCCTTGGTTGTGAAGGGGTTAAAAGCCTACAGTGTCACTAAAAGGGGATATTCCCATCTCCAAGATCCTATTCCAATATGTAGTAAGTTTAGTAATAACATTAGAAAATTCCTACAATTAAAAATGTAGTATAGTTCTCCTGATCAGCCATGTCTTCTACCTCCTGGTGTAGGACATTACAGCTTAGGTATCCATGATTACAACCACTAGCAACGGTCATTATGTGTGTGGTCATAACCATTTAGCTACTGTACCATTTATAAACCATAATTTGTGACCAAGCTTTCGCGACCAATCTTTAGAAAAGTGTGTGGATCTTAGCTGAAGGGGCAGGCCAAATGAAAAATCTACTGTCGTATTTATTTCTGGTGCAAAAATCACACACAGAGGCTGAATTATTAGAAGGATTAAACTACAAAATTACAGCAAGCAGCCACTTAGGGATACATCACTGGAAACAGGGTCTCTAGTCTCTGCATTATGCTGCTCTCAGCTTGGTGACACATTCCCTTTAAAAAAAAAAAAAAAAATTGTATTTTACTAAGGGATTGTTTAAATAAGCTAATATTGACGAACAAGTTCTAAGGAAGGGCTATTGGTTCGTCTAAATAGGTCTTAACATTGTTTGTGAAGACTAAAACATTACTTAGGCTGGCTTCACACTGCAGTTTTTTCCCTGATCAGGTTCCATCAGGTTTATGTGTCAAAACCAGGAGTGTCTCCAAAACCCAGAACAGGTGTCAATCTTTCAATTATAGTTTTTCTCTGCAAGTTCCTCTCCTGGTTTTGGCACCCAAACCTGATCGAACCTGAAAAAACTGCAGTGTGAAACCAGCCTTAGGCAGGCTTCACATTACGGCAGCATCAGGTCCGGGGCTGCTCCGGAGTGAACCTGACAGTCCCGAACCCGATTTGTAAACAGAACCATAGGGCAAATATGCCCTCCGATCCGGTTTGTAGCTGGATTCAGCAGAGATAGCTGTCCCCTGCTGAAATGGTGCTGAACCACTTCACAAAGGGACAGCTCCCTGGTGCTGAAGTTCAGCGTAGCTCAAGCTGAACTTCAGCAGCCGGCGTCCGGTTTCCGGATCGGGGCAATACGGCACCATAGACTTCCATGTTAGGGGGCGCCGGATTGCCCCGCATACGGGAGGATCCAATTTGGGCCGATTTTTGTGTCCGGGAGAAAAATCTGAATACGCCCGGCTCCATCCGGCCCCATAGGGCTGTATTATGGCAAAATCAGGTCCGGGGCTATCAGGTTCATCCCGGACAGCCCCGGACCTGATGGTGCCATGGTGTGAAGACAGCCTTAAGCAGAACCACTCCTTAATAGGGGGTTTCTTGCTAATTGCCAATCATTTTTACACAACAGCAGGAGAAATTGATTCATATCAGTGTTGCTTCATGACTAGACAGGTTGATTTCACAAGAGTGTGGTTGACTTAAGGCTCCGTCACACACTTCAACGTCCGACCGATCCGATCAACGATCCGACTTGACCTAGATCGCTTGAACGTCATTGTTTGATCGCTAGTGAGTTGTCACGTACAGATATCATGAACGATGCAGTAACGACTACGCGACAAGCGAACGATATTAGCAGTTGTTTGGATGCCTATATTAATATGTCCTGAATAGGCGAAGTCGTTAATGACATAGTTATCAAGGTGTCACACTCGCCAATGCTGCAGGTTGAACGTACGATCATCTACTGATTAATGGTCCAGATCATAAACCTACGATCAACAATCAACCGACTTATCGCTGGTTGTATCGACATGTCTCACACTACGGCGTTGTTTAAAAGTCTCAAAAAACCCGTGACGTTTCAACGATATTGTTAACAATATTGTAGTGTTTGATGGGGCCTTAAGACTACAATCACACACAGCGTTTTTGCTGTGTTTTTTGAGGATCTGTTTTTGGCAGTGAAGTGACTCTGGGCATCGCAGAAAAGTCAATGGGTTCCAAGAATTGACATTCAGATAACATTTTGATATGTTGGTATGCTCAAAAATAGATCCTCACAAAGAATGAGCATGTCAATGTGTTTGGCATTTTTCTAGTCCACTTTTCCCATCGACTCAGTTTATGAGCTCAAACAAATGCATCTAGGAAAAACGCAGCAAAAAACGCACTGTGTGAATTGCATGCAATGTTGCGACGTTTACCGGTACCCTTGAGGTACCGTCACACGCGGCAATATTGCTAGGCAATTTCACTTGCTATTTGCTGGTTGCAGTGAAATCATAGACACATTGTTCTATTTAGTTGGTGTGTACAAATGGAACAATGTGTCCATGATTTCACTGCAACCAGCAAATTGCCAGTGAAATTGCGTAGCAATATTGCTGCGTGTGACGGTACCTTTTAAGTTACATTGTGTTATTTTTGTGTTTTTTTGTTTTTTTATTTTTTTTTAGGCAGTGTATATCTGTAGTGGACCTAAGTAAGGCTGCGTTCACACACTGCATTTTTGGCCGCGTTTGAGGATCCGTGTTTTCTGAATTTGGAGCATCTTTTTTTGAGCAGGTGAAAAAAAACACATTGCTTTTTTTCCTGCATTGTGCATTAGGACAGAGAAGATATTTGAAGAAAAAAAGAAGAAAAAAAAAGACATGGGATTCGCCAGATTTTATATTGCCAGAAAAGGTAACTCGGGCAGCTGAGGGCTGGAATTCTCAGCGTAGAAGGCCAGAGAGTTCTGGGCCCCCGACCCTGAGAGCCGCAGCCAGCAGCCACCCCAGAATTGGCACCTTCATGACAGACGCCAAAGCTGGTGGCTACCCTGATCTTCCAGGTGCCCTGTGTGGTGGAAGACTGGGTAATAATTGGGTTGGGGACAGCCTTTTTTGAAGCCCCTATTGGTAATATCAGCCGTCAATATAATAGCCGTCCTTGTGCAATAGTGAAAGTTTCCACAAAAAAAAAAAAAAAAAAAAACACACCACAGACATCTCGTTCACCACTTTATTAAAATACCCACCAATTCCCTCCGACGTAGTCCAGGGCCCAGCGTTGTCCAAACCGGATCCAATAACAGCTGATCGCTTTACCGGCTGTCAAACCGATTGGCTGATGTCCTGGATGGTCAGCTGACTGATTCAGCTGATCGGTTGGCCAATCAGCTGAACACACACACCACACACACACACACACACGATTCTTCCAGTTTTTCCTGCTCCCGTGTTACATCACATCCTGCTGCTCTTCTGCTTTTGGCTGGAAAAGCGCTGGATTAGCGGATTGTGTGACGAGCAATGTGTTATTCACAAAAGGGGCCTATGGAGGAAGTGTGTGTGTGTAAAAAAGCGCAAATTGACATGATCATTCTTTTTTCGGATGTGCGATCTAAAAGCGCATCCGCAAAATACGCTATGTGAACAGCAAAAGTGAAAATCCATTCACTTTGCTGGTAACAGACGCAGATGCGTTTGTAGGGGAAAACGCAGCCAAAAAAATACAGCATGGGAACGTAGCCTTATAGTATATAAATTTATGTAGCATGAGAATAAAACATGAAAGGGAACTTGTAATGTAAAAAAAAAAAAAAAAAATATTAAACTGTAGATTAACACAAATAACCTGCAATACAGGGTTAAAGGGAACCTGTCATCTCGTTTTAGCACCCCTAAGCTATCACTACCTGTCCCTGCTCCTTGCTATCACATCCCTGACCACCCCTCTCTGATGTAAAACTGCAATATAACGTCTAAAAAAAAATAAAAACATTTTCATGTAAATGAGCCTTCCAGTTCATGTCCATATATATACGGACAGAATAATGATAGATTTCCCTCGTGCGTTCCCAGCTCCTCCGATTCAAATCTTCCTTCTGCGTGTATGACGCTGTCCAGGCGTCATTTCCGTGCCTGCGCCTTGTGAAGTCTTCCTGGGTGCACAGAGCAGCTTCATTAGGCTTAGTGCACATGCCCCCAAGGCCCGATCCATCAGGTAGGACTGCCAAGTATGTGCACTGAGCGTTATGAAGCCGCTCAGTGCACCCAGGAACACTTCACAGGCCGCAGGCGCGGAAATGACGCCGGAACAGAGTCACACACACACAGGGGAGATTTGAATCAGCATAGCCAGCAACACGCAAGGGAAATCTATTATCATGCCCAGCAGGGCGTGATAAGAGCAGCGAGGGGTGGAAACAAAGTGCTGGAGGCTGCCCGTTAGTCTACGGATGTGGACTGGAAGTATCATTTACATAAGAAAATGTAAGTTACTATTTTGTTTATTTATAGACATTTTTTTGCAGTTTCAGATCAGAGAAGGATGGTTAGGGTTGTGCTAGCAAGGTGCAGAGACAGGTAGTGATAGCTTAAGGGGCTACAACGAGCTGACCGGTTCCCTTTAAGTAACCGCCCATCTGTCGCACTGAAAGCTCAGCTGGGAGAGGAGAACTTTATTCCTCCCGGCAGCCTTGGGACTTCAGTCATACAGGACTCAGTAGCAGTCGATCACCAATTACTACATAGTGAACAGGCTGTAACCGGGCCCTGGAATCAGTATAGAGATGGCTGGGAGTCAGTGCCAGGACGTGGTTACAGCCACTGTTCACTATGTGCTGAGCGGTGCCTGAAGCCTCTCCTCTATAACTGAAAGCCCAAGGCTGCCCGAAGGAATCAAGTTTATTTCCTCCCAGTAGCCAGGCTTTCAGTGCAGTGGCCAGGCAGCTTCAAACTGCTATTACCCTGCCCATATGGAGTTAATAGCATTTCTTTGACATGACAGGTTTCTTTTAATAAATAAAATATGTAAATATAACAATGTGATGGATAAGGGCTGCCAACTGTCTATAAATTCCTGGACAGTCAGAAAATTGACGCCCTTTTTTCCCTCACTGAGTAAAAATGATGCATCCTTAATTTTTTTCCTTTATACATGAGAAACATCTGAAGATTATTATGACCGTAATAAGTATCATTTGACAGGCTACAGCCAGGGCCGCTCCGTCCATTGGACAGTGTGAGCCCTGAGTACCAAGCGGCAGCAGCCAGGGGAGCGGCATCAGAGACCGGGTTCCGCAGCGTCACCTGGTAAGAGGGCGGCAGGAGGCTGATAGCACTCCCCTATCCCCCCCCAGTCCTCACCCGCCACTATAGGCGCGGCGGGGTTGGAGGCCGATAGCACCCATCGCCCCCCGTCCTCACCCATGGCTACAGGGGCGGACAGTGCTGGACTCTGACAGCACCCCCCAAAAACCCCCCCACCCCCGGTCCTCAGCTTGTGGCTCAGGCGGCAGAGGGGCTTGGTGCACCCCTGGCTACAGCGAATGCAGATAATGCCTTAATACCTCACATAAAATATTAATTATTAATCATCATATTTCTCTAATATGTTCATAAGAATTGTTGGCCATCTGATTTTTCGATATGCCGGTCAGGGAGGAGAAAAAAAAAAAAAAAAAAAAAAAAACTCACGTTGTCAACCTTGGTTGGGATTACACCTTTAAATGCAATCTGTCAACAGGATTTCACCTCATAACTAGTTATGTGTGTCTGTATCACTTTCAAAGACAGGTTCAGATAGTGTAGGAAAATGACTGGCCACGAAAAACCTACTGAGAAAAATCAGTATTTTAAGACAGGGGTCCCAGACCATGGACCTGCACCGGGCCGTTGGTGTCCCTGTGCCGGTCCATGACACTGCTACAGACCAGCACCACAAAGAGAAAGTGCGGTCTGCGTTCGGCGGCTCAGAGCCTGCTTCCCCGCCCCTCAGTGACAAGGCTCCCAGCAGGTCAGACTGCAGCGAATCTGAGGCAAGCATCTAACGTTATGCGATGACGTTACATGCTCGCCTCTGATTAGCTGCTGGCTCATCTGCTAGGAGCCTTGTCACTGAGGGGTGGGGAAGCGGGCTCTGAGCTGCCGGTGGACCGGTGAGGAAAGTGTGAGTGTATGTATGTATGTATGCATGTATGTATGGATGTGAGATTGTGTTATTGGGGGCTGCAAGGGGATGATGAGGTTATTGGGGACTGCTGCAAGGGATGATGGGGATACTATATTGGGGGCTGCAAGGGGGTGGAAAAATAAAACAGCCCCTGAGAATAAGATGTAGCACATCTTTCAGGGAAACAGGGCACTAAACTCCACCCCTTCTCCATAGCCCCACCCCTATGATCAAAGCCCCACCCCTGTGCAACCCCGCCCTGCCGGGCACCAGAAAAGTGTTCTTGCATGGAGCCGGTCTCTGGTGCAAAAAAGGTTGGAGACCACTATTTTAAGATATATGTATTTGCAAATGAGGCTGAAGATCTATTTGTAGATCTGAAGACTCCTCATGCTTGACCGACAGCCTTTATTCTGTGTGACTTTAGCCAAAGAAGCCATCAGTCAACCAAAGGAAGGCACCACTGGACAGGAGCTAGAGCTGGAGTGACAGAGGCTTCAGATCTACAATAGCTCTTCAGCCAAAGTTGCATATGGAAAACACCAAATTCTCAGTAAAGGAGGAGTGTTTTGACTGTGTACAGGTATTACTGGACTTGTTATTGAAAGACCTGCAGTTAGGTCCAGAAAGAGTTGGGCAGTGACCGAATCTTCATTATTTGGGCTCTGCATGCCCCTATTTTTTTTTTTTACTTAAAATGAAATAACTGATATGCAATTGAAGTGTAGACTTTCAGGTTTAATTAAAGTGGTTGAACAAAAATATCCTTTGAAAGTATTAGGAATTGCAACTATTCTACAAAGCCCTTTCATTTGAGGGTCTCAAAAGTAATTTGACAATTTTACTTTACCATAAATAACATGTTCATTTTAAATATTTTGTAGAGAATTCTTTGCAAGTAATGACTGCCTGAAGTCTGGAAGCCATGGACGTCCCCAAACGCTGCATTTCCTCCTTTGTGAGGCTTTTCCAGGCCTTTACTGCAGCTGACTTCATTTGTTACTTGCTTGTGTGTCTTTCTACCACAAGTTTTGTCTTACGCATGTGAAATACATGCTCGATGGGGGCAAGATTTGATGATTACTTTGCCTTAAAAAACTCCTGACTTGCTATTATATTTGGGGATATGATCCATCTGTACTATGTGAAGCGTGGTCCAATCAACCTTGCTGCATTTGGTTAAATCTGAGAAGCAAAGCCTTGTACACTTCAGATTTATCCGACTGCTTCTGTTTTCAGTCACATCAATAAACTGTAGTGACATTGTGCCATTGGAAGCCATACATGCCCAGTATGTGGTCTGCTTTGGATCATGAGCCATTCCGACCTTTCTCCATTCTTTCATCTTCTCATCATTCTGGTTGAGGTTGATTTTAGTTTCATTTGTACACAGGATGCTTTTCCAGAACTGGGCTACGTCTTTAGATTTTTTTCTTTGAGCAAAGTCTAATCTGATATTTCTATGCTAAAGGCATTTTAAAGGATTTGCATCTCGTAGTGAACCCTCCGTACTTGTGCTCCTGACTAGTAATGAGCAAGTGTAATTGTTACCATTCGTTACTCGGCGAGTATCACTGGTGCTCGTTAGTGATGTGTCGATCGTGAACGATCCAACACATATTGGCAGCTCCCTTCAGTACACCAAAGCTGGCACCTCAGTGACAGCAGATTGAATATTAGGATCTCTCTGGGGGGCACTGCAAGGTGTTGTATACAGTGAAAACGCAAAAATGCCAACCCTCCCGGACTCGTTTTATAGCCAGATGTGTGTGGGGGCGAAACCTATCAGTCTAATGTTAGTCAATTGATATGTTCAGACGAGTATGTGAGTATTGAAAACTACTCGTTACGAGTATAGCGATTACCAGTATTTCGATATTCACTCATCACTACTAATGACGTCTTCTCTTTATTGACTTACCGTAGACACTGAAAAACCTACTTCCTGCAGGGTGGACATTGTGAAAGGGTTTTTCTTCAACATGGAAAGGATTCTGGGATCATCCACCTCTGTTTTCCATGGATGTCCATGCCTTTTTGAGTTCCCAAGCTCACCAGTGTGTTCCTTTATTTTTGCAGAATGTGCCAAACTGTTGATATGACCACTCCTAACATTGATGCGCTCTGATGGGTTTCTTCTTTCTCAACCTAATGATAGTCTGTTTTTCTTCCACTGACAAATTTTTTTTACCGCATGTTGCGATGGCATACCTGAATTCAGCTCCAAACCTTTTACCTGCCTAGTTGATGGTGGATTAAATGGGGGAATGATCCATTATAGAGCCTTTGAGATAATTATCCAATTACTTTGACTATGTTTTGGTGAACAGCTATAACGCCGAAAGTTGTGTCACGGTCCAAATATTGCTGGCCCTAACTGTACACGTGCACAAATAGTTTGCAGAGTGAAATCCTGCCAACAGATTTTCTTTATCCTAGCTTACCGTATTTTCCGCACTATAAGGCCACCTAAAAGACTAAGATTTTCCCAGAAATAATAAATGCGCCTTATATACGTTTTTTCCGCCAAAATTGATGTATGCTAAGGAGGTGCCATTTGCCTGCAAATATTTGGCACCCCCCAGAAAATAAGGCATACCTGATCTGCCACAAGATCCTCCGTCCCCGCCATCCCCGCTGTCCGGTGCCCTCAGCTGTATTCCGCATCGCTGTGCGGGGGTGCGCTCACCAGCCACCGATCACAAGTTCCACCGTCCCCGCTGTCCGGTGCCCGCTGCTGCATTGCTGTGCCGCATGAGGGGCGCGCTCACAGCTCAGGAGCCCATCAGCCAATCACACCAGGAGCCTTGAGCCAATCAGAGGCCAGCTGACGTCAGTCCATAGCCTCTGATTGGCTAAGGGCTCCAGTGCTGTGATTGGCTGAGGGCTCCAGCGCTGTGAGTGCCTTACCACCCAGGAGTACAGTAGTAAGCAAAAAGTACAAAAAGTAAATATCAGTATATGTGTGCATCTGACAGAGGGATACTGGAGGGTGACGGGGGCGGGGGGGCTACAGAGGGATACCGGAGGGTGATTGGGGCTACAGAGGGAGTTAAATAAAGTTTGACTTACAGTCTGAGCTTTGTTTTTTTTTTTATGGTAATATGGTGCACCTTATACTTCGGTGCGCCTTATATATGAACCAAGACGGCTTAAAAGCCCTTTTTTGAGGGTGCGCCTTATAATCCGATGCGCCTTATAGTGCGGATAATACTGTACTAAAAATTCCATTGTCCATTTGCATGAGGCATATTTTTTTCTTTACCAGTATTAGATAACACCAGAATGCTTAAAAATACTATAAATCATACTTCTAGCATTGAAAAATGGAAACCAGATATGAGGACTTGAATAAAGAATATTGTCGTTTCATGTGGATTTGTGATTAACTACAAGCAAACCAGGACATGAAACAATCCTTTCTACATGATTTCTCACATGCATGTCTAACAAGTCACAAGCTCCACCAGCTTCTTTAAATAAAAGTGTACTATAGCAACTAATACACTAAGGGTCCGATTCATTGTTGCATTTATATTTGCGATTGGGATAAGAGAGTTTAGGGCTTCCAGGTATTTTCACCCGATTCATCATTGGCAACTTTTTGACCACTCAAAATTGATCACAAATGTACTGAAGTCTCCCCAATGGAGAGGTATTCACAGCAGATATTTTATCTGATTGCATAATTTCTGCAGCATTTTGCACAACGTGTGATGGTGGGTTTACACGTCCCGATATCGGCCGATATCGTAGCCAACGACGCGGGAGCACGCTTTTCCCTGCATCGCATCGCGGGTTTAGACAGCCCGATATCGGGATACAACGTCCCGACGATGTGTACGCCCCTTAACCCATGAACGACCATTTAACATGGGAGTGAATGGGTGACGTGGCAGTACATATCGGAGTTGGGCTCTCAGACGGGACGATGCGGCTACAACCGACATCCGATAACGGGCGGTTGAATAGCACGGGCGGTTGAATAGCACGCTCATTCGACCCCCGATATCGTTTTGCCATCGTTGCTGCATCGCGTTGTACATTCACACTGTACAACGCGCAAACGATATCGGGTCCAACTCACGAGCCACGTGACTTTTGGTCGGAGTTGGACGCCGATACCACAACGTGTAAACCCACCATGACTTTTTGGTCTAAAATGTCACCAAAAAGTGTCCACTTTTTACTTTGTGCAAAATTCCCAAACTGCACGTGTGAGTATGAAGAATTTGGCCTTCAAATACCACAAGACAAAAAAAGAAAAGGGTCATTCCATGTCAAGTGATCCAAAAATGAATATTTTTTTTCCCTGACGTCCTCAGATTTTTAAAAAATTTTTTCTATCTGAAGAACAACTTTATCTAATTACAAAAAAAAAGTTTTGAATTTTTTTCTTTATCTGTTAATTTTTTACAGATTTTTAAAGTTTTAAAAAAGTGCGAATTTTGGCCTGGTATGGCTTTACATTTTCTATCATATCTCGGGCTAGAAATAAGATAGAGAAACAAAATAAACACCAATCTACTCAGAACTGTCCAGGCTTTCATCAGATATGTCACAAGAGGATATTTGTTAATATTTTACCCATGTGATCGCAAGCGCAAAACTTTAAAACGCATTTCCGAAAAATCGGCGCGCTTTAAATATTTCAAAAACTGCCCATGTGTCTGCTGTGCTCTTAGCCACATCTGTACCAAATTTCAAGTTGGGATCGCAATGGGATCATATTTTAACATATTTTACTAGTAAGAGCGTCAATGGGTCATTCCATATCAAGTGATCTAAATATGAATATTTTTTTTTACCTGACGTCTTTAGATTTTTTTTTTTTTTTTTCCTTTATGAAGTACTACTTTAGTTAATTACAAATTAAAAGTTTGGAATTTTTTTCTTCATCAGTTAATTTTTTACAGATTTTTAAAGTTTAAAAAAAGGGTGAATTTTGGCCTGGTACGACTTTACATTTTTTTTATCTCAGGCTAGAAATAAGATAATGAAGTGGGAGAGGCGTCATTTTACTCAGAACGGTAACAGCTTTCATTTGAGATGTTACAAGACTATGTTTCTTTATATCAAATTCAAAGTATTGACGGGCAATTGTGAAGAAATGACTGATTGTGTTCTTGGTGACTTTTGAATTGACACTATAATAGTTAAATATTTTGCACTTAGGTCCAATGAATGCGTCCATGGGGTCAAGCTGGGACAGAGTCATCACAAATTAGCCTTATTTGCAGATGACCTGCTACTTTACATCTCCCAGCCCCTGGTCTCCATCCCTTCGGTCTTAATGGAGTTTGAACGATTCGGACAATTGAGCAACTTTAAAGTGAATTGCTCCAAAACCGAGGCACTCAATATTTCTTTGCCTGGAGAATTGGTTTCTCATCTATCTAAACAGTTCCCATTTAAATGGAAAGTAGAAGCCATTAAGTACTTGGGAGTCCTTATACCAAAAGATCTTAAACAAATATTCAATTTAAATTATCAACCCCTTTTGACTAACGCGGAATCGGCATTTACCTCCTATAGACAATTAAAGCTATCCTGGTTCGGGAGAATAAACGTAGTCAAGATGGATGTCTTGCCCCGACTCTTATATACTTTTCAGACAGTTCCTGTTCTATTGGATAGAGGTTTCCTCTCCAAAATGCAATCTATGATCCTTAGATTTGTCTGGGGGGGGCAAGAGGTCCAGATTGCGAATGAATATCCTATCCTTGCCCGAGACCAGAGGAGGGGTTGGACTACCCAACATACGAGCGTACTTTGAGGCTTCCTCTCTTGTTAGAGCTCTAGATTGGCATTATCATGCGTCCTCCAAGAAATGGGTAGGGGTGGAGCAAGAGGGTTTGGGGATTCCGCTGAAACACCTGCTTTGGATTTCCCCTAAAGACTCCACAGACCTAGTACCTTTGACAGACATGACCAGAAACACCTTGAAGGTATGGCACCTAGTGACGAAAACCCTCCGCTTAAACGACAGACTTAGCCCTTTGACTCCCCTTTTTTCCAACCCATCTTTCCCACCCAGATTTGACAGGCAGAGATTTTTATGTTGGCGGATTGTGGATGACACCCGAGTAGGACAGACTCTGTCCAGTGGTGGTTTGCCCCCGATGGCAGAGCTACAACTCAAAGAACCTACGAGACCTCTTAAGTGATTCGAATTTCTCCAATACAGAGCATAATTATATTCAGCTGACCACTCTTGCAGGGTAAGATTGACGCCCAACGTATTGGAGAGGTTATTCCAACTGGAGGCTCCACCGAGGTGCAAAATATCAGTTCTATACCAGGCCTTAGGGTCCATGAGAGAGCAGGGCACCCTTTACTTCCAACGTGCTTGGGAGAGGGAATTGGGGTGTAGCATTTCAGAAGCTAATTGGCAGAAATGCTTTATATTTACTCACTCACTAGCTAGCGCTTGTTCTGCACAAGAAAGAAGCTATAAGCTGCTCACTAGATGGTACTTGTGCCCGACGACACTCCGGAACATGTTCCCTGGAACCCCTGATACCTGCTGGCGCTGTGGGGAAGAGAAGGGTACAATGATACACATTTGGTGGAGTTGTGGGGAAATCCGGCGGTTCTGGTCTGAGGTTTTCAATGCATACGCCCGGATAACAGGTAAACAAGCCGAATGCTGCCCAGAATTGGCAATGTTATCCATTTTTCCAGGTCCTATTGGGCTACAGAAGAGGGATATTCTCCGCTTTTGCATCTTGGCTGCTCGTGCTGTGATCCCGAGGTTCTGGAAATCAAGCCGGGCTCCATCTCTACTTGATTGGTTCAAAGAATTGATGGACACATATCGAATGGAGGAGCTCGCAGCTGATGCGTCGGGATCTCGGAACAAATTCTTAGGGATTTGGGTTGAATGGATTCTTTTTCACGACTCTGCAGAATTTAGGAGTATCTTTTCCAGCACAGATAATATGGCTCGACCTCTGGCTGATGGGGAGCCAGTGGGATGAGTACCCTTTCTCCTTCCCATACCTCACCCGTCCCCCCCCCCTCCTTTTTTTCTTTTTTTCTTACGTGGCTTTTCTTTCCCAGTATAACTTTCTAATGGTTTTTGTTTCTCTTCTCTCTCTCTCTTCTTTTCTATCTCTCTTTTCTTCCCATCTGATACATTCAGTCTAGGTATTTCCTTTCTACACCTATACCTTCAGAATTCTAGTGAACATTAGACAGGTATCGAAAACTCTGAGCTGTGAGTAGATCATTAATATTTCGGCCTTCCTTTCCGGTACACCAGTCGATAGACTATTCCAACTAGGCCTCAACGGGTAATGACCCACTTACGTGGTCAACCTGTTAGAAGGGGCCAAGTAATAAAAATCATTCTGCTGGGGCTGCTTGTCCCCTTGACATCAGAACATCTCAAAACCCTGAGAAAGGTTGTATACTTGAGTGTTTGGAATTATATTTAGATTGTAGTATATATTGCACCAGAGATAAGCGCAAAAGTAAATTTGCAGCTTATCTTAAAGTTACTAATAACTTTGTGAATTCTCTTTTTGTATATTTTATATGTCTCAAGATTTTGTTAAAAGATTGAATGTATGTCTTTCATATGTTTTTTCAAAATTTAATAAAAATGAGATTAACCATAGTTAAATATTTTAAAATATGATCCCATCACGATCCCAACTTGAAATTTGGTACAGATGTGGCTAAGAGCATAAAAGACACATGGGCAGTTTTGGAAAATTTTTATTAAAATGTTTTTTTCGGAAATGCGTTTCAAAATGTTGCGTTTGCATTCGCATAGGTAAAAAATTAAAATTAACAAATATACTCTTGTGACATATCTGGTGAAAGCCTGGACAGTTCTGAGTAGAATGGTGTTTATTTTGTTTCTCTATCTTATTTCTAGCCCGAGATAAAAAAATTTAAAGTCGTACCAGGCCAAAATTCACCCTTTTTTTAAACTTTAAAAATCTGTAAAAAATTAACTGATGAAGAAAAAAATTCCAAACTTTTAATTTGTAATTAACTAAAGTAGTACTTCATAAAGGAAAAAAAAAAAAAAAATCTAAAGACGTCAGGTAAAAAAAAATATTCATATTTAGATCACTTGATATGGAATGACCCATTGACGCTATTAATAGTAAAATATGTTAAAATATGATCCCATTGCGATCCCAACTTGAAATTTGGTACAGATGTGGCTAAGAGCAAAGCAGACACATGGGCAGTTTTTGAAATATTTAAAGCGCGCCGATTTTTCGTAAATACATTTTAAAGTTTTGCGCTTGCGATCACATGGGTAAAATATTAACAAAGATCCTCTTGTGACATATCTGGTGAAAGCTTGTATAGTTCTGAGTAGAATGGTGTTTATTTTGTCTCTCTATCTTATTCCTAGCCTTAGTTATGAGGAGAAACGTAAAGGCAGGCAACAGCGAAATTCACACTTTTTCCAAACTTTGAAAATCATTTAAAAAAAAAATAAATTTTTTAAAAAATTTTTCTCTTCACATTTTGCATTGTCTGACATGCTATTATCAAATAACAAAATCTCAAAAGAATTAAAAATATAGAGGTAATAATCATTGGTTCACTTGACATGGAATGACCCAAAAGTGACAAACACACACACAATGCAGCCTGAATGCAGAGTATATAACAATTACATTTTCAAAATTTTTATCATCTTCATAATTTGAAGCCAAAGCTCCCAGAGAAACAGCATAGAAATATCAGTCCCCAGCATAAAATACTTGCTGAAATCGCCCAAAATGTTATTCGAGCATCCGACAATATCACAAGACTGGTTCTGTAGCTCCAGTTCAGTGCTGAATCAGCAGCGTCATGCACAGCCGCTTAATGTGAGGAAGAAAAAAACAACAACATTAGGGTTAACTGTTAATGTGTCGCTATTCTTTTTATAGACATTTCCCCAAATTCAGTAACGTACACTGATACACTGACAATGCCATAATAATGGGAATCTTAAGGAGCTCCTTTCCTTACAGGTTGTGACAATAGCTGGGGCTGTATCATTATTGCGCCATTAATTCCATGGCGCTTTACATGTGGAAGGGGTATACAAAGACAAGTACAAGGTACATGACAACATATGGCACACTGTGGTACAGAAGGAGAGAGGACGCTGTCCGCGAGGGCTCACAATCTACGAGGGGACGGGTGATACATTAGAAGAGGGTAGGTGGTCGTGTGGTGGTTTGGTGGACCGAGGCTCACAGCAGGTTGTAGGCTTGTCGGAATAGGTGAGTCTACAGGTTTCTTTTAAAGGTCTCTAGAGTAGGTGAGAGTCTGATACGTTGGGTCAGATAGTTCAAGATTATAGCGGATGCGCGGGAGAAGTCTTGTATGCGGTTGTGGGAAGAGGAGACAAGGGGGGAGCAGAGGAGGAGATCGTGAGTAGAACGCAGGTAGCTTGAGGGTAGGTATCGGGAAACCATGTGACAGATGTATGGAGGAGACCGATTGTGAACGGTTTTGGAGGTCATAGTTAGGCTTCAAAACCGGAGCCTCTGAAAAATGGGGAGCCAGTGAAGGGCTTGGCAGAGAGGAGAGATTGGGGAATAGCGGGGAGACAGGTGGATTAGTCGGAGATTGAATATTTAGAGATTCTGGAACAGTTGTGAAAAATGCTGCATTATAGATTCACAAGTTCCTGTTTCAGATAAAATGTATGAGACAAGTCAGAAATCATATTTCCCCTTGCTCAGGAAAGATGGAAGAGGTCATAACCCACATCCTAACAAGCCACCAACCTCTGCCTCCTGCACTAGTCTGTGCCTTGTATTCTTCATAATTACCATAGTTGTCTATGTATGCACTTTTCACATGTAAAGCACCATGGAATAAATGGTGCAATAATAATAATAATAATAATAATAATAATAATAATAATAAATAATGCCCGAGGTTCTGCAGCAGCATATTAAAATAATGTGTCAGCACTACATTATTGTTCAAAGCAAGTTCACCTTGAAAGGAACATAACTGTAATAAAAATGTTACTTTTGGTGTCCAAAACCGTTACTGCATGCATCTGCCCAAGATGTTTTTTTTTTCCAAATATGCCAATGAAGACCTCAGTGCTACCTGGGTGTGGCCAAGTGTTCAGAGCACCTGTGCACTTACTTAGTTTCCATCTTTCCCCACCTTTAAGGCTGTTTACTCACGATCAGTACACATAGCGTTTTGGATGCAGCGTCTTGGATGTGCTGTGTAGTACAGTATAAGCATAGTGGATGGGATTCAAGAAATCCCATCCTCACTATGCTTAACCCGACCGCAGCGATCTGACAGCTGTGGTGCGCGTAGCTGGCATTTCGCTCCTCCGCAGCGGAGTCGGACGCAGTTCCCATTGGGTGACAGCAGGGAGAAGGCACCCTGCATCCATCGCACATGGCGAGTACAGGGCAGCTGCTGTCTCCCTGCAGGCACCCGCAGCTTCACTCAGGTCAGGAGGAGCCGCGTCCAACATGTAGCTCCTCTGGACCTTGAGCATACAGCCTAAATCCTGAGTTGTCAATCAAGAAAAAGCAAAGGAAATAGTTGCAAAATAGGTAGGTGGACTCAACTGCTCAGCCACCCCTAGGGTGCTCCTAAAAGCTCAGCAGCTTACTTCAATAAAGAACACACAATTTCTGGGAAATGCATAAACTGGATTGGGCAACCCCTTCTTCTCAATCTGTGCATTTCCCACTTTCAAAATAATAACACTTGTACTTTTCTCCCGTGCTGTTCCAGATACTGTTTCCCGGGATCACATAACAGTGTTAAGTCACGTGATCCAAGGAGCTAATCAGCAGCTCTTTCTGCTTTTGGCCTTCTATATTTATATAATCGGGAGTTTGGAATTCGGCCGTTGTAGCCGAATCCCAAGCTACTTTGCGCCACTGCGAGCGATGACGCGCAGCGTCATCGCGAGCTGCAGCTGCAGTACCCTTAAAAAAAAAAAAAAATTATGCTCACCTCACCCCGAGCCCCCGCCGTGTTCCTGCAGGCTACGGGTGGCTCCCGCAGGCTCCCAGTGTCTGCAGAGGTCTTTTACTGCAGTCTTAGGACCTGCCGTGATGTCACAGTCACGTGACACCAGGTTACTCCATGGTAACTTGCGGTCACGTGACTGACATCACCGCAGGTCCTAGACTGCAGTAGAAGACCTCTGCAGACACTGGGAGCCTGCGGGAGCCACCCGAAGCCTGCAGGAACACGGCGGGAGACGGCGGGGGCTCGGGGTGAGGTGAACATTAACTTTTTTTTTTTTTAACCCCTGCCTTCCTGTTTGGAGACGTTTTACTGTACTGAGCATGCTCAGTACAGTAAAAGCCTCCTCAGCCTCACAGCCTCCTCCAGCCTCACACCCTCCTCCAGCCTCACCCATCCTCACAGCCTCCTCCAGCCTCACAGCCTCCTCCAGCCTCCTCCAGCCACACAGCCTCCTCCAGCCACACAGCCTCCTCCAGCCACACAGCCTCCTCCAGCCACACAGCCTCCTCCAGCCACACAGCCTCTTCCATCCTCACAGCCTCCTCCATCCTCACAGCCTCCTCCATCCTCACAGCCTCCTCCATCCTCACAGCCTCCTCCATCCTCACAGCCTCCTCCATCCTCAGCCGCACTACCTGACACTGCTGCCATCCTGCCAACCGTCGGCCCCGCTTGGCGTCCTAGACCAATCGGATGGCCGTCCTGTCTTTACCACACACCGCCCAATCCGCTCCTTCCCCTCAGGTCACATGTGTGACCTGAGGGAAGGGACTGATCCCTCTCTGCATCACCCAACCCGCCGCAGAGGACAATGCCGTGTGACTGGGGCTGCGATCAGCGCCAGCACGCAGCCACGTCCTGCTGCCGAGCGGTGATGTCGCCGCTCCAGCCGCATCTCTCCTCACCCCTCCAGCCGGACCTCTCCTCACCACTCCAGCCTCTGCTCTCCTCACCCCTCCAGCCTCTGCTCTCCTCACCCCTCCAGCCTCCCGCCACATCATACTCTGCTATCCACAGAGCCCCCTCCATACTCTGCTATCCACAGAGCCCCCTCCATACTCTGCTACCCACAAAGCCGCCTGTATATTCTGCTACCCTCAGAGCAGTCTGTATACTCTGCTACCCACAGACCCGCCTGTATATTCTGCTACCCACAGAGCCCCATGTATACTCTGCTAGCCACTCACCCGCCTGTATACACACAATTCATTTCACCGCGCTCCCGCTGCAATTGCATCGGGCCTTTTTACTAGTATCACATATCTGAAGGATGTGAGAGCAGCAGCATTTGTCTGAAGGAAGAGAGTGAATGGGCCGCTGATTGACCGCAGTGTTACATCAGGAGAGAGCGCTGGAACGACGCTGGCATCAGAGGAACCCATCATGCCATTATTCTATATTACACTTCCCCTAATGACTTGTTAGTGATGCAATGTTCATCAGTAATATGGTGTTCTTCTCACAGAAGTTCCTAGTATTTCTCTATGAAAAGAAAAAAACAAAAAAAAAAAAACAAACACTCGCATTTCTAAAGGCCGCTTTACACGTCACGATATCGCAACGCAACTACGATAAAAAGTCACGTGGTATGGGCGTTGCAGTTAATATCGTTCGCGCAATTACGATTAGGAGCGCAACTTCCCCTATTCACTACAATGTTAATTGGTCATTCCCTGAGTTGCTCAGACACAGTGTGAAAAAGGGGCGTACAAAATTGTAGTTGCGTTGCTTGCCGACATCTCCCTGTGTAACATCTCCTATGCGATTTTGGACAAGTGTCAAAAACGTGCACTCTCCAGTGAAATCGTATGCAAAATCGGAATGATATTGCGACGTGTAAAGCGGCCTTTAGCATTAGGTAAAGGTGTCACAGACCTTTGATTTCAGTCATCAGGGTGATGCGCCATAGCGTTTCAGTCACAACCCTCTTCAAATTATGCACACCCATCTCAGTCTGATTGCCGTGACTGGCCTGACATCACAATAATGTTGTAGTAAATCCTGCGCTTGTGCCCTGCCCATCGGTTCTTCAGGCATATGAACTGAATCTGGGTGTTCATCCCCAACTGACAGGTTTATCTAAAGGCCCCGTTACACGGCATGACATCGTTAACGATATCGCTTAAACGTCACGGGTTTGGAGTCGTTCAAGTGACATCGTTAGGAAGTCGTTGCGTGTATCACCGAGATTCAACTATGATACGTCATTGGATCAGTGATCGCAGGTTTGAGAACATGTTCTCAAATCACACGATCAACGATCAGCCAACCTGCTATATCGTTGTGTGTGACACCACGATAACAATGTCGTTGACGACTTCGCCCATTCACATCAATGAGAAGGTATTGTTTGCTGGGTTGTGCAAACGATACCTGCTTATTACATCGTTGGTGAGTCATCCACGATATTTAGACGTGTGACATCTCACCAACAATGTGGGAAACGACCGCGCGCCCACGAGATCGTTGCTGACATAGTTTCAACGTTATGCCGTGTAATGGGGCGATCGGCCTGGGTCCGCGCATGCGCAAGGCGCCTATTGAAGCCGGACCGATCACGTGATCGGCCCCATAATGCACTAGGGCCGATCAAGTGACCGGCCCCATGATGCACCTCGCCGGATGTGACGTCGCGGCCGATGCATACTACATGTACAGAGGGCGGGAGATTCCAAATAGAGGGGCGGCGAGAAATAAAGAATAATGCCGCCCAGCGGGGCGTGCGATGCACCATCGAGGAGGGGCAGAATGGAGCCTGGGGCCGCCTTTTCAGTCCCAAGCCTTAGGGACTTCTGTAAGTTATAAGTTATTTTTCAGATGTTTTATAGGGCCCTTTTAGCTCAGATAGGGATAGATAGGGAGCAGCTAGGAAGGTGTAGGGACAGCTAGTGATAGTGTAGGGTCTTAAGTTTATGTGACAGGTTCCCTTTAATGCAGATGTTAGTGCAGTTACAGCGGCTGCTCTACATACAGAGAGCAGTGACTGAGCACAGATTCCATGATAGAAACTGTAACACTGCTGGAAGGATTAAAGAACCCATTACACGCTACGATACAGTTAACGATATCGTTGGTACATCACGGGTTTTGGGGCGGAGCAACGTCGTCGTTGCGTGTGACACGTAGAATCAACCAACGATAAGTCGGCTGAACTGGACCATAAATCAGTCGTTCGTTCAACCTGCAGCATTGGTGTGTGAGACACCTTGATAACGATGTAATTTACAACTTTGTCTATTTGGAACTGGAGAACGCAGGCAACCAAACGACCGCAAGTATTGTTCGCTTGTCGCGGAATCGTTGCTGCGTCACTCAATATCAGTACGTGTGACACCTCACTAGCAATCATGAACGTCGTTCAGCGATGTAGGTCAAGTCGGATCGTTGGTCAGATCGCCGACACATTGAAGTGTGTAACGGGCCCTTAAGACTAAAGGGGTATTTCCATCTCAAAGATCCTACCCCAATATGGAGTAGGGATAATCATAATATTAGCAAATACCTCCAATTAGAAATGTAGCATAGCTCTCCTGATATAGCCATGTCTGTTACCTCATGTGCAGATCTTTGCAGCTTGGGTACCTATGGTTATGACCACGAGCAACCAGCTAACCAGTTTTCACTATAAGAGCGTGTTATAACCATGGATACCTAAGCTGTCAAGGCCTGCACATGAGGTTAGAGACATAGCTATAGGAGGAGAAACATACTACATTCCTAATTGGAGGCTGCTGCCGCCACCACCACGTATTGGGATAGGATCTTTGAGATGGGAATACCCTTTAAACCCCTCTGCCAGGAGGAAATTAATGTGCAAGCGCCAGGCAGGTTCAGAGTGCCTTTAAATGGAACCTATTAAAGGGTAGACAAGGGTGCAATATGGTCTTATCTCTTAGATACCAGATAATTAAAAAATGAGGTACTGCTCACCTTATGCGGTTGTGTGCTCCACAACTGGTTTAAATGCTCAAAACAGCTGTTCAGGATCCACCGTTCCATCAGTAACAATGTATGCATAAATCCAAAGCATCAGAGTGTATAACGATCTGCGCTGCTGAGTATAAGGAAGGACCACAATCTTGGTATATTAGAACAGTGCTTTATTTCTTCTATACGTTTCGGGGCTGTTCAGCCCCTTCCTCAGGAATACCACCATAAACAATCAAGTTTGTTTATGGTGGTATTACTGAGGAAGGGGCTGGGACAGCCCCGAAACACATAGAAGAAATAAAGCACCATTCTTACATACCAAGATTGTGGTCCTTCCTTATACTCAGCAGTGCAGATCGTTGTACACCCTGGTCCTTTGGATTTATTTAAATGGAACCTGTCACCCCCTTTGGGCATTTTAAACTGTGCCCACCAGCTTAAACATAATGTAAATGAGGTTCTTGTAAACCTCTATGTGCCCTGACGTCCCACTCTTACCCGAGAAATCAATTTATAGTAGCCCCACACTGCATCCTATTAGGTCCAGGCGGTATGTTCTGTGGTCCTGGTGGATTAGGTCTTCGCCACCCCCTGGCTGCAAAACCCACCCTGCATATTCAAAAATTGCTGCCCCCTCCTGTGACGGGCACTGAGTGAAAGCCTGCACAGTGGAGCGGGTCACCGTGCTCCATTGAAGATAGTGTCGACGTCTCACGAGAGTTGTGAAGTCTCGAGACACTTCAGCATGATCTTCAATGGAGCACAGCGCAGGTGCGAGTGCTCCAGTCACTTAACGCCTGGTCACATGAGGGGCAGCAATTTTTAATGTGCAAAGTAGGTTTTGCAGCCAGGGGGCGGCAAGGACCACCTAAATAGGATGCAGTGTGGGACAGAATAAAAGTTGATTTCTCAGATATGAGGAGGACATCTGGGCACATAGAGGGGTCACAAGAAACCCATTTACATTATGTTTAAGCTGGTGGGAAGTTTACAATGCCCAAAGGGGGTGACAGGTTCCATTTAACCCCTATCTTCAGGTCATCAACATTTTTTTTTATCATGTGACAAGTTCACTTTATGCGTTGTTTAAAAAAAAAAAAAAAAAAAAAAGAAGAAGAGGCAAACATATAGATTAAGGAAGGGCTGTACAAGTAGTGGCCAACCCCTTTAATGTATTATTTTTAATACATTTGCTCTCCAAGATGCTGTGCTAGGTTTAAATATTATATAATGGAGAAAGCCTGCTGATATAAAATTTATTTCGTAGAGAGCTTTATGCCAATAAATGAGAGGCTGACAACCACACAACGACATCATATTTTTAAAAAGGTAAATAACAGTTTCTGCAGCAACTGTACGAACAAATGTATGATTTATGTCCCAGCTACTAGAGAACCTATTTCATGTCAATCAAGCAGATACAGCATTTCCCTTTTTCTTTACAATGGGGTTTAGCAGCAAATTCTACACGATATGACGCAGTTGGATACGATCAAGTAGACTATGCAAACTCCAGCAGAAAATAAAGAGTATAACTTTGTATTGTGATTCAGACAGCAGGATATTCATGAGACATTGGCTCCTGATGTAAAATCTTGTTATCAGAGTGACCAGTACCAAATACAATTGCCTACAATATCAATTAATTTCACTGTATGCCACTTTAGAATTAGGAAATGGCTGAGCATATATTTTCACCCTCCATACATTTTTTAAACCTGTGCCGTCTTCTCCAAGTACAGCAAGGCTTTTGTCAAGGAGTAATGGTGTGTTTAATTAAACAAGCAAGGGTGAACACACAAGACGATGGAATACAGTCTCTGCATATTTTTAATTTCTTCTTCCTAGGGATGCCAGCTCATATCAGGGATTGTCGATACTGTTCTTGCTTGTCTCACATAAATTACAGCAGGGTTAAAGATATGATTAGACCGGGATTTTAAACAGATGAGACCACTGCACCAGACTGACCTCACTACTCCATGTAGGGGTTAGGTCTGTCCATAGAACCATCTTAAGACTTGCCAAGTAAGCCACCTAGCACAGCCATAGAAAAACCTTTACTTTAATGATCATAAACCTGTCCTGCAAGAAGTCCCAACAGATGTACAACTTCTATATACGAATATAAACATTTTACAAAGAAAAAAAAAGAGAATTTGCATAATTACACATTTAGGGATGGTCACCTTCTGGCCTATCCATTTCGAAAAAAAAGACGTCATTTCTGTACAACACCTCTTACACCTGTCATAACACAGCCATCAGTAGATCAGGCCACGTCACCAGAGCTCTGCAGAACAATAATATGACGAAGCCTTATTCTTAAGCATTTGCTCTACAGCTACCCATTTCAGGTATCAAAAGAAATACCGATAAGGGATCAGTGTTATAATTTTAGCTTGCATGTTGACAAGAAAAACCTGATAAGTTATTACCTAACGATCAGCTCACTCGGGGTGGACAAAAACCAGAAGTCTCGTAACTAACATGTCAAGACATCTCTGTACAAATAACTTATTTCCACTGATGTCTATGGGAAATCATACCAAAAAAAAAGGAACTAAAACCAGAGCTGTGGAGTCAGAAAAAAATGGATCAACTCCTAAAATATAGTAAATCGGGCAGTTTAATGCAGAATGTGCTGAATATTAATTATTATAGGTGGCGGCGCGGTGGTTAGTGGTGCTTAGTATTGCAGCCTTGCAGCGCTAGGGTCCTGGATTCAATTCCCACCAAGGACAATATCTGCAAGTTTGAATGTTCACCCTGTGTTTGTGTGGGTTTCCTCCGGGCACTCCAGATTCCTCCCACACTTGAAAGACATACTGATAAGAGGTTTAGATTGTGAGCCCCAATAGGAACAGTGTTGCAAATGTATGTAAAGCGCTATATAAATGAATAAATATTATATTCTATCTAAATACGGTAGCTTGATTACTGTATCATAATGATTCAAATGTGTTGTTCACATTCTACTAGAATAAATGTATCACTTAAACATGAGCCATGTATGAGGGAGTCAGAGTCAGGGAAATTGAGGAATCAGAGCAGTTTGGCTGACCAACTCCACAGCCCTGACCAAAACGGAAGTCAATAAGAATCATCACTTCAATCTCCTGCTGCTCCAATGCAGATGTTTCCCCAACCATTACTGTAATGACATACCATACCAGAATATGACTGCAGCAGCCAATCACATGCCTCAGTAGTCATGTGACATATATCCAGCCATCATATTGGCTGCAGCAGTCATGTCCTGGTACCACGCACACCACTGGCAGCCGGTAAACAGATGAGATGGGGACAAGAAAACAACTGCCACTAGGTTAGGGGAAGATTAAAGAGGTGAACTATTTTTTCCTTCTTTTTTTAAATTTTAGTGTATTAGTTGCATTTTTTCCCCAACCCCAAGAAAACTACCTTAGGATCAAGATCAATCACAATCTAGCTGATAAATGGTAGACTCATCCCAATATAATCAACAAGCCTGTCCTAACAGAGCAAGAATCCATCTGAGAGACTTTTTGACACTCTACAAAGTCCATGAGGTCAAGCCCCACCATCATGTTTCACAGCTACAATGCTTACAAATCTTATTGGTGTCAATCGAGAGATCTCGGAAAGTAGAAATTTCAGACAAAACATCCTAACCAAAGAATCATTTAGATCAATGGGACTTTGCCTGTAATTATTTGAGACTACAAGTACCAGATATTGCAGAGCAGCCTCAGGAAATGATGACCCTGCGCTCTGGAGATCGGTGATAGAGCTATATGTTAGACGATCAGACAGAGCACTGGTATAGCAGCACAATCAGGCAACAAGCAGCAACGCAGTGCGGTACATGACCCATCAATAGGGTCCATGAGACGAATTCATCTGACTAGCCAGCAGGTCAGAACGTATTCCATATATGGGGAACTCAAGGGGAATATTCAAATCTGTAAGATCCTATCCCAATAAGTAGTAGGCAGGGCTGTGGAGCTGGAGTCAGTAGAAAATGGACAGACTCAGACTCCTAAAATATATACGGTAATACATTCAGGGGTACAGTAGTTCAATGCAGAATGTGCTGAATATTATTATTATGAATTATTTTTATGGTCTATCTAAATATCTTGAGTATTGTATCATAATAATGATGATGAAAAATCTGGAGCCCCTAGATTTTGTTCCTGGACTGATACATTGTTTTTCTTTTTCAAATTGTTCATACATGCAAGTACAGTATATTGCCTCCAGTAATGAAGGAGAAGTTTGATACATGCAGCTGATGTATTAACTGATTTGGATAACACTGTACGGTTTAATACATACTCTGAATATGTAAATTCATATTTGTTAAACATGCAAAGTTATCAAGGTACTGGATGTCTTTTCGTTTCACAGAAGTCATCAGCAGTACCTACAATACTCTACCTATAACTGTACCCTAAAGCTATATCCTGTAAGCAATGTTTTATATGTTTTGCTTCAATAAAAACAGATGACACATATAAAATAATGATGAAAGCCTGATGTTCACATTGTACTACAATAAATTTATCACTCAGCACATGAGCCATACACCATGTTCCAAATTATTATGCCAATGTTCTCTCTCCGATTTTCCTAAATGGTCGGTGCAAATGACAGTCAGTGTAATAAAAGTCATCACCCGTTCGAGTATACATTGAACTTTATTGAAGAAACCTCCCAATGATAACAGTATAATCTTGAAAATTAAAAATACCTTTAAATATCCTGTTCCAAATTATTAGGCACAGTAGAGTTTCTAAACATTTGATATGTTTGAAGAACTTAAAATGCTCATTTGTTGAATTTACAGCATTAGGTGGTCACATCACCGAACTAAAAAGCTATTTACCGTATATACTCGTGTATAAGCCGAGTTTTTCAGCACAGAAATTGTGCTGAAAAGTGCCCCCCTCGGCTTATACACGAGTCAGTGACGGCTGACTGTGTGGGGCCGGTGTCCGGGGGCTGGAGGAGGCAGGGGGAGGCTGTACAATGAGCAGCCGGTCACGTGGGGCCGCTCATTAGTGCAATGCAATATGCACTGCATCCCCCTGTCCATCAGCGGCAGGGGGAGCCGTGCATATTACATAGCACTGTCAGTGCTCTCCCGCCCCCCTGTGGTAGTATACAGCAGCCCCCCCCTGTGAGTATACAGCAGCCCCCCCGTGGTAGTATACAGCAGCCCCCCCGTAGTATATACAGCAGCCCCCCCGTGGTAGTATACAGCAGCCCCCCCCGTGGTAGTATACAGCAGCCCCCCCGTGGTAGTATACAGCAGCCCCCCCGTGGTAGTATACAGCAGCCCCCCCGTAGTATATACAGCAGCCCCCCCTGTGGGTATATACAGCAGCCCCCCCTGTGGGTATATACAGCCCCCCCCCCCCCCGTTGCTGCTGCACACCTGTAAAAAGAAGATCTTTCATACTTATCCTCCTGCTGTCACCGCGCGCATCCTCCGCTCTCCTTCTTGCTTGCACCCGGGCCCCGGCGTCCATCCACGTGACCGCGCACAAATAATGACGTCATTATTTGTGCGCGGTCATATGGATGGACGCCGGGTGCAAGCAAGAAGAAGAGCGGAGGATGCGCGCGGTGACAGCAGGAGGATAAGTATGAAAGATCTTCTTTTTACAGGTGTGCGGCAGCAACGGGGGGGGGGGGGGGGGGCTGTATATACCCACAGGGGGGGCTGCTGTATATACTACGGGGGGCTGCTGTATACTACCACGGGGGGGCTGCTGTATACTACCACGGGGGGGGCTGCTGTATATACTCTGGGGGGGCTGCTGTATATACTACGGGGGGGGGGGGCTGCTGTATACTACCACGGGGGGGCTGCTGTATATACTACGGGGGGGCTGCTGTATACTACCACAGGGGGAGGCATTGCTGTATACTACCACAGGGGAGGGGCTGCTGTATATACCACAGGGGGGGGCTGCTGTATACCCACAGGGGAGGGGCTGCTGTATATACCACAGGGGGAGGCACTGCTGTATACCCACAGGGGGGGGGGCTGCTGTATACTACCACAGGGGAGGGGCTGCAGTATATACCACAGGGGGAGGCACTGCTGTATACCCACAGGGGGGGCTGCTGTATACTACCACAGGGGAGGGGCTGCTGTATATACCTCTGTGGCTGCTGTAAACTACCACAGGGGGAGGCTGCTGTATACTACCACAGGGGAGGGGCTGCTGTATATACCTCTGTGGCTGCTGTATACTACCACAGGGGGAGACTGCTGTATACTACCACAGGGGGAGGCTGCTGTATACTACCACAGGGGGAGGCTGCTGTATACTACCACAGGGGGAGGCTGCTGTATACTACCACAGGGGGAGGCGCTGCTGTATACTACCACAGGGGGAGACTGCTGTATACTACCACAGGGGGAGACTGCTGTATACTACCACAGGGGAGGGCTGCTGTATACTACCACAGGGGGAGGCTGCTGTATACTACCACAGGGGGAGGCTGCTGTATACTACCACAGGGGGAGACTGCTGTATACTACCACAGGGGGAGGCTGCTGTATACTACCACAGGGGGAGGCGCTGCTGTATACTACCACAGGGGGAGGCGCTGCTGTATACTACCACAGGGGGAGACTGCTGTATACTACCACAGGTGGAGACTGCTGTATACTACCACAGGGGGAGGCGCTGCTGTATACTACCACAGGGGGAGGCGCTGCTGTATACTACAACAGGGGGAGGCGCTGCTGTATACTACAACAGGGGGAGGCGCTGCTGTATACTACAACAGGGGGAGGCGCTGCTGTATACTACCACAGGGGGAGACTGCTGTATACTACCACAGGGGGAGACTGCTGTATACTACCACAGGGGGAGACTGCTGTATACTACCACAGGGGGAGACTGCTGTATACTACCACAGGGGGAGACTGCTGTATACTACTACTGGGGCTGCTGTATATACCTCTGTGGCTGCTGTATACTACCACTGGGGAGGATGCTATATACCACTGGGGGGGACTGTATACCTGTGCTGGGGTCCACCCTCGGCTTATACACGAGTCAATAGGTTTTCCCAGGTTTTGGGGGCAAAAGTAGGGGGGTCGGCTTATACACGGGTCGGCTTATACACGAGTATATACGGTAACTCCAAAACATCCTAACAGGTCAAAGTTACATGTTATCAAAGAAGGGTTCCTATGTTATCACTTTCACAATTCTTGCATCCATTGAACTTGTGAGTTTCTGGAGTTTCGGCTTGTATTTCTTTGCATGATGTCAGAATACCCTCCCAGAGCTGCTGTTTTGATGTGAACTGCCTCTCACCCTCATAGATCACTTGCTTGATTATACTCCAAAGGTTCTCTATAGGGTTGAGGTCAGGGGAAGATGGTGGCCACACCATGAGTTTATCTCCTTTTATGCCCATAGCAGCCAATCTTCCGGACAAAGTACCTTAAAGTCCTCGCTGCTGCTAGGAGGATATAGCAACACCAAAGACACGAGATGTCTGGGTACGGTGATAGTTGGTTTATTTTCCGACACGTTTCAAAGCCACATACCGAGTTCCTTCCTCAGGGAGCTCAGTATGTGGCTTTGAAACACGTTGGAAAATAAACCAACTATCACCGTACCCAGACATCTCGTGTCTTTGGTGTTTCTATATCCTCCTAGCAGCAGCGAGGACTTTAAGGTACTTTGTCCGGAAGATTTGTCTGAAAACCGCAGTGACCTGTAGAAATACAGTCCCAGCAGCAGCTGCATCTTCTGAGCGATCAAGCTGGTTGTGTGCTACACAACCATACCAGATGAGCAATTCTGAGATTGTTAATCTGAATCTGTCAAAGGCCACGTTACACACACAGATATCTGTTCAGATATTAGTCACAGATCTCTGGTTGCAGTGAAATCATGGACACATTGCTCCATTTTGTGGCTGTGTACAATGGAACAATGTGTCCATGATTTCACTGCAACCAGAGATCTGTGACCAATATATCTGTGTGTGTAACGTGGCCTTTAGAGATAAGACCCTATTGCGCATTCTCAACCCTCTAGACATAGCAGCCAATGACACAGAGGTATTCTTTGCAGTAGGAGATGGTGCATTGTCATGCATGGATTATTTTGCTCCTGAAGGCACGTATTTGCTTTTTGTACCATGGAAGAAAGTTCTCAGTCAGAAACTCTATATACTTTGCAGAGGTCATTTTCACACCTTCAGGAACCTTAAAAGGAACCTACCAGCTGTTTACCAATGATTCCGGCCCAAAACATGACTCCTCCACCTCCTTGCTGACGTCGCAGCCTTGTTGGGACATGGTGGCCATCCGCCAACAATCCAGGGTTGCTCGGCACTCATCAGTAAACAAGACTGTTTGACAATTAGTCTTCATGTATGTCTGAAACCGTTTCTGTTTGTGACCTCTGTTTAGGGGTCGCCGAATAGTAGGTTTATGTACCACAGCAAGCCTTTGAAGGATCCTACACCTTGAGGTTTAAGGGACTCCAGAGGCAACAGCAGCTTCAAATATCTGTTTGCTGGTTTGTAAGGCCTTTTTAGCAGCTGCTCTCTTAATCCGATGAACTTGCCTGGCAGAAACCTTCCTCATTTTGCCTTTATCTGCACGGACACAGTGTCGGGACAAGGCATTTTGGTGCCCTAGGCAGGTAAGGCAAACGGCACCCCCCGTGGCCACGCATTGGGCAATAAAGTCCACTTTTTTCTATTTTTTGTGTTGTTTTTCCTTTTTTTACACTCTCTCTATTATATATTACATACACACACACTTGAGACTGCTGTGGGCTGAATACACAATAGCTGTATCTGATTCTTGGTGCCAGCACCAATCTGTCCACGGTGTTTCTGGAGAGCTGCAGCTTGCATATTGCTTCAGGGTGCCCCCTTCCTGATCACCAGCGCTCCAGCATTCAGCCTGCTGAGCACTCAAACAACCCAGTCCACACTTCCAGTTAGCGGTTCATCACTTCCGGTTAGCGTTATAGAAATGAAGTTGCAACATCGTAGGATCAACGGTGTTTATTCCCTCTTCGTGTGGTCTTACATGGTGCGGGTGGGAGGACGGGGGGGGGTTCTCAAAGGCGATGGCCGTTTCACACCGCAAGTGGCGCTTCAACAGGCATATGGTCCACCATATGCCTGTTGACTATATGCCTGTTGAAGCGCCACCCCACAAAGAGTGAATAAACACCGCTGATTGTGTGTTGCAACTTCTTTTATATAACGCTAAACACAATAGCTGTATATACAATAGAGATGGCTGCGGACCATATACACAATGGAGACTGCTGCTGGCTATACATACAATAGAGAATACACAATAGAAACTGCTGCTGGCCATACACAATAGAGAATACACAATAGAAACTGCTGCTGGCCGTACGCAATAGAGATGGCTGCCAGCCATATAGACAACATCCCAACAGCTTCCCTCCATCCCGACAGCCTCACTTCATCCTTCCTCCATCCCGACAGCCTCACTTCATCGCGATAGCCTCCCTCCATCCCAACAATGTCCCTCCATCCTGACCGCCTCCCTCCATACTTCCTCCATCCCAACAGCGTTCCTCCATCCCGACAGCCTCCCTCCATCCCGACAGCCTCCCTCCTTCTTCCCTCCATCCTGACCGCCTCCTTCCTTCCTTCCTCCATCCCGACAGCCTCCCTCCATACTTCCTCCATCCCAACAGCGGTCCTCCATCCTGACAGCCTCCCTCTATCCCAATAGCCTATTCCATCCTGACAGCCTCTCTCCATCCTGACTCCATACCAACAGCCTCCCTCCATCCTGACTGCATCCCTCCATCCTGGCAGCCTCCCTGTCTCCCCCTCAGCCACCCTGTCTCCCCCACAGCCTCCCTGTCTCCCCCACAGCCTCCAGCATAACTTACCATTGGGGGGAGCTGTGGATGCGGAGCAGGGGTGCCGCAGCCCGGAGGGCACATCTGCAGGACGCTGCCTGCGAGTAGTAGCTGCGGGTCTGCGGCAGCTAGCGGTGGGCGCCGCCATGTTCTTTGTGGCCGGCGCCCACTAACAGTACAGCCGGTCGGTGGAAGCGGAGACTTCAACAAAATGGCCGCGGCTAATTGGAGACCGCGGCCATTGTGTAGAGGTCTCAACCTCTATTGACAGGCTGTACAGTTAGTGGGCGCCAGCCACAAAGAACATGGCGGCGCCCACCGCTCCCTGCCGCAGCTTCTCCCCACAACTCCAGGGCCAGGCGGCGGTGACCGGACTCCGGTCAGGTGGGAATGCGCCCTGCGCAAGATGGCGCCCTAGGCGATCGCCTAGTTTCGCCTAGCTGTCGTCCCGGCCCTGCACGGACATGTCTGTGGTCAGAATCAGCCACAAATCTCTTCTTAGCACGATGATCACGCTTAAGTTTTCAAGCAATATCTAATGTTGTCATCCCTTGCCCAAGGCATTGCACTATTTGTTGCTTTTCGGTAGCAGTGAGATCCTTTTTCTTCCCAATATTACTTAAAGGGAACCAACCACCCCAAATGACCCCCCCCCGGACTATTAATATCGTTCCCTACACCCAGCTAAAAAAAACTGTTTTTTAAAAGTTAAGATAATGCTTTATAAAGTTTATAACGAAGGGACGGGTGGGCGTTACTTAGCAGGGGCTAAAGCCGAGTTCCAGCTGCCAGTCATCCTCCTCTCTCCCCTCGCAGCATTGAAGTCCAGCCCTTTCTTGTCGTCACAGCCTGGTGCACGGGATCTCATGCCCGTGCACACGTCATCAGCTACAGCCGGGTCGCGAGCACACGCTCTGACTTCCACAGCTGAGCGCAGGAAGTCAATGAGGAAAATTAAAAGTGCTAATTATGTGGTGTGTGGAGGTGTAATCCCATCATAGGTTTTATAATTGAAGAAAACAGTGACACAAACTGAAATCAGATGGATCCTATAATAATTGGTGGCCTCCTCCACTGCACCATAAATTCTGGAATAATATTCTGGTAAACTCCCTTATCCAGACATGACATACACACCCGTCCCCATGTAGAACTTTTGGAGCTTGCAATTGTTTCAGATAGCCCCCCATAATGTGTGGAGCTGGGCCCGGGCCACAGCTACACCCACTTGCCAAACTCAAAGATGGCATTTCTTACACCCAGGGCTGTGGAGTCAGTAAGCCAAACCACCAACTCAGACTCCTCAATTTCAAGGAGTCAGACTCCAACTCTCTCATACATGGCTAATGTTTAAGTGATAAATTGTAGTACAATGTGAACATCAGGCTTTAATCATTATTATTATACAATAATCAAGATATTTAGATAGAACATAATATTCCGCACATTATGCATTGAACGACTGTACGCAATTATAAAAAAAATTTCGAGTCGGAGTAGGTCCATTTTCTAGACTCCAACTCAGATTCCACCAAAACGGGCTCCGACTCCACAGCCCTGCTTACATCAGAAATGTTACGCCAGTGCCTGAAGTCACTGGTGTGGCCACGAGAAGAGACCGCAAATTTCTTAAGTGGCACATGGATCTTAATGAATGACATCTTATTCCTGCACCACAAACACCAGCCAGAATGAATCAGGGCCCCCCGAAGTCTTATATGAAGGCGAAGACAAACAGGAGGAGCAGAAAATTCCACCATGAAATCCTTGGGCACAACTTGTACACAGACCCCAATAACACACACTACAACGACCATTAATGTTATGGCGGATGAACGCAGGTTACAGCGCTGCCTAGAGGTCTATGGGCAGTGCGATATCTCAGCGGAATTTCAGGTCCATTGTAAACCACACATTGAATGTCAGCATGAGGACGACGCTGGCACGGACTGGCATTATAATGGTGGGTTTACACGCTCCAACGTCTGTCCGATATTGGACGCGCTTTTTGTGCCCAGTTTTCCAAGAATCGCATCGGCGGTTTACACAGCGCGATATCGGGATACAACGTCCCTACGATGTCTACGCCCCCCGACCCAGGAACGACCATTTAACATGGGAGTGAATGGGTGACGTTGTACTGCACATCAGAGTTGGGCTGTCACACAGGACGATCCGGCTCCAATCTCCACTCAATATCGGGCCGTTGAATAGCACGCTCATTCGACCCCCGATATCGGATTGACATCGTTCGTGCATTGTATTGAACGTTCACACCATACAACGCACGAACGATATCGGGTCCAACGCACGAACCACGTGACTTTTGGTCGGAGTTGGACGCCGATATCGGGACGTGTAAACCCACCATAAGACATGTACCGGCTGTATGAGGACGCCGCCGCCACAGACAGGCTGTATGAGGCACGGACCGCCTGTATGAGGCACAGGACCGCCTGTATGAGGCATGGACTGCCTGTAGTCCTGTATGAGGTAATGAGGTACAGACTGGCTGTATGAGGCACGGACCGGCACTACACTATGAGGAGGAAGCCGGCAATAGCCGCGCCTCCCTCTCTCCCGGCCACTGGGAGTAGTGCGGAAACGTCCGTTGGGGGGCACCAATTACCCAGAACCCCCCGGGGCACCGAGCCGCCTCCTCCCTTCCTCCCCGGACACGTACGGCCGGGCCGGCGCAGCACCGCTCCGCTAGGGGCTCCGCACATTATTATGGCGATTAGTGACATTAATGGATCCTCCTCCAGACGGAGGGGTCCCGGCCTGATGGTGCAGCAGGGCCCTCCGGTACCGGAGGAGCAGTGAGGGCAGCACACCGGTACACACACGGTACTCACCCGGGCCAGCTGAGAGTGCTGGGGCTCTGTCCGGCCGGAGGATAGGGAGGACCAGAGGATGAGTAGAGCCAGGAAAGTGGCCACAACCAGCAGGCTGCGCAGGAGGAAGCCGGGCTTCAGCCTCATGGTGGAGCCGCCGGAGAGCCGTCACTGAGGAGGAGACAGTGAGCGGTGCGGACTGTACATGGCGCTGTGTGTTGTGTGCTGGGCTGAGGCTCCTACATGAGGCGGCTCATCCTCCTCCACACACAGGTGTGAGCTCCTCTCCACACTGTGGCCTCTATCTCCTCCTCCTCTCACTGTCCCGCTGCTGCCCCCTGCCTCACCTCCTGCCTCACCCCGCCTCACACTAACTACACTGAGGGAGACGACTGCCGGACCGGAGTGCAACTCATTACAGCCAGAAAATACACTGAGTGCCCCTCATACTACAGCCATTATATACATTGAGTGCACCTCATACTACTGCCATTATATACACTGAGTGCCCCTCATACTACAGCCATTATATACACCGAGTGCACCTCATACTACAGCCATTATATACACTGAGTGCACCTCATACTACAGCCATTATATACATTGAGTGCACCTCATACTACAGCCATTATATACACTGAGTGCACCTCATACTACAGCCATTATATACACCGAGTGCACCTCATACTACAGTCATTATATACACTGAGTGCACCTCATACTACAGCCATTATATACCCCGAGTGCCCTCATACTACAGCCATTATATACACCGAGTGCACCTCATACTACAGCCATTATATACACCGAGTGCACCTCATACTACTGCCATTATGTACACTGAGTGCACCTCATACTACAGCCATTATATACACTGAGTGCCCCTCATACTACAGCCATTATATACACCGAGTGCACCTCATACTACTGCCATTATATACACCGAGTGCACCTCATACTACAGCCATTATATACACCGAGTGCCCCTCATACTACAGCCATTATATACCCCGAGTGCCCCTCATACTACAGCCATTATATACACCGAGTGCACCTCATACTACAGCCATTATATACACCGAGTGCACCTCATACTACTGCCATTATATACACCGAGTGCACCTCATACTACTGCCATTATATACACCGAGTGCACCTCATACTACAGCCATTATATACACCGAATGCCCCTCATACTACAGCCATTATGTACACTGTGTGCCCCTCATTACTACCCCATTATATGGTGTGAGAAGCTCTAATACTCAGTCATTGGTGTGTAACTCAGTCAGTGATGTGTAACTGGCCTTCTGAAACATAGGATCTCTGTATGTGCTGAGTAACACCACTCACTTCAGTATTTATAGGATTACTGAAATATGGCACTGAGAATACGCCTGCGTAGAAAAGCAAGCGAACATGGCGGTCCAGTATCAGTGCGGTGGCCACAATTTAATGGAAATGCTGTGAACAGATGAAGCGCAATAGGATCTTGCCCAACAAAATAGAGGGTGAAACATCAAAGTAGGTTGCTCACCTTGTAAGGTTGTGTTCTTTATTTCCATTATATATCTTCTTCCTACAACCGCATACAAGATTTCTACGGTGCATCCCTATTACTCTGGAACTCTCTGCCCCAACATATCAGACTCTCGCCTACCCTGGATAACTTCAAAAAGAAGCTGAAGACCCACTTCTCCCAACAAGCCTACAACCTGCAGTGATGATCAGTCCACTATACCGCCATACAACCAGCTCTCCCTCCACCTACTGTATCCTCACCCATCCCTTGTAGAATGTGAGCCCTCGGGGGCAGGGTCCTCTCTCATCACCTACTGTATCCTCACCCATCCCTTGTAGAATGTGAGCCCTCAGGGGCAGGGTCCTCTCTCATCACCTACTGTATCCTCACCCATCCCTTGTAGACTGTGAGCCCTCATGGGCAGGGTCCTCTCTCCTGTAACTACAGTATGTGTGCCATCCACCACCGTTCCAAAGTTTGGGGTCACCCAGACAATAGCTTGTGTTATTCATTCTTTTCATGGATCAGCACATACCATTATAACCTATGGTGATATTCACGTGACGATGTTTTTTCACACTGTGAAAGCACATGTCCATAGCACAGGTGACGAGGGCCAATACATGTAATTTGATCCTTGAAAAACATGTGCAGCACTTGGAGGACAGCATCAGTGTGTCATCTACTGTATGTCCTGTACATGTTTAAAGGGAACCAACCACCTCGGATGACCCTCATACACTGTTAATATGTGCCCCTGCAGCCTAGTAAACCATTTGCAGCACTGCTTTTGTGTGAAAAGTGGCTGCAGTAGAAGTGAGATAATGATTTTATACACTTATATTCCTGCGTACTTGAGGGCGTCTCCCTGTGTGTGCTGGGACTTGTGTGCTGTGCTCGTCATGCCTGCTCTCCCCTCCTTATGCACGCCCCCTCTCAGCCTGCTATACTGTGTGAGGCTGATTGCGTCATAAAGGGGCGGGGCTAAATCACGGCATCCCGGTAGCCCCACCCCCTTTATGACGCAATCAGCCTCACATCACTATAGCAGGCTGAGAGGGGGCGTGCATAAGGGAGGGGGAGAGCAGGCATGATGAGCACAGCCCACAAGTCCCAGCACACACAGGGAGACGCTCTCAAGTACGCAGGAATGTAAGTGTATAAAATCATTACCTCACTTCTACTGCAGCCACTTTTCACACAAAAGCAGTGCTGCAAATGGTTTACTAGGCTGCAGGGGCACATATTAACAGTGTATGAGGGTCATCCGAGGTGGTTGGTTCCCTTTAACATTGCAAATTATGGGAGAAGCTTTTTCATTTACTGTATTTATCCATCTGTGAAAAACAAGGCAAAAATGAACACACAAACTGTACACTGGTGATACTGATCCTAAACACTGAAGGCACCAGTACCATTTTTTACATACAGTTGAAACCAGAAGTTTACATACACTATATAAAAAGACACATATGCATGTTTTTCTCAACATCTGACATGAAATCACAATCATCCTTTCCTGTTTTAGGTCAATTAGGATTTCCATAATTATTAAAATTTGCCAAAAGCCAACATAATGTTTTAAGGCTTTTCTATTACTTTCTGCAAAGTCACAAGTTTACATACACTAAGATTACTATGCCTTTAAACCATTTGGGACAGCCGATGTGATGATGTCATGTGTTTGGAAGCTTCTGATAGGTTTATTGGCAACATCTGAGTTAATTAGAGACACACCAGTGGATGTATTTTAATGTGCACTTGAAACACACTGCTTCTTTATGTAGCATCATGGGAAAGTCTAAGAAATCAACCAAGATATTAGGAATAGAATTGTGGACTTGCACACGTGTGGTTCATCCTTGGGTGTAATTTCCAGACACCTGAATGTATCTCGTTTATCTCTACAACTAATTACATGCAAGTACAAACAAGATGGGAATGTCCAGACATCAAAGCACTCTGGAAGGAGACGGGTTCTGTGTCACATAGATGAACAGGCTTTGATCCGACATGTGCATATCAAACCAAGAACAAAAGCAAAAGACCTTGTGAAGATGATGGTGGAAGCAGGTAAGATTGTGTCATCCACAGTGAAACGAGTACTGTATCAACATGGGCTGGGAGGCCACTCTGCCAGGAAGAAGCTATTACTCCAAAAGAAACATAAGAAAGATGGATTCATTTTTGCAAATGCACACAGGAACAAAGACCTACATTTTTGGAGACACGACTTTCGGTCTGACACAACTAAAATTGAACTGTTTGGCCATCCAAACTGTGAAACACGGGGGTGGCAGCATCAGGTTGTGGGGTTGTTTTGCTGCAGGAGGGTCTGGCACACTTCACAAAATAGATGGCATCATGAGGAAAGAGGATTATGTGGCAATACTGAAGCAACATCTCAAGTTAGGAAGTTAAAGCTTGGGTGGAAATGGGTCTTCTAAATGGACAATGACCTGAAGCATACTGCCAAACTGGGTATAAAGAGGCTTAAGGATAACAAAGTCAATGTTTTGGAGTGGCCATCACAAAGCTCTGATCACAATCCTATTGAAAATGTATGGACAAAGCTGAAAAATCAAGTGAAAGCAAAGCAACCTACAAACATGGCTCAGTTACACCAACTATTGTGAGAAGCTTGTGGAAGGATATCCAACATTTTTGACACAAGTGATACAGTTTAAGGGCAATGGTACCAAATACTAATAAAATGTATGTAAACTTGTGACTTTGCAGAAAGTAATAAAAATGCCTTGAAACATTCTCTCATTATTCTGGCATTTGACACATATTAATAATGGTAATCCTAATTGACCTAAAACGGGAAAGGTTTATTCTGATTTCATCGCAATAGTGAGCAAAACATGCATATGTGTCTTTTTATATAGTGTATGTAAACGTCTGGTTTCAACTGAACACGGAGATATGACTGAGGTCTAACCTGTTGATGAGATTTTTTAAATCATCTCCTTTGCTGTTACAAAATTAAGCTGAAAATTTTCAGCTGGTGAAGTCATGTTTTTTTATATTTAGTTTTATTCAATTCCTGGCATGGCCAATTTCTGTTTTTGCATTTTCATTTCATCCTCCCTTTATGCCAGGAGCAAAAACTTTTTTTTTTAATTCTCCACTTAGATGTATATGAGCTTGTTTTTCATGGAATGAGTTATACTTTAGGATTACGCAATCTATTTTAGCACATCATGTACTAGAAAATTCAAGTGTGGTGAAATTGTAAAAAAGAATGCAATTCTGGCACTGTTTTTTGGGAATTTGTTTTATTAATAATAATAATAATAATAATAATCCGTTTTTATACAGTACCAACATATTCTGCGGCGCTTTACAATTCAGTGGTTCATATACAAACGATCATAGGTAACAATTATATAAAAACAGTGCTATACAGTAATTAAAGTAGAGAATCAATGTAAAAAATACAATACAATAATTAAAGCAGAGAAACAATGTAAAAAATACAATACAATAATTAAAGCAACAATAAAGGTGACCCTGTTTAAAAGAGTTTACAATCTACAATGAGGTGGGGATTACACAAAGTACATCGGTTTATTACAATGATGGTCCAGACATCTTGAAGAAGAGGGGGATAGAAAAAAAAATACATGAATGGTCACAAGCCAATCTGTGAAGAGCTTTTGGGTTTGGTGGAGTTTGAAGGAGAGTTATGTCCAGAGAGATTTTGAATAGGTTATATACAATATAAAGGACTTCTTTTAGGGAGCATGATAAGCCACCTTAAAAAGATGTGTTTTTAGGGAGTGCCTGAAGCTGTGTAAATTGTGGATAGTCTCAATTTCTTGGGGTAGAGCATTCCACAGAATTGGTGCAGCTCGGGAGAAGTCTTGGAGCCTGGAGTGGGAGGTTTGGGTTAATGCAGATGTTAGTCGAAGGTCATTTGTGGAACGTAGAGAATGTGTAAGGTGATAGACAGACATGAGGGTGGAGATGCAGGGAGGTGCTGCACTGGGAAGAGCTTTGTGGGTGAGAACAAGCAATTGGAATTGGATCCTGTAGTGTACGGGCAGCCAGTGCAGTGACTGGCACAGAGCGGAGGCATCTGAGTAACGGTTAGCTAGATAGGTGATCCTGGCTGCTGCATTAAGGATGGACTGGAGAGGGGGAGGCCAATTAATGGTGGTGAACATGGGTGGCAAAAGTACATAGGAAAACAAGCAATGAAATAAAGACCATAGCAAAGATTGAAAGTGAAAAGAATAATACACTTTCTGCTGTTCAATGTGTGGTAAAAATAAACTGACATCATGATTGCCCAGGTCATTACAATTACAGCAATACCAAACATGTCCAGTTTTTTATACTTTAATATTTAAAAAAATTGGAAATTACTTTAAAAAAAATTGTGCATGGTGACACGATTTTCGAAGAGCTGTAACATTTTAATTTTTCAGTAGCTGGAGCTGTATGAGGACTTGTGTTTTGCAGAACGCAGTTAATTTTTTTATACAATTTTGGGGTAGATGCGACATTTTGATCACTTCTTAATTTTTTTTGCAACATTTTTAATTTTTTTGCTGTTTATGGGGTTTTCCGATGGGGTAAATACATTATATATTTTTGGAGATCTGACTTTTATGGGCATAGTAATACCACAAACTTGTATTTTTGAATATCTTTTTTGTGGGGAGAAAGAAGGCTTTGTCCACGCTGGGATTTTTTCTGCATTTTTTTTCCTTGGTTTCATGCAATTATATGCAAAAAAGGCCAAGCTTTTTTTCATTCCAGCAACACCTATGAGATTCCGGAGAAGTCATGCACATAGGTTTATTCTCCTGAGGGAAATGTAAACCTGTTTGATTTTTACAGTGTTTTTGAAAGAATGAGCATGCAAATTATTTCAGGGTTTTTTTTGCCTTGGTTTTTGGTAACTTGATCTGTCAGATGATTTTGTTTAAATTCTCATGGATCAGGATTTGCTGCAGTTTTGCTGCAGAAAAAAAAGCAGCAAAAACGCCCTATGTGAGCATAGCCTTACTCTATATAGTAAAAATCACATACTCCCGTGAAGCCCTGCCACAGGCTGGGTTTCCACGTAACTCTGCGATGGCAGACACAGAAGTCTTCAACAAGCCCTAGCAGTTATAGCAACCCATTGGCAAGATACAATCACGTTGCAGGTTAACCGATGGGTGCAAAGAATGATGCGGCTCCATGCTGACAAGCTGTTAAAGCGCACTCCCATCACAATTTTTTCCTCTTAAAATATTCCAGTCATATTATATAGCACTGCGTACCTAAAAATTGCTCATTTTGCCTTTCTACCCAGTTGATTCTTCTCTTTTTTTCTCTGCTCTATGTAGAAACAGGAAGTCTTTTCTCTCCATGAGTAACCTCCCATTTCAATTCCTGACCCAGCTGCTTCCCCCCAACCCATGCCAGAGACTTTTGCAGTAATGACTCATGCAGGGAAAAGAGACTTCTGGTTTCTACATAGCGCATAAAAGGATTTAGCTAGACTGTTTTTAATCATGTGATGTCCAAAACCTGATGAAAAAAGGAAGAATTAACTGTATAGAAAAGCAAAATGACCAACTGTAAGTACACAATGCTATATAACATGATGACTGTACTATATGTTAAGAGGATACAATTTTGATGAAAGTCCTTCTTTAATGGCACTTTCAGAAATTGACTGCTACGTTCAACAGGTTAACAATCGCTGGTTCATCTCCAGCCACTGCAGTTAGAGGCAGATCCTGACTTTGACAAGCAGTCATTATCTGTCCAGTAGGGGGCATTTTCTGCCTTTGAGCTTACTCTATACACCCACTTCCGACTTGCACTATACATGTACGGCAGATATCTGGAAGGGGTTAAACATTCTTATTTTGGCTACTCTGTCCATTAAACCTCGCAATAAAGTTGTGTCCAAAAGTGAGAGTGACACATTTTGATTTTCACAAAGTTCCCCATTTCAGTATTTTTAGGTTTTTTCATCAGCTTTTTTTATGGTTACTGAAGTACAATTATTGGTATTTTATAAGTTTCTATAATTTTATTTACAAATATATAAATTTTAAGCAATGATTTATTATTTGGTGTTGATCCTTATTCCCTTATACAGACTTCTGTATATTTCCATGGCAGCTGGATATCAGCTTCTGGGCCAAATACTGACTAAGGCTGGTTTCACACTGCTTATTTTAACTATCCGTGGCTGTCCATTGTAAAACGGACAGCCACGGATCCGATTTGGCCCCCATGTATCCCTGTGGGGATCGGATCAGATCGGATTTGGCTTAATTGCCATCCGATTTTGTCGGATCCGATTCGGTCTGATTTTTTGCTGTACCCAAAATCGGTCACTGCTCCGATTTTGGGCACAGCGGATCAAATTGGATCTGATATGATCCGTGGCCCATAACATGGGGACCTATGGAGCACGGGTCCGAGAAAACATCGGATGGTTTCTTGGACCCGATTTTAGAGTACTGAGCATGCTCAGTACATTAAAATCGTTCCTAACCATCTAATTTCACTTCCCCAATGTATATATACATTGCGTAAGTGAAATTTAAGTGAAAGCAAGTGTTAAAAATAAAAAATATTGATTCTCACCTGTCCAGCGATCCCTCGATGTGTGGTATCTCCGGATGTACAGGACCTGGCATGACGTCACAGTCACATGACCAGTTACCGCGGTAACTGGTCATGTGACCGATGATGCTGAGCGGGTAGCCCCACCCAGCCAGGTCCTTTCAGCATCCGGAGCTAGATGCCGCATATCGGGGGATCATTGGACAGGTGAGGATCGATTTTTTTTTATTTTTAAACCCTTTCACTTAAATTTCACTTCATCAATGTATATATATACGGCGATATGTCTAGGTGTGACGGTACCCTAAGGGCTTCCTGACCATGGACCCAAAATTTCAATGTTTCCTTCATTGAGCCTCTTAGTTATCACTAAGGGCCCCTTTACACACGGCTACATTTCTTGGGTGGCTACAGGTAACTTACTGGTTGCAGTGAAATCATGGAGACAAGGTTCTATCTTGTTGCTGTGTACAAATGGAATAATCTCTCCATGATTTCACTGCAACCAGTAAGTTACCTGTAGCCACCCAAGAAATGTAGCCGTGTGTAAAGGGGCCCTAAGGGTACCTTTACACGCCGCTACGGCAGGATGGATGCATCCCGCTACTTCACGTGCACGAGCACGCTCAAACGGTTACAAACGCTCAACGCATCAACTTTACACGCCGCCATAAGGTGTGCTACGCTACGTGACATCTGTAACTAGCTGTATCGCCGAGTGTCTCAAGTAGCCATCTGTAGCTCATCGTACCTCATTTACACACCGCTACAACAAGCTAATATGGGCGGACCTGGTGCAGCAGGGACAGCACATAGGCGTGCCACAATTGTGGATTACGAGACGTCCGTACGCTGATAGGACAACGCAAGAACATCATGAATGGGCAGGCATCGCAGGAGGCTGATTAATACATGACGCTCGAGCGATTGTGTAGCGTGACTGGTCAGCTCCTTAAATATGCCACCCTATGCAGCGACTACCAATAGTAACGCAGCATCTTCCACCAATGATCGCAGATGGGGCGCGGTAACACGGAGCCTGGGTCACGCCTTAGCTACATTGCAGCTACATCGCAGGGTGTCCAGAGTTCCCTTCCGTAACTTCTTTACACGCCGATGCATCTTGCTACCATCGGCTTTGTAGCTCTCTGTTTTCGAGCAGAGGTCGTAAACAGATGTATCTGTTGCCGGCTGTATCGTCACGTCTTCAGACGCCGCTACGACGGGCTATATTGGCGCTACAAGCTACATTTGTAACCTGTAGCGGGATGCATCCATCCTGCCGTAGCGGCGTGTAAAGGTACCCTAAGGGCCCCTTTACACACGGCTACATTTGTAGCTTGTCACCAGGTAACTTACTGGTTGCAGTGAAATCATGGAGAGATTATTCCATTTGTACACAGCAACAAGATAGAACCATGTATCCATGATTTCACTGCAACCAGTAAGTTACCTGGTGACAAGCTACAAATGTAGCCGTGTGTAAAGGTACCCTAAGGGTACCTTTACACGCCACTACGGCAGGATGGATGCATCCCGCTACTTCACGTGCACGAGCACGCTCAAACGGTTACAAACGCTCAACGCATCACCTTTACACGCCGACATAAGGTGCGCTACGCTACGTGACATCTGTAATTAGCTGCATCGCCGGGTGTCTCAAGTAGCCATCTGTAGCTCAGCGTACCCGCTTCACACGCCGCCACCACAGAGTGATCTGGGAGCAACAAAGGCAGGACGTAAAACAAATAGGCGTGCCACAGTCCTGTACGCCGCGCCCAAACCACAACCATTGGCCAACACTACGGAGTTGTGATTGGTCACGACGGAAAGGGCAGATGGCCGAGACGTGACGTACTAGTGATCGGACTGTGGCACGGAATAAGCGCTTGTGACATGGCAGAGTGTGGCGAATGCATCTAAACCGATGGTAAAGCGTCACCCTGGAGCGGTGGCCAGTCACATACCCAGTGTGCATAAAAGTAGCGGTTCCGGCCTATGTGTACGTAGTAAAAGTGTTTGCCTTGTCACGCACGATCAGCGCTTGTGACAGCGGCGTGTGGCGATTGCGCTGAGGTGCGTTTGTGCGACACACATTAGCGGCTTACAACACACAGTATGTGCGTTCTCTGTGTAAATTCTATGTGTCAACTATGGCTAACTATGTGGGAATACAGGCTGAATGGTGTTAATATTTCTGCTTACAGATGTGAATGTAGTGGAACTGCTCACAAGGCAACATGTGAAAGATCTGTGTGACAGTGTATTTGAAAACACCTGAGAAGAATATGTCCTGCATCAATGTGCTGTGTGCAGGGGACCCTCTGCCTACAACCAAATAAAGGCTCATGTACGCACACTGGCCACAAACACTGTTGTGCAAAAGACCTGTAAAAAAACATGGCTACCCACACATATTGTCTGCACAATCCCAGCCAATATGTGGCTATGACATCCCTGGCCCCCACCAAAACCTTCATCACATTGCCCTCCTCCCCCAAGTAATCAGGCTCACACAGATTATTTTGGATCCAACATAATATTATTTAATCAAATGCATTCATCGTGACCTTGGATTCGAATTTAAAAAAAACATACAGTAAAAACAAGGGACAAATAAAGTGCATGTCACATTCTGGAAACACATTACAGGGCTAACAAATTGACCACACATTGTAACCTGTGCAGCAACCCAAAAATTTTAAAAAAACCTAAACTAACTAACTAACTAACTAACTAAAGAAACATTATGCACATAATGAAACAAAAGATCCAGAAAATGGGAAACACAAAAGAAAAGGGGCGCAGCTAACCTGCTGTCACCTCCATTGCAACCACAAATAGATCTCCCAGAGCCAGCCACACTACATGTCCTGGTTCTGCCAGCTCACTGCACCAGACCCATTGAAGTAGGAGCAGTAAGCTTTTCTACTGTCCCTGGCCTCCTGCCGAGTGCGGCCATGGCTCTGCGGCTGGAGTGGCAGAATCACATGGCCCTCATCACGCCAAGACCCTGGACGGAGCTCCCCTGTGGTAGCGTCTGCATTATCTTCATAACCTTCTGGCGTGTATGATGCTCTATGAGCACCATACGACGCAGGAAGTTATGCAGCACACAGCAGGCCACCACTACCGCGTCAATAGACTCCGGTTTCATATGTATAGGCGTATGGAAAATCCGGAATCTATTTGCCATTATCCCAAACGCATTTTCAACTACACGGCGGGCCCGGGATAGCGGTAGTTGAAAATGCGTCTCTCAGAAGTAAGGGCCCTCTGGGGATATGGCCGCAGTAGGTGTTCCTGAAGTGGGAATGCTTCATCCGCCACAAACGCAAAGTTGAGATGTTCGGTCGTGTCCTCATTTGAGGGTAAGTTTAGCCCACCACTCCCTAGTAATGTTGCCAAGGAGCTGCGTGCAAACACCCCCCCATCTGAGTTGCGACCGTTCATTCCAACATCCACGTAGAGGAACTCATAGTGCGCATCCACTACAGCCATGAGGATTATACTACAATACCCTTTGTAATTGAAAAACAAAGAGCCAGAGTTGGCAGGTTTGGTAATCCTCACGTGCTTACCATCCAATGCCCCGCCACAGTTGGGGAAGTTCCACCGGGTTGCAAAGCCCCGGGCTACTTCCAGCCATTCTGTGGCGGTAAGAGGCATTTTCAGGTAGGATGGCTGCAGAGCTCTCCAGATGGCCCAACACGTTTCAGGGATCAGGCGGCTCAGCAGGGGCAGGGAGACACGTGACAAGTATGTGAGGGATGTCATGGACTGCCCTGTAGCCAGGAACCGCAAAGTGATAGCCAACCGCTCAGCAGCTGATACTGATGGTCGCATTATAGTGTCCTGACGCGCTATCATTGGCCTAACACGCTCCAAGAGGAAGGTGAAAGTGTCCTCCGACATACGGAGATAGTTTCGGTAATCATCAGGACAGTTAAGCTCCAGCTCCCGCAACAGCTGCATGTGGCCCCAGCTTTCCCGCCTGCGAAGCCAATCCCGGGTCCACAACCGCCGCTGTCTGCGCCTCATCAACCTTTCATACGATCCTGAAGCCACATTTGCTCTTCCACCAACGCAAGAGCCACAATAACATTGCGGTCATGGATATTCTGCATCCTCAATATCAGCACCTGTAGATGAGAAAACACAACATGAGTACATATAATCATATGTGGCCATGTCAGCAGGTTAAGCAAGCCACACCTCTTTTCGATTACACACTATAGCCAAGTGGATGGGATCTTTTTGGAGCCCACAAAACACATCCCGGAAGCAAGGGAAGGCAAACACCCAGTAGTCACCCCAAACAAAATGGAACACGGCCAATGATAGTGGCCTCCTCTACATCAACTTCAATCGGAGGGTCTCAAAGGCAAACATCTGCACCTAGGTGAGTTAGAAAGGGACATGTGTCACCAATAATGTCGCTCTAAAATGTCCCACAATCCATTAGACAGACCATAATTAAAATTGGCTACATTTAAAATTAGCTTGCCAAATAAATTCTTACATACCCCGATATGCCAGGTGGAGTAATCCTACATGAACCAAACAACATTGCACATGAGTGTGGCTGGGTAACCATGGTTACATATGTTGTTGCTGGTGTCATTTTTGCTACACATCTATGCTATGTCTGGAGCGCCACACCTCAAAGCCATGTGTGATCCTATCCCCGTTGGACCCAGTCTCCATGGGCCACAACCAGCATGCAGAAATCGATCCAGTTGACATGAGTAACACATTTCTGTCTACAGTCCTGCAGCCATTCTCCTGTATGATGTCTGGAAACAAACACAGCAATGTATGTCTACAAAAGTGTGAAGCCGCAGACAAAATGCCTACTCAAATTCAACACAGTACACTATATCGTCCCCAACAATACTAACCCCTATATAGTCCGCTGAAGCAGTCTTCTGCGGTCGCCAATAACATCAACATATGCATCCCACCCACCGCAAATTCCATGTGTGTCCACAAATACTTACTTAATGGGTCTGGCCAGCAAGCGTAATGTTTGCCGGAATGCGCCGCTTTTAAAGGGCCGCCAACCTATCACGATTCAGCGATCTCCACCAATTAGCGGGAGTTAATTCCGCACCCAGGTGTCCCATTACAATGTGCGTAATTTGGTACGCTGTGATTGGTTTAGCGGACTATAAAGCCAGGCCAATGGGCACTAGACCTTGTCCAGACGTCGATGTGCATTGAGCTACTAGTGTCCTGTTTTACTTCTGTTGCTCTGACGGTAAGCCTCTCTAGCGGTTTCTATGAAATTGTAAAGAACGCAGATGCTTCTGTCACAGGCCGCTTAGGCAATGTGTGTATGGGCATGTTTGATACGGCATGTCAGTTTGGCCCTGTAATAACACATATGGCTACGTTATTCTATGTAGGGCAATAGCCAGGTAGTGCCTCGACTTGTATTGTGTGAGTATAGATAGGCCCTTTGCTGTTATTTTCGGGTCCAACAGATAAAGGTGTGATTTTGGGCGGGACTTCACCTCACCATTTGATGGGTGGAATAATTGCCCCGTGCATTCCACGGATGTTTGGCACATGGTTTAAAATTGTAGTCCCATGGATGGAGGAACAACAACATGATCATGTGGGTGCACATTAGATGTAGTATGTGCAGTGTTTGCACACACCCCGCCCTCCTTTCTGATATGGTTAAGCTTCAACATTTTGGACAGTACACAGGTACTAGCTAGCACACAATGTGTTTGCTCAGATGTTGGCCGAGAGGTATGTACGCACACACCGTGTACAGGTGTGTTTAAATAGGTACATTGGGGTCTTAAATCATGGAGTAAACATGTGTAGGTGGACACAGATATCCGGAGATGGATCATTTCGGGACACAGTGTTTGACTTGGGAGCGGTGTGACATTGTGAAAATGGGTCACACACGCAAATTTGAAATGAACCAAATAGCAGCATATCTTCCCCATATTCCAACCTTATGAGCATGTTTATCCTTTTTCAGCGTTTTATAAAGTTCGGTAGGCGTTGTGTATTGACTGTATATTTGTGGTGTGTTTTGTCATCGGCAGATGCCGAGGGGTACTGTGGAATTCGAGACCCAGCTTCTCACGGAGTATCAGCGGCACGAGTGTTTGTGGCGCAGCTCGCTGCCTGAATATAAAAATCAGGCAGCGAGGGCCGAGGCCTACAGGATTCTTGTGGCTCTGGCCAACCGGATGGAGCCAAGGGTAGGCAGGAGGTGGGACCAGCATACGGTGGCCCTCAAAATTAAGAACATGCGGGGGTCGTTCATGCGGGCTCACAATGACTACCTGCGCCGTCGCTCAGGAGCCGGAGCTGAGGAGGTACCATCACCTACCCTATGGTACTATCCCCTCTTCACCTTCATCCTGGGCGAGGCGAGCTCGCGTGCAACGACGACCAACTGCCCCGTTGCTGCGTCCCATGTAGGCCCGGCTGAGTCACCATCTGCGCCACAGGAGGTGGGTAATTGTGTTACAGTGGTGGCCACAATGTTTCCTTCACATGTGTGCTTGTCTAAATCCTTTACAACAACCTTTTAGGCATATTTTCATCCTTGCTGGGGGAAACCTTTGGGTGTCAAACAATCTGCCCTCCTTCCAGGACTTTGTAGCCTTCTAAATTCTATGCTTACAGCCGTATTCCAATGTTGCATCTTCCACAACATCTTGTTATGTTTAGGTTAATTATTTAAGGGTATCAAGATTGCAGGTGGTTTGATTGTAATCAGCCACATAGTACCAGCTAGTAAATGGTGCTGCCACACATGTGTGTTGGCTTTGGTGCCAGTGGGTTATAGGTAGTTGAATGTGGGGTGGGTTCGCATCATAATAGGAGTCCAAACGGAAAGGTGGGCAATATCTGGCATTGGGCAGGGCAGCCCCCAGTATCAAGGTGTTGTGTTGACATGTACTAATTGGGTTACGGCTCCGTGACTAACACCTAATTCTGTATTGAGCTGAGTTCCTGGAATGGTCGAGGTGAGTGTACAGGAGAAGTACTGGTGTTGTGCTTTTTAACCTTTGGTGCTTTACTGTGTTTTTCCTCATTTCCAATCTTGGTTTGTGGCCTTGCTGTGTGTGGGAGTGCTATATTGAGTCCTGTTGTCAATGTATTGAGTGGATCTTGCCTTCACTAATGAGGTTTTTTTTTTTCTCCACCCACAGGCCCCAGAAGAGGACGGCTCCATTGCGGAGCAATCTGTCGCTGATGATGCTCAGCCAATGACATCTGGGGCTGAGCAGGAGGGCGCGGCGAGTGATGTGGGTCCGGGCCCAGGGCCCAGCTCCGGGATCGCCGACGTCCAGCACCACCAGAGACGGAGCTGGGCACCTGGGCCCGACGCGTGCTGTTGAGCGAACAGCGGACCCACATCGACAGCTGCGCCCTCTACATGAGCGACAGGTTGCGAGGGATGGAGCCGCTCCAAAAAAAGATCCTTCTGCGGGTCTTCAACAATGCCGCTGATGCTGCCGATGATGGGGCCCTTCAATGGGGATGCCACATCCCCCCCCCTATGCAACACAACTTATGGCCCCTTTCCCCAGCCGCCCCATCTCGGCCCGTGAGAAGACCGGCCCCGCCACAGTCACCCCATCCCCCCCCAACACGTCGTCGTACATCAAGACGTTCTCGGGCAGGTCGGGGCTGCCCTGAGAGGAGGGGGGAGGCGGCATTGTCAGAGCCAACAGAGGATGAAGAAGTTGGACACTAGTAGCCAATGCACAGAATTGGCAGTCTGGACTTTTCCATATGGAGGAAACTCCTTGTTTTTTTTGGTTTGTTTTGTTTTGTACGTGTTGGCAGAATTGCTTCATATGATTTGTTGATGTTCATTTAAAAATCTGAGAATATTAAATTTTTCTTCAGACACAATTGTGTATTTCTTTGGGGTTAGTGTTTTTGGGGGTCAGCGTGGGTGAATGGTGGTGGTCACAATATAGGTTGGGCAAAGCACACAATATGGGGCAATGCCCTCAGAGCTGGACGACCATAGGTTCCTTTGTAATGTGGTTGCACTTTGACAAAGAGGTGTGGTAATGTGGGTGACATAGTTACCTGATGAACATGTTTCAGCGCAAAATATTATTGTTGTGACCTGAAGGAGCCTACTAAAAAGTGCACCACACATTTTATTTGCAACATACATGTGTGACAGACATTTGCCACAATACACAGAATGCTGTATCGAGATAGGGCCAGCCATCCCACACTCGTGATGGTCCCAATGTGGGACAGGATAGGTAAAGAAGGCAAAGGGCTAGGCAGTCCACACTCGTGATGGTCCCAATGTGGGACAGGATAGGTAAAGAAGGCAAAGGGCTAGGCAGTCCACACTCGTGATGGTCCCAATGTGGGACACTATAAGAAAAGAGCCCAACGGGGGCTAAAACAAAAATAAACATTATCACATTTTCAAGCCAACAAGGCAACGTGTGTAAATTTTAGGGTCCAACTAGGACAACAGTTTTTGGGGCCATGTTTGGCCAGAATAAATTGCAGCCATCCACTTCATGGCTGTGATCCATGTTCTGGCCGTAGGCCCTCCAGCATTTGACCCAGGCGGGCAAGGTCCTGCAGGCCACGCTGTAAAGCCCTGGTCATGCGGGCGACAAACGCCTGATGGGCGAGGATGAATGCCTCCATGGTAGGGGCACCTGTATTGGGAGTAAACACACACTTTAGTACACAGCAGTCGCTGGTGATGGCTAGTCAGGACTGGGCACAACCATCCCCTTACCCTCTTCCTCCAAATCCACATCACCATCAGACGGGGAGGGAGATGGGGTCAAGCTCCATCCAGATGCATCCGCACGTTCACCATCTGCAGAAATGGTTACACAACATTCTTAACTTTGTTTAGAGGAATCTTGTTGGCCAAGATAAATTTAAAGGAACAGTGTGCAGGGTGTATGTGGCAACATAACACACTTACCACCATAGTCACTGTGTGGAGACATGGTCACCCCAGGACTCGCCACTGAGCTGGAGACAGTGGGAGGTGGTGTTACTCCCGGGCTGGGGCTCCGTGGCCACATTACGTGGTTTAGGGGCAAAAGGGGTCCTGGGCTACGGGGCAAACCCTCCTCTGGGCCGCCAGGTGCTTCCAGCTCCTCGCCCTCCTGTGGGGAGGTGATGTCGTCCTCCTCCAGCCAACCAGATGAGGACAGCTCGTCACACTCCAGCGGCCTTGCAGGTGGTGACAGCTCCTCCAGGTCCTCTGTCCCAGTAGGTGAGGGCAGGTCTGGCTCCTGAGGCCCTGGGGAAGGTGTGGAGCTTGGGGCCAAGGGTGGCACTTCAGCCAGATGTGGCGGTGTTGTGGATGGGCCACTGGGGGTGGGGCATGGTGCCCTTCTTCAGATGACGAATCGGCATCTATTTTTAAAAAAAAAAAAACACGTTATAAAATCGTACCAACACATTGTTCCCCTACATATAGCTTGTGTGGCTATGTATTTGACGGCTAACTTACAATCAACCAGGTGATGCTGGATGCATACACTCATGTTGTATGCATGTACTGTGCGTGGGTAACATTGTTTGCGCTGACTGGAGGACCACAACACTGTGAAGATGTGTTTGATTGTGTAGGCCACACTGTCCCTTGTCATGTGTTGTCTTCTTTTTTTTTGTATTGTGGGACATGCACATGTGGCGGTGTGTGTTTTGGGCCAACAATTACTCACCACGCAGCCTGGCAATCCTGGCACGGATGTCCAGTATGCGACCCGGGCACTTTTGTTTTAAGTCAGCGATCTTTTTCTGGATCGCTTTGACTGTCCTATCTACCCCCAGTTGGCGGATCAGGGACTGCTGGATCCGCCGAACGGTGCGCCGATTGCGCAACCTGGGGTGCCGGTGGTGATGGTGGCCCCAATAGTCACAACGGTCACACTGATCAATGAGGATGATCAGCTCCGCCATCCCCCACGTTTCAGCGCGGTGAATGGCTGCCATGACTGCTATGGTGTGTGCAGAGGCGGGGCTGGCACCTTGCAGGCAGAGTGAAAATGAAACCAACGTCATGACGTCATTACGGCCGCTGTCGGGGTCACGCACCTTTTGAAGTAGCCCAACGCGCAGTGACACGGCCGAGACACTTATGCGGCACCTACTACAGGACACCCACAGTGCAGTGCGTACAACACGCATATGATGTGTGTGCTGAGTTCTAACTTTCGATGTGGTATGGGTTTGTGTGCATCTGTGTGCGCGCGGCGCGCTGTGCCACACAAGCAACACTTCTACGGCAGCTGCTGTACAATAAGCCAGAGCGGTACGTAACACACACTTGTGCGCTGTGTACAGCATTATTCCTTATCATGTGTTGAGAGGATGTGCACACTGTATGTAGATCATGAGGCATTTGCGATTTTTCTTTCGAGTCTGTGTCCGCGTAATTGTACTACTATATGATCGTGCATACGGCGCGTATCTGTAGTGCTGACGGACAGCTCATCCAAGATGGAGGGCTGTGAGGCAAGGGCCAATCGGACCGCAGCATCTTCCACCAATGATCGCACATGGGGCGCGGTAACACGGAGCCAGGGTCACACCTTAGCTACATTGCAGCTACATCACAGGGTGTCCAGAGTTCCCTTCCGTAACTTCTTTACACGCCGATGCATCTTGCTACCATCGGCTTTGTAGCTCTCTGTTTTCGAGCAGAGGTCGTAAACAGATGTATCTGTTGCCGGCTGTATCGTCACGTCTTCAGACGCCGCTACGACGGCCTATATTGGCGCTACAAGCTACATTTGTAGCCTGTAGCGGGATGCATCCATCCTGCCGTAGCGGCGTGTAAAGGTACCCTTAAGGTACTTTCACACGCCGCAATATCACCTGGTGATATGAGGCGATCTAACGTGCACGTGCACGTTTTTCATGGTCACCTCAGATCGCCGATGGCAGCATCACACACCACAATCTTGCCCTGAAGCTAAGGCGATGTGTCGCTCCGGAAATCGCCTCACCTACAGCGGAACCAATCTTGCCTCATTCCATCGCCGCTTCACACGCCACAATTCCAAAGGCAATGTGGGCGTACATGCTCAGCGCAGCGAGGAGATAGACGTGCCACAGTGGTTTACACCGCGCCCCATACACGCTCATTGGACAACGCAACAGCGTTACGATTGGTCAGCCTGCTCTGGAAGGCTGGCTAATACATGACGCTGAACGGACAGCTCTTCAGATATGGCGCCATGTCAACTGATAGCCAATGGGAACACAGTAGCCCACACCAATCACTTCTGACGGGGCGCGGACTCCAGCACGCTGAGGTACGCCTACGTGAAATCATAGGCAACGCTCTCTCCATCACTATTACTCTATCACATGCCACAACACGGAAATATCGCCTTCATGATTGCAGCTAATTTCAGAGCAGTGCTCAAGAATCAGGCGACGGCCGAGAGGCGATTTATCGCCGCGAAATTCCCCAATCACACGCCACAACTGTGAGGCAATTTCGCGGCGATTGCTCCGGGACGACATATCGCCTTTAGGATTGCCAGACGATATTGCGGCGTGTGAAGATACCTTTATGTCCTAAGATATGATGCTCCATCATGCTGGAAAAAGCATTAATCATCAGTAAATGACTTCTGAATTGTTGGGGAAGTTGATCTCGGAGGAGGTTTACAGTGCCTTGAAAGTGTATACCCAGTGAATTATTACATATTTTTTCATGTTGCACACATAAACTTACATGTATTTTTTGGGGATTTTAAGTGATATATCTACACAAAGTTGAAAATATTTGTGAAGTGTAAAGGTGCCGTTACACCTTGCAACACCGCCGGAGATGTCGGTGGCGACGGGCGGGAGAGAGCACGCTTTTGGCGCCCGCCAGCGTCGCCGCCCCCGTTTACACGGGGAGACACCTCTGGCGATGCCTCGGCGAGCTGACAGGCGGCATTGCCGCCGGGGTGTCTCAAAACCCCAGCGGCGATGCAGCACAATGGGAGCCTATGGCTCCCATCGCCTGTCAGCTCGCCGGCGGCCGGTTACATGGGGCGATGTGTACACATCACCCAAGATCGGCCGCCTGGTTTCACATCACTGATGTGAAACCAGGCGAGCTGTTACAGCTGCCGACATCGCCCCTTTACATTAGGCAACATAGGGTCGATGTCACCGCCGATAGGCCATGCCCCTACGTCGCCTATGTAATCGGCGGTGATGTGGACTGGTGTGACAGGGCCTTAAAGGAAATGGTTCATGGGCACCATCATGGGAGGCTTTTCTTCTGCAGGGACAGGGAATCTGAGTTGATGGGAAGATGAATGGCACTAAATACAGGGCAATCCTGAAGAAAGTAGAGACAAGGTGATATCCAGCTTTTTCTAATAACATGTGCTACAGTGTTGGCTGGCAGCGGTTGATCGCAGTTATTTTGGCTAAAGGTTGTGCAACCAAGTATTAGGCTGAGGGTTCCAATACTTTTGTCCAGCCCATTTTTGGAGTTTTGTGTGAAATGATCAATGTTTTGCTTTTTGCTTCATTCTCTTTTGTGTTTTTTCATTGAAGACAAATTAAATGAAGATAATAATACCAAAGAATTTGTGATTGCAATCATTTTCAGGAAGAAACTGAGTATTATCTGACTGAATTGCAGGGGTGTCAATACTTTTGGCCAGAGAGCCACAGAGCCACCTCTATACTCTGCTACCCACAGAGCCGCCTCTATACTCTGCTACCCACAGAGCCGCCTCTATACTCTGCTACCCACAGAGCCGCCTCTATACTCTGCTACCCACAGAGCCGCCTCTATACTCTGCTACCCACAGAGCCGCCTCTATACTCTGCGACCCACACAGCCACCCCTATACTCTGCTACCCACAGAGCCACCTCGATACTCTGCTACCCACAGAGCCGCCTCGATACTCTGCTACCCACAGAGCCGCCTCGATACTCTGCTACCCACAGAGCCGCCTCGATACTCTGCTACCCACAGAGCCGCCTCGATACTCTGCTAGCCACAGAGCCGCCTCGATACTCTGCTACCCACAGAGCCGCCTCGAAGCTCTACTACACACTGACCCGCCTGTATACTCTGATACCCACTGACCCGCCTGTATACACACAATTCATTTCACCGCCTCCCGATGCAATTGCATCGGGCCTTTTTACTAGTATAATTTATAAAATCTAGCTCTACCACTTGATGGTGTGCTCAAGGGAAAAAAATCAGTAAGATAAATCAATATCTACCTCTTGCACAACAAAAGGATTCGGAATTTTGAACTTTGCTTAATGTGGTTTTTATTGATTCACAGAGTGAGGACAGACAGCCAATCTACGTTTCGACCCACATCAGGTCTTCGTCAGGATTGTACTAGGATATATACAAAACAAAAAAAAAATCACAATTTTGTATATAAAAAAACAGAAAATAACAAGATAATCCATGTGAGTGATGTACTGTGAGTGGTGAAAGAACCGTTTATATCGTGTTTCTGTGGAGGGGTGATAATGTGGAGGCGAATGGCAGAGTGTTATATATTATAGACTAGAGTGCTCGTGTACGTGTTGCGTGGACTATATTCTAAAGTGCATGACGTATCTATGGCGAATTTGTGTTGGTGTGAGGTAATGCTATTTGTGTCTGAGTGGGTTAGTGGTTTCGTGAGAGTGTAACCTGTACAGTGCAACGAGGGGAGGGAATTCTAATGTGAGTCGGGGTGGGGGAGTATGATTATGTTCAATACCTTGTTGTCCTTAGGATCGTAGGATCAATTAGTGGAGGGTTTTAGGCATCACTATATAGAGTGACCTGAGGTGAATAAATAGGAATATAAAGCTCATTGGATTATAAAAAAGGCCAGAAGAGTCCAGGTTTGGACTAGAAAGGAGATGCTATGTTACATGGTCTAGCCTAAACTGAAATCTGTACCTGTTAGTATGACCAGCTCAGGTTCTGAGTAGGGACATGTGTCCTGTCAGAGTTGGACACTCCACTTAAAAAGAGGGTCTGGGTAGTGAAGAAACAAGGTTAAGGCTATTGAATTTGTGATATCTACTTAGATAAGGTAAAATAAGGTTTGGAGTACATACCTGCAAATTAGCATGGGATGTGACTCCTGCCTAGAAACAGAATGTAATCTTTTAGGAAGGAGCTTCCATAAACAGAGTTATAGTGGTTAAGGTAGTCAAGAATGGGCATAAGTACCTGTAGTAGTCTGGTATCATTGGTGGCAGTTGGTAGCTGGGGTCTAGGTCATGTATTAGCCAGCCTTCCAGAGCAGGCTGACCAATCGGAACGCTGTTGCGCAATGAGTGCGTATGGGGCGTGGTGTAAACCACTGCGGCATGTCTATCTCTTTGCCGCCCTGAACATGTACGCCCACATTGCCTTTGAGATTGCAGCGTGTGAACCAGGGATAGGATTAGGCAGGATTGCTTCTGCTGTATGTGAGGCGATTTGCGGAGCAACACATCACCTTACTTTCAGGGCGTAATTGCGGCGTGTGAAGCCGCCATCGGCGAATTGAGGCGACCATGAAAAACGCACACGTTAGATCGCCTCATATCGCCAGGTGAAATTGCGGCGTGTGAAGGTACCTTTAGAGGCTGCAAATGATTTAAGACAGGGGAGTAGGTTCACCAACCAGCAGGACATCGACCCTAAACATACTGCCAGAGCTACAACGGAATGGTTTATATAAAATCTTATTCATGTGTGTGAACGGCCCAGTCACATTCCAGATCTAAATCCCATTAACAATCTGTGACAAGTCTTGAAAATTGCTGTTCACAGATGCCTCCATGCAATGTCATTGAGCTAGAGCTATTTTTCAAAGAAGAATGGGCAAAACGTATAGCCTCTAGATGTGCAAAGCTGGGAGAGACATACTCAAAAGACTTGCAGCAGTAATTTCAGCGAAAGGTTGTCCTAGAAAGTATAGACTCACCAGGGCTGTATAAAAATGCAAGTCACAAGTTCAGATTTATATTTTTTAATTATTTATGAAGCCATGTGTCATTTCCTGTACAGTTCACAAATACTTGGTACTTCGTTTTGATATATCAAATAAAATATATTCAAGTTTGTGAGTGTAATACGAAAAAATGTAGAAAAATTATTTTTTGCAAAAATATTTTTTAAAGACACCGTATACACTATTTTTTGTTATTCATGGCAGTGTTCTTAAGCCCCTGTTACACATAGCGAGATCACTGTTACGTCACAGGTCTCTGCTGTGAGATTGCCGATCATGTCGAAATAGCCTGGACCATTTTCTGCTCGTCGGGCTCCCGCTGGCCAGCATGCATCAGTGTGTTTGACGCCTTAACGAGCTCGTTGGCGACTCAGAACTCAGCCACGTAGGTCTAAGTCGTCAGACTAGCGTCTGTGTGACAGAGTCCCAATGACTGCCGAGGTTGTTATACGGGTTGCCGTATCGTTGCTGCGTCGTTTAGTAGATCTGACTGTTTGACATGGCACCAGCGACCACGTAGCGACGCTCCAGCGATCCTTATCAGGTCGTATCGTTGTCGGGATCACTGGAACTTCGCCAAGTGTGACAGTACCCTAAGGCAAAACTGTGAGTGAGCTTACTTTCTAAGATTAAAGCAACCCCACTCAGGAATTGTCTCAGGATGCTTTAATGTTGTCATGGCACATGACTCATGTTAGCACTTACCTTTTCTTCTCTGGACAATCATTCTTCCACATATCATAAACTATCTGAAGTGAGCTTCATCAGAGAAAATCCCTTTACCTCAGTCCTCTGTAGTGCAATCCCCCACTTCCTGAAAAGGTATTTTCTCTGATCAATCCTGCTTCATTCAGACTGAGACATCTGGAAGAATGTCCAGAGAAGGAAAGGCTAGTCCTCCTATGGTGACAACAGTGAAGCATTCTGACGCCATTCATGTGGGATTGTTCTTCATCCAGGGGATTGGACTCACTCATTCAATTTATTATACCAAAACTGATTTTTTTTTTTTCTTACTGTATTCTTAATGAGAAAATGTAGATTGTAGGGTACCGTTACACGACGCAATATTGCATGCAATTTCACTGGCAATTTGCTGGTTGCAGTGAAATCATGGACACATTGTTCTATTTTGTTGCTGTGTACAAATTGAACAATGTGTCCATGATTTCACTGCAACCAGCAAATTGTCAGTGAAATTGCATGCAATATTGCGTCCTGTAAGGGTACCTTTACATGTCGCGATATCGCAATGCAACATCGACAAAAAGTCACGTGGTATATGGACGTTGCAGTTGATATTGTTCGTGCGTTGTGTCGTGTAAATGGGCAATGCGGCTCAAAAAAATCGTAGCTACGATATTGCAAGAAGATTGTGCAAGCCCTTCAACTGTACGATATTGCATATGCGATCTGGCATGATCGTGCTGTGTGACGGCGCAACTACGATTTGGAGTGCAACTTCCCCTATTCACTACAATGTTAAATGCTCATTCCCTGGGTTGCTCATACCCAGCGCAAAAAAGGGGTGTACACCATCATAGTTGCGTTGCCTGCCGATATCTCCCTGAGTGACATCTCCTATGCGATCTTGGACGAGTGCCAAAAACTAGCACGCTCCTGTGATATTGTATGCAATATTGGAACGATATCGCGACGTGTAAAGGTACCCTAAGGTTGCCGTCACACGAGGCCATATCGGCAGCGATTTTATAGGCGCAGGGGAGTGGCCTATCGCCGCCAACATGACCTGTGCGTCGCCTAATGTAAATAGGCGATGGCGACGCTTTTGAGTGGTCGCCTGGTTTCTCAGCAGTGCTCTAAACCAGGCGAGCACTCTGGGGCGATGTGTACACATCGCTCCATGTAAAAGGGAGACGGCGATCTTACAGGCGATGGGAGCCATAGGTTCCCATGTTACAGAATCGCCGCTGGGATTTTTGGACACCCCAGCGGTGATGGCGCCTGTAAGATTGCCGGTGCGTTGCCGGAGGTATAGCCGCATGTAAACATGCGACGGCGACGCTGGCAGGACACCAAAAACGTGCGCTCCCGCCGCCGATATCTCCAGCGACGTCACCTCGTGTGATGGTACCCTAACTGTACTTTTCAGATAAGTATCTCAAACACAAGTTTGTTTTTGTCCATAAGAGATCTACAAGATACAGGTTGCATAGCAAAGATCCACACAAGGCTGCATTCAGGCATTCGTTTTTCACTTACATCATCTATTTATTTATTTTACTCACTTACATAGCATCATTAATTCCACAGCTTTACTGGTGTGATCATCACTGTCCCCATTAGGACTCACAATCTAAATTTCCCATCAGTATGTCATTGGAGTGAAGAAGGAAACCAGATTACGTGGAGGAAATCAATGCAAACACAAGAAGAACATATAAACTCCTTGCAGATGTTGTGGGATTTGAACCCAGGACCCCGTGCTAACTACTGAGCCACTGTGCTACCTGTACTTGACTTTTTCATGCATAGAACATGTCTACATGTCTATGTGGTTATACACAAGTGGTCTGCTATATAAAGCAGAGACATGTCTATTTTTGCTCTGCGCTATAGATCAAAATCAGCCATAAAAGTCTGTGAGTCTGTTAATCTTGGGCATGATAAGGATGTTGTGTTCTCTCAGTTTTTAACATTGCAATGAATAGGAGATGCTTTGCAATTTTTTTTGTTTTTCATATAATATCACTAGTGAAACAGTCGTAAAAACTGTAACACTGCTCATACACTGATGAGTAGCTGATTCAGAACACTGATGAAAGCTGTTTTTTTTTTTTGCTTACCTGAGCCATCACTGACATCTGAATTAGTCTTGTATTGTGAGTATGGATCTTAAGGCTAAAGACTAGGTTTCTGTCATCAGTTCTGAGATTAAGGCTACCTTCACATTACGATTTTGAAGGGAGCCGATGCTGTCCGATAAAATCGGACAGCATCGGCTCCCTTCTGATGCCTGGAATCGGATGCCAAATAGGCATCCGATTCCGGCATAATATCGTAGCCTCCGTTAAAAAAAAAAAATATATATATATGCTCACCTCTTCCCGAGCCCCCACCGTCTCCCGCCGTCTTCCTGCAGGCTCCCGGTGGCTCCCGCAGGCTCCCGGTGTCTGCAGAGGTCTTCTACTGCAGTACAGGACCTGCGGTGATGTCACAGTCACGTGACACCAGGTTACACCATGGTAACCTGCGGTCACGTGACTGTGACATCACCGCAGGTCCTATACTGCAGTAGAAGACCTCTGCAGACACCGGGAGCCCGCGGGAGCCACCAGGAGCCTGCAGGAAGACGGCGAGGGCTCGGGGCGAGGTGAGCATAAACTTTTTTTTTTAACCCCTGCGCTCCCAGTTTGGAGCATTTTTACTGTACTGAGCATGCTCAGTACAGTAAAATCGGGTCCGAGGAGACATCAGATGTTTCCTCGGACCCTGCTCCATAGGGCCCCATGATAAATTGATCGGGTCGGATCGGATGTGCACTAAATGCCATCCAATTTGATCCGATCCGATTTTGTCCGATTTTATTTTCAGTGCAAAAATTGGAGCATGCTCCGATTTTTGCACCGATAAAAAAATCGGACAGAATCGGATCGGACCAAATCAGATGGCATTTAGTGCACATCCGATTCGGTCCGATGCCCATAGGGCTGCATGGGACCCAAAATCGGTCGGATGCTGTCCGATTTTTATCGGATAGCATCGGATTTTAAAAATCCGTAGTGTGAAACCAGCCTTAGTCCTCTGATTCATGCCATCCAAACCATGGGTAGCATGTATCAGCGCTTTACTTTATTACAGCTTAGGCATGGGCGAGTCTACTCGCTAGGACTCGTTACTCGGCGAGTAGTAAGGGACTCGCAGGACTCGGTACTCTGCGAGTTTCCCAGCGATTACTCGCACAGTAACGAGTCCAATGCAAGTCAATGGCAATCCTAGTTTTGTCAGAGTTTACTTTTTCTCACTCGCTAGACTCGCTATATCACATCGCTATGTAGCTTGAATCTCCCCAAATCGTTTAAACAATCGCACCACTTCACGAATACCCGCTGTCAGCAGCGAGTCTGAGCGAGTCTGAGCGAGTCTACGAATCCGAGTCCTGTATACTGTATTCGGACTCGCGAATACAGAATCTGTTATGTTCCGACAAAGCTTCCGAGACAGCCTAGTGTGTTAGGTCAGAAAACTTGTGAAGATGGACAAGCATGTTAGCCAATCATATTCAGTAATGCCATAGCCATGTTGGTTGTGGCAGGACTATGATTGGCTTCTGTCCATCGTGATGCCTATGTCATGTATGAGAGGTGAGGCTGTATATAAGCCTTGCCACCGCCATTTCCTCCACATTCCTGTGAAGATCTGAGCTAGAGCAGGGTGAGGTAGATGCTGGAGCAGATCATAGGGAGTGTCAGTCAGTGTAGGGAAACTTAAAAATTCCTTATATTTAACCCAAACAGCTCTTGTGAGAGCTACCAGGAGGACAGAGGAGTACTGTGTAGAGGGCTGTAGGCAGGCAGGCAGGGAGGTGCAGCCTTACAGTGCACACAGGACCGACCTCATAGCTTAGCTTACTCACTCAGCTGTCCTAATAGCTGAAGTCAGAGGCTTAGCTGAGGTACTATTTCCTATTTTTTTGCACCTGATAGATTTTGGGTTATAATAACCCCTTCAGTTTTCTTTTCTCTGTGGCAGACCAGTGCGTTGCTGCTCTCCTAGCTGCAAATAGCACGTACGCCACCTGCTTGTGCGACTACTTGTGCGCACTTAATAATTTTTGCAGGGGCTAGTGTGCTGCTACACAGACACGGACACATTTCTTACTTAGGCTGCCTTCACACTGGCGTTCCCCTCCGCAGCGTTCTTGCTGCTCTAACCATGTACGCCCACATTCCTTTGGGGATTGCGGCGTGAGAAGCGGCGAGGGAACTCCACTGGATTGGTTCCGCTTTGGGGTAGGCGATTTCCAGGACGACACATCGCCTTAGGTTGAGGGCGAAATTGCGGCGTGTAAAAGCGCCATCGGCGATCTGAGGCAACCATGAAAAATGTGCACGCGCATGTTAGATTGCCTCCTATTGCCGCCAAACGTTGCGGCGTGTAAAGGTACCCTTACACGTCGCAACGTTGCATGCAATTTCACTTGCAACTTATTGGTTGCAGTGAAATCATGGACACATTGGTACATTTGTACACGGCAACAAAATGGAACAATGTGTCCATGATTTCACTGCAACCAGTAAGTTGCAAGTGAAATTGCATGCAATGTTGCGATGTGTAACGGTACCCTAAGTCGCAGATCGAAATTACCCATACCAGTGTAGGGATACATGAAAATCATGGACAGCACCTGGAAGGCATCTCTGCTAATAAATATCCATGTTGAAAGCATACATACATAATAAACTTGTCTGAACAAGCCCTAAAGAAGTTGTCCGTAGTAAAAACAATTTCAGGAAACACCAGGGACATTTTTAAAAAATATGATATACATGAGGATCACCCTATCCAATCCAGATTTATGCAGCACAGATCCCCCTAAATTAGAAAAAAATAGTGTATTTAGTTGGGGAGATGCAGCAGCATTTCCACACATTTTACTCTTTCCTGATCTCTACATCATAACTTGCCATGGACAAATTCCACCCCTACAGCACTTGTCCATTTATGCTGCCAGTTTTATGCACACTATGTAAATTACATTTCATGAAATCTCATTTACAATGCTTTTACTGGAATACGACACAAATTTCAGCTAGTAAATATGAAGTGGAAAATGCAATGTGTCTGTGTATGTGTCTGTGGGAACATACCCTCTATACCTAACTTACATATCATTAATGGCCCCTTTACACGCAGCTACAGGTGACAGGTTTTCCACATGTAACTTACTGGCTGCAGTGAAATCATGGAGACAAGGTTCTATCTTGTTGCTGTGTACAAATGGAACTATGTCTCCATGATTTCACTGCAACCAGTAAGTTACCTGTGGAAAACCTGTCACCTGTAGCTGTGTGTAAAGGGGCCATAACTCATGATACCTAGCTAAACAAACCACATTTACAAAATTGAGCCAAAACTGCCGTGTGTGAATAGGTCTTTACAATGTGTTTAGAAAACTGGAGAGACCTGATCTTTCTAAAAGGATAAATTAAAATTCACACGCTGAAGACTTTGTAACTGTACCAGTCATTTTAAACAATCCTGTTCAGATTAATGTAAGGGTACCGTTACACGTCGCAACATTGCATGCAATTTCACTTGCAACTTACTGGTTGCAGTGAAATCATGGACACATTGTTACATTTATACACAGCAACAAAATAGAACAATGTGTCCATGACTTCACTGCAACCAGTAAAGGCCGCTTTACACGTCACGATATCAAAACGCAACTACGATAAAAAGTCACGTGGTTTGGGTGTTGCAGTTTTTATCGTTGGTGCGTTGTGTCGTGTAAATGGGCAATGCGATGCGAAAACAAGCAACTACTATATCGTTTTTGAATTGTGCATGCTGTTCAACCGTGCAATATTGGCTGTGCGATCTGCCATGATCGTGCTGTGTGACAGCGCAACTACGATTTGTAGCGCAACTTCCCCTATTCACTCCCTGTTAAATGGTCGTTCCCTGGGTCACTCATGGACAGCGCTTAAGGAGGTGCGTAGACATTGCGAAATCTCCCTGTGTGAAAGCTCCTATGCAATCTGGGACAAGTGCCAAAAAAGTGCGCGCTCCCGTGAGTTCGTACGCAATATCGTTTCGATATTGCGACGTGTAAAGCAGCCTTAAGTTGCAAGTGAAATTACATGCAATGTTGCGACGTGTAACGGTATCCTAACACATTTGCAGTTATAGTTGTTTCTGCAACAAAATCTGCAGCATGGGAATTCACTATAACAATCTCTGATAAACTGGGAAAGTAAGGCCCCTTCACATCACGTTTTTTTCCTGTTCATGGGGATCCTGTGTTTTGCAGGACCACATGGACAGGTACGGACAGGACCGGATGTGTAACTCCGGATGCCATTTCTCTGTCCGGATCCGGGATTTTGAAGGATCCGAACACAGAAAGAGCTGGGAACTGTACTTTCACTTTCGCAATATATCTACATACATTGCGAAAGGGAAAGAAAGCAATAGTTAAAAATGATTAAAAAAAAATGCTCACCTCTCCGCCGAGTGTCTCGCGATGTAAGGCGTCCACCTCAGATGGTTGCAGGACCTTAATCAACTGACCGGGCGAGGGCGGCAACCCGATCACCTAAGGCTGGTTTCACACTGCAGTTTTTCCCTGATCAGGTTCCATCCAGTTTGTGTGCCAAAACCAGGAGTGTCTCCAAAACTCAAAGCAGGTGTCAATCTTTCAATTATAGTTTTTCCATGCAAGTTCCTGCCCTGGTTTTGGCACACAAACCAGATGGAATCTGATCAGGGAAAAAACTGCAGCGTAAAACCAGCCTTATGTGTCACATGACAGCATCAGCTGAACGCTCTAAATCGCCGCCGCCGATCAGTTTTCGCGGACGATTTAAACCACTCGGCTGATGCTGTCATGTGACACATCAGCTGATCGGGTTGCCATTCCGCCCGGTCAACTGATTAAGGTTCTGCAGCCATCGGAGGTGGACGCCTCGCATCTCGGGACCCTCGGCGGAGAGGAGAGAATTTTTTAACAAATTTTTAACCATTGCTTTCTTTAAATTCACTTTAGTAGTGTATGTAGATAGTGTATGTAGATACACTGTTAAAGTGAAATTACAATGAACAGAGCAGTTTTAGTGTACTGAGCGTGCTCAATACACTAAAACTGGATCTGGGAAACGATCCTGTGTTGTTCCGAAACGGAGCTCCATAGATCCCCATGTTATTTGAATCGGACAGCGTCGGATACGATGCAGTTCGATTCTGTCCGATTGTGTCCGCTTTTTTGAAGGAAGCCCAAAATCGTAGTGTGGCACCACAGGGGTTAATGTGCCACAGTAGTACCACAAAAAGGGTTAACTCCCCACACAACCCACAACACTACACTAGCGCCTACAGTCCAGAAGGGGGAGCTAAAGCTGCTTCCCTATATATTCTGGTGTGGAGAGGAAGTGGGGAAGAGCAGAGTGGTGGGAGGAGCTAATGTTGTTTTCCTCAGAGTGGCAGTGAGAGTTAGTCAGTTGGAGTTAGTTCAGTTCCTGAGAGGACTGAGGGAAAGGACCTGGGTGTAAAAAGGCTGCGTCAGGCCCAACCCACGGTCCACTGTCCACTTCCAGGCTGGCCAAGGTCTGAGGAACGGAGTAGGAGAAGCAGAGGAACAAACCCGGGACACAGAGTTACCCTATAACTCACCCCGGTGAAGCGCAAAGACTGGATACCGGATCCGACATTGTGCCTGATACAAGCAGCACAGTAAACACCGTATTAGTGAGGATTTCATATCTTCACTGTACCACAGCGAAGCAACACGGTGGGGTCAGAAACACACGTATAAGACTCAAGTTGCCTAGCAAGCAGGTACCCGTGAGGGGAGACAGGGCCAGCAGCTTAGCTAAAGCTGCAGCAGGACCACACTCACAGCGCAGGAGTGGGAAGCCAAGGACCCAGCCAGGGTGGGAGGAACCCCGCCCCGGTACAGACTCCGTGGACAGTACTCAGCTGTATACCATCTGCTACTGTAAAGACTTGGAAAACTACAAAACCGTGAGTCTGTGTGATCCTTGCAAACCCTGTTCTCCCTCACAAACTGTCATCTTTACTACTACCCCTGCCCTGCATCCATCTATAGACTATTATCACCACTGCCCCCGGAAACCAGGCTCTGCCCGCGGAGAGCCGTTACATCACCGGCTGCCAATCATCATCCCCGGAGGTTCTGCAGCAGCAGTTGTCACCATGACCACAACCCGTGGGTGGTGTCATAACAAACTCCCCTGTAAATACCTCCCATTACTTGTGGGCTCGGGACATGGACCGGACCAAGATTGCCGTGATACCCCCAGTGATACCCCGGTCCGGTACCGAGTACCCCGTCCCAGTGGGCTCCACAGGAGCAGTGTCCGATTTTGGGGACGTGAAAAAGTGGACACAATCTGACCCCTGCACACACGGATGGCCACTAAGGACCAATCCGTGCCCATAGGGAACATGGGGAGCCAAACTGGATCCGTGGATATCTGTTTTACAATGGATAGCCACGGATCCCCAAAAGATGTGATGGGAAGGGGGCCTAAGCATATTCTGTGCTGATTTGCCTCTAACTACAGAAGTAGTCATTAGTAATGAGCGAGTGTAATCGTTACTATCCACTGCTCGCTCATCAAAAGTAGTCATCTGTCTATAGCCTTATTGTCCAATTGCTGCAGCAAAGTCATAGCTTTTTTTTGTCACCTTACAACTGTGTGTACGTGTCATTCACATGTTATCAGAAGTGGAGTAACCAGGATATTTACCAGGAAGTCCACACACTGGATATCTACGTGGCTGTTAGAGCTCAGAAGAAATTTTCCATCTGCAGCCACCCCACCCTCTCAGGTGATTAAGTACATATTGGCATTCTCTTTGCATAAGTAGCCTTGTGCAACATTCCTCTGAACAACAGGTGCATTGGTCATACATCTGCATATTTCTAATATTTTGTACTATGTCTTTATTTATACATTTAGACATTTTTTAGGGTTATGACTTAAAATATTTGGAATTTTAGTACTTACATTCTGACCTATTATTAAGTATTTTTTCATCTGGGGCCTCATGAAAAGCATAAACAATCTCTTTTGGTCAGCATATAAACCCTTAATGCTCCTATACATATTAGACTAGTTTATCGACCCCAATAATCATCTAATGTGTATGAGGCCATCCCAGATCTCCAAAGGTGAGTCGGATGAGGGATGGATCAAACAGTTTGATTTCAAATGATCCTTTTCTTCTGCCAGCAGAAATGTTGCCTGTAATTATAGAAAAAAAAGATCACATTGTATTGAATGTACTGTACCAGGATAGTAGCCAGGTACCAGGATGATGGCAATGTACTGTACCAGGATGGGGGTCTATGTACCAGGATGGGGGGGTCTATGTACCAGTATGGGGGACCATATACACCAGGATGGGAGACCATATATACCTGGATGAAGGCCATGTACCAGATTGGGGGATCATATATACAGTTTCAGGATGGGGGCTAAATACATCTGACCAATGCGCAGGTGGTGGAAGGGTGTCAACATGCGCATGGGTGGCTGGGGGGGGCGCAGGCCCAGGTCCAAATTCCGCTGTGGGACCCATCGGACTCTAGTTACGCCAATGCTTAAGAGAATCAATATTTAATCATATGTCTTTGTAACATAATAATATCATATATAAATCTAAGTAGATAAATCAAATCAGAAGAATTAATCAAATCAAGAGAAAGATTATATTATAAATATATATATATATATATTCTAGTAGTATAAGGAAGACTTAAGCTACTGAATTTATGTGCCTCCACAATGGTTGTATATATTTAATAATTTATCCTTCCAATAGATATATTGCATTTATGTCATTATAATTCATTACAGTTTCAGTGTAGATGGAGAGATAATATATACATCTATATTGGAGACCTACTATGGAGAGTATTTCAACATGATTTACTTGGATATCAAGATACAATTCCCAGAATGAAATCTTAATAAATATGTGTGGAGATTAGAACCATTACCAATATATATATAGCAAAAGCATTTTTTTAAATTAACTATTTGAGAATTCAGTGATTTAATTTACTCATTCCAAATGGCATATGATTATCCAGCATCTTAATAAAAAATATGCAATAATTACGAGATGTGTGATCTGTACAAAGTTGTAACAATAAGCAGTTTATGAGTAGGTTCATTATTAAAAATCTATTAGTAACATTTATGCGTTGGTGATTAATTCATGCATCGTCGCCTAATAAATAGTGAATACATAATGTATTGTTTGCGTAACAAAATAAATGTCAAATCTCATTAATATGCAATCCTGATAGCGTGCAATGTGCGTGCTGAAAGGATTCAGAAGTCTGCAGTCACACTAGCGTATAACTCATGGAAGAATTGCCTGGACCGCCCAGCGACTCTCCTGAGCAGAGTGTGACAGCTTCAGGTATTTCTATGCAGCTGTCATGCTTAAGTCAGGAATGCTGACAGTCAGTCTGGGCACTTTCATGCAGTCCTCATGCGCCTCATACAGCCATATGAATTGAAGAAAGAAGAAAAATGAGTAGCTAAATGGCCATATTATCATCCTGACACCACTCAGTCCACAAATGTATTGACTTGCAGTGAAACATTGTTTATTAGGTACACTACAAGTGCTCAGGTGATATCAGATAATACAACAAAAAAAATCACTTCTTTTGACAAAGAATGGTTAAGGGGAGAGACAAATAGACAAGCACATAGGGAGAAGAGGAATAGTAATATGGTCAAACAGGGGGACGCCCATATATTAGTGATAAGGTGCTGCAGTCAAAGGGGTGTGGGTCATAGAGAGGGAGCCATCCCTACTATTGACCACGACCCAGTAAAGTTCAGTGCAAGTAATAACACTGGTTATGTAGTCTTACCCATAGACCGTGAAGAACCTCACTCCTGCAGTGCGTGCCTGGGGCCCGCACTGATATCACCTGAGCACTTGTAGTTCACCTAATAAACAATGTTTCACTGCAACTGAATATATTTGTGGACTGAGTGGTGTCAGTATGATTATATGGGCAATTAGCTACTAGGGATGAGTGAGTATGCTTGTCACTACTCGGTACTTGCACGAATATCTCGGTACTCGGGGTACTCGGCGAGCACCGTGTACCGCCGAGATGCTCGGACTCCGCGCAAATAATTATCGATCTGATACAAATACACAGCTCCCTTCAGTGCACACAGTGAGCTGGCACCTCACAGAGAGCAGATTGATTGTTAGGATCCCTCTGGGGGCCACAGCAACGTGTTGTATATTGCGACGATTTGAAAAAGCCCACCCTCCCGCCCTTTTCCAGACACACTCGTTTTATAGCCGGAAGTCTGTGGTCGAAGCCTGTCACTCATTGACTTACATTGGGCTTGGTGCTCTGGCCGAGTACACGAGTATCTTGGGATGCTCGGCCAGAGCTTCGAGCACCCGAGCATTTTAGTACTCGCTCATCTCTAATAAGTACCTGAGTATTCTGCCCTATTATAAAATGATGTCCATGGGGGTTCTTGTAATTTTTCATACAGCCATATGTGACTCCAGTCTTAGGAAAGAGTAGACAAGCCCTTTAAAGGGAACCTGTCACCTACTTTTTGCCCCTAAACCTATCACTACCTGTCTCTGCAGCTTCCTACTACATCTCCTCCTAGCCATCCTTGTCTGACTTAAATGTGTCCTGTAATGGCTGTGAAAAATGCTTTCATAACTTACATTCTCCTCTGGGAATAACCAGGGTGTTGTCAATACTATAGACACTGTGGGCATTTTGTAATGCTCCATGTCCATTGTCTTTCCGTTGTAATCACGCCCCAGCGGGCATGATAATTAATGCAGAAGCGTGAGACAGAAGTTTGAAATCTGTGGGTCTTCTTTCGGGTATGACGCCACGTTCCGTCATTTCTGGTCCTGCACAGTGTTTGGGATTATTGGTTATACTCAGCGGCTCCGGAGCATGGGCAGTGCGCATTTGGAAGTTGCAGAGTACAACCAATAATCCCCCACAATGCGCCGGAATGGAAATGACGCGCGGCCGACGCATCATGGTCGGAAGAAATCCACGGTTTCAAACACTGGAGCGTGCTTCTGCATTACATTTCACGCCCACTAGGTTGTGATTACAATGGAAAGACCGGAGACGTGGAGCCTTACAGAATGCCCCCCAGTGTCTACACTATTGACGACAAGTTGGTTATTCTCATAGAAGAATGTAAGTAATAAAAGCATTTTTCACAGCCATTACAGGACACATTTAGGTCAGACAGGGATGGCTAGAGACGTAGTAGGAAGCTGCATGGGCAGATAGTGATAGGATTGGGGGCATAAACTAGGTGACAGGTTCCCTTTAACTACATGGTGTAATTGCATACTAAAGTTGCTTGAAGCCAAATTAATATTTCAATGCCTATTTGTTCCTGTTCACGTACAGAAATGATGACTGTACTGAATCCATTCACACTCTTCATAGAGATGAAATCCACAAAGCTTTCAGTAGAGATGTTTTTGGAGGATACCGCTACAGTCTTCTGTTGCTCTGTGTATGGTTTAATATGCTGAAAAGGATACTTCCTAAACTTCCATGATATGAAAAATGACAGCTGTCACACATGAAGGACTCCAGACTACCACTTAGTCCCTCCTAAAATTGTATTATGCCATGCACCATATTACTAAGAGGAATTAGATCCTACTGTCCATTTACTTTTTATTGACCTTTTCTGAGCTTGGAAAGGTTGAGAGCCATGCTGCAGAGCAGACATGAATACTAACATCTTTTATAGCCAAGCTGTTCTAAGACGGCAATAAACAATACTTCCCCCTCATAGATTCTTGTGTAAGATTGTTTTTCAACTATGTGTATTGGTAACATCTTCAGTGCAAGAGGGACCTACAATCTGAAGAATAAACATAAGTTGCTGACTTTTCTGGCTCTAACTGAATGTTGGTTTTTTATATTCCAGGAAGAGAAAGCGAACTCTCTATTGTGTATTTAGATGGGCTTGGACTCCTGCCAGAGTTGCATCTGAAAGATTGTGCAATGCAAAGAATAATGAAAATCATTTTTAACACATGAAAGTGGGTAAATAATAATTTTTAAAGTGGAATTCCTGATTCCTCCCTTGAGTTTTATTTACCTTTATATATATTTTTAATTTGCATAATAACTTTCATTATTCACACATGATGTTCATCTGATCACTGGTTAATAATAATCATTCCATTCTTGCTGATGTGGAGATCTTCTCCCCATTGCATCGGCTTCTTTCTTCCTTGTGCATACATAGCAGCCACAATGAGTGAACAGGGAGTCAATGTAACGAAAGGAGGCAAGAGTCAGACTAAGCAGCCGTCTGATTGTTTAGAAAACAGGTGGGCAGTGTAGGTGCAGTTACTGATAAAAGTAGAGCTTTAATAAAGTACAGCTAAAAAGTTGCTAATCTTAAGGCCCCGTCACACACGTCAATGTCGTCAGCGATCTGATCGCTGGTGACATTGACGGCTGATCGCTGGTGAGCTGTCACACAGGCAGACTCACCAGCGATCATTGGACCAGCGACATCGTGGAAATTACTTAAATATCGTTTCCAAGATGTCTGCAGGTTGGTATCCATGGTAAACTGCGGGTAACTAGGCAGCGTGCGTTGCCTAGATACCCGATGTATACCTTGGTTACCAGCCTTCTCCGCTCACTGGCTGGTACCCAAGGTACACAGCGGGTAACTAGGGTCCCTAGTTACCCGCTGTTTACCTTGGATACCAGCTGGTAAGCGGAGAAGGCTGGTAACCAAGGTATACATCGGGTATCTAGGTAGCGAGCGCTGCCTAGATACCCACAGTTTACCATGGATACCAACTCCCAGCGCTTGCTGAGAGGCGCTGGGAGCTGGCTTATCGCGGCTCCCGGTGTCATACGCAGCGATGCTGCGTGTCCACTGGGCGATCATCGCCAGATTTTTGGTCCAGTCCGAAAACCTGGCGACCATCAACCAGTGATTTATCGCTAGTTGATGCACCCTGTCACACATGTCAATATCGCTGCAACGTCACGTGCAGCAGCGATATTGCACGTGATATTGACGCGTGTGACGGTTACTTTAGTATATTCCTGAATATATAATATCAATATGTCAATGTATACATTACCATACCAAATCATGTCATCATTTGTTTATTTCAGATGTCTATATTCTGCACATTATTAACACTTTCTTGGGCCCATTGCAAGGTTCTCTTAAATATTTAGCAGTATTTGAAGTTGTTTTCTTACCTTTATTCACCCTAGGCCAACATAAAAAACACCTTACAGACCAAACATATCCAGAGTTTTTCTAAGATATCTTGGGCTCCTTGCTTTCCAAGGACCCTCTTCATCTTCTACACAATCTTCCCTTCCTGCTGCTACCATGAATGCTCTGCATTGGTCAGATGTATGGGCCCCGTGTAATATTCTAAATCCTATAAAGACTCACAAATTGACCCCTCTCCCCGTTCATTATGTATTACTGTCCCTCATCCCACTATATATGGTCCTCCTCATGGAGTATGGTCCTTATAATGGTATATATGTCCCCCATCCTGGTATATATGGTTTTCCTCCTCCCACAACCATAGTCCTCCAATTATTATAATTCATCCCCATATTCCTCTATATCTTACAATGTATCCCCATAGTCCTCTATGTATCATAATGGATCCCATAGTCCCCCATTCATAAGATAGCCCCCATAGTCATCCATTATAATGCATCCTCATTATCCTCCATATAAAATAATGCCACCTCATAGCTCTCCATATAGTATAATGCAGCCTCAAAGCCCTCCATATGGTATAATACACCCCCATTGTCCTTCATAAAATATAATGCACCCCCATAGTACTCCATATAGTATAATGCATCTCCATAGTCCTCCATATAGCATATTGCACCCCATAGTACTCCATATAGTATATTGCACCCGTATAGTCCTCCATTTAGTATATTGCACCCCCATAGTCCTCCATATAGTATATTGCACCCCCATAGTCCTCCATATAGTATATTGCACCCCCATAGTCCTCCATATGGTATATTGTACCCCCATGGCCCTCCATATAGTAGATTGCACCCCCATAGTCCTCCATATAGTATAATGCACCTCTATAGTTCTCCATATAGCATAATGCAGCTTCAAAGCCCTCCATGTAGTATAATGCTACATCATAGTGACACGCCCCTCCAGGGCCTTAGGATACTCGGAACCGAGCTTTGAGATTTCACGGGAGTCACAGGGGTCGGAAGTGTCATTAAAAGTTTGGTGTGGGTGGCTCTCTCCTTTAGGGAAGGTGATGAGGTCAGGAAGGTTCAGTAGGGAAGGAATGTCAGACCTGGGAATAACTGTGTTACGTGATGGCCGCTGCTGCACTACAGTTCCTTTGGGGACAGATGGTAGGGAGGCACAGGGCCGACGTCAGCACCGGCATACCTGGGCAAGTGCCGGGGCCCTGAACTGCTGGGGGGGCCCACTGGCCATCAGGGACAGGCAGCCCTGACAGCCAGGGGCCCATTAGGTACAGACAACCATGAGAACAACCAGCCTCAGCAAGCAGCTGAGTGCTCAGCTGAGATGCCAGTGCACATGGCTAATTTGCATGCGATGCAGATTAGCCATGTGCTGGCTCCGGGGAGCAGTGGAGCTTCCTCCTCTGACAACAGCATGATGAGTCATCATTGTGCCCTCATCATACTGCTGCAGCCAGCAGGAAGGAGGAAGCTCCACAGTCCCGGGAGCCTTCTGTTATAAGGATGTGGTGGGGAAGAATCTGAGGAGGACACAGCCCCAGGGAGCGGATGGAAGGTGAGTATGATCAGGTTTTTTTTTTAGAATGTGCAGCAGGATGGGGATTATATGTACCATGGAGGTTGTGTGCTGGGGTATATAGAGGCTGTGTGCTGGGGTATATAGAGGCTGTGTGCTGGGGTATATAGAGGCTGTGTGCTGGGGTATATAGATGCTGTGTGCTGGGGTATATAGAGGCTGTGTGCTGGGGTATTATAGAGGCTGTGTGCTGGGGTATATAGAGGCTGTGTGCTGGGGTATATAGAGGCTGTGTGCTGGGGTATATAGAGGCTGTGCTGCTGGGGTATGCAGAGGCTGTGCTGCTGGGGTATGCAGAGGCTGTGCTGCTGGGGTATGCAGAGGATGTGCTGCTGGGGTATGCAGAGGCTGTGCTGTTGGGGTATACAGAGGCTGTGCTGCTGGGGTATACAGATGATTCAACCAGAGCTAGGGTGGGTAAGGGACTCGGACACCGGGGCTACTGTGTGGGGAGTCACGGATGGTCGGGACCCCGGTGCCGTGCCCTGGCGATCAACTATACCAGATGTTGATGGTAAACGGTGGGGTTTAAAGGGGTTATTTACAGGGGAACGTGACGCCACCTGTAGAGTCCGGTAAGATGGTATCGGCGCTGCCAGCCGGCCACTGAGGTGATGGAGGGGGCAGCAAAGTGTGGTACAGCTCCCCACAGGTGGAACTTTACCTCAGGGCAGCTATGGTGGTGAGACGGTGAGGGAGGACAGTGATGGAAATGTGGTGAAGTTCTTACCCCTCTGCTGTTGATGTTGATGATGTTAAGTCCTTTGAGCTGCGGCAGGAAGAATAACAGAAACCATTTCCAGTTTAACTTTGCTTTACTTGGTACCGGCTGATGGCATAACAAGACATGGTACAGTTTGGTTTCAGGTGTTGTTACCAACTCAGGATTTCTCTTAAGGAGTCTTTAGATTTTCTCTCTCTGTCTTTCAGGGTTTCTACTTTATCTAGATCTTACAGTCTTTACCACCTTTGAAGAGCTCCCCGCCAGTCCTACGGTCTGTATCTAGGAGATAAGGTCTGTCCACTACCCGGTCTGGACAGGGCAACCCGAGAATAAAAGGTTCCCCTCCAGCACCGCAGTAAATGTCTGTCCCTTTTTATTTCTCCTAGTGTCCTGAACCGGTTTTCAGTCCTGAGGGGAGAGGTACCTTTGTGGTGCTGTCAGCAACCCGTTTCTGATGGGCCTACAGCTCGTCGGTTTTTCAGTCAGGGATGAACTCCTGGCTGCCTCGGTTGTCATTGTCACCGGTGTCCCCTCAACATGACCAGCTGGCTCCTACCAGCTCTGGCCCGTTGCCATCTGTCCTGGGTCCCCACATAAAGATGGGGTACCCTCCACTCAGCTGGGCTGCCAGGCCTGACCACTCTGTCTGCCTTCCCAGCACCGACTAAGGTAAACTGTCAACTGTCACTCTACTCTATCCTAAGCTCTGCCCCCACCTGTGGAACCTACCATATTACCAGTTCCCCCTACTCTAAGTGGTGCGGTCCTAAGTGAGTGCTAAAAATAGACTCCATAAGATTTAACTCCTAACCTAGCAACTTACAATAATATTACATATAGATATTAAATGCAATACCACTCTGTGGTGCATACCCGCAGGGGCGCCACACAGAGGCTGTGCTGCTGGGGTATACAGAGGCTGTGTGCTGGGTATACAGAGCTGTGCTGCTGGGGTATACAGAGACTGTGCTGCTGGGGTATACAGAGAGCTGTGTGCTGGGGTATACAGAGGCTGTGTGCTGGGGTATACAGAGGCTGTGCTGCTGGGTATACAGCGGAGGCTGTGTGCTGGGATTATACAGAGGGCTGTGGCTGCTGGGGTATACAGAGGCTGTGCTGCTGGGGTATACAGGTGCTGATGTACAGAGGCTGCTGCTGGGTATAATGGGCTTTGGGTAAGAGGCTGTGCTGTGGCTGTGATATACAAGAAGGCTGTGCTGGGCTGTGGGTATATCAGAGGCTGTGCTGCTATATATATATGAGGCTGCGATGGGTATAAAGTGGCTGCGATGGGCTATTATAATATGGAGGCTGCTGTGGGTATATGAGGGCTGCTGTGGGCTGTATTATATTTGGAGGCTGCGATGGTATATATAATATGGAGGCTGCGTGGAGACTGCTGCTATATATATATATATGGAGGCTGCGATGGGCTTATATATAAATGGGCTGCGTGCATATATATATATATGGAGCCTGGCATAGGCTCCAATATATATTATTTGGAGGCTGTGCGTAATAATATGAGCTGTGCTGCTGTATAATTATTGAAGCTGCGCTGGGCTGCAAGCTCCAATAATATATAGCTGCACAGCTCAATACTATATACAGGCCAGCACAGCCTCCAAATAATATATACAACCCGCAGTCTCTATATTATATATACAGCCCGGCAGCCTCCATATTATATATAAGCCACCCACGAGCCTCTATATTATATATACACAGCCTGCAGCTTCTATATTATATTAATGTATCATGGTTTGTGCTAAAGGGGCCCACTGATACTGTTTAGCCCGGGGCCCACAAAAACCTGGAGCCGGTCCTGGGAGGCAGCAGTGTTGTAAAGCCCTCTACGGGTAGGGCTGACCCCCAGGGCAGCAGATGGTACCTGAGTGAGTTGGTAGTTATGTCTCTGGTGCTCACGACGCATCAAGAAAGTTCACAGACACAGTGGGTTGCAGTCTTTAGATCTTTTACTCACTGTTACTTGTGCAACAGCCCGCTGAGTGCTGGGTTCTCTGAGCCAGGGATCCAGCTACTCCCAGGTAGTAGGATGACACGTAACCAGTAAGCCTTCTCTTTCCTTCCTCAGTCATCTCACACTGCGCTTGCTTCGCCCTCCTGGCTTGTGCCTCACCACACAGAGCTCTGAGCCAGCAGTTGTGGATTTTTCTTAGGGCCACTTTGTAGTATCTCCCTTAACCCTCTCTTTGCCACCTTTTCAGCAGTTGTGTGCAGTTGTCGACTGTATCACCATGGAAGTACTGTAGCGACCGGTGGTAAGGCCGCGGGTGTGTGTGTATGTCTTGCTTCAACAGAATCCCCATACTCAGATTTAACCGGTAGTAACATTTCTTTACTGTAAAACATGTCTATAACACAGTCAACTGATCTAGCTGCACACATGTATATGGTGGGGTCTCTGGATCTTCACTTCTTCCGGGTACGCAGCTAGCAAAGAAAAAAACACAACAATGGAGATATCTTTCCCTAACTTTCCCTAAAATCACGTACCAGTCTATCACAGAAGAAGGTGTCGCTCCCACGTAGCAGGCCTGGGGATCTCACGATGACGGGTCCCGGTGCAGCGCTGAAGGGGGAAACTCCTCAGTCTTCTTCTGTGGTCTCCTTCCGCAGGTAACAGAATCTTTCTTTGTTAGTCTCTCCCAGTCTCAGGGCACACCGAGCAGCAGACGGGAGCCCACAGCAGCACAGAAGTCTCTCTCAGTCTCGGGGCAAACCGATGAGCAGAAGGGAGATCACAGTAGCACAGATGGCTCCCTTATGTCAGTCACAGCCCCTGCACATGTAATCCAGTGGCAATGTCCTGAATTCCGGAGGCAATGTCCTGAATTTGAGTGGGACCCTCGGTAAGGCAAGGTCCTGCAGACCGGGGGTTGCAGCAACGATCTTCACAGGGTATTTCTTCCAAGAATCTGGCTGCAAAAGAGCCCTGTGTCTGTCCTGGCTGCGCTCTCTGGATCTGCACTGTTTTTCTGCTTTCACTTCCTGGGTAAACAACAGAGATGGTGGGGGCTTTCCACCCTCTGTGATTGTACAGTCCACTGATGCCCCCTGGTGGACAAGTGCGGACTGTGCACAGTTCATTTCAGTGTCAATTTCAATAATACAATCTGAATTGTATACCTCATTACAGTACCACAGCCTACGGGTTGCTAGCCGAGCTGGAGCCACCTGGTTCTCTTTCTCTGCTCTTTAGTCAGGTCTCAGGATGAGCTATCACTAGCTCCAGTCCTCTGAACACTTCTCGCAAGTTCTTTCCTCTCTCTGACAGGCTTCCTTCCTATTGCTTCCCTCCAACTCGACTCTTGCTGTTCAACTGTCCTTCTCCTTCTTCTAGATCTTTCCCACTCTATTTATACCCTCTGTCACGTGTCCCACACCATCTATGTGTGTGCTTCCTAACTTCACTCCTCCCAGATGCTCGATCTAACTACTTGTGGCGCCCCTGCGTCCAGGAGGCCACAAAGGGGACTGCAGCCAGGCAGGTAGGACATTGTTGAACAACAACACCCTCACAGCCCACACAACCCACGTGTCAGAGAGGTTACATCCAGCCCTGAGAGTAGAACTATATGAGATCGGAGGGGTGGTGGATTCAGAGGAGTGGGTTGGGCACACCAGAGGTCAGGTGACTGACAGTATATAGTGAGGGGGAGGAGTGAAGGAAGTTAGTAGGCCCAGGGTGCCGAGCTGAAAAGACCAAAGAGTAGGCCGATGTGAGCTCAGCTGTAAAGACTGAAGGACAATCACACTTCTGTGAGTGCAAGGCTAGGAGCGCAGAATCCGTACTGAGCCAGTGTGAGCCAGAGGGGAGAGAAAGCCCGTCTGACGCTGAAGCCACCAGAAGTGTGACAGGACAGAGAGGGACGGTGGAACCCGTGCCCTAGACAGCAGTTGAAGCCACTGACTGCAGGCGGAGTAGCCCTCCTAGTATACTGAAAGGAACAGAGAGAAGGAGCCTGGTAGAGCCTCACACCTGAGGACTGCTAGAGGCTGGGCTAAGTAGAGTGTCGGCTCTAGAGGGGACCGTAGTTCACCCGGCATCCCCAGACAACACGACGAGGGGTCTGAGTTCCAGATTGAGATCCCTAACCCAAAGGACAGGCAGCTCAATGACGCACTTAGGACTCACAGGAGCCCGAGTCACCGTCATACTGTCCAGTGTCGCACAACACAGAGTAAAGAGAACGCAACAGCCTGGAAAGGGACACTAAAGACTGTGTGAGGGGTCACAGGGAGAGAGAGGCCTGGCTGCAGAGCAGAAGGGAACCCGGAGAGGGAGAATGCACCCGTGTGTTAAGAACTGTGCTTAAACTTGTAAAGAACAGCAAATGACTTGTAACCTGCTTGGAAAGAACTCAGAGTAAAGCTTTGGAAAACCCTGAATTGCCTCTCTTGCCTGTCTCTATCTGCACCCCATCTTCCCTCCTACAGATCCAGCCTGTCAGCACCAGCCAGGAGGAGAGATCCCTGCAGCCTGCAAAGTAAGTGTGCTACAACTACACACAATAGACTTAACCCTTACTGCCCCGGGGGATACAGTTCTTCCCACTGGAACTATACCATCTCCGCTGCCACTCCATCACCCCCGGAGATTCTGTAGCAGCGGCGGCCCCCCATCACTGGCCGCACCAAGTGGGTGGCCTCACCCGTGACAAATCCCCTTGTAAATATTCCCCATCTTATTGTGCGGGCCCAGGGACACGGTCAGGACCAAGCCACCCGTGACTTCCCCGGCACCGACCGGTCCGGTACCGAGTACCCCCGTCCCGTGGGGGCTCCACATACTTCCTCTCCACCAATCCCCACTACCCTGGTCCCTCTTTCCACACAGGATCAGGGACTGTGCTCTCCCGTAGGAGTAATCACACCCTGGACCTAGTGTAGAGCGTGGCCGGGGTGTCCTGGCACCGGTCTGTGCCCCTCTTACCCGAAAGTGGGATACTACACCCTAACAGAGGTGCAGTACCTCTGTGGCGACTGGATCTGCAGGGGTGCCACAATAGCCCTCCATATAGCATAGTACAGCCTCACAGTCCTCCATATAGCATAGTGCAGTCACACAGCCCTCCATATAGCATAGTGCAGCCTCATAACCCTCCATATAGCATAGTGCATCCTCACAGTCCTCCATATAGCATAGTGCATCCTCACAGTCCTCCATATAGCATAGTGCAGCCTCATAGCCTCTATATAGCATAGTGCAACCATAGCCCTCCATATAGCATAGTGCATCCTCATAGCCCTCCATATAGTACATGCAGCCTCATGCCTTCCATATAGCATAGTGCAGCATCATAGCCTCCATATAGCATAGTGCAGCCTTATAGCCTCCATGTAGCATAGAGCAGCCTCATAGCTCTCCATATAGCATAGTGCAGCCAAATAGCCCTCCATATAGCATAGTGCAGCCTGATAGCCCTCTATATAGTATAATGCTGCCTCATAACGCTCAATTTATGATAATGCACCCACCCCCTCCATCCCCCACAATTCTCTGGCCACTGTGTAGCACTTATTAAAAACAATAAATTTGTACTCACCTCTCCTGGGTCCCCCGCTGCTCCAGTCTCCTTGTGAAAGCTAAAGACACAGCAGGAGGCAATGTCAGTGTGCGTTCCAAAGTGGAACGCATAAAGCAGGAAGTGTTGCCTACTCCACTGTGTTTAATAAAGAATTGGAAAGACTTGTTTCGCAGTTTATGCTTTTATTTCAGTTTTTTTTAAAATTATCCGGTGTGGATTAGTGTTTAAAGTGATTGTGAAACTTTACCACAACAACAAATACCCTCCCCCAGAAAGATAGTAAAGATTAAAGACAAGATCCACTTATTAGGTTGATAAAGAGGAGTGTCAAATAGCAGTACCTATCGCATTTGCATCCGTAGTCATTTATTTAAGTCTCTGAGATGTCTCTAGCTCATCCAGTAGGAATGGAATAAACGTTCTCCCTCCTTTTTCCTCTAGAAGTTCCCCTAGACCAGCGATGTCCAGCTTGTAATGGGTTAACTGTGTGTCAGGAGCTTCCCATGCTGTAGAGCAGTGCTGCCCCCTCCTCCTCTGTGTAGTGACTTAAATAAGGCTGCCTTCACATTTGCGTTCCCCTCTGTAGCGTTGCTGTGGAGGGGAGCCGCAATGTGACCGCAGCACCGCAAGCCCCTATCTTTATAATGGGAGCGCACGGTGCTGCGCTTGACTGCGCATGACAGTGCGCACCCATTCACTGCCATATGTGATCGGTACGCAGGCGGATGCCTGCGCACAAATCACACACTCTCGTCCGCACCAGAAATGCAACATGTCGCGTCCCTGGTGCGGACAAGACTGGGTGATTTGTGCGTACAGATCACATATGGCAGTGAATGGGTGTGCACAGTCATGTGCAGTCAAGCGCAGCACCGTGCGCTCCAATTATAAAGATAGGGGCTTGCAGTGCAGCGGTCACATTGCGGCTCCCCTCCGCAGCAACTCTGTGGAGGGGAACGCAAATGTGAAGCCAGCCTAAGTGACTATGGATGCAAATCCCAGGCAGACCTGCTACTAGGTGACTTTGGAAGCAAAATCCAGACAGGATTGAGGGATCTATCTCCTACTCTCTTAGAACCACATAGGAGGGACCTGGGAGCAAGGCAAAACAGGAATAAAGAGAAAGGGATTATCAATCCATTTCATGACACAGAACTGTCTTTGATTAAAGAGAGAGAAGCCGAAGAAACCGGAAGGGACCAATAAAAGCATACTATACAGTTGCTGATGAAGTGGACTCTTTCAACAAATAAGTCCTGAAAACCATTGCTCAACGAGGACCACCACATAGAAGCGGTCTACCCAGTGCTACGAACCAGGGTTATCATATAGAGACTAACCACATCATACGTGATATAAGAAAAAGATCTGAACCGAAGTGCCCCTGATGAGCCTCCCATGAAATAATAGAGGCGAAATGCGTAGGGCGGGATTATACCACACTGGTGGATCATACATCATGTATATCACACTATACCACTGATTTAGGACCTGTGACGGGGTGTGGGAGCAGACCACCAGACCACGGTAGGCCAACGCTGAGTCTACTTACCAAAGATATCTGATAATAAGGGATACTGCCGCGGGTCATATCTTGGAGACTGATTGTGTCCGGGAACACCCAAGGCAACAACTCCAGCACAACATTGAACAAGCAGCGATAGGTACTGCTATTTGACACCCCTCTTTATCAACCTAATAAGTGGATCTTGTCTGTAATCTTTACTATCATTTTTTTTATCATCAATAGTATTTATTGAAATTATTAAGAATATTACATAGAACAATGAATTAATAGGTCACATGAAAACTTCACAATAAGGGAGGGGAGTTCCCCGCGGGAGGGGGAAGGAGGGCGGGGAGGGAGTATAACATTTTTTCCCCATAAGTAAGGAAAGTGGAGAGCATAGGTCAAAGACTGTAGTAGCAAGGATCACTCGGTCTTGCTGAGTTCTGAGTGTCGACTTGTCGACGCGTTGTTTGAGGGGAGAAGTCGGGCAGGAGTAAGCGATAGGGTAGAAGCTCAATGATGCGTCCTAAAGGGTTGTTGTTGTTGATATTATAGAGCCAGTATTTTTGGTCTTGCTTGAATGGCTGTATCATTGCTCGAGGCCTCAGCCAGACTTTCCCCACGGCTTCAGGAAAACAGTTATTGAGTCATAGGCAGTGCTACTTATTTATGCCAAGGGGAACCGCCCAGTGATCCTATACATTCAAGTCAACCATAAAACAGACCTGCGGTCTAACAGTAATAAGACCTCTAGAGAGGACTTATATAAGGGGAAAAAAAGGGGGCCAGACAGGGGGGGGAGAAGGTAGGGGAGGGGAAGAGCTAACGATTGGAAAAAAGAGCAAGTAGGGGGTGAAAAGCGAGGGGAAGGGGGCGGGGGCAGGGGGCAAGGAGCAACTCCCCCGGACCTCAAGGTTGAACTGGGAAGGGGCTCGGGGATAGCATTAAGGGAGTAGGGCAAATAGGAGCGAGAGGTCAGGGAGGAGGGAGGAGGGGGGAGAGGAGAATGGAATAGGAAAAAGGAGGGGGAAAGGAGAAAGCTTCCCCTTAATACCGACCAGGGGTCTCAATGGGGAATCTGCATTGCGAGGGGGTGATTGGCCCATAGGGCCCACCCCTCCGAGACATAACGCCTGGAGCCACAATCCAGAGCCAGGTAATATTCGTGGCAAAAGATGTTGTTAATTCTGTCAGAGAGGTCGCTTATTGTGGCGGGGCGAGGAGTGTTTCCACTTCGTCACATTGCAGATTCTGGCTGCTGTCAGGACAAAGGTCATAAGGTGGCGAATTACTGGGGGGAAAGACATGATCCCCACATGCAGGACCGCTGTTTGCGGGGCGAGGGGTATCATTGAGCCAATGATGGAGTCAAGGAGGCCGGACACAAGTTGCCAAAATTGAGTGATTTTGGGGCATTTCTACCACATGTGGGCCAGATCTCCTTTCTGGCCGCATTGCCTCCAGCAGAGGGGGGATGATCCTTTGCTGTATTAGATAATTTTGTGTGGGGGGTATACCACCTCAGGTGAATCTTTTTTAGGAGTTCCAGGTGGTTGATACACCTGGAAGCAGTTATCACACAATGTGTAGCATCTTCCCATTCCTCTGCTCCCGCCTGAAAGCCCAGCTCCTCCTCCCACCTTTGTGTCTATGATAAGCTTGAGGGAGCGTTTTGCTCCTGTAGATCAGAGTATAGAAGGGAAAGGCATTTTGAGGGTCTTGGGACCGACAGGAGCGAACGTCAGAGAGCTGTGGGGGCTTCCGGGGGACACAGGTCGTGATGGAACGCATCCGAGTGGATAAAATGTGAGATCTGGAGGAATAGCAGAAAGGAACTGGTCAGGGAAGGGTATTTGGTTGTGAACTCCCCCAGAGTCATCACTCGGCGACCGAGGAGGATGTCACTCAGATTTTCGGGGCCTCCATCTCTCCATGGCGAGAGATTCAGTGAAGGCATGAACCATCGCAGAGCCCTCAAGGGTAACTAATCGGGGGGGAAGCTTGGCTCAATTTCTCTTAAAATGACCCCAAACATTCAACAATTCCCTGATAAGAGGAAGCAAGGGGCGGGGGTAGCATCGGTAGGATGGAGAGGCTCCCTGACACAGGGGTGCTATAGAGGTTCTGTGCTGATGCGCATTGACATGGATGTGCGTTCTTGGGGATACACATCCATGTGAAGCGGGCGCTGAGGGTGGCAGGCGGCGCGGGCCCCTGTGCCTCCAGGCTTCCACTCAATTATAATAAACAAGAAGAGAGCCAGCACTACCTGTGGATAGTATGCAATGTTAAATGTCACTGCACATATTCAGTCCAAACTGTATTTATATACCGTATATACTCGTGTATAAGCCGACCCGTGTATAAGCCGACCCCCCTACTTTTGCCCCCAAAACCTCGGAAAACCTATTGACTCGTGTATAAGCCGAGGGTGGACCCCAGCACAGGTATACAGCCCCCAGCAGTGTGGTATATAGGCCCCCCAGTGGTAGTATACAGCAGCCTCCCCAGTGGTATGCAGGCCCCAGCAGTATATACAGCAGCCTCAGTGGTATACAGCAGCCCTTAGGTAGTACACAGCAGCCCCAGAGGTATACACAGCAGCCCCAGGGGTATACACAGCAGCCCCAGGGGTATACACAGCAGCCCCAGGGGTATACACAGCAGCCCCAGGGGTATACACAGCAGCCCCAGGGTGTACACAGCAGCCCCAGGGGTGTACACAGCAGCCCCAGGGTAGTACACAGCAGCCCCAGGGGTAGTACACAGCAGCCCCAGGGGTATATACAGCAGCCCCAGGGGTGTACACAGCAGCCCCAGGGGTAGTACACAGAAGCCCCAGGCCCCCCTCACTGTTTGGCGCCCCCACCTCAGGATGGCCCCCCCCGCACGCAGCGCTGCGCTCATACATTACCAGCCTGTCAGCTGTCATCCTCCGGTGGCGGATCGCGGCTCCCGGCTCCGGCTTCCATCTTCATCTGTGTCTCCCTGCTTTGTGACCGGGGCTCATCGCGATGACGTCATCGCGACGCCGGCCGGTCATGTGACATGCAGGAAGACACAGATGAAGATGGAAGCCGGAGCCGGGAGCCGCGATCCGCCACCGGAGGATGACAGGTGACAGGCTGGTAATGTATGAGCGCAGCGCTGCGTGCGAGGGGGGGCCATCCTGAGGTGGGGGCGCCAAACAGTGAGGGGGTCCCGTATATACTCGCGTATAAGCCGAGGGGAGAATTTTCAGCCCAATTTTTGGGCTGAAAAACTCGGCTTATACGCAAGTATATACGGTAATTGATAAAATCGAGATTTTTGGCATATAATTTACTAAATTTTTGAGCTACCCTGCCATTTCAAGGGAAATCTCATTATGGCGGTTCTACTCTATGTATTTTTTTATTTCATATGAGTTATGCCATATGACCTCCACATAGAAAAAAACGAAACAATAAAAGCAACACTTACCTGGAGAGTTTCAGAACCGCTCCCATGATGAACTATACAGGCACATAAAGACAGAACAGGCTCCAGCATATAAATATATAAAGGACCGAGGGCAGTCATATTGGGCAAACATCACAAACGCATTTTGAAAGAAAGAGACCAAAGATGTTGTTGAAACCCAATTAAAGTACTTAATTGTCCACACCAATATGCTTGCATACATATAATTTATTTAAGTAAATGGTGGTACAAAGAGGTAAACAATAAAATCAGGAGAGTGTGGGGAGGGGGGAGAGGAGGGATGAGAGGAGACTGGAGAAGCAAAGGACCAAATAAACCTCACCCTGGTTGCAGTTGACAAATGCCTATGCTCAATAGTATAGCAGAACAGACCAGCCAGAAAAGTGCGGGTCTGTCAGCCAGCTAAATGATCAGAGCTAAAGGCAAATCCATCTTACACTTACCCATGGGTGTATGTACCGGGGGTCCTGTGCACTCCTGCCTCCGTCTCATATGAGGCCCCGACACGTGTTTCGCGTCCGGCTTTCTCAAGGGGCAGGTGGTCACTCATCCCTCCTCTCCCCCCTCCCACACTCTCCTGATTTTATTGTTTACCTCTTTGTACCACCATTTACTTAAATAAATTATATGTATGCAAGCATATTGGTGTGGACAATTAAGTACTTTAATTGGGTTTCAACAACATCTTTGGTCTCTTTCTTTCAAAAGGCTCCAGCATATGCAGCTGCCACACATGCCTAGACATTTCAGAAATAACACTCACAGCGCCAGACCAGTGTCTTCCTTGTTAAAGGTGGAGCAGGCCCAAGCAAATGGTCGTTGCAATTGACAAAGACTGTGGACAGGGTAAGATAGTGTGGCGCCCCTGCGACAGGACGGCCACAGGGTGAACTGCAGCTAGACAAGGTAAGACGGTCAACTCACAAAACACCCACACACAGACACACTCCAACACTAAGCCAATCACTCTATGTTGGGCAAGGGGTCGCGGGAGTTTAGAGACGTGTGGATGGGAAGAAGGACAGATCACGGACAAGTGGGTGGAGGAACTGTAGCGAGTTAGCCACTGGAACACTAAGTTGGCAAGACAATCGATCGAGGATTCCCTGGAGGTAGGATGCCCAGGAGGGAGCTTGCCCTGGAAGGTGGAGAAGGAAAACGATCCCCAAGCCGATACACCATAAAGTTGGAAGTGGAGAGACTGAATGAGCCTGGAGAGCCTAAGTGAACCTGAGTCACTGGAAGGCTAGGCCAGGACAGCTAGAGAGTCGGCTCTGTAGACATGACTGGGGAAACTTCATGACCCTAACTAAAAGACATTCCAGCGGGGTGGGGACTCTATAACCCGTGACCTAACTACCACTACGGAGTAGGACAAAGCCATCATACTAGTGCTAGTGACCCGAGAAGGGGGACTACTCACTACAGAGCCCGTGATGGCCGGACTGAACCCGTAGGTGAGGACAGGTAAAGAACTGAAAGGTCTGAATGGTACTTTGAGGGGAGTGATGGAGAGGAGCCGTCTAATCTGCAGTGAGAACCCGGGCTCGGAGCTATGGTGGTGGTGGGAAAGAACTGGGACTGTTGTAAACTGTGTTGCAGTGTCAAAAGTAGAGTACCTGGTCAGCTCAAAAGTGTGTGAGACTGATATTTATTTCATAAAGCTGTAGTGAAATCTCCACCTGTGGAGCCGCAGACTGAATCTGAGTGCTGGCTGGAGGAGCTGCAAAGGAGACACAGTGCAGCATCAAGAGCACACCACCTTCCATTAAACTTGCTTTGGGGACAACCAGCCCTACCCGTGGAGAGCTTATCTTCCAGGCTGCCCCTTATCATTGTCCCCAGCAGGAATACGGCAGCGGTGGTCTACATTGACCACACACCATGGGTGGCATCATGAAATTCCATAAACTATTCCCCTTTTGATTGCCGCACCTAGGACGACGGGATCGGACCACGGCACCCTGACACCCCAGAGACAGCAGCATAGCCCGGTCCCGGGTACCCCGGTTCTTGGGGGTGCAACAATAGCTGATTGTGAACAGCTACCAAGATTTGCCACAATCAAAACAGAAGGAATAGCAAACTAAAGCAGGTGTGCATGGCACAGTGGGGGTCAGCCACATACAGGGCCACCGTCAGCACCCGACATACCTGGGCAAGTGCCGGGGCCCTGAACTGCTGGGGGGGCCCACTGGTTGTCAGGGACTGGCAGCCCTGACAGCCAGGGGCCCATTAGGTACAGACAACCATGAGAACAACCAGCCTCAGCAAGCAGCTGAGTGCTCAGCTGAGATGCCAGTGCACATGGCTAATTTGCATGCGATGCAGATTAGCCATGTGCTGGCTCCAGGGAGCAGTGGAGCTTCCTCCTCTGACTACAGCATGATGAGTCATCACTGTGCCCTCATCATACTGCTGCAGCCAGCAGGAAGGAGGAAGCTCCACAGTCCCGGGAGCCTTCTGCTATAAGGATGTGGTGGGGAAGAATCTGAGGAGGACACAGCCCCAGGGAGCGGATGGAAGGTGAGTATGATCAGGTTTTTTTTTTACAATGTGCAGCAGGATTATATGTACCATGGAGGCTGTGTGCTGGGGTATATAGAGGTTGTGTGCTGGGGTATATAGAGGCTGTGTGCTGGGGTATATAGAGGCTGTGTGCTGGGGTATATAGAGGCTGTGTGCTGGGGTATACAGAGGCTGTGTGCTGGGGTATACAGAGGCTGTGTGCTGGGGTATACAGAGGCTGTGCTGCTGGGGTATACAGAGGATGTGTGCTGGGGTATGCAGAGGCTCTGTGCTGGGGTATATAGAGGCTGTGTGCTGGGGTATACAAAGGCTGTGTGCTGGGATATATAGAGGCTGTGTGCTGGGTGAGTATGATCAGGTTTTTTTTTTACAATGTGCAGCAGGATGGGGATTATATGTACCATGGAGGTTGTGTGCTGGGGTATATAGAGGCTGTGTGCTGGGGTATATAGAGGCTGTGTGCTGGGGTATATAGAGGCGTGTGCTGGGGTTACAGAGGCTGTGCTGCTGGGGTATACAGAGGCTGTGCTGCTGGGGTATACAGAGGCTGTGTGCTGGGGTATATAGAGGCTGTGTGCTGGGTATACAGAGGCTGTGTGCTGGGATATATAGAGGCTGTGTGCTGGGTGATATATCAGGAGCTGTGCTGCTGGGGATTATACCAGGAGGCTGTGTGCTGGGTATAAGAGGCTGTGTGCTGGGTATAAGAGGTGCTGTGCTGGGGTATATAGAGGCCGCTGTTGCTGGGGTATAAGAGGCTGTTGCTGGGGTATAAGAGGCGCTGTGCTGGGGTATACTAGAGGCTGTGTGCTGGGTATACAGAGGCTGTGTGCTGGGATATACAGAGGCTGTGTGCTGAGGTATACAGAGGCTGTGTGCTGGGTATACAGAGGCTGTGTGCTGGGGTATACAGAGGCTGTATGCTGGGGTATATAGAGGCGCTGTGCTGGGGTATATAGAGGCGTGTGCTGGGTATATAGAGGCGCTGTACTGGGGTATATAGAGGCTGTGCTGAAGTATAAGAGTGCTGTGCTGGGGTATACAGAGGCGGTCCTAGGGTATATGAGGCTGTGTGCTGACTGTATATTGCGGGTATAGGAGGCTGCATGCTGGGGTATATGGAGGCTGCTGCTGGGTACATGTGGCTTGCTGCAGAGGTATATGAGGCCTTGCTGATGTATATGGAGACTGTGCTGGGGTATATGGAGGCTGTGCTGGGGTATACAGAGGCGGTCCTAGGTGTATATGGAGGCTGTGCTGACTGTATATTGTCGGCATATGGAGGCTGCTGCTGGGGTATATGGAGGCTGCTGCTGTGGTATATGGTGGCTGCTGCAGAGGTATATGGAGGCCTTGCTGATGTATATGGAGACTGTGCTGGGGTATATGGAGGCTGCTGCTGTGCTGTATATATAATATGGAGGCTGCAATGGGCTATATATATATTATTTGGAGGCTGTGCTGTATATATAATATGGAGGCTTTGCTGGGGCTGTATATATTATTTGGAGGCTGCTGCTGGGCTGCCACAGCTTCCAAATAATATATACAGCCTGGCACAGCCTCCAAATACTATATACAGGCCAGCACAGCCTCCTAATAATATATACAACCCGCAGTCTCTATATTATATATACAGCCCGGCAGTCTCCATATTATATATACAGCCCTGAACAGCCTCTATATTATATATAGAGCCCACCCACGAGCCTCTATATTATATATACACAGCCTGCAGCTTCTATATTATATTAATGTATCATGGTTTGTGCTAAAGGGGCCCACTGATACTGTTTCGCCCGGGGCCCACAAAAACCTGGAGCCGGCCCTGGCCACATATCAGTACTGAAAAACAAGAAGAGAGCCAGCACAACCTGTGGATGGTATACTGTGTATACCCCAGTGTCTCCTGTAATACATATTCCTCAGCTCCAGTGTCTTCTGTGATATTTATGAACCAGCATCTCCTGTGAAGTACATGCCCAGGTCTCCTGCAATGCTATGCCCCAGCGTCTCCTGTGATATTTATGCCCAAGCATCTCCTGTAATGTATATGCTCCAGACTCTACTATAATTTACATGCCCAGCATTTCCTGAGATGTATATACCCTAGCCTCTTCAGTGCTGTGTATCCCCCAGCATCTTCTGTGTTGTATATGCCCCATCGTCTTCTGCTATGTAGAATGTTCCAGCATCTCCTTCGATGTATATGCGCCAGGCATAGCGTTTCCTGTGATGTATATGCCCCAGTGTCTCCTTTCATGTAAATGTCCTAGTGTCTCCTGTGATGTATATGACCCAACCTCTACTTCAATGTACATGCTCCAGTGTCTTTTTGTTATGTATATGCTGCAGCCCCAGCATCTCCTGTGTGATATCAATATCCCTGTCTCTCCTGTGATTTATATGCCACAGCATCTCCTGTGATATATATGCCCCAATGTCTCTTGTGGTGGATATGACACAGCATCTCCTACAATGTATATGCCCCAGGACCAGCATCTCTTACAATTATGCCCTAGTCTCTCCTGTGATGTATATGTGTCACGAGAGTCTCCTGTCCTTGAGAGACATGTGATAGTTGGGGTATCTAAGTCTCGCATTGTCTTCTGAGGTTTTAGATATATTTGCTTTCTATTGATGCAGCAAGGGTTAAGAACGCTTTCCTTGCTGGTAGTTCCATGTCAGTTCTATCTAGATGCAGCCGGTTTATGACTTTCTTTTCCCTTTAAATATCACATGCCCATAACCTGATGCCGGAGGTCAGCAATGTTTTAAGCTGCAGTCTTAATTTTAGGATTTCTTTATGGATTTCCTCTTTGTTAGATTGGAGTAGGGACACTTCCAACTCTCTAATTCTTTTAACAATTATTTCAGTATCTTTAGTGTTCATGCGTTTCAATCTAGAATTGAGTTGCATAAGTTGCCCTCTTAGTACTGCCTTATGGGCTGTCCACGGTGTGGATATCGAGACATCCGCAGTGTCGTTCTCTTTGAAGTATAGGCCAATAGAATTTTGTATTAATTCCTTATATTGTGGGTGGTGAAACAGGTAAGAATTAGCTCTCCAATTTCCCTGGGGTATATGGGCAGTGAGTGGGGTCAATTCGAATACTACTGGTGAATGATCTGACCAAGATCTGGGAAGAATACTAATTTTTTTAAATTTATGTAACGTGTGTATGTCTGTCAAGACCTAGTCTATTCAGGCGAAGGATTTATGGGCTTCTGAATAGTGTGTAAATTCTATTGATGAAGAATTTAAGCAACGGAACACATCATATAGTTCCTCTTTATCTATCCATGGATTCAAAGATGTATTGGAGTTTCTTGACTTGTTTGACTTGTTTTTTGACTTGTTTGACTTGTTTTATAAGAGTTTCCAAAGCTAACTTCTACTACTGCATGAATAAGCAAACCAAACTCTTCGCCAAACGGATAAAAACACATAGACTTAAAACAAGGATAATACAAATTAAAGATAACTATGATACTATCCAAAAAAATCCTAAAAACATCTCGGAAATTTTCGCAAACTTCTATAGAAAACTCTATAACCTCAAACTAGAAAAACAGGAACCCCTCCCTGAAATGCAAGACATAAACAAATTTCTAGACTCCATCCAGCTTCCTTCTATCTCAGAAGAAGAACTAAAATTTCTAAACTCTCCCTTTACAGATTTTGAAATTTTAGAAACCATCAAAATATTAAAAAGAGGTAAATCCCCGGGCCCCGATGGATTCCAGAATGAATATTATTTAACATTCCAATCCTCTCTCGCACCCTACCTCACAAAATTGGCGAACTCTCTCACTACCAATAAAGGTGCCCTCCCGGCAGAAATGCATGAAGCTCTGATCTCGGTTATTTACAAAAATAAAGGAGATAAGGAAAATGTTACTAACTATCGGCCAATATCTCTCCTCAACTCAGATTTTAAAATTATTACCAAAACAATTAATAACCGACTACAGAAAGTCACCCCCAAACTATTACAGGGAGATCAGGTGGGGTTCGTACCGGGCAGAAATACTACTGATGCCACGAGGCGAGCTCTTAATTTGATTTCTTGTGTGGAGGAAACAAAGACACCAGCACTAGTAGTAGCTGTCGATGCCGAAAAGGCATTCGATAGAGTACATTGGAATTACCTTTTCCAAACGTTACACAAATTCGGCATTCAGGGAGGAATCCTGAATGCAATTGAATCACTATACTTCCAACCTACGGCCAAAATATTAACTAATAACACTTTATCTGATAAATTTATCCTTACTAATGGAACTAGGCAGGGCTGCCCTCTTTCTCCTACCCTTTTTGACTTATTCATAGAGCCATTGGCTGAAATGATACGTTTGAATCCTTATATAAAAGGAATCCCCCTCCAACATAGGCAATTTAAAATCTCGCTGTTTGCTGACGATATCTTCCTGATACTAACGGACCCTTTAGTTTCAATGTGACATCTCCTAGACACCATACGAAATTTTTCCAGAGTCTCTCACTATAAAATCAACCTTGCAAAAACACAAATCTTACCTCTTAACATTGACCAACAAAACACTGGAGATTCTTAAGTTGGAGTTTCCCTTATCCTGGGAACACAACACTCTCGACTACTTAGGGATTAAGATCTCTAAACCACTCTCAAATATCATAGACATTAATTACGCAGAAATATATAAAACCGTACAAACAGACCTTCTCCACATGAAAAAAATTGAAATGTCCTGGTTAGGGAAAATCAACGCATATAAGATGTGTATCCTCCCAAAACTTCTCTACTTATTTAGATCTATTCCCCTCAAAATTCCTTGTAAATGGCTGCAAAAACTCCAGATGCAGATCTCCAAGTTTGTTTGGAATGATGGTAAGCCTAGAGTTGCCAAGACTACACTTATAAAAGGGAGAACTAGAGGCGGACTTGCTCTTCCAAATTTATATGCTTACCATCATGCTATCTTGATCAAATATAGTCGTGACTGGTGGAGGGAACATGACCGACCTAATTGGTTAGAACTAGAAGAACCCAAAAACATGAGGAACAAAATGGGCCTAGCGGTTATAGCTCATCTCTGCGATAAAAAAAGACCACTTCCTAAAAATCCAATCACTAAAACCATAATCCAATCCTGGAAGTTACTACTCAACTATTCAAGCAAAACGCATAAATATTCCCCCCCGTCCTGGATACCCATTGAAGTATTTGAAGTGATTGCCCCCAAAATTGAACTAGAGTCATGGAAATTAAAGGGAATTACTTATATATCTGATATTGTAGACGGTAATAATTTACTCCTCCCATTTCACGTAATCAGAAACAAATTTGATTTGGATACCTCAGAAGTTAGCAAGTGGACTAAATTAGAAAAACTGGTTCAGACTCATGATCTTAAATTCTCTCTGCCACAAAACCTAGTTCAAATGGTTAAATACTTCCAAAGCAACGTGTTCTGGAAAACCAGTACTATTTACCAATCCTTTAACTTAGATATTATTACTCAAAAAACAACAAACTTGGTGGCATGGGAGAAAGAACTTGCCCTAGATATTAGTCTGGACCAAATACAACATATTTTTGACAACATATACTCTGCCGTTCCCTGTTACTCATTAATTGAAACCCATTACAAAATCTTTACCAGATGGTATTTAACCCCCTATAGACTACACCTTATTCACGATCAAAACTCCCCATTGTGTTGGAGAAATTGTACGGAGGTTGGTTCTTTATCACATATATTTTGGCACTGCAAATCCCTCAGATCATATTGGGATAAAATAAACCTTCTAATAAGTGATGTTACAGGACTACAGGTTCAACTTACGGAGGAATTAGTGCTTCTACTTATTGGAATCGACCTAATTCCCAAACTTCATAGACCAATTGTGTCCCATATTGTATTAACTGCAAAAAATAACATAGCTACTAAGTGGAGAGACCCTCTTCCTCCGAGCTTTGAGGATACTATTGATAAAATAGGATCCCATAATGTTTATGAATATGCTTACTCACTTAGGCATAACCTTTTTAAGAAAATATAAAAAGAAATGGCGTTATTGGAATGCCTTTATGCCCTCTCCACATATTCCCAGAGACATGGACAATGTATACTAACTGCTCAGATACATTAGACCACCCTGCTTGAGACTCACTTGGATCTTAGGTCACTTACGTTTATGGCTGTATTGACTACCCCACCTAATGATAGCGCGTGAAATGATATGTACATACCGTATATACTCGTGTATAAGCCGAGTTTTTCAGCACAAAAAATGTGCTGAAAAGTCCCCCCTCGGCTTATACACGAGTATATACGGTAATAAAAAAAAAAAAAAAAATATACAGCCCCCCCGTGGTATACCGGGCCCCCCCTGTGGCAACCTGTAAAGGAAGCGATGATTATACTTATCGGGTCGCCGACGCCGACGCCGCCGCTCTGTCACCGTCCGTCACCGCGCTGCTCCTGGTCTTCATGCTTCCTTCACCGTCGCACAGGAAATGACGTCATTTTCTGTGCGCCGATGAAGGAAGCATGAAGACGGGAAGGAGCGCGGTGACGGACGGTGACAGAGCGGCGGCGTCGGCGTCGGCGACCCGATAAGTATAATCATCGCTTCCTTTACAGGTGGCCACAGGGGGGCCCGGTATACCAGGCGGGAGGGCTGTATACAGCCGGGTACCGCTGTATACAGCGGGGGCTGCTGTATACAGCGGGGGCTGCTGTATACCCCTCTGGGGCTGCTAAATACCCCTCTGGGGCTGCTGTACACCCCTCTGGGGCTGCTATATACCCCTCTGGGGCTGGGGCTGCTATATACCCCTCTGGGGCTGGGGCTGCTGTATACAGCTCTGGGGCTGCTGTATACAGCGCTGGGGCTGCTGTATACCCCTCTGGGGCTGCTATATACCCCTCTGGGGCTGCTATATACCCCTCTGGGGCTGCTATATACCCCTCTGGGGCTGGGGCTGCTGTATACCCCTCTGGGGCTGCTATATACCCCTCTGGGGCTGCTATATACCCCTCTGGGGCTGGGGCTGCTGTATACCCCTCTGGGGCTGCTGTATACAGCTCTGGGGCTGCTGTATACCCCACTGGGGCTGCTGTATACCCCTCTGGGGCTGCTGTATACCCCTCTGGGGCTGCTGTATACCCCTCTGGGGCTGCTATATACCCCTCTGGGGCTGCTGTATACCCCTCTGGGGCTGCTGTATACCCCTCTGGGGCTGCTATATACCCCTCTGGGGCTACTGTATACCCCTCTGGGGCTGGGGCTGCTGTATACCCCTCTGGGGCTGCTGTATACAGCTCTGGGGCTGCTGTATACCCCTCTGGGGCTGCTATATACCCCTCTGGGGCTGCTGTATACCCCTCTGGGGCTGCTGTATACCCCTCTGGGGCTGCTATATACCCCTCTGGGGCTACTGTATACCCCTCTGGGGCTGCTGTATACAGCTCTGGGGCTGCTGTATACAGCTCTGGGGCTGCTGTATACCCCTCTGGGGCTGCTATATACCCCTCTGGGGCTGCTGTATACCCCTCTGGGGCTGCTGTATACCCCTCTGGGGCTGCTATATACCCCTCTGGGGTACTGTATACCCCTCTGGGGCTGCTGTATACCAGCTCTGGGGCTGCTGTATACAGCTCTGGGGCTGCTGTATACCCTCTGGGGCTGCTATATACCCCTCTGGGCTGCTGTATACCTCTGGGGCTGCTGTATACAGCTCTGGGGCTGCTGATACCCTTGGGGCTGCTGTATACAGCTCTGGGGCTGCTATATACCCTCTGGGGCTGCTGTATACAGCTCTGGGGCTGCTGTATACAGCTCTGGGGCTGCTGTATACCTCTGGGGCTGCTGTATACCCCTCTGGGGCTGCTGTATACACTGGAGGCTCTGTATACTACCACTGGGGAGGCTGCTGTATATACCACTGGGGAGGCTGCTGTATAACCACTGAGGGGGCTGTTATACCACCACTGCTGGGGGCTGTATACCTGTGCTGGGTGTATACCACCCTCGGCACTTTATATACACGAGTCAATAGGTTTTCCCAGGTTTTGGGGGCAAAAGTAGGGGGGTCGGCTTATACACGGGTCGGCTTATACACGAGTATATACGGTAGTTCATTTGTTAATGTATATTGACGGAGTAATTCTGTTATGAACAATCCGTCCTATCTGTAATTGCTAATATTATCTTTTTATTTCCCTACATTGTAATTAATGTTTCTAATTGTACATGTTATTGTATTACTATTATCGAGTTGTATACTCTATTCTTTAATTAATACGCTCAGTAATGCATTCGTGAGCTACCTGTTTTGCATAGTAAATTCAATAAAAATCATTTGAAAACATAACCTGATGCTGGTTATAGAATACCTTCATTCTGAACTATCCCCCATGGTGGAAGGAAGTCTCTTGATGCTGAAGCTGAGTATCTTGCTGGTCTGGTGTTTAGCTGCATTTGTTGGTGTATATTCTTTTTGTGTATTTCCCCCTGTTTGTCTTCCTTCTTCTGTGTCTTATTACCATAGTGGTAAAGTCTATTGCACTCATCGGCCTTTGCACTACTCTGTGACTGGAGGAACAGCCAGGGACTAGGCACGTGGCGGCCAGAGTGATGGGAGGACGAGGACTTGTATAGGGACACAGGATGGTGTCAGGAAGTGTCCTGTCTCCCCTCTCCCTACAGCTGGGCCTTCCTTCCCATCCCCATGTTCAAAATTAAAAAGCAACTGTGCTTCTCTAATCATTTACCTAAACTATTGGGTTAATTACTCTGTGATTAACATTGCAGGACTAAAAACTCATATGCATTGGCAGTCCGACACCTGCTGCTATGATTGACATCTCACAGTGAATATACTGTACAATCTCTACTGAGAGTCTGGTAAGGTCAGGGGTAGCTATCTCAGCTAAGGTACAGTTGAAACCATAAGTTAAAAATACACATATGCATGTTTTTCTCACTATCTAACATGAAGTCAGAATAAACCTTTCCTGTTTTAGGTCACTAAGGATTACCATAATTATTTATATTTGCTCAATGCCAGAAAAATGAGAGCAAGAAAATGTTTTATCTTCAATCTCTTTGTATTGATGATAAAGGTAATGTAACAGTATGGAAAAAGAGGTTAGAATCAGAGATCACATAAAAATAAACAATAAACATAGAAATTTCTTAAGCAGTATGTGAGTGATAATGAACGAAGGGGGTACACCAAATGGGACCCCTTGGAAACGCTAGATTAACAGACGAGAACATATCTGAGCGTACATCAACCTTAGAATACTGAAATCTATTCAGAGAAAGGATAGAGATGCAGAGAAAGGGCAAGTGAGCCAAAGAAGAGAGTAGAAGAAAAGAAGCAAGAAAACATAGGGGAAAGGGGGGTAGGGGGAGTGCCCCAAAAGCTCCGAGATTCCCGAGTCTCATGATCAGAGACGTTCAAAAAGAGATCCTTAAAATTCAGGGAGTCGTGGAAGAGTTTCCAATTGCTATATGTTGTAGCAAATTTATCTGGAAAACCTGAATACCGTATATACTCGCGTATAAGCCGAGTTTTTCAGCCCAAAAATTGGGCTGAAAAGTCTCCCCTCGGCTTATACGCGAGTATATACGGTATATTAAAAAAAAAAAAAATCTCAAGGGGTAGTATACAGTATGCTGTATACTACCCCTGGGGCTGCTGTAAATACCCCTGGGACTGCTGTGTACTACCCCTGGGGCTGCTGTATACACCCCTGGGGCTGCTGTGTATATACCCCTGGGGCTGCTGTGTATATACCCCTGGGGCTGCTGTGTATATACCCCTGGGGCTGCTGTGTATATACCCCTGGGACTGCTGTGTATATACCCCTGGGGCTGCTGTAAATACCCCTGGGACTGCTGTGTACTACCCCTGGGGCTGCTGTATATACCCCTGGGGCTGCTGTGTATATACCCCTGGGGCTGCTGTGTATATACCCCTGGGGCTGCTGTGTACATACCCCTGGGGCTGCTGTGTACATACCCCTGGGGCTGCTGTGTACATACCCCTGGGGCTGCTGTGTACTACCCCTGGGGCTGCTGTGTACTACCCCTGGGGCTGCTGTGTACTACCCCTGGGACTGCTGTGCACTACCCCTGGGGCTGCTGTGTACTACCCCTGGGGCTGCTGTGTATTACCCCTGGGGCTGCTGTGTACTACCCCTGGGGCTGCTGTGTACTACCCCTGGGGCTGCTGTGTACTACCCCTGGGGCTGCTGTGTACTACCCCTGGGGCTGCTGTGTACTACCCCTGGGGCTGCTGTGTACTACCCCTGGGGCTGCTGTGTATTACCCCTGGGGCTACTGTGTACTACCCCTGGGGCTGCTGTGTACATACCCCTGGGGCTGCTGTGTACTACCCCTGGGGCTGCTGTGTACTACCCCTGGGGCTGCTGTGTACTACCCCTGGGGCTGCTGTGTATTACCCCTGGGGCTGCTGTGTACTACCCCTGGGGCTGCTGTGTACTACCCCTGGGGCTGCTGTGTACTACCCCTGGGGCTGCTGTGTACTACCCCTGGGGCTGCTGTGTATATACCCCTGGGGCTGCTGTGTATATACCCCTGGGGCTGCTGTGTATATACCCCTGGGGCTGCTGTGTATATACCCCTGGGGCTGCTGTGTATATACCCCTGGGGCTGCTGTGTATATACCCCTGGGGCTGCTGTGTACACCCCTGGGGCTGCTGTATATACCCTTTAGGGCTGCTGTATATACCCTTTAGGGCTGCTGTATATACCTTTTAGGGCTGCTGTATATACCTTTTAGGGCTGCTGTATACTACCACTGGGGAGGCTGCTGTATACTACCACTGGGGAGGCCTGTATACCACACTGCTGGGGGCTGTATTCCTGTGCTGGGGTCCACCCTCGGCTTATACATGAGTCAATAGGTTTTCCCAGGTTTTGGGGGCAAAAGTAGGGGGGTCGGCTTATACACGGGTCGGCTTATACACGAGTATATACGGTACTCTGTGGAGAGCTCAAGAAAGAATGTTTTAAGGCATTTTTATTACTTTCCGCAAAGTCACAAGTACATACATTTTATTAGTATTTGCTACCATTGCCCTTACACTGTATAACTTGGGTCAAACATTTTGGATATCCTTCCACAAGTGTCTCACAATAGTTGTTAGCAATTTGGGCCCATTCCTCCTGACAGAACTGGTGTAACTGAGCCCTGTTTGTAGGTCGCTTTGCTCGCACCTACCTTTTCAGCTTTGCCCATAAATCTTCAATACGATTGAGATCAGGGTTTTGTGACGGCCACGCCAAAACATTGACTTTCTTATCTTTAAGACACTTTGTAACCAGTTTGGCAGTATGCTTTGGGCCATTGTCCATTTAGAAGACCCATTTCAGCCCAAGCTTTAACTTCCTGGCTGATGTCTTGAGATGTTGCTGCAGTACTGCCACATAATCTTTTTTTCTCATGATGCCATCTATTTTGTGAAGTACATCAGTCCCTCCTGCAGCAAAACAGCCCCACAACATAATACAACCAGGCCTGTGTTCACAGTTGGGATGGTGTTCTTACGCTTTAATCTTCTCACTTTTTCCTCCAAATGAAAAGATGTCAAACAGCTCAAGTTTAGTTTTATCAATCCACAGGACATGTCTCCAAATATGTAAGTTTTTGTTTCTGTGCGCATTTGCAAAATTGACGTGGCTTTCTTTTGTTTCTTTTGGAGTAACGGCGTCTTCCTGGCAGATTGGCCTTGTTGATACAGTACTTATTTCAATGTGGATAATGACACAATCTTACCAGCTTCACACATAATCTTCACAAGGTCTTTGGCTTTTGTTATTAGGTACATATGCACATGTTGGCCTATAGCACGTTCAAGTCTGGGACACTGAACCCGTCTCTTTCCTGAGCAGTATGATGGCTGGATATTCCCATCTTGTTTGTACATGCATATAAATGTTTGTACAGATGAACGAGGCACCTTCAGTTATCTGGAAATTGCACCCAAGGATGAACCAAACTTGTGCTTCAAGACCATAATTCTCTTCTTGATATCTTGGCTGATTTCTTTAGACTTTCTCATGATGCTACACAAAGAAGCAGCGTGTTTCAGGTGTGCATTAAACTACATCCAACAGGAGTGTCTCTAACTCAGACGTTGCCAATAAACCTATCAGAATCTTTCAAACATATGACATCATCATATAGGCTGTCCCAAATTGTTTAAAGGCATAGAAATCTTAGTGTATATAATCTTGTAACTTTGCAGAAAATAATAAAATGCCTTAAAACATTCTCTCTCATCATCTGGCACTAGATGTGCGCCTGATGCTATCGTATTGGGAGGGTGGTGATATCACAATATGGGGGGGGCTCTCTGGTGCTGGGGACGGTGGCCATCTCTCCCCTGTCCACTGTCTCTCTTCCCCCTGTGCTCTCTCCCAATGTATGCCCAATGTATGTATGTAAATAAATGTATTTTTACTTAACCTGTTTCTGTGTATTTTTTTGTTAATAAAGTGTTTAATTTCTTAGTAAAAATGTGTAGGGCTTTGCTGTATTTTCTATTGCCAGCACAGGTAAACCAAACAGCTACTAGCTGCTAACCCCCCCTGCCTGGTGTTATGTTCGCTGGCAATAAAATATACAGGGGAGCGCAAGTGTCGAGCCCTAGGCTTTGGGATACTCGGGTATCAGGCTCCAGGGGTAGCGTTGCTGTGTTATGGGGAGTGGTGGCCGCGCCTGATCCCGTGTCCTGGGTGACACTTCAAAAAAGGGGTATATTTACAGGGGAATTCTATATACAGTTCTTGTGACGCCACCTGTAGTTTCTGGTGATAGGTCACCAGCGCCGCCACAGTCCGCTGGAGGTAGATGGTAGTGCGGCTGAGTTGGCAAAGCCCTCTACAGGCAGGGCTGTTCCTCCAGGGCAGCGTTCCTGTAAGCAAACAAGTTCATGAAGGAAAATACTCGCAGAGGCAAAGTCACTTTCTCCCGGGTACTTTACTGTTAACTTGTAGCAGCATCAGTCACAGTTCACAGTTCAGCATTCAGATGTTACAAGACCAGGTAGCTTAATGGGTGGCTGCAAGTGGATACCAGGTGGTATGGTGGAACCCTTGGTGTACCTTTGTTAACTAACCCGTGTCCGTTCTTCCCCGCTTTGGATTGATCTATACCCAGAAGCTCTGTGTAGATAGTACCGGGAGTCCCCTCCCTCTTTGGTGAGGAAGTAGGCAGACCGCTCCAATGGCAGGGTGCTGCGGCTGAGAAACAAGCCACAGCAGCCGGTTGCCAACTGCAAAGCTGAACTCTGGCTGGAACCTAGGGCCCGGCATTCCCTTGGTGGACTGGAGTATCCCCTGGAGTATGGGCGCTCCACTCTGAGGATCTCCCTTTCTCTCTAGGGCCCGGACTTCTCTCGTCGGGCGCCCTCTTTCAGGACCTCCTCAAGATCCCTTCTTCTTCCCTCTGGTTCGGCTTGAAACCGCCCCGGTTTGACCTTCCGCCTCGTTCCACTAAGCTCAATCTTCCTAAAACCTTTCCTCTACCTCCATCTCCTCCTGGCCCCTCAGCGAGAGACCTAAGGCAAAAACTTTATTGCTCCTTCAGGCTCACTGCCTGACTCTCTGACTCTCTCTAGTTCCCCCTAGAGGTGAATTTATCCCCTCCCTGGTAATCCTCTCACCCTAAACTAATGTGGGAGTGCTGGGAATGGGTCCCACCCACCATCCTAGGGTCCACCTGCAGCTGGAGTATTTACACCTCTATTACAGGTGTAGTACCCCTCTGTGATGCCTGCATTTGCTGGGCGCCACATACCCCCCAGATGGAATACACTCGTCCGTGAGTATCTGTACCTGTTACCGGGAAGTGAAAAAGCATTTTTCTTTTTATATTCAACATTAATGGGTAAACTATATACAATCAAGCATTCTTAGGTTTCTTCCTATTGCTAGGAGGCACTTTTTTTTAATCATTACACATATAGACAATGCAGTAGTTAGTATATTAAACCCCACGATCCTCGGGTCACCTGTTGGCAAAGTTGTTACTCTCCTGCTTAACTATATCTTTGCATAAAGACATTATCTAACTTGGCCCAATGGGGACTGGTACTAACTATGCGGGCCCTGCGGTAATGTATTGTCCAGCACAATCCAATGTGAATTATCACCGCTGGGCAGCTGCTCATACAGCACACATTATCACCAGGGAATAAAGCCCAAAAATAAAAGTCTCTGATTCTTCAGATTAAGGAAAAACATACGGGGACACATTCTTCATTCAAGGTTTTGCAAAAAATGTGAAGGCAAAAGTAAAGGGGCATGGTTGCTGGAAAAGGGGCTATATACAGTGCAATGTCTCTACAATGGGAGTCTATTGCTGACGGGATATTCTTATGGCAAACCAGCCTAAGGGGCCGGGGTAACGCTCAAAAGTGACCTGCTCACCTCGGTATAAGTCTCTGTCCGGGTGTCCTAGCCTCTTTTACGGGTGTAGTATGCCTCTGTGACGCCTGCATTTGCGGGGCGCCACACAAGCGCAGTCATTCGACGGTGTGTGGCGGTGATGTTGGGTGAAGTCTGGGGGCAGCATAAGTGGCAGGTTCATGTCCTAGGTTTCGGATAGCGTTGTGTTCAGGTGTCGGCGGTACCACTAGTGGTACTGCACAATGAGCCAGTACCAATAATGGACGCCATAATCTATCACTTGTGTGTGCAAATATAGCTGCGGTCGACACATGATATGCGGACAACATGATGCTGGAAATGAATGACGGATGGTACTTCACTATTACAGTTTTGGTCAAAAGTACACCCCTGCAATTCTGTCAGATAATACTCCGTTTCTTCCTGAAAATGATTGCAATCACAAATTCTTTGGTATTATTATCTTCATTTAATTTGTCTTCAATGAAAAAACACAAGAGAATGAAGCAAAAAGCAAAACATTGATTATTTCACACAAAACTCCGGAAATGGGCCAGACAAAAGTATTGGCACCCTCAGCCTAATACTTGGTTGCACAACCTTTAGCCAAAATAACTGTGATCAACCGCTTCCGGTAACCATCAATAAGTTTCTTACACTGCTCTGCTGGAATTTTAGACCATTCTTCTTTGGCAAACTGCTCCAGGTCCCTGATATGTGGGTGCCTTCTCCAAATTGCCATTTTTAGATCTCTCCACAGGTGTTCTATCGGATTCAGGTCTGGACTTATTGCTGGCCACTTTAGAAGTCTCCAGTGGTTTCTCGCAAACCATTTTCTAGTGCTTTTTGAAGTGTGTTTTGGGTCATTGTCCTGCTGGAATTCCCATGACCTCTGAGGGAGACCCAGTTTTCTCACACTGGGCCCTACATTATGCTGCAAAATTTGTTGGTAGTCTTCAGACTTTATAATGCCATGCACACGGTCAAGCAGTCCAGTGCCAGAGGCAGCAAATCAACCCCAAAACATCAGGGAACCTCTGCCATGTTTGACTGTAGGAACCGTGTTCTTTTCTTTGAATGCCTCTTTTTTTCTCCTGTAACTCTATGTTGATGCCTTTGCCCAAAAAGCTCTACTTTTGTCTCATGTGACCAGAGAACATTCTTCCAAAACATTTTAGGCTTTCTCAGGTAAGTTTTGGCAAACTCCAGCATGGCTTTTTTTTGGTTAAATCAATATTTATTTGCAATCCAAATAAAGAAAAGACAAATTACAGTTGTAATTTTTCAAAGGTGAAATGCAAAAAGTTTTACAATACAGAGAATATAAGTAAAATTTACTGAAGTAGGATTGGCATCAAACACATTTTTAATATCTTCCATAAAATGATGCAGTTCCTACTGTCTTTTCGTGTGGGAAATATCACTCATAGGTTTTCACAAGAAGTCGCGAACTACATCTCTACGAGAAGTGTAACTTACGTTATCTCTAAATCCAATCATCCAACAAAGTCAAGAATACACAAAATTGTATTAGTGTATGCATACATCTGAAAATGCTCGTTAAAAAAAAAACAATTATAAAGAGAGTTAGAAAGATAGAAAAGATAGGAAAAAAAGGGGGTAGAATAAGGGTAGGGTGGGAACCGAGCACAACGTCTCCTCAAACCAAAATGTTATCGGCGGTGCCTCATAACTTGATATTAGAACCTGCCCATGAATTGGTCATCAATCTTCCCATTTTTCAACCAGTCCCTCAAGTCCTGTGATTCCCTGTACATGATCCAGGGAGCCCATAGGGTGCAATGCCTATTAGCTGCGACCGGACCCGGAAAGGACTGAGACGCCAGATCCTCCAATCTACAAACATCATTGAGTTCTGATACCAATTCCGCTCTAGATGGACGTCGAGTACGCTTCCACCATCTGGGTATTAAGCATCTGGCAGACGTTAAAAAATATCTAAGTAAGGGTGCTTTCACATCTGCGTTTTTCGTAATTCGCGGCAGATGCGGTGAAAAAACCGCATCTGCCGCGTTTACCGCATAACCGTTCCACTTGCGGCGCGGTTGCGGTTTTTTCTATGCAATGTATAGGGGGACTTGCGGCAGGTGCGGCAAGTGCGGTTTTGCACTTGCGGCAGGTGCGGCCGCGAAAAAAACCACGGCTGACTGCGGTTTTTTTCGCGGCCGCACCTGCCGCAAGTGCAAAACCGCACTTGCCGCATCTGCCGCAAGTCCCCCTATACATTGCATAGAAAAAACCGCAACCGCGCCGCAAGTGGAACGGTTATGCGGTAAACGCGGCAGATGCGGTTTTTTCACCGCATCTGCCGCGAATTACGAAAAACGCAGATGTGAAAGCACCCTAAGTCTTTTTTGAATTTTGATATGGACATGGGTATTCTGTTTAATAAAGCAAGATCCATTGAAAATTTCAGGTCACAGGACATAACTCTGTTATAGAGTGCGTTGACCTCCCTCCAGAAGGGGGCGATTTGGGGACACCCCCACCATATGTGTATGAAGGTGCCAACATCTTGTTCACAGCGCCAGCATCTGTCGGATGCCGTGGGGAATATCGCATGAACGTCTGCCGGGCATCTGTACCACCTCTCCACCACCTTGTAGTTCCTCTCCTGTGACAATGCTGTTGAAGATGATTTGTATGTAAAAAGGTGTATTTTTTCCAAATCTGAAGTGTTTAGTTTTAATCCCAGGTCTCTTTCCCAGGTTCCCCAACACCTAGGGGGTCTGGGCGCAGATTTATTAAGATGATCTGTCAGGATACTCAGCCTGGCTTTTTTATGTCTCAGGGTAAGAAGTGGGGTCTTCCTGGGTCTCCTATCATACAGTTACTTTTCATTCAGATGCTGACAGATAGTACGGGTTGACACTGTTGTACCCTCGGACTGCAGGGCAGCTTGAACTTGTTTGGATGTCAGTCGAGGTTCTTTATCCACCATCCGCACAATACTTTTGGCCACAACTGTATGTAAGTTGATTCTAATTGCCTGCATTAGTTAAAAAGAGCATTTACTTTCAATGCCAATTTGAAAATTAAAGAAGTAATCTAGTTCAAGTGGATAATATTGATGCTGTGTATGCACAAGGTCCACAGTATATTAGACTTGTTAAACACGCAGAATGGTGGGTATTTACGTGTATATTATCCCGCCTAACATTGTGGCATCTATTTCACTGAAGCACAGGCATTAAAACTGACATATTTATAGTTCTATAACAATGTTTTATACTCCAGATAAGTGTCCTGAAGCCTGGTGCTATTTATTTTACTGAATATCTGATGCTTGTACTGCAATTTACCTCCTCCACAAGCATATCCCAGCAATCTGTAATCATATCAGCCATTTTTTAAAGATCATTGAATATTCCTTGGCAAACGCTGTTTACAATTTTTACGAATCTATAAGCATAAGAAATGTATTAATCTGTGGCCATCATTTATTTATTTAACTGAAAGTCTGGCATTAATGTATAGGTATTATATCCTGGTTTTAAAGTATAATGTATAATCTGTAAGAAATACTGCTGTTTCCTTCCCTATGCCAAAGATAGACTGATATGTCAATTGGCGACCTATCAAATTGTCTTTAGCTTGGGTGTGTTTGAAATAGGGAAATTAGATTATGAGCGTTGCTTTATTCAGGAACTGATGGGAGTTGAACAATATGTCAGCACTAAATAAATAACAGGAAGAAGAGAGCCAAGTAGTGTAGAAGGTAATGTCATATCAATGTGAAAAAGAGTCTGCATAACCTCTTTAATGTTAATCCCTAAATGACCAGTGACGGCTATACCTGTCATGGCTTTGAACTGTCACTGCATGTAAACACTCTATGTGGTCAAAGAAATGCAGAAAATATCATCCTAAATTTACTACTAACATGAAGTCCAATATGTCATGGAAAAACAGTCTTGGAGTGACACTGGTCAGAATTGCAAAAATGAGGCTTGGTCCATAAGGGGTTAAAGCACCACTACACTGGGTTTTTTCCTCAGTGCTGGAGTTACGCTTTAAATGAAGGCCCCCTATCATATACTCACCTTCCTGAGGCGACATCTTTTACCGACACCGCTCCAGTTTCGCGTTCCCATCTTGTGACTGTAATTTCTTACAGACTGGAAGTCAGACATTACATCACAAATTCCCAATGCATTCCCAATGACAGACAGAATGAGGCTCTCTCTTATAGAGATGTATTGAGTTGTGTCCTCCGGCGCGCCCCATGAAACAGTGGGCTAGCCGGTAGGTCACAGATCACAGGAGACTGACCGGACTGGCGCCAGTAGAAAATGAAGCCAATGGAAGGAGAGTATTAGATAGAGGTCAGAGAACTTAGATTTAAAGCATCACTCCAGCGGTATAACAAAACAAACTGCTTGAATGGTGCTTTAAGTTCATGTTATATTAAAGAGACTCTGTCAGGTCATTTTTTCAGTGTGAAGCTAATAGTACCCATGAATAGTGCCTGGGCAGCCCTTTTAAAACATGTAAAAATCATTCCATTAATGTACCCTCTGTAGTTTTCTTGCTATAAGCATCTTCACACCCTGCAGGCAACTGGCTCCACTAGTCAGACCATTTCTTGTGTGACGCCCCTCTGGCAGGACACCACAGGGTGGTACTGCATCCCAAACAAAATTTGTAGTGCCTCCATAGTCGCAGGTAGAGGGGGGAGCTACAGAGTCTGTATACAACTTCACAAGATCCCAATCACAGCCACCCTAGCACCAGGGTCTGTATATTCAGTAGGTCCCAGGGGGCGGAGCTTAGCAGAGCTGAAGACGTGACATAAGTGACAGTGACAGTTTGACTCAAGTCAGTCAGACGGTGTGAGGAGAGCAGAACGGACGGACGCAGAGTAACCTGCAGCTCTGGCACCTCTAAACTGAGAGCGTGACCCAGACAACGAAGGGGGCACTCCAGGACTGGTCAGAGCTGGCTAGAGAGTCCAGGTCAATACCAGTAAACCAGAACTGAGGCGGTTTGTTAAGGTTCATCCCAAAGGCTGTGGACCTTATCGAGAAGGTGCCTTAGTACCCATCAAAGTAGTCCAACCTCTGTCCCATAGCTGGGTTCAAGACGCTGACAAATAAGAGAGACTTTAAGCAAACAGACCTGGGACCAGAAACCAGACTCAATAGTGGGAGTGTAAGGAGCCAAAAGAGCCCATAAAGGAACAGGACTAAGAAAGCATTTGAAAGTTTGAAAGGCACCTCTGATAGACTCTGTGGTAATCCCCAAAACCTGTGGAAACAAAACTAAACTGTACCGTGTACCTATTGATCTATCTGGTACCAGTAAAGAACTATTTGGGCTAACTTGGTGTCTCTGCATCAATTATTTGTCTCCTGGGAGGCTCCTACAGCACCACAAAGCCAAGGACTACTACACCTCTCATGCACCCCGCTGCCCTGAGGTAAATCTCTGCCTGTGGGGAGCTGTACTACCCAAAGCTGCATCACCATCACCTCAGCGGCCGGCTGCAGTGCTGGTATATACATTACCAGGTATCACAGGTGGTGTCACGTGTAATAATCCCCCATCCCAAATAATTTTCCCCTCAGCCATTGAGTGTTCAGGGCACGGGACCGGGACCCAACCAGCCGTGATCCCCACTGAAGTAGCAACCTGTCCCGGTATCTGAGTACCCCCTACCCTGTCGACCAACTCACTTTCACTGCCGGCTAGTCAATAGTATGTAAATGTTAATTAAATATTCATGCCTACCCGAGTTGGTATACCCTTCCTTCTTCCTGTGCTGAAGTCAGTCACTGAAATTCTCAGGCTTTGCAACCTGCTTCTGAGGGAAGGGGAAGGGAGAGATACGAGAGGGAAAAGGTATTTGTTGCTCTGAGCACAAGCTGCAACTCTTGTAGTTACATCACTACAGTGTGTGTAGTCTGTGAGAGATTTCTGTGTGTTCATGTAAATAATTGTTAACCTGCATACATATAATGTGTGTATCTGCTGAGCAAATGAAAAAATGTTCATATAAACACATAGGGATATCTCAGACCGCACACAGTACACATATGCCTTGGATACACACAATGACACTGGGTCGCCCTAGGGCTGTGGGGTACTCGGAATCGGGCTATCGTACAGTTCCGAGGAGTCACAGGGGTTGAGAGCCGGCTTCTTTGACCCTGGGTTCAGTTTTTAAAAGGGAATTCTCTAGCGTGGTAGGGAAAAGCGATGATGAAAGGGGTAGTTAGTGGTGACGCCACCCGTAGTATGTGGCTATGAGTGGCCAACGCTGCTGCAGAACCTCCGGGGATGATGGACAGGCAGCTGGGATGGCGTGGCTCCCCACAGATGGAGCGGATCTCTGGGGCAGGTTATGTGGTAAGGGTGTAGGGTGCAGGATGGCAGGCGCAAAGCAACAGACAGACTCACGGTTTGTTGGTTCCTCAGTCCTTTTACTGGTACAACTGTAGTTCCGACTGGTGTTAAGCTGAGCCTTTTCACCTGAGAGCAACTCGGGGTTCTCCTCATCCGGCAAGTTCTGAGGCCTCCTTACTGCACTCTGTTGTGGGTCCTACCGCTACTTTAGCTGAGCTGCTGGTCCTCTCTCTCTCCTGCTGGGTGCCAGTATGGCAGGCAACTCCAGTCCTTTTCTAGCCCCACGTCTCAGGCGGCTGTTCCTTGACTCTATATGCTGCTTTGCCTCTGGGCACAGTGTGGCTGGGGAACTTGGAATTCCCCACCTTCCGGTATTGGCTGCCAGGTCGTTAGGCCCTGTACAGCCTTGGACTCCGGTGTCAGTTCTGTGGCGCTTCCCTTCCGGGGTGACCACAATACCGCTCCGTTCCTCGGGCTCCTCTCCACTTCCTCAGACCCTTGCCTTAGGTTCCTCAGGCTAGGCTTAGCTACCCCGGGATGAGCTTAACACTGCTGCCAGTGACTCGCCACTCAGGGAATGGGTACTCGGATCTCGGGCGTACTGTTGCGGGAATGCTGCGGTGGTCAGTGCCCGAGTCTGTGCCCTTGAGCGGTCATATAAAAAGGGGATAAAAATAATGAAAACAGTGTCTGTGACGCCACCTGTAGGTCCAGTGATGGCACCAGCGCTGCTGAGACCTCTGGGGGATGGGTGGCAGCAAGGTGTAGGAGGCCTCTACAGGTAGGGTGGTTTCCCCAGGGTATTGGAAGTAGGAATGAGGGAATAGAGCAGCGTAGTTGTTGCGGTGTGGGGCTGGAATAAGGGACACACACACACAAAAGTCTCTTTCTGTACCTTAACTGATGAAAACCAGTACATGTCCAGGAATGAAGGGTGCACTCTGGGACTTCCACTTTGAGTGAGGTGTAAGCCTCCCTTTGTCCTTTGCTTTGTCCTGCAGCCAGGCTAGCTTGAAACCAGTCCTGACCTCCTGTGTCTCCACACTGCACTGAGGGCTCTCTCTGGGCTACCGCTATCACTCCTGCGGTCCCTGGCTCTCAATTGTGGGTGCTGCTGGTGTCCGGGAAGTTAAACCTCCGTTCTGTATTTTCTGCAGGGATGGTCTCTCTCTCCCTGTGTTGAGACTCGGTCTCCAGTTACCGGGGTTCTGGTGGGATGAGCCGGGATGGCTCCTCTGCCCTTGTCTGGAGTGTTCCTCGCCTCTGCCTTCGTCCTCGCTCTCTGGACCTCACACTGGCCCTGGTGTGCACTGGTGTCGGGCCCAGCATGGCTCTGGTAACCAGTTTCAGCTTCCTAGGCACTGAGCTGACCTTCACAGTTCTTGTAGTGACTGCACACTCTGTCTAATTTCCCCCCAGCACCTGTATTTATAGGGGATCTGGCTTAAGGGCAGCCAGTTGAGCTCCCCCTACAGGTCTGGGGTGGAAGGTGTTGGTGTATGTGTGTGTCTCAGCTGTGGAAATCCCATTGTGAACCAGGGAGTTCTGTGGCTTACCTGCACAGGGCGCCACACCGGTCCACAGGCTGTCTTTCTCAGTCATCCTAGGAACTGAACTAACTAACTCTGCCCCAGACCAGAATTTATAGGGGAGCACACCCTGAACCCAGGATTAGGTCTCCCCTTCAGGCCCTTGAGGCAGAAAGGTGTTGTGTGCGGTTTCTTGCCTGGTGTGGATACCCTTCTGTTGTTCTCAAGCGTGACACTACTACCTGGGGGCGATAATGACACTGTGGCAATTGGACCCTGGGGTGCCACAACAATGCTTGATGCTGGATGGAAATGAAGATGCCAGAGCTTTAGCTGCTCAGTTGGCTTCTGCTCAGAGCACACATCTTCCCCTATTTTCTTCTTTTCAGTGACTGCAGACAAGACAGAATCCACTACCTAGGAGAGCAAAACAGATAGGAGGATACAGAACCCTCCCTTCCCATCTGAGTGATTTCCACTGAGTTTTCCTTGTGTGCTTGCAGACGAGGGCAGTGCATGGGGCGTGGCACTGATGTCACTACATGAATATTCATTCCCTGAGGAGTGGGCAGCAGAGAAGTAAGTGATCACTCACTGTGATTGACAGATGGAGTGAATCTCTTTTTTTTAATTTACAGAGGATGTGAGTATAAATAAAAGAAATACATGAATAGAAAGAGCTTCACCAGAGGAATTAGAAAATGATATTAGTTACATATGGATTTTTGACCTGACAGATTCTCTTTAACTGTGGTCTGGTCAATTACTACCAATCTTTTGTTTGAGAAGCCTTAAAGAGGACCTGTCACCCCCCCTGATGTTATTGTCACGGGTGGCACGGATGACAGGGTGGAGGCCACGCGCAGACGATCCCAGCGTTTGGCCCATCAGCCATAATGGTGGAGGATGGTCCGTCTCTTTCAGGGGCATTTACCTTCTGTGTTGATGGAGAGAAGGTGTGATGAGATCTCTCTATTATGGGGAGACGGCTGTGGAGGTCTTGCGCTCGTTCTGGTTTTATCCACCAATGTTGTAGGTCACTAGGACCCAGCAGACTCCTTCCACCTTTATAAGGAGGTTCATTACCCTTCCTCGGTGCAGGTGATAGTTCCTTGTGCACACTTTATCCTTGCTCCAGCAGAAGCTGAGATTGTGGAGGTTGCTGTGTTCTGCTGTCAGATAAGTGTTTCCTTTTCCCAAATGTCTGTCTTCCCTGGTGTTTGTCTTTAGTTGATAGTGGAGGGGTCTAGTGAACCTCTCCATCTGATCCTTAGATAGGATAGATCTAGGATCAGAGAGGGACGAGGTTCGTGGTCGGCGACAGTTGAGGAGACTGTATAGGGACGTTAGGGCAGACAGGGTCAGCTCTAGGAAGTCTAGGGGTCACCGTCTCCTTCTTGTGCCCTTAGCATTAGGGACTCCTGATTCCCCCCCCCGTCGTTATCCTACGCTGGGTGTCTTCCCCACTCCCAGCGTGACATTATCACATGAGTGCAGAGGTGGCGCTAGAGAGCAAAACGGAAGGCATTTCTGTGTTTGTGGATAGTGGTGCGGGGATCTGCATGGTGGATGCTCGTTTTGTACACGCTCATGGGCTTAACCGCTGTTTATTGTCTCGCCCCATCCGTATCTATGCCATCGACTCAGCCCCTCTTGCTCAGGGTAGTCTCACACATATCGTACATAACATTAAGTTAACGGTTGGATCCCAACATCAGGAGACGTTATCTTGCTATGTCTTAGACGGTCTCCCCGCTCCCATTGTCCTGGGCTTGCCATGGTTGATTAAACATAATCCCGTAGTGGATTGGCAGTCCAGGGACATTGTGGAATGGAGTGATTTTTGTTCAGAGAATTGTTTGGCTACATCCCTTTCGGTGGTATCTGCTGAATCTCTGCCCCCATTCCTATCGGAGTATGAGGATGTGTTCTCAGAGAAGGGGTGCCGAGACTTGCCCCCTCATCGGGCATATGATTGCCCTACCAACCTCGTTCCCGGAGCTAAACTGCCCAAAGCTAGGATGTTTACTATATCTGGACCCGAAAGACAAGCAATGAAGGATTTCATTTCTGAAAGTCTGGAGACGGGACACATTAGGCCTCCACGTCGCCGGTTGCGGCTGGTTTCTTTTTTGTGAAAAAAAAAGATGGGGGCCTCCGTCCTTGTTTGGATTTTCGGGAATTGAATCGGATTACTGTCCGTGATCCATACCCCCTCCCTCTGATCCCTGATTTATTTAGTCAGGTTGTGGGTGCCAAATGGTTCTCCAAGTTGGATTTGAGGGGGGCCTACAACCTGATTAGGGTCAGAGAGGGGGATGAATGGAAAACTGCGTTTAATACCCCGGACGGCCATTTTGAAAGTCTCGTAATGCCGTTCGGGCTCACTAACGCCCCGGCAGTTTTCCAACATTTTGTCAATGATATTTTCCATCATTTGGTGGGTAGATTTGTAGTTGTTTACTTGGACGATATCTTGATCTATTCTCCCGATATGGAGACGCATCAGTCCCATGTCAAACAGGTGTTGCAGGTCTTACGGGACAACAAACTGTATGCTAAAATCGAGAAATGTGTTTTCGCCGTTCAGGAGGTTCGTTTTTTGGGGTACCTCTTGTCACCGTTGGGTTTCCGGATGGATCCGGAAAAGGTCCGGGTGGTGCTAGATTGGGAACAGCCGGACAATCTACGGGCATTGCAACGCTTTTTGGGGTTTACCAATTTTTACCGTAAATTTATTAAGAACTATTCGGTACTGGTGACGCCTCTTACGGACATGACTAGGAAGGGGACGGATTTTTCTGAGTGGTCTGATTCTGCTCGCCAGGCTTTTTCCTCCCTGAAGCGTTGTTTTGCTTCCGCGCCTGTTCTTTGTCAGCCCGATCTTTCTCAGCCCTTCATTGTGGAAGTGGATGCGTCTGAGGTGGGGGTGGGGGCTGTGTTGTCGCAGGGCCCTTCGCCTGGGAGATGGGTGCCCTGTGCGTTCTTCTCCAAGAAGTTGTCTTCGGCCGAGAGGAATTATGATGTGGGTAATAGGGAGCTGTTGGCTATTAAGTTGGCTTTTGAGGAATGGCGGCACTGGCTGGAGGGGGCTGTCCATCCCGTCACGGTTATTACCGACCATAAGAACCTGTCTTACCTTGAGTCCGCCAGGCGTCTCAATCCCCGGCAGGCCAGGTGGTCTTTGTTTTTCACGAGATTTAATTTTACCGTCACCTACCGTCCGGGGGTTCAGAATGTGAAGGCGGATGCATTATCGCGTAGTTTTCCGGGTGGTAGTACTCATGAGAGTCCCGTCCCCATCTTGCAGGAGGGGGTGGTTGTTTCTGCTCTTTGCCCTGATCTGGAGGGGGAGGTGTTGAAGGTTCAGGGGGGCGCCCCTGCCTCCTGCCCTTCTGGGAGGCTTTTTGTGCCGTTCTCTTTGCGCCTCAGGGTGCTGTCAGAGCATCACGACTCTGTACTGGCGGGGCATCCGGGCGGTAGGGCCACTTTCGATCTCTTGTCTCGTCGCTTTTGGTGGCCGGGGTTGAGGAAGGACGTAGCGGAATTCGTATCCGCCTGTGGTGTGTGTGCACGTGCTAAGGTTCCGCATACCCGTCCGTCTGGGTCTCTCGTGCCATTGTCTATTCCTGAGAGGCCATGGACACATTTGTCAATGGATTTTATCACCGATCTTCCGGCGTCTGCGGGCAAGACGGTGGTACTGGTAGTAGTAGATAGATTCAGTAAGATGGTTCGCTTTGTGGCACTGCCCGCACTTCCTAATGCTCGGACTCTGGCACAGGTGTTCGTAAGTGAGATTGTGAAACTTCATGGGGTTCCCTCCGATGTGGTTTCTGATCGCGGTACTCAGTTCGTCTCCAAATTTTGGAAGGCTTTTTGTACACGTTTGGGGATAACGTTGTCCTTTTCTTCTGCTTTTCATCCTCAGTCTAATGGTCAAACCGAACGTGTGAATCAGAATTTGGAGACTTACCTGAGGTGTTTTGTCTCTGACCATCAGGAGACTTGGGCAAATTATTTGCCCTTGGCCGAATTCGCCCTTAATAATCGTCTTCAGGAGTCCACTGGCAAGTCACCGTTCTTCGGTGCATATGGGTTTCATCCTCAGTTTGGTACTTTTAGCGGTACGAGTCCTTCCGGAGTTCCGGAGGAGGACCGTTTTACCTCGTCCCTCTCCTCGGTTTGGCGGGGTGTACAGCGTAGCTTGAAGCTCTTAGGTGACAGGTACAAACGTATGGCTGACAGGAAGCGTGCGCCAGGTCCGGACCTATGTGTGAATGACTACGTGTGGTTGTCTACCAAGAATGTGAAGTTGAAGGTGCCCTCTTGGAAGTTGGGGCCCAGGTTTATTGGCCCCTATAGGATAACCGCCGTTATCAATCCCGTGGCGTTTCGCCTTGCGTTGCCTCCTGCTCTTAAGATTCACGATGTGTTTCACAGGTCGCTCCTCAAGCCGTATGTGCCATCGTCTAACCCATCTCCTTTGCCTCCTGAGCCCATCTGTGTGGCGGGGAATCTGGAATTCGAGATCTCGAGGGTGGTTGATTCTCGCATGTTGCGCCGTTCTCTTCAGTATTTGGTGCACTGGAGGGGGTACGGTCCTGAGGAGCGGATGTGGGTGCCGGCGTCGGAGGTGTCCGCCGCAAGGCTGGTCCGCGCTTTTCACCGTTCCCATCCGGATAAGCCTGGTCCTGAGTGTCCGGGGGCCACTCGTAGGAGGGGGGGTACTGTCACGGGTGGCACGGATGACAGGGTGGAGGCCACGCGCAGACGATCCCAGCGTTTGGCCCATCAGCCATAATGGTGGAGGATGGTCCGTCTCTTTCAGGGGCATTTACCTTCTGTGTTGATGGAGAGAAGGTGTGATGAGATCTCTCTATTATGGGGAGACGGCTGTGGAGGTCTTGCGCTCGTTCTGGTTTTATCCACCAATGTTGTAGGTCACTAGGACCCAGCAGACTCCTTCCACCTTTATAAGGAGGTTCATTACCCTTCCTCGGTGCAGGTGATAGTTCCTTGTGCACACTTTATCCTTGCTCCAGCAGAAGCTGAGATTGTGGAGGTTGCTGTGTTCTGCTGTCAGATAAGTGTTTCCTTTTCCCAAATGTCTGTCTTCCCTGGTGTTTGTCTTTAGTTGATAGTGGAGGGGTCTAGTGAACCTCTCCATCTGATCCTTAGATAGGATAGATCTAGGATCAGAGAGGGACGAGGTTCGTGGTCGGCGACAGTTGAGGAGACTGTATAGGGACGTTAGGGCAGACAGGGTCAGCTCTAGGAAGTCTAGGGGTCACCGTCTCCTTCTTGTGCCCTTAGCATTAGGGACTCCTGATTCCCCCCCCCCCCGTCGTTATCCTACGCTGGGTGTCTTCCCCACTCCCAGCGTGACAGTTATACTAACTGAATGCAGCACTGAATGCAGCGTGTCTGCTGCATTCAGGGAAGGGGTCCCCCATGTCTCTAGCCCCCCATAAGCTGTTACAAAGACTTTATAAAGTGTATAGTTAAGGAGTCCGGAGGGACTTACTCAGTAATGATTCATAGCTGTTGCTGGTGTCCTCCTCGCCTCGGCCCTCTCTCTGCACCATTTGTTCAGCCTCCTTTATGTGTCTGCCCTCCTCCCCACCTCCAGCCTTCTGTGTACCACCTCACAGAAGACTGGAGGTGAGGAGGACACCAGCAGCAGTGATGACTCTGTGGAGCCCACTGGGACGGGGTACTCGGTACCGGACCGGGGTACTGTTGGGGATGTCACGGCGGTCTTGGTCCGGACCGTGTCCCAGGTTCTCACAAGTAAAAGGGGTATTTACAGCGATGTTTGTCGTGACGCCACCCACAGGTTGTGGTCAGTATGGGGACCACCACTACAGTATGCTTCTGTCAGGAGGATGGATGGATGCTGCAGCAAGGTGGATGAGCCTGCTGCGGTCACGGCAGCTCCTGACAGGGTAAAAGGTAGAATGACAGTTCTCTATACCTGGAATTAGACACAGGAAACTCAAGCAGGGTTCACTGGGTTTACTTTCAAGTTTTTCAGTTCAAACAGTTCTCAACAATTCACAGTACAGTTCAGTTCACAACTCAGTTAACTCTGGACACTTGAACCCTCTGCAGCCAGGCTGTCGCTCTGAGACCCTTCACTCTTTCTGCAACCTTCCAGGCTTGTTCTCTCTCTCTGTTCTTCCTAGCGGATTGTATGGCGGCAGCTCAGTCCCTTTTGTGTGGCTTCCCCCTATGTGTATGGGTAGCAAGCCTGGTCCTGCTGGATGCTGCTGAGCCTCCAAACCTGTAGTGGGAACACGATTTGGAATCTGTGTTCCCCGCCGGTTTGTCTGGGGAGCTGGTGTATAACTTCAGTCCCCCTCAGAGCCAACACTCTGGTGTTAGCCTAACCTTTGGTAACCCTGTCTTTCAAGTTATTACTGGGCTCCTTCCAACCCGTGTGACTTCCAGATGCAATCAGGGAATCTATCCCGCCGGTAGTTGATCGGTGCTGCCATGTTCCTCGGACCCGGTGATACCGGTCCAGTCTCCGTTCTCACACTCCCTTGATGCCGGCTATGGACGAGCTTTCTCTCCATGGAACGGTGTCTCTGTGGATTCTGCGTCTCCAGGGAGCCCTATCCCACCGGGATGTGTCACTGTCTGTCTGGTCTTGGCTGCTCGGCGTACTCTGGCCTACTAACTCCTTCCTCCTCTTTTCCTCTATTTGCACTATCTGTCACCTGACCTTCCTTCCTTCCCCCCCACTTTTCTCTAAACCCCACCACCCCTTGCTCGCCTAGAGTCCCGGGCTCCGGGTTGGGTGCTGTGCTTCTGTGGGTGTGTGTGCTGTGAGGGTGTTTGGTGCACAAACTGTCTACCTCCTGCCTGGCTGCAGTTCCCTATGTGGCCACCCTGGTCGCAGGGCGCCACAACTCATTACTGAGTAAGTCCCTCTGGACTCCTTGTCTGTACACTTTATAAAGTCTTTTTAACAGCTCAAAGGGGGGCTAGAGACATGGGGACCCCTTCCCTGAATGCAGCAGACATGCTGCATTCATATAGTATAGCTCCAGGGGGGTGACAGGTCCTCTTTAAGACTGTATGTAAAATGCTCATATACAGTGACACATTCAGAAGATTGACAAAATATTAACATTCTTAATCCCTTTCCTGCATTTCCTAAACCACATCACAAATGTGCTGTGTGTGGTCTCTTCTTAGTACTTCAATTTATTGCTCAAGATAACGTGTTTTTACACAGCAGCTTGTATTTGAAAAGCAATTGATCGCATGTAGGTTTTTTCATTCCGATACTATTGTGGTCCTGGAGAAGGGTCTTACCAATACCATGGACAGTGAAAAACAAACAAATTAATTTTGGAACAAATCAAGCTAGACATGTCACTTGAAGCAGAGATCACCAAGGTATGACTTGCCTACTTTGGACACATCATATGAAGAGAGCAAGCACTGGAAAAGGATACCATGGTAGGAAGAATAGAAGGAACAAGAGAAAGACCAGCAACTCTATGGCTTGATACTGCCAAGATAATGGCAGAGTAGACCCCAGTGACCTATCTAGGCTTAATCAAGATCGATCTTTCTACAGAGCTTTCATCTATCAAGTCACCATGACAGATCGAACAGAAGGACTTTAAATCATAATAAATATTCTTCACTGCTGCAGTTTTTTCATGCATAACACTGCTTAGTGAAAAATTACACATAATTGCACATATATTTCAAGGGTCAGATCAGATATTGTAAATGGTCTTCTGGCCAAACCTCCACATAGTTGTAGCAGCCAATGGCAGCATGATTTTAAGCAGATTTTCAGCAGCACATACAGCCACATTGTCTGAACTCACCCTTAGGCTACATTCACACATATCTTTTTTCTCCGTTTTTTTCTGGTGCTTTTTTCTCCCTTTTTCTGCTGCAAAACTGGATCAGCTTTTCAAAAAAGCAGCAGACAGCAGAATATCCATTTCTGATCCATTTTGCTGCATTTTGGGTGCTGCATTTTTAAAAAAAAATTCCATTTAGAATAGTAACCTCTGGGAAAAGCGAATGAGAAAAACACCACAGAAACTAACATGCACTTTTCTTGGACAGATCACTTTTCCAGGAAACAAAGGGATCACACCACAAATTCCCAGTCTGAACAGCAAAAAGTGAAAAACTTTGCTTGGATTCCTTTTGAATGAAGCTGTTCACTGCATTTTCACTGCAAAAATGGATGCAAAAAAAGGATAAAAAAAAAACTTGTGTGAATGTAACCTTATCCTCCATTCACACGTTATATTTTTGCATCAGTGTTTGTGTGCCAGGAGTGGAACTTAAGGTGCTGTCACACATAACGATTTGCTCCAACGATCCCAACAGCGATAACGACCTGCCGGGATCGCTGGAGCGTCGTTACCTGATCGCTGGGGAGCTGTCAAGCAGGCAGATCTCCCCACGATCAGCCATGGGAGCCACCTCCGACATCGCTCCCTGCTTAGCGCTGCCTATAGGCAGTGCTAAGCAGGGAGAATGCTGGTAACTATGATAAACAGCGGGGTATCCAGCAGCGCGCGCTGCCTGGATACCCGCTGTTTATCATAGTTGCCAGCGTTCTCCCTGCTTAGAGCTGCCTGTAAGCAGGGAGAACGCTGGTAACTATCATAAACACCCGGGTATCCAAGCAACGCGCGCTGCCTAGATACCCGCTGTTTATCATAGTTACCAGCGTTCTCCCTTCTTACAGGCAGTGCTAAGCAGGGAGGACGCTGGTAACCATGGTAAACGCCGGATATCTAGACAGCACGCACTGCCTGGATACCCGGTGTTTACCATAGTAACCAGCCCTGTGAGGTCACAGATCGCTGGTTTCTTGCAGTCACACGCAGCGATGCGTGCTGACCAGCGGGAAACCAACGATCTAAAAATGACCCGCAGCACTTTGCAGCGATCAGCGACCTCACAGCAGGGGCCTGATCGCTGCAAAGTGTCACACATAACGATATCGCTGGAGAGATCGTTGTAACGTCACAGTTACAACGATCTCTCTAACGATATCGTTATGTGTGACTGGGGCTTTAGGGCCGCTTTACACACACCAACTTCTGTGTCCAACATCTGAACAGATCTCTGGTTGCAGTGAAATCATGGACACATTCTTCTATTTTGTGGCTGTGTACAAATGGAACAATATGTCCATGATTTCATTGCAACCAGAGATCTGTTCAGAAGCTGGACACAGAAGTTGGTGTGTGTAAAGCGGCCCTTAGGCTGGCTTCACACCACGGATTTTTTGATCCAGGGCTGTCCGGTGTAAACCAGACAGCCCCGGACCGGTTTTTGGCCCCATAGCAGCCTACGGAGCCAGATGGAGCTGGATGGCAGCTCTCTGCCATCCGGTTTCATCACTCCGGGACAATACGGGGGAATACGGATTATTCTTTCCGGACACAATAATTATGCTTACATCATTTTTTTGTCCGGGGAGAAAAATCTCCCCAATTTGCCGGATCCCGGATTCTCCCGGAGCCGGGGCAATCCGGCGCTCCCTAACATGGGTATGTTTCAACCAGAGCTAGGGTGCACTCGGTCACCGGGGCTTCTGTGTGGGATGTCACGGGTGGTCGGTATCCCCGGTGCCGTGCCCTGGCGAACAACTATACCAGGTGTTGATGGTAAATGGTGGGGGTGAAAGGGGTTATTTACAGGGGAACGTGACGCCACCTGTAGGGTCCGGTAAGGTGGTACCGGCGCTGCCAGCCGGCCGCTGAGGTGATGGAGGGGGGCAGCGGTGTGTGGTACAGCTCCCCACAGGTGGAGCTTTACCTCAGGGCAGCTATGATGGTGGTGAGACGTTCCCCTGTAAATAACCCCTTTCACCCCCACCGTTTACCATCAACACCTGGTATAGTTGTTCGCCAGGGCACGGCACCGGGGATACCGACCACCCGTGACATCCCACACAGAAGCCCCGGTGACCGAGTGCACCCTAGCTCTGGTTGAAACAAATTGGCGTCACGAACATTTATCAACAATAAGATTGCTTCTTTTCTTCCCTTGCGGGAGGCTCACTGCTTATAACGTTGCATTTAACTTTGACTATAGTCTAGTCCATACTGGCCCAACTGGGACCAGGTAACAAGTTCTTTGGTTACTGTCCATCAAGTGCTGAAAAAGGAAAAAGAAACAGTGCAATTCCAGGAAAATATGCATTTTAAACAATTCTGCTCACACTTTAAACAGTGCAATACCTGGTTAACTCTTTACTGCTCAAATTACTGACCCGGATTGTAAACCTCCCATTGAGACCTGCGTGGCGTTTATTTATCCCCACAATACAGGTCCTGGTCTAGGTGGCCCTGGAGAACTGCAGATAGATGGACTCTCTTCTCTCCAACCGCTGCTGCTGATGCTGGTACCCGCGACCCTCCATAGCTCGCGGGGCCCGGCCTCCTCTGCGCCGCCGACTGTTCCTTCCTCTCGGTCCTCCTCCCCAGTCATGTCGGGCTCTTCGGAGAACTGGATCAGGCTTCCCGGTTCGGCGGTCTCCTCTCTTCCGGGCTCCACAAGGGGTGCATAAACCGGTCCCAGGGAATCAGCAGCTGGGACTGCCATTGCCTCACAGCCGGTTACAGGTAACAGGTCCGGAGCCTGACCAGTTCTCCGAAGAGCCCGACATGACTGGGGAGGAGGACCGAGAGGAAGGAACAGTCGGCGGCGCAGAGGAGGCCGGGCCCCGCGAGCTATGGAGGGTCGCGGTACCAGCATCAGCAGCAGCGGTTGGAGAGAAGAGAGTCCATCTATCTGCAGTTCTCCAGGGCCACCTAGACCGGGACCTGTATTGTGGGGATAAATAAACGCCACGCAGGTCTCAATGGGAGGTTTACAATCCGGGTCAGTAATTTGAGCAGTAAAGAGTTAACCAGGTATTGCACTGTTTAAAGTGTGAGCAGAATTGTTTAAAATGCATATTTTCCTGGAATTGCACTGTTTCTTTTTCCTTTTTCAGCACTTGATGGACAGTAACCAAAGAACTTGTTACCTGGTCCCAGTTGGGCCAGTATGGACTAGACTATAGTCAAAGTTAAATGCAACGTTATAAGCAGTGAGCCTCCCGCAAGGGAAGAAAAGAAGCAATCTTATTGTTGATAAATGTTCGTGACGCCAATTTGTTTCAACCAGAGCTAGGGTGCACTCGGTCACCGGGCTTCTGTGTGGGATGTCACGGGTGGTCGGTATCCCCGGTGCCGTGCCCTGGCGAACAACTATACCAGGTGTTGATGGTAAACGGTGGGGGTGAAAGGGGTTATTTACAGGGGAACGTCTCACCACCATCATAGCTGCCCTGAGGTAAAGCTCCACCTGTGGGGAGCTGTACCACACACCGCTGCCCCCCTCCATCACCTCAGCGGCCGGCTGGCAGCGCCGGTACCACCTTACCGGACCCTACAGGTGACGTCACGTTCCCCTGTAAATAACCCCTTTCACCCCCACCGTTTACCATCAACACCTGGTATAGTTATTCACCAGGGCACGGCACCGGGGATACCGACCACCCGTGACATCCCACACAGAAGCCCCGGTGACCGAGTGCACCCTAGCTCTGGTTGAAACAAATTTCACTCTGCTCTATCCTAAGCTCCGCCCACCAATCCTGCAGTCTGTGTCTAGTAGGCTTAACTTGACTATTACCGGTCCAAATGGGAACAGCAGGAACGCACAAGTTTCCCACCTGACACCGGGTTTCAGTCTTTCCTCACTAGTGTAGCACCGTCTTTTTTGGTAACAACACCCCTAAACCAAACTGTACCGTGTATTGTTATGCCATCAGCCGGTACCGAGTAAAGTGGCTGTCAGCAACCCGGTCCTGTTGGGCATGCAGCTCGTCGGCTTCGCAGTCAGGGCTGAACTCCTGGCTGCCTCGGTAGTCCGTGTCACCTGTGAACCCTCAACATGACCAGCTGGTTCCTACCAGTCTAGGTCCGTTGCCATCTGTCCTGGGCCCCCTCATAAAGATGGGGTACCCTCCACTCAGCTGAGCCGCCAGGCGTGACCACACTGTCTGCCTTCCCGGCACCGACTGAGGTAAAATCTCAACTGTCACTCTGCTCTATCCTAAGCTCCGCCCACCACCTGTGGAACCTACTATATTACAGTTCCCCCTACTCTAAATGGTGCGGTCCTAAGTGAGTGCTAAAAATAGACCCCATAAGGTTGAAATCCTAACCTAGCAACTTACAAGGAAAAACACATTTTATATTCAAGTGTAATACCATTCTGTGGCGCATACCCGCAGGGGCGCCACAGGTACCTATGGGCCGGATTGCCCCGGACCGGGAGGATCTGGGCACCGGACACTGGCGGCTGCACGCCGCTGTTGTTTCAGGACCGCGGCTAGCTCCATGCTAGCCGCGGTCTTGAAAAATCAGCAGCTGCGGCTGCAATTAGCAGCATCCGGCTGCACACAGGACCGGAGGGCACATTTGGCCCTCCGGTTTTGTGTACTGATCCGGTCCGGAGCTGTCAGGGTCATCCCGGACAGCCCCGGACCGGATCACACCGTGGTGTGAAGCCAGCCTTAGGCTGGTTTCACACTGCAGTTTTTCCCTGATCAGGGTTCATCAGGTTTTGTGTGCCAAAACCAGGAGTTGCAGAGAAAAAGTATAACTGAAAGACACCTGCTCTGGGTTATGGAGGCACTCCTGGTTTTGGCACACAGAACCTGATGAACCCTGATCAGTTTGGCAAACAAATACTGATCAAAAATATTGATATGTGAATGAGGCCTAAGGCAATGTTCACAGCTTCCAATTTTTGGTCTGTTTGCTGTCTGTATGGAAAACATAGGTTAATTTCCAGACAAACATCATATTCATGTGGAAAATAATTGCTTCAAATGCTAGTCTGGCCTGATTTACTGACATGTGATACAAATAAAAAAGATAGAATCAGGGATCGGACACACTCTCCTAGTTACATGAGAGTCTCTCGGACGATACTCGGAAGAGGCTGGAGCAGTGACCCTGAACGGCCTCTCCCTCTCTGGACGGGGAGTGTGGAGCTGCACAAAAACCACAAACAGCTGACAGTCCTGTCCAGACAGGGAGAAGCTGTTCAGATTGACACCTGTTCTGGGTTTCGGAGGCACTCTTGGTTTTGGCACACAAAACCTGATGAACCCTGATGAGGGAAAAACTGCAGTGTGAAAGCAGCCTAAGGGCAGCTTCACACCACGTTTTTTTGGGTCCGGGTCTGCCCGGTGTGAACTGGACAGACCCGGATCCAAATTTGTCCCCCATGGATCCCTATGGTGCCGAATTGGCCTTATTTGGCCTCCGATTTGGGGCTGTTCTGGGACGATCCAGTTTTGTCCAATTTTTGCATTGGATACAAAACTGGAGTCTGCAGCATTTTTTGTCCGATGCAAAAATTGGACAAAACCGAATTGAAACTTTACATAGGACACACCTAATGGGAGTGTGTTGGGTGGGGCACTGGGCATGCTCAGTGTGAAAGCCGGATCTACCCCTGACCAGATCCGACCCCATTGAAGCTCATTGTATTTTTGGCTGCAATGTGCCGCATCCAGTGACATCAGGCTTTTTAACTAGCCGCAAAATCACAACTTTGTGCATCTGCTCACCATGCCATGAGGCTCAGAATTAAGGTCGAAGAAAAAGACATGGCATATAAAGAAAACTGGGAGCACACAATGTATATAGGAAAATATATATATACAAGTATTTTATTGGACACATATGCAGACAAATACAATTAAAACCAATTAAAACCAAGAGTAGGGTTCCTGGCCAAATGACAAGTCAAAGATACTTATAGTTTATCCATACACTCCAATGGGTGCAATATAGTCACAAAATATCACCAATGCTACAAATATAAGGGGGCAAGAGATTGAAAAGACAATATTCATAGGTATATATAATATATGTGTACAACATAGGTGACACCATTGATGTGGGTCAGTGATCTAACAGACAACTCTGAGATTAAGGACCATGAAAATATTGGTAAGAGATACTGGTACACATAACAGTATAAAGGGTTAATGAACCCATGTGGGGTATAGAATACCCCCTTGTGACAGAGGAACCAGGAATCTCTATTATAAGAAAAGTCAGTGATGAGGTATACAGACTATCCCTCAAAAATAAAGGGATGGTAAATATGGTAGATAGTATAATGATAATAATGATCCAGATTATCTATTATATTTACCATCCCTTTATTTTTGAGGGATAGTCTGTATACCTCATCACTGACTTTTCTTATAATAGAGATTCCTGGTTCCTCTGTCACCAGGGGTATTCTATACCCCACATGGGTTCATTAACCCTTTATACTGTTATGTGTACTGGTATCTCTTACCAATATTTTCATGGTCCTTAATCTCAGAGTTGTCTGTTAGATCACTGACCCACATCAATGGTGTCACCTATGTTGTATACATATATTATATATACCTACCTATGAATTTTTGAAGGATAGCCTGTTACCCTGTGTTATTGGTTTCCCTTATTCCAGGGATCCTTGGTACAAACTACCATCAGTGTGTTTTGTTTCCCCTTCATGGGTTCATTTACCTCTTGCATTATTATATATACCAATATTACGTACTAGTCTCTTCAGGGTTTTCACTCTCAAAGCTATCTGTTTGGGTATTGACCTATATGACTGATATTGCTTATTACGGTGTGTACATTAGCAACTATATGACCCTGGACACTGTGTACTTAAGGATATGTAAATATAATTTCTTGGTGTACCTTGTGTACTATTGAGTATACTCTGTATATACTATTACCTGTATGTATATTACATGAATATTGTCTTTTCAATCTCTTGCCCCCTTATATTTGTAGCATTGGTGATATTTTGTGAATATATAGCACCCATTGGAGTGTATGGATGAACTATAAGTATCTTTGACTTGTCATTTGGCCAGGAACCCCAGTCTTGGTTTTAATTGGTTTTAATTGTATTTGTCTGCATAGGTGTCCAATAAAATACTTGTATATATATATTTTCCTATATACATTGTGTGCTCCCAGTTTTCTTTATATGCCATGTCTTTTTCTTCAACCTTGAAACCTTATGCCACCACATGTGCCTTCCTTCGTCCCCATTCTAAGTTTATGGAGACAGACCTGGTCAGGAAGCATCAGGTTTTGTCCAGATTAGGACATGGACAAAAAATGCAAGTGAAACAACCCTTAGTCACTAACCACTCCACTGTAAGGTTTGCAGGATAGCTAAAAACCACCAAAATGCTACCATACTCTTTATGCAATAAATACAATTACACTATGTTATTCCAAAGAGACTAACTCCAGTGTATTTGAATTCTAAATGATAGTTCCCTCTTTTGTTCATTAACAGCTCAGTGAGATTCATATGTTCTTTTATCAACTCTACCAAGCAGAAGTAAAACTAGAAAGCAAGAAACAGAAGCAAAGACTCAACATGAAAGCAGAAAATGATTAAATGTATGTTTCCAATTATTTCATGTTACCAGTAGCTTGAGTTTAGTACATTTCCGCATTAAGTAGTAGCTTATTCTGAGATTTGAGATATACTGTATAACTGAACTATCTGTTAATTTCCCTGCAGAATGCCATTCATTGACATTAACATTTTGAGTTGGGACTAATTATCCCAAAGTCTTGATGAGTTTCCAAGGCTGCACGTCTCGGGTCTAGGTGCATATTGCAAGTGTAAAGTAAAAGAAATGATGCCCTGTCACAGACCTTTACATTTAACATCACAAGTTGGTATTTACCAGGGAATGTTATAAGTGGCAGTATGAGAGCAAAGCGTTTATAAATCCTGTACTAACACGAGAGCTTTCACTGCATTATTTTGTAGGCTCATCTATCATGAATAGGATTATGTGTAACACTATCAGAGACAGCAAGCAAGAGCCAAGGGAGAATGAAATATAATACAGATTTTTTTAAAACAGTGGTACAGTTTCACACATTTTCCAGGAATGTGCTTTATGGTGATTGTCATTTTTTGGAGTTACATGGAGATAATAAAAATGTTACAATTGACTAATTTGATTCCCTAAGATATACAAATAGGTGGATATTACTTTAATAATGCTCAAGTAAAAGTATGAGAAAGTAAATGTTAGATATCATAACTGAAAATGTGTTTATATTTCTTCCATTGACTATATGAGACTTAGGCTGCTTTCGCATCTGCGTTTAGTGCCATTCGTGGCAGATCTGGCAGCTGTGCCGCATCTGCCGCGTAACGGCTGACTTGTGGCAAGCCCCATTCATTCCCTATGGGATTTGTGGTCAGGTGCGGCAAGTGCGGTTTTGTCGGATCCGACAAATCCGGCACTCCAGCGAAAGAATAAAACACTGTTGGCAGTATTTTTTTTTGCGCTGCTACAAGTGCCAGATATGCCGGATCCCGCAAAACTGCACTTGGTGCACCTGACTGCAAGTCCCATAGGGAATGAATGGGGCTTTCCGCAAGTGAGCCATTATGTGGCAGATGCGGCAAAGCTCCTGGATCTGCCGTGAATGGCACTAAATGCAGATGTGAAAGGTGCCTTACTAATCATGTATGGTTATTAATAGTTCATAATGGTGACTAGGAACATTCTCGGAATCTGTGAAGGACCCAGCAGTTCAAACTCCACAATCAAACTTTAGGATATCTTGTGGAAATTACATTAACTTTTTTATTTGAAACATATAAAGGGGTTTTCCACTATTTTGGCAACCCCTTCTCATTTCCCATGTGCACACCCACAAAAATTAAAATAGCCTATATGCTCCTCTAGTGCACGTGTGGTTCCAGTGATCTCAGAACTTGCATTCCCGGGGACAACATGACATTGTTATTACACATGAGCCCCCCTAAACAATCACCACCGGCTTCCTTCTCCCGTCTTCAGATACTTAATTAACAGGAAGGAAGCAATGTGGTTGGTGGCTCACTTTCTGTTAATTGCTCTTGTGTCCGAAGGTGAGGAGAACAAAGCTGACTGTGATTGGTCATGGGGCCTGCAAGTCACAACAATCTCAAGTGGGCCCCGGGAACATGAGTTCTAACATCACTAAAGCCACACCGACACCAGATTTGAGTATATGCTATCATTTTTAATGGAGGTGCACATGGGGAATGGGAAAGGGTTGACCAAGTAGTTGACAACCCCTTTAAAAGCAAGATGGAGAAAAAAAATCTTGTCATGAATATAATGCCACACTAGAGTGTTTCAAATAAGATGTTAGATAATGAGGAATGTTTACCCATAGGAAATCTTGATCTTCAAGTATATAAAACTTGACTAGATAAGGCCCCTTTCACATCAGCGTTTTTCGCTGATTGTGGCAGATCCGGCAGATTTACCGCATCTGCCGCCTAACGGCCGCACTTGCTGCACACTTGCGGCAAGCCCCATGCATTGTCTATGGGGATTGCGGCAAGCGCAGCCGTTAGGCGACAGATGCGGTAAATCTGCCGGATCTGCCACAATCAGCAACAAATGCTGATGTGAAAGGGGCCTTAGGAAGGTACAGAAGTTTCCTTCACTATAACTTCCCTCCAACAAAATGTCAGTTGATAGAATATCTGTTTGACAGTAAAATGCTGCCATGTAATTGGTGTTTGACACAGACCTTCATGGCTTTATTTACCAGGTAGAGAGTATACAACGTGTGCCTGATTCAATAAACCTGATTGCCACAGGGATGGGTGAAACACCAGGACTTTTGAAGAGTGTCTCCACATTGTTAGCTCATTACATTTATATGAACATCAGATTCTTCTACTTACAGTATATATTGTGGTTGCTACCTTTTTGTCTTTTTATTGTTACCGTTATTTATAAATTGAAGTTATAAATGCACAAAATATCTACACAGTTTGGGTTCGGCTCATAAATCAGGCACACAGTACAGTTACTGACACACTGTTATCAGTATTCCCCCTCATTATATCCAAACTTTGCAAGATTTTTGCAATAGTCTTATACTTGTACCTATCAAAAGCCAAAGTGTTATAGACTCATTGGGTAAGTTGGATTGTAAGGGCGGCTTCACACTGCGGTGTGATCCGGTCCGGGGCTGTCAGGGATGAACCTGACAGCCCCGGACTGGATCAGCACACAGAACTGGAGGGCTAATTTGCCCTCCGGTCCGGTGTGCAGCAGCACGCAGCTCCCGCTGCTAATAAGTCAGACCGCGGCGCCTCGGTCTGACTTATCAGCGGCTGCAGCTGCGTGCGGCTGCACACCGGACCAGTGGACAAATTAGCCCTCCAGTTCTGTGTGCTGATCCAGTCCGGGGCTGTCAGGTTCATCCCTGACAGCCCTGTACCAGATCACACCGCAGTGTGAAGCCGCCCTAAGCTGTATGTCAGTGTGAACAGCATAGACTAAAGGTGATGTTACAGCAGCAAAGGCTTGGTGGACAGCATGTGTATCAAAATGGACCAGCCAGGACATGGTGCTATGGAAGACAGCAGGCAATCAGAGCAGTAAACACCAGAAGACACAGCCAGGAGTGTGGACATCCACAAGAACCAAAAATACAGATGCATCTCAATGAATTAGTATATCATCCAAAAGTTAATTTTTTTCAGAAATTCAATACAAAAAGTGAAACACATATATTATAGAGAGTCATTACAAACTGAGTGATCTATTTCAAATGTTTATGTTAATGTTGATGATTATGGCTTACAGCCAATGAAAACCTAAAGGTCATCATCTCAGAAAACCTAAAGGTCATCATCTCAGGATGAAGGGTCTGAGAGATAAAATTTTACCTACGTAGATAGCAGAGGCTTCACCTTGTGTGGTTGTGAGAGTCACAACCACTATAAAAGCATATCACGACTGCTGCAGCCCCCAGCGTGGTGCATATACTGTGTTTCCCCGAAAGTAAGACCCTGTCTCACATTTTTTTGGGGGCCAAAAGTGGCCCCCGGTCTTACTTTCGGGGGGGGGGGTCTTACATTGGGTGCCCCAGCAGTGTGGCCTACAGGCCCCCTCCTGCTGGGACACTGCGGGAGCGGGTCGCATGTCACGTGCGCCCGCTCATTACATATGCACTGCATCCCCCTGTCAATCAGCGACAGGGCGAGCAGTGCATTATACGGTAAATATGGGCCCCCTCCTGCTGGCACACTACCCCCCTGTTCTGAGGCCCCCACCGCTGCTGCTGCTGCAGACATCTTACCCTCCAGGGTCTTCTTGCAGCAGCCAGTGCGTCGGTCCTCTGTCCTCGGCTGTCTCCCGGATCATGTGACCGGCCGGCCTCGCAGTCGCGATGACGTCATGCGCTGCGACGGGTCACATGATCCGGGAGACAGCCGAGGACAGAGGACGGACGCGCTGGCTGCTGCAAGAAGACCCTGGAGGGTAAGATGTCTGCAGCAGCAGCAGCGGTGGGGGCCTCAGAACAGGGGGGTAGTGTGCCAGCAGGAGGGGGCCCATATATACCGTATAATGCACTGCTCCCCCTGTCGCTGATTGACAGGGGGATGCAGTGCATATGTAATGAGCGGACGCACGTGACGTGCGACCCGCTCCCGCTCCCTCCCCCCTCCGCTAGGGGCCTTACATTGGCCCCCCCGGTTGTAAGGCCTTATAATCGGGGGAGGCCTTACATTAGCAGGCCCCCCCTTTACCCCTAGGCGGCCTTACAATCGGGGGGGCCTTACTTTCGGGGAAACACGGTAGAGTAGGGAGGATGAAGGGTTAAAAATCACACTGGCGTATTCATTGAGACATCAAAGGGTGAATATAACATTAACATTAACGAATTTCAGGGCTCCCTGAAACACCTTGAAACAAGGCAATATGATACTGATTTGTCCTGAAGAAGGGGTCAGGGAGCCCTGAAACGTGTTGACTAATGAATCAATATTATATCCTCCCTTGATAACTCATGGAATATGGCAGCATGGTTTTTAACCCTTCATCCTCTCTACTATATATGCACCACGCTGGGGACTGCAGCAGCCATCATATGCTTTTATAGTGGTTGTGACCTTCACAACGATACAAGATGAAGCCTCTGATGCCCTTCATCCTCCCTTCTTTAATTTTCTTAGATAATGACCTTTGGGTTTTCACTGGCTGTAAGCCACAATCATCAACATTAATATATATAAACACTTGAAATAGATCAATCTGTTTACAATGACTCTATATAATATATGTGTTTAAAGAGGACCTGTCACCAAACCAGGCTTGGTGATCTAATTACAGCACTGGATTTTTCTCTCTCCCAGAAACAGACTTTGTGGGAGAGAAAAAAAAACTCTGTTTAAATGCTGCTGAAGAGGGAGAGAATGATTGGCAGCGGTGGGCAGATTAAACATCCAGGGGGTGTGAATCTGCCCTTGGCTGCAGCCTCTAGCCACCTCCTTAATGGCTGGAGCATGTAAGTTTTCTAAGTGTATTATCTCGGGGTACAGGGCTGCTCAAGTGCTGGGGGACCCCTTGCCTGCATGCTGCAGACATGCTGTATCCAGTGCTGTAATTAGATCACCGTGCCTGGTTTAGTGACAGGTCCTCTTTAACTTTATGTATTGAATTACTGAATAAATGAACTTTTTGATGATATTCTAATTCATTGAGAAATGCTTAATGGCAGAGTTGTAATGCTGTCAGCAAACAAACGGTCAAAGGCACTGACTTAGGCAATCAGGAAACAAATGGTTAACCACAGACAGCAGTGGTAATCATGAAAACTGTATACTTATGAGCAGAATACATAACACACTGTAAAGTAGTTTTAGTTAAATCAATGTTTATTAACATTTTTAATTGTGTACAAACATAACATGAAAATAATGAAAGTCTAGTACAGGCAGAAAGAATAAGTAACATATACATATATACGCATACTTGTAAATACAAGCTCTACCATACCAAGACAGAAATTCACTGAATAGACACATGATTGTCTGCTTGATGTTTAATCACAAGATCCTAGAGCTATACATTATGCGTGTAGGTCATTAATAATCTTCCAAAGGTCTAAATATTCTAAGGAAGAGGAAAAACATAATAAATTAAAAAAAACATAATCATATGAATCTTGTGGCACATCTCAATATACCTTCAACGAAAGGTACCAAGTCTGATTAAGTAGGTGGCCGCACCATGGGATGCGGTCACACCCGAGAGGATAGAACCTATGATAGGAAAAAGCGTTAAGAAGAAAGAGGAAATAGAAGAAAGGGTTAGGCTGGTTTCACGCTGCGGTCAGATCAGGTCAGGTCAGGTCAGGTTTTGTGTTTCAAAACCAGGAGAGGAACTTGCAGAGAAAAAGTATAATTGAAAGTTTGACACCTGTTCTAGGATTTGGAGTCACTCCTGGTTTTGAAACACAAAACCTGACCTGATCTGACCTGATCTGACCGCAGTGTGAAACCAGCCTTAGCTAAAGGAGGAGATAGAAAAAGATAAGAAGAAAGGAAACTGAGTGGTAAGTCATCACGTAAGGGTGAAACATAAGCTGTGTCCCAAAATATCTCTAGGACGAGGCACATAATGCAACACCACTTCTCTACTCCCATTGGGACAACCAGTTACCCAACTCCTGAGACACACTGTACATAATCCGAGGCGCCCACTGGTTGCAGTGCCTTTTTTTTTATAGCGTCAGCGTCAGGCAGAATCTGTGAGGCCAGCTCCTCCATCATTAAATTCAGAGACAAATTCGGCTTGGGACGGGGGGGGGGGGGGGGGGGGGGGAGGGGGGAGTGGGGGGGGGTTGTCTGGTGCGCTTCCACCACCTGGGAATTAAGCTTCTGTAAAGTAGTTTTAACCCCTTCACCACACAGCTTGTTTTCACCTTCGTAACCTTTTTTATCAACTCTCATCAGTGTCCCTTTATGCGTTAATAACTCTGGAATGCTTCAACGGATCCCAGTCATTCTGAGACTGCTTTTTTTTGGGACATATTGTACTTCATGTTAGTGGTAAACATAGGGTGATATTTTTTGCATTTGTGTGTGAAGAAAATGGAAATATGGCGAAAAAATTTTAAATTTGACAATTTTCAAACTCTGATTTGTTTTATGCACTTAAACCAGAGAGTTATGTCACACAAAATAATATTATTTATACACTGGAGCTCGCAAAGTGTGTTGCTGCTGAAAGCCTGGAGGGTGCCGTGTATAATCCACCTTACAATGTACGACTACTGTATATTAAAATATGTATTAGGCCTAGTGCTACTCAAATGGCTGACATGGCAGAGAGGGACACCTGTTTGATTACAATTGATAAAAGATATTTATTGAATCCAAATTACTAGAGTCTAGCCTTATTGCAAAAGGACATACAATTCTATGGCTAAAATCATTTAAAATCTGAATAAACAATAAAAATAAAATTAAATTAAATAAAATAAAGTGCAACTTCATGCACACTAATGCGCAAATGAATGCAGATCCTTCTATAAGGTGCAGGTGTTCTGTTCTTGTGTCCCTCATTGGTTGTTATCTTTAGAGTTGAAAGGTGGTGTCTCTTTAAAGGGAACCTGTCACCTGGATCTAGGCCTCTCTGCTATCACTACCTGTCCCTGCACCTTCCTAGCTGTTCCCTAACAATCCCTCTCTGAGCTAAAGGGGCCCTATAACGATTTAGAGAAATGAATTTGAACTTACATATGTCCCCATGTAGGAGACTGGAAAGGCGGGCTCTGGAATCCATGAATCCCTCCTTGTGGTATCCAAGCGCGCCCCGCTGTGCGGCATCCTTCTTGCTGGTTTGTCTTCTCCATTTGGAATCTTCCGCCCTCTCATCCAGAGTAATGCCCGGGCCGGAACGTCATATCCTGCCCGATGCATCATGGGCCTGATCACGTGATCGGCCCGGTGCATTATGGGCCTGATCACGTTATCAGCCCGATGCATTATGGGCCTGATCACGTGAATGGCCCGGCTCTGAGCATGCGCAATGCGCATATTGAAGCCGGGCCGATCACGCAATCAGGCCCATAATGCATCGGGCCGATCACATAATCAGGCCCTAATTCCATCCTGTGTGATTCAGTCTGCTGAGCCATGTATCTAAACCCATTTTGTGGTATCTCATGTAATGTATGATACATCCTGTGTATCAAGTGTTATAGTGTATGTATTCCCATTCTGTGTTTATATACTGTGCATTTGATCCCATGTTGTCTGATATATTTTGTGTATCTAAATCATTCCTATGTGACACATTATGATGTGCCATGTATCTAATCCCAACATGTGTGATTCAGTCTGCTAAACGATGTATCTAATCCCATCCTGTGTGCAGTGCCGGGACAAGGCATTTTGGTGCCCTAGGCAGGTAAGGCAAACGGCGCCCCCTCCCCCCTCCCCCTCCCGAAATATGTCTGGGAATAAAAATGTCAACACACTTTGAAAGTAAATTTAATTTAACGGGGACCTATAAAAGGTTCGTCCAACCACACTGCAGAGACATACTGATAGGATGTTTACATTGTGAGCCCCAATGGGGACAGTGTTCATGATGTATGTAAAGTGCTGTGGAGTTCATAGCGTAATATAAATGCAAAAAGTATTATTCTTAATATTATGTCACAATACCAGGATCTGAGGATCTTCTATTTCGAGGTCAGGGACTCTCTGATGCCATGTTGCTGCTTGTCTCGCTGTTGTTCTCTTTTGACACTGCAGTGCGGTGGAGAAGAGAGCATTAACTGGTTAATAACAAGAAGTATGGAGTGTGTACTGAGCCATAAACCCTCCCTTACCATGTTACCATGAAGTATGGAGTGTGTACTGACTGAGCCATAAACCTCCTCATACCATGTCCAGCAGACATTGTAGGATTACTCGTGTATAAGCCGACCCGTGTATAAGCCGACCCCCCTACTTTTGCCCCAAAACCTGGGAAAACCAATTGACTCGTGTATAAGCCGAGGGTGGACCCCAGAACAGGTATACAGCCCCCAGCAGTGTGGTATACAGGCCCCCAGTGGTATATACAGACCCCAGTGGTAATACAGCAGCCCCAGGGGTAATACAGCAGCCCCAGGGGTTATACAGCAGCCCCAGGGGTTATACAGCAGCCCCAGCAATATATACAGGCCCCAGCAGTATATACAGCAGCCCCAGTGCTATATACAGGCCCCAGCAGTATATACAGCAGCCCCAGTGGTATATACAGGCCCCAGCAGTATATACAAGCCCCAGCAGTATATACAGCAGCCCCAGTGGTATATACAGCAGCCCCAGTGGTATATACAGGCCCCAGCGTTATATACAAGCCCCAGCGGTATATACAAGCCCCAGTGGTATATACAGCAGCCCCAGTGGTATATACAGGCCCCAGTGGTGGTATACACAGGGCCCAGTGGTGGTGTATACAGGGCCCAGTGGTGGTGTATACAGGGCCCAGTGATGGTGTATACAGGGCCCAGTATGCGGACCGGGGGGGAAGCGCCTTTGCACACTGACTCACCGGTCACCAAGGCCGCCGTCACCGTGCGTCTGCTGCTGTAATGAGGAGGAGAGGAGGGGCGGGCAGAGCTGCGGGACAGGAAGTCGGAGTCCCGCCAGTGGCGTAACTACAGTCCGAAGGGCCCCGGTGGGAAATTTGGACCTGGGCCCCCCCTTCCCCCACGCGCCCACATTGGTCAGATGTACGGGTCCCACATAATGTTCTAAATCCTATAAAGACTCACAAATTGACCCTCTCCCCTTCATTATGTATTAATGTCCCTCATTCAGGTATATATGATCCTCCATTATAGTATAATGCCGCCTCACAGCAGCTCCAGATAATACAATGCCGCCTCACAGCCACTCCAGATAATATAATGCCGCCTCACAGCGGCTCCAGATAATACAATGCCGCCTCACAGCAGCTCCAGATAATACAATGCCGCCTCACGGCAGCTCCAGATAATACAATGCCGCCTCACAGCAGCTCCAGATAATATAATGCCGCCTCACAGCCGCTCCAGATAATACAATGCCGCCTCACAGCCACTCCAGATAATATAATGCCGCCTCACAGCGGCTCCAGATAATATAATGTCGCCTCACAACTGCTCCAGATAATATAATGCCGCCTCACAGCCGCTCCAGATAATACAATGCCGCCTCACATCCGCTCCAGATAATATAATGCCGCCTCACAGCCGCTACAAATATTATAATGCCGCCTCACAGCCGCTACAAATAATATAATGCCGCCTCACAGCCGCTCCAGATAATATAATGCCGCCTCACAGCCACTCCAGATAGTATAATGCCACCTCACAGCCGCTACATATAATATAATGCCGCCTCACAGCCACTCCAGATAATATAATGCCACCTCACAGCCGCTCCAGATAATATAATGCCGCCTCACAGCTGCTCCAGATAATATAATGTCACCTCACAGCCGCTACAAATAACATAATGCCGCCTCAAAGCCGCTCCAGATAATATTATTCTGCACACACAGCCTGCTCACCGCATACACAGTCACATACATTGCACACACAGTCACATACATTGCACACACAGTCACATACATTGCACACACAGTCACATGCATTGCACTCACAGTCACATGCATTGCACAGTCACATGCATTGCACTCACAGTCACATGCATTGCACAGTCACATGCATTGCACACACAGTCACATACATTGCACACACAGTCACATACATTGCACTCACAGTCACATGCATTGCACACACAGTCACATGCATTGCACTCACAGTCACATACATTGCACTCACAGTCACATGCATTGCACACACAGTCACATGCATTGCACACACAGTCACATGCATTGCACTCACAGTCACATGCATTGCACTCACAGTCACATGCATTGCACTCAGTCACATGCATTGCACTCACAGTCACATGCATTGCACTCACAGTCACATGCATTGCACTCACAGTCACATGCATTGCACTCACAGTCACATGCATTGCACACACAGTCACATGCATTGCACACACAGTCACATACAATGCATTCACAGTCACATGCATTGCACATACAGTCACATGCATTGCACATACAGTCACATACAATGCATTCACAGTCACATGCATTGCACACAGTCACATGCATTACATTCACAGTCACATACATTGCACAGTCACATACATTGCACATACAGTGCATTCACAGTCACATGCATTGCACATACAGTCACATGCATTGCACATACAGTCACATGCATTGCACATACAGTCACATACATTGCACATACAGTCACATACATTGCACATACAGTCACATACAGTCACATACATTGCTCACACAGTCACATACACTGCACACACAGTCAACACACACCCTGTACCTTCTCTCCTGTGTGCTCCATGCTCCCTGAAGGTCTTCATGCCAGGCCCAGGAAGCAGCCAGTGACTAAAGCGGTGCTGTGTGAGGAGGAGGAGAGCAGGCCAGGCCGGAAGACTAAGCAGCTCCTCTTCGGCAGAGAAGTAGGTGTTCTGCTGCATGCCTCCTACAGTCCCCAGCCTGCTCCCGCGGTCTGCATGTAGAGGAAGAAGGGGGGCGGGGTGGCTGCAACATCAGCGGTGAGTGCCAGTAGTCCTCAGGCGGCCGTGATCATCCGCCTGGGGACCGGCCGGGTAGAGCGCCACACAGCTGGCGCAGCGGTAGCAGGGGCCGGCGGGCTCACTTGCGACCCCTGCGACCGCGGATGGTACGCCACTGAGTCCCGCCCTCCTTCCTCTCTGGCCGGCGCTCCGCGGCTGGCGGCGGCCAGCACGGGGCCCCCCAGGGGGTGCGCGGCCTCCGAGGGGGCGGGCAATGGGCCCCTCATGAGGGGAAAATGCGCCCTTCACAAGATGGCGCCCTAGGCGATCGCCTAGGGTCGCCTAGCTGTCGTCCCGGCCCTGCCTGTGTGATACTCTGTATCTAATCCTATCTAATATATAAAACCCCAAGCTCACTTCCGTCACTTTGGCCAGCACTTCCGTCACTTTGTCATCGTCTACGTGACGTCACCACAGCGCTACACCCTGTACGGGTGGACCAACATGGCGGCCCTAAGCAGAGCGGGCCTCAGGCAGCCCTGCCACGCTTACGGCCGCCCGTACAGTGCCCCAAACACACACACACGGTCTCCCGCCCGCCACACATCACGGTCCCGTGGCCGGAGCGAGCGCGAGCCTGCCGGGAGACGACCGGCTTGCGGCTGTCCGGAGCTCAGCCGAGGCTACCTATGGCACGGAGGTCCGAGGCCAGTCAGCCGGTCATTTCCCGGCTGGTGAGCCGCTGAGCTCCGTGCCGTACATAGCCGTGGCTGAGCTCCACCCAGCCGCGAGCCAGCCTGCATTTTCCGCCGTACCGCGTGCTGCTATTCTGATTGGTCGCCGTGCTCAGCGTGGCGACCAATCAGAATAGCGGCGCGCGCTATGCCGCCATATTTGAAATTCACTGAGTACAGTGTATTTGAAGTATGGCGCCATAGAGCGCGCCACTATTCTCATTGGTCGCCGCGTTCAGCGCAGTGACCAATCAGAATAGCGGCGCGCGCTATGCCGCCATATTTGAAATACACTGAGTACAGTGTATTTGAAGTATGTCGCCATATAGGACGCCACTATTCTGATTGGTCGCCGCGTTCAGCGCAGTGACCAATCAGAATAGCTGCGCGCGCTATGCCGCCATATTTGAAATACACTGTAGTCAGTGAATTTGAAGTATGGCGCCATAGAGCGCGTCGCTATTCTGATTGGTCGCCACGCTGAACGCGGCGACCAATCAGAATAGCGGCGCGCGCTATGCCGCCATATTTCAAATACACTGTACTCAATTCAAAGTGTATATTCATGTGTAATAATAAGTAATATGTATTATATAATCGTCTAATTCTGTCTGTCTGTAACGGAAATCCCGCGTCGCTGATTGGTTGCCACATCTTAAAGGGTCACTCCACCAGTTCTTAAAGGGGTGGACTCCAACCACTTCTTAAAGGGGCTATCCCCATCCTCTTAAAGGGGCAGTCCCCAACCACTTTTTAAAGGGGCGGTCCCCAACCACATCTTAAAGGGGCAGTCCCCAACCATGTCTTAAAGGGGCGGTCCACAACCACGTCTTAAAGGGGCCATCCCTAACCACTTCTTAAAGGGGCAGTCCCCAACCAGTTCTTAAAGGGGCCGTCCCCAACCAGTTCTTAAAGGGGCAGTCCCCAACAACTTTTTAAAGGGGCGGTCCCCAACCACGTCTTAAAGGGGCGGTCCCCAACCACGTCTTAAAGGGGCAGTCCCCAACCAGTTCTTAAAGGGGCCGTCCCCAACCAGTTCTTAAAGGGGCTGTCCCCAACCTCTTAAAGGGGCAGTCCCCAACAACTTTTTAAAGGGGCAGTCCCAACCACGTCTTAAAGGGGCAGTCCCCAACCATGTCTTAAAGGGGCGGTCCCCAACCATGTCTTAAAGGGGCGGTCCACAACCACGTTTTAAAGGGGCCATCCCCAACCACTTCTTAAAGGGGCAGTCCCCAACATCATAAACGGGCAGTCCCCAACCACTTTTTAAAGGGGCAGTCCCCAACCACTTTTTAAAGGGGCGGTCCCCAACCATGTCTTAAAGGGGCAGTCCGCAACCACGTCTTAAAGGGGTGGTCCCCAACCACTCCTTAAAGGGGTGGTGCCCAACCTCTTAAAGGGACAGTCCCCAATAACTTCTTAAAGGGGCTGTCCATAACCACATCTTAAAGGGGCCATCCCCAACCATGTCTTAAGGAGTAGACCCCAACCACTTCTTAAAGGGGCTGTCCTCAACCTCTTAAAGGGGCAGTCCCCAACCACTTCTTAAAGGGGTGGTCCTCAACCACATCTTAAAGGGGCAGTCCCCAACCACATCTTAAAGAAGCAGTCCCAACCACATCTTAATGGGGCGGTCCCCAACCACATCTTAAAGGGGCAGTCCTCAACCACATCTTAAAGGGGCGTTCCCCAACCACATGTCAAAGGGGCGGAAGCAACCAATCAGCTATATTGGCGTGGGATTTAAACCGTCTTCGTTGACTGCTCATGTCCGGCTGCGACCAATCAGTGATATTGCCGCAGGATTTAAATGATAATGTACATATTTTACCCGGAAAAAACCTGTGTATTCATTGTATTATTCTTAAATCTTCATAAATAAACTACATACGGTACATATTCTAGAATACCCGATGCGTTAGAATCGGGCCACCATCTAGTCATATTATAATCCTGTGTACCTAGTCTCATCCTGCGTCATACACTCTATGTATCTAATGCCATCCTGTGCCATACACACATTAGCCCTGTATCTAATCTCATCCTGTGTTATACATTCTATGTATCTAATCCCATTGAATACGATAAACTCTATCTAATTCCATCCTGTGTGATACAGGATAGGATTAGATAAACTGAGTGTAAGTATTACTTTGCAGTCACCAACAAAACATCTCTGTACCCTGATCCTAAACTTCATCCCCACTTATACCCTGTCTACAGGGGAGGAGTGATGTCAGACACATGTGAGCATATTCAGACCACATTTACAGCAGTCATAATGTGAACCAGCAGTATACTAGATTGTCATGTCAAATGTCAGCAGCTGCTCCCCCTAGTGTTTAAAAGTTGAAAATATGAAAACATTTTTGTTTATATGGCACCATACATATTCCGCAGCACTTTACAATTCAGAGGGGACATTTACAGACAATTTGAGATAATACAGAGTAACACAGTTCACCAGATGCCATGATGAGTGATGGCCCTGCTCACAAGCTACAATCGATAAGGAAAGAGGGGAGGCACAAAAAGTAAATGATAAAAAGTGCAGTCATATATGGTCAGCCATCAATATAATATACTAGATGGCAGCCCGATTCTAAAGAATCGGGTAGTCTAGAATCCATATATAGTTTATTTAGTAATAGTTAGGGGAGTGCGGTGAAATTAATTGTGTGTATAGAGGTGGCTCAGTGGTTAGCACTGCGCGGTGGCTCAGTGGGTAGCACTGCGCGGTGGCTCAGTGGTTAGTACTGCGTGCGCTGGCTCAGTGGTTAGCAGTGAGTGCGCTGGCTCAGTGGTTAGCAGTGAGTGCGCTGGCTCAGTGGTTAGCAGTGAGTGCGCTGGCTCAGTGGTTAGCAGTGAGTGCGCTGGCTCAGTGGTTAGCAGTGAGTGCGCTGGCTCAGTGGTTAGCAGTGAGTGCGCTGGCTCAGTGGTTAGCAGTGAGTGCGCTGGCTCAGTGGTTAGCAGTGAGTGCGCTGGCTCAGTGGTTAGCAGTGAGTGCGCTGGCTCAGTGGTTAGCAGTGAGTGCGGTGGCTCAGTGGTTAGCAGTGAGTGCGGTGGCTCAGTGGTTAGCAGTGAGTGCGGTGGCTCAGTGGTTAGCAGTGAGTGCGGTGGCTCAGTGGTTAGCAGTGAGTGGGGTGGCTCAGTGGTTAGCAGTGAGTGCGGTGAGATTGGTCAGCGCAGCGGTGTGGGCAGAGTGGTCAGTGCAGCGCCGTGGGCAGAGTGGTCAGTGCAGCGCCGTGGGCAGAGTGGTCAGTGCAGCGCCGTGGGCAGAGTGGTCAGTGCAGCGCCGTGGGCAAGTGTGGTCAGTGCAGCGCCGTGGGCAGAGTGGTCAGTGCAGCGCCGTGGGCAGAGTGGTCAGCGCAGCGCCGTGGGCAGAGTGGTCAGCGCAGCGCCGTGGGCAGAGTGGTCAGCACACACATACACTCGCTATACTTACCACCGACCCTGCGTCTTCCCCGCCGCCTGGATCCTGAGTCGACATGTCGCCGCCCCCGGACGACTGGATCCAATATGTTGTCCGGGTAGTTTTTCAAGACATCTTGGACGCTATATTGGATCCAGTAGTTTGGGGGCAGCGACATGTCGACTGAGGATCCAGGCAGCGGACGCAGGGCCGGTGGTAAGTATAGCGGAGTGTGTGTGTATGTGTGTGTGTGTGTACAAAGTTGAGGGAAGTGTGGACAAAGTGACGGAAGTGCGTACATACACACATATACACACATAGTGTACATTGCATATGGAGGGGTGAGGAGAGCGGAGGCTGGAGGGCAGAGGACAGGGAGAGGAGAGCGGAGGCTGGAGGGCAGAGGAGGGCGGAGGCTGGAGGGCAGAGGACAGGGAGAGTAGAGCGGAGGCTGGAGGGCAGAGGACAGGGAGAAGCGAGTGGAGGCTGGAGGGCGGAGGAGAGGGAGAGGAGAGCGGAAGGTGGAGGGTAGAGGATAGGGAGAGGAGAGCGGAAGGTGGAGGGTAGAGGAGAGGGAGAGGAGAGCGGAAGCTGGAGGGCAGAGGACAGGGAGAGGAGAGCGGAGGCTGTAGGGCAGAGGAGAGCAGAGGCTGGAGGGCAGAGGACAGGGAGAGGAGAGCGGAGGCTGGAGGGCAGAGAAGAGCGGAGGCTGGAGGGTGGAGGCTGGAGGGCAGAGGACAGGGAGAGGAGAGTGGAGGCTGGAGGGCAGAGGAGAGCAGAGGCTGGAGGGCAGAGGACAGGGAGAGGAGAGCGGAGGCTGGAGGGCAGAGGAGGGCGGATGCTGGAGGGCAGAGGACAGGAAGAGGAGAGCAGAGGCTGGAGGGCAGAGGACAGGGAGAGGAGAGCAGAGGCTGGAGGGCAGAGGACAGGGAGAGGAGAGCAGAGGCTGGAGGACAGGGAGAGGAGAGCGTAGGCTGGAGGTCAGAGCAGAGCGGAGGCTGGAGGCTGGAGGGCAGAGGACAGGGAGAGGAGAGCAGAGGCAGAAGGGCAGAGGAGGCAGAAGGGCAGAGGAGGCAGAAGGGCAGAGGAGGCTGGAGGGCAGAGGCCAGGGCAGAGGCCAGGGCAGAGGAGGCTGGAGGGCAGAGGCCAGGGCAGAGGAGGCTGGAGGGCAGAAGCCAGGGCAGAGGAGGCTGGAGGGCAGAGGCCAGGGCAGAGGAGGCTGGAGGGCAGAGGCCAGGGCAGAGGAGGCTGGAGGGCAGAGGCCAGAGCAGAGGAGGCTGGAGGGCAGAGGCCAGGGCAGAGGAGGCTGGAGGGCAGAGGCTGCAGGGCAGAGGAGGCTGGAGGGCAGAGGCCAGGGCAGAGGAGGCTGGAGGGCAGAGGCCAGGGCAGAGGAGGCTGGAGGGCAGAGGCCAGGGCAGAGGAGGCTGTAGGGCAGAGGCCAGGGCAGAGGAGGCTGGAGGGCAGAGGCCAGGGCAGAGGAGGCTGTAGGGCAGAGGCCAGGGCAGAGGAGGCTGTAGGGCAGAGGCCAGGGCAGAGGAGGCTGGAGGGCAGAGGAGGCTGGAGGGCAGGGCAGAGGAGGCTGGAGGGCAGAGGCCAGGGCAGAGGAGACTGGAGGGCAGAGGAGGCTGGAGGGCAGAGGAGGCTGGAGGGCAGAGGAGGCTGGAGGGCAGAGGCCAGGGCAGAGGAGGCTGGAGGGCAGAGGCCAGGGCAGAGGAGGCTGGAGGGCAGAGGCCAGGGCAGAGGAGGCTGGAGGGCAGAGGCCAGGGCAGAGGAGGCTGTAGGGCAGAGGCCAGGGCAGAGGAGGCTGTAGGGCAGAGGCCAGGGCAGAGGAGGCTGTAGGGCAGAGGCCAGGGCAGAGGAGGCTGGAGGGCAGAGGCCAGGGCAGAGGAGGCTGGAGGGCAGAGGCCAGGGCAGAGGAGGCTGGAGGGCAGAGGAGGCTGGAGGGCAGAGGAGGCTGGAGGGCAGAGGCCAGGGCAGAGGAGGCTGGAGGGCAGAGGCCAGGGCAGAGGAGGCTGTAGGGCAGAGGCCAGGGCAGAGGAGGCTGTAGGGCAGAGGCCAGGGCAGAGGAGGCTGTAGGGCAGAGGCCAGGGCAGAGGAGGCTGGAGGGCAGAGGAGGCTGGAGGGCAGAGGCCAGGGCAGAGGAGGCTGGAGGGCAGAGGCCAGGGCAGAGGAGGCTGGAGGGCAGAGGAGGCTGGAGGGCAGAGGCCAGGGCAGAGGAGGCTGGAGGGCAGAGGCCAGGGCAGAGGAGGCTGAAGGGCAGAGGGCAGGGCAGAGGCTGCTGGAGCCGGCAGACAGACTCACCGCGGGCCGGCCATCAGGTGTACTGTAGCAGGAGAGGAGGGGCGGGCAGAGCTGCAGGAGAGGAAGTCCCGCCCTCCCTCCTCTGTAGGCAGACAGCAGGGAGCACGGGTATCCCCAGGGTGTGTGTGGGCCCCTGAGGTGGCGGGCAATGGGCCCCCCCTGCCCCCCGGTATGTAGCTACTGGCTGGAGGGCAGAGGGTGGAGGGGAGTGGCTGGAGGACACACGGAACTTCCGAGATCGGAACGTTCCGTGTGCCGGTGCCTGTAGCCGGGGGGCAGCCCGGCTACAGTGCACTGGATGAGCCTGGGCGAAGACCATCACGGAAGTGGGCGTGGCCTTTTCCGGAAGTGGCCTTCGGGTTTTATATATAAGATAGGGGATTTACACTATGCTGCATGAACTGGTCACCAGCCAGGATCTGTACAAATGCAGATAAAGTGCTATTAAGTGCATGGAGGGTGCAAAGAGATGATACCAGACTTGGAAGAAAGTTTTGTAATGGGCAGAATGTGAATAGCTTGATAAATGAGGCGAGGTGATAGGCTAGTCTAAAGAAATGCGTTTTTAAGGTCTGGTTAAAAGTCTGGGAATTGGGAATTAAAGGGAATCTGTCACCCCCTTTGTCCATTCTAACCCCTGCCCACCACTTTATACATGATGTATTTGAGGCTCCTGTGACCCCATATGCCCAGTGGTCCCCCTGCATACCTCATAAATTAACTTTTAATATCTTCTGCGTGGTATGGAAATAAGCTGAAAATGTTCTGGGAGGATCTGCTCTATCTAGTACTCGCCGCCCCACTGGTTGAAATGTCAGCCTCACTACTGTGAAAAGGCCGCCCCTCCTGTGTATGTCACACTGCTCTCATGTCTGCGTAGTGTTGCTGGTCTCTGTGCTCAATGCAAGTGATCCCCACCCAGAGGCCGTGGGGACTCGGTACCCTGGCAGTTGCTGTAACGGGGATGTCACGGGTGGTCTGCCTGGGCCCGTGGCCCTGGTGGTCACTAAAAAGATGGGGAATAAAAATAAAAGAAAAAGAGTAAAGTCTCGTGACGCCACCTACAGTGTCCGGTGAAGGCATCAGCGCTACTGCAGACCTCCGGGGATGATGGACAGGCAGCCAGATGACAACGCTCCCTGCAGGTGAAGCGGGGGTCCCCGGGACAATGATGTGGTGCTAGGGATTTGCACAGGGAGGTGGCTCAGCAGCCGGGCCGTGGCTACAGTCTTTTGGGCTGGACAGGACCAAGGCTGAAATGACTGACACACACGCTAGGAGTCATTTTCGTACCTTTACTGATGTTATGGCATGCGCTATCCAGGGTACACTCCAGGTGGTCGGGAAGCACTTCAGGATTTCCACAGTGAGTGGGTTGTAAGGCCTCCTTGTCTCTTTTCCCGTGGTGAAGCCCCTGACCTGTGTAGAACTAGGCCTGGCCTCCTCTGTGTCTCTCTCTCACCCGTATTGTAGTGTTGAGAACCTTTTGGTGGCTACTGCTATTACTTCTCCTGTGGTTCCTGGCTCTCAGGTTGGTTGCGCTACAGGTGTCCGGGATACTGGAGTCTCCTTGGTGAACCGATGTTTTCTGGTGGGCTTGATGCTCTCCAAGAGACTTGGACTCCGGTGTCCAGGTTGCTTCCTGGGGTGAATCAGTATGGCTCCTCTGCCCCCAATCTGCTCCTTAACTTGTCTTTTTGTCTTGCCTACGACCCCCACTCTCGGGCCCCCACACTGGCTAGGCTGGTCTCTGGTACGGGCCTAACGCAGCACCATTCACCGGATGGTCTTCACAGTATTACTCCGTACTGCACGGACTAACTAACTCCTACCCCAGCACCGATATTTATAGGGGATCTTGCTTAAGGGCAGCAAGTGGAGTTCCCCCTACTGGTCTGGAAGGTGTTGTGTGTGTAAGGGTACCTGTTGTGGAAATCCCTCCATGCCTTCGGTGATTCTGTGGCTACCTGTAAGGGCAGGGTGCCACACAAACACACCTGTGACTTCACAAATATTGTGAGACTTTGGTCACAGTTGCACTTGCATTAAGCACGGAGACCTGCGCCACTGTGCAGGCATGAGAGGTGGGTACAGAGGGGGACCGTTGGGCATATAGAGGGGTCACAGGAACCCCAAATACAACATATTTAAGGTGGTTGGCAGAAGTTAGAATGGGCAAAAGGGGTGACAGGTTCCCTTTAATGGAATTGTCACAGGTAGTACATTCCAGAGAATTTGCACAGCTCGCGGGAAGTCTTGGAGATGGGAGTGCGAGGTTCTGATTATTGAGGATGTCAGTCTTAGTTCATTAGTGAAACAGAGGTAGCAGGTAGGGTGTTGGACAGAGATGAGGGCAGATATGTAGGATGGTGCAGAGCTGTGGAGAGTTTTGTGGGTGACAGAGATAATTTTATATTGTACTCTGTAGCAGATGGGCAACCAGTGCAATGACTGGCCCAGGATAGAGGTGTATCTGTAGCGGTTGGAGAGAAATATGATCGTGGCTGCTGCCTTCAGGATGGATTGAAGAGAGGAGCGTTTACAAAGAGGGAGACTGATTAGTAGAGAATTGCAATAATCCAATGAATAAAATCAACAGTAAGAGTTTTTGCAGAGTCAACAATAAGAAAGTGTTGAATTCTAAAGATTTTGTAGATTAAATTATTTTTCATATTTTATGCCATTAACCCCTTCATGACCAAGGTTGTACATATATGTCCTTCTTTCTCGACCAATGTTGTATAGGTATACCCTGGCGAAAATGCGGCACAGTAGTTCTGTTAACGGTGATCGCGGTCCGGTGTCTGCTTATTCTGTAAAAATGGGACTGAAACCCAACCTCCCAAAGGGAGGTGTTGTTCAGCGTATATATGATCGCTTTGATTGGCTGTTCAATTCTGAACAACCAGTCATAGCATTTGTAATGATTCCGTCAATGAAATTGCCTGAATCATTACGATCCAACTATGGCAGAGGCTGCAACATCCCCAACCATAGGCTGGAGCTCTGAGGATGAGGTGTCATCCAACCCTGATCAGGAGTGATCATGCTGAGACTATCACTCGCATCATTGTGTAGAGGGGTTGTGATCCACCTGTGCCCAATACTGCATCCTCATTTTGTCCATGGAGACTAAGAGATGTGTGATCTCGTGCAGCCAGGGATATGATCCCTGTGCATCCCCGGCTGCTTCACCCCCTAACTGCTACGATTGGTATCAATCCTAGCAGTTAGGGTATTCGGAGAGGAACCAACAATTTCAATTAATTCAGCATCAAAAGAGGGTCTAATTTGCCCTATGATCAACCCTTTCTGTCAATGGAGGATTTCCACCTTAAGCACAGGGTGCCCCCATTCCTCGGCAGCTCTCCCTATAATGCCCCTTTTCTTAACCATTGACAGTAGTAAGAAGGTATCAATTGAGTCCAACTTAGCTAGGATTTGGTCTCACATGCTGAAATTTTCAGAGTTGTGGTTCCGGTTAGGTTAAAATTCTCTGTGGACTTGACGCGTTTCTCCCCTTGTAATATGAGGGGTTCATCAGAAGCAGGGGAGAAGGATTTTTTTGCCTCAAAAGACAATAAAATGAGTATATATATCTCTCACAGATAGACATCCTAACATGTTTCATTAGTAAAATTAATACATAGTAGGAAATACCTTGTAGGATAAATGTAGACACTTGTAGGTGACCCTACTATAATGATCCAGAGTCAGACACAAGGGTAGTTCAGGCAAACAGGCTAGTGCATACTAAAGGCCCCTTTACACGCTGAGACTTTCCAGCGATCCCACTAGCGGTCCGACCTGGCCGGGATTGATTGCTGGAAAGTCTCTATGCAGTCGCTGGTGAGCTGTCAAACAGGCAAACTCACCAGTCAGCAGCAACATCGCTGGTAACCATGGTAAATATGGGGTTGCTAAGCAGTGCGCTCTGCTTAGTTACCCATTGTTTATCCTGGTTACCAGCGTCCTCCCGCTTACAGACTGGGCTAAGTGGGAGGATGCTGGTAACCAGGGTAAACAACAGGTAACTAAACAGAGCGTGCTGCTTAGTTACCCAGTGTTTACCCTGGTTACCAGTGCCCAGCGTCTAATGTGCGGCACTGGGCATTGGCTGGGAGGTGGCTGAATGTTGGTATCTCACTTTCACACACAGCGATGCGTGCCGACCAGCAGGAGATCAAGGACCAAAAAATGGTCCTGAACTATTTGTAGCGATCAGCGACCTCACAGCAGGGACTAGGTTGCTGATGCGTGTCACACACTGCAACATCGCTGGAGAGGTCGCTGTTACGTCACAAAACCTGTGACGTTTCAGCTATATCGCTAGCAATGTTGCAGTGTGTGAAGTACCCTTAAGAGATAAAGATATTGTCAGGGGAATATCTTATTTGTTAGGCAGGCAGGTGTACTGATGTATACTTACAATATAACACCAGTAAAGTGAGATATGGATAGGGGATATCCAAAGGATACTCTGAACAAGGCTTTATAAAAATGCCATATGCCACACTAGGGACTCTCTCCTTATACCAAAAGCGAAAAAAGAAGTACATCAAAAAACAAGAATTATTCGGACCTTTGACATCAGAAATTTGGAGATTTCAGACATCCTTAGAAAATATTGGGATGTGCTTATGGCAGACCCAAATATTTGTCAGTTTATTCTCCCGTATCCATCAATTACGTTCCGTAAAGTTAGATCAATTGGTGATCGTCTTGTTCACAGCTTCTATCAATCCCCCATTAATGTGGGTACATGGTTGGATGAGATTAGGACTACGGGAACCTTTAGGCGTGGACTTTGCAAGGTCTGTCCGTGGATCATGCCAAGTAAAGAATCTGTTTGTGTCAAAACTGGTCAGAGATATACTATGTGCAGTTTTGCGAATTGTAGTACAAAGGGTGTGATCTATCTCATTACCTGTAGTTGTCCCCTGAATTATGTTGAGAAAACTATAAAGGTACCCTCACATGCGGCAATTTTGATAGCAATTTCACTGGCAATTTGTTGGTTGCACTGAAATCATGGACACATTGTTCTATTTTGTTGCCGTGTAGAAATGAAACAATGTGTCCATGATTTCACTGCAACCAGCAAATTGCCAATTCTTTAGGGAATTGAGAAAATGGGTGGGTTAACACCCAGGTGATATAAGGAATTGCAGGGACACCCCTGTGTCTCGACACATCCAGCTGTTCCATAATAGTGACCCCAAAAGTCTTAATTTTAAGGTCCTTGAAGTTGTCCCTCCCTCTCCCAGACATGGTGACCTGGGATAAAGTTCTATTGAAAAAAGAAACTAGATGGATCTACCAGTTTAAATGCGTTCAACCTGACGGCATGAACGAACAATTCACCTTTGGATGTTTCTTGTAACCATACATCATTATCAGTTTGGTTTCTATACCTACGTAGTTCAGACTATACAACCCATATTATGCCCTTGAGACCAAAATTACCTGGTAAATGTTATGTCTCTATAACAGTGGTCTAACAAAACCACTGTTTATACTTCTCTCTAAGTTGATCCTCTGAGTATGTATATGATAGACCTTATATAGAACTGTGGGTGACCTCAGTTTTGATAAATCTGGTAATCTGGGGTCCAGAGGTGCTTCTTAGCACGGTTATATCATCGACTGTGTAATAAGCACCTCTGATTTGTGGCCGCATCCCTTGTTTGCGCTCCACAGTCTCATATCATGTGACCGGTGAAGCGCACACGTCATTTCCAGTTAATTTTACTAATGAAACATGTTAGGATGTCTGTCTGTGAGAAATATATATACTCATATTATTGTCTTTTCAGGCAAAAAATCCTTCTCCCCTGCTTCTGATGAACCCCTCATATTACAAGGGGAGAAACGCATCAAGAATTTTAACCTGCCCGGAACGACAACTCTGAACATTTCAGCATGTGAAACCAAATCCTAGCTAAGTTGGACTCAGTTGATATCTTCTTACTACTGTCAATGGTTAAGAAAAGGGGCATTATAGGGAGAGCCGCCGAGGAATGGGGGCACCCTGTGCTTAAGGGGGAAATCCTCCATTGACAGGAAGGGTTGATTATAGGGCAAATTAGACCCTCTTTTGATGCTGAATTAATTGAAATTGTTGGTTCCTTTCATGTAATTGTTTGTTCGGATCCTTTTAATTATTTGTACAATAAAGACGTCTATTTTATCTACCCGTGTTTCCCCAAAAATATGACAGCGTCTTATATTAATTTTTGCTCCTAAAGATGCGCCATGTCTTATTTTCGGGGGGTGTCTTACTTTTATCACCCCCTTGCAGCCCCCAATAAAGTAACCCCATCATCTCTGAATATGGTATCAGGGACACACACACACAAAGGGGCACACATGCGGACACACAAACACAGGAGCACGCAAACACACACAGGGGCACACACGGAGACACACAAACAAGGGCACACACACAGTGGCACACACACACAGGGGCACACACACACACAGGAGCACACAAACACAGGGGCACGCAACAGGATCACACACACACACAGACAGGGACACTCATCACTGGTCCCTGCTGCATTCCGGCGCCGCTCTCAGCTGCCCGCCGCTGTCCCGATGCTCGCCACTGCAAGGAGGACGGCACCACTCACATCTCCTTGCCGCAGGTGCTGTAGGTGTACAATGCTACTGGCCCAGCCATTTATAGGCCAGGAGCCAACTGGGCAGCCAATCACAGGCCATAAGCCGACGTCATGCAGTGAATGGCCTGTGATTGGCCTCTGGGCAGTTCCTGGCTTGTGATTGGCTAGGACAGTGGCGGGGGCTTGAAAAATAGAGCGCTGCCAGTCTGCATGCATCTGCGGCACTGCTCACAGCAACGGGCACTCGGACACAAGCGGGAGGCGGGCAGGAAGCAGGGGCGGGATGGAGGAGTCACAGCTGCATGCTATGGTAAAATATTGTAAAACAGAGACATGCCTTATTTTCGGGGGGTGCCTTATATTTACAGGCACATTAAACCCCCTGGCATGCCTTACTTTCGGGGGGCGCCCTATTTTCGGGGAAAAAGGGTATAAAATCAAAAGCTGAATTTGAAGTCTCAGAGATCATGTGATCTCTGAGGCTTCCGACAACAGCACTGACAGCTGACTATATGGCAATGAAGCAGCAGAAGATGATCTCCCATAAAAGGGTCTAAGTAAAAAAAATAAAAACATGTAAAAAAAGCAAAAAAAATAACTAATACATTACTTATTTTTTAAAAGACCGCCGGCTATTTCAAACATACAGCTGATGCATCAGCTGTTCCATTTGAAATAGCCGGCGGAATCCCGACTCTGACGTCACCATCAACACTGCTGGGAGTGCTTCTCTCACCTCACTTCTGGCAGTGATTGCGGTGCCATGGGAAAGTTCATCTGAGATCACGCTTGACACATCGTAAACTCAGATGAACTTTCCCACGGCCGGGTGCTCAGCGACATCTCTGCAAGCAGACTTGTGTACACTGGTAGAGATGTAGCAGAGCTGAAGAAGAAGATCTCCTTTGGACTATGTCGGAGGTTTTTTGCTTGAATAAAAATGGAGTCACTAAATGTGTTTTGTTTTATTTCTAATACAAAAATTTTCTCTGTGTTGTGTTTTTTTTTAACTCTTTACTAGAAATTCATGATGGTCATGTCTAATATTGGCGTGACATCATGAATTTCGGCCTTAGGGCCAGCTGATAACACAAAGATGGCCCTAACCCCATTATTACTCAGCGAACCACCCGGCACCAGGGCTCTGGAAGAGTCGGATACAGCGCCAGAAGATAGCGCTTCTATGAACGTGCCATTTTCTGGTGCAGCTGTGGACTGCAATTCGCAGAGGGGAGGCCAGAAAGCTTTGGCCACCCAGCGCTGTGGTTCCAGCCCCTAGCTGCCTAGTTTTACCTGACTGGACAAAAAAAAAATAGGGTGAGGCCCATGTCATTTTTTTTTTTTTTTAATTATTTCATGAAATTTTTGAAATAATTAAAAAAAAAGGGCTTGTCTATATTTTTGGCTCCCAGCAGGGTACAACTAGGTAGCTGGAGGTTGGAGGAATCCCATACCTGCCTGCTGTACCTGGCTAGCATACAAAAATATGGCAAAGCCCACGTTAATTTTTTTTTTTAAACTAAAAAAATAGGACTCCTTTGTATCTCCATCCCATTGAATAGAGAAGACAGGAAATGACATCATGGACCCTTTTTTAAAAAAAATATCTTTCTTCACTGTCCTAAAAAAATTGGCCTGAGGTTAAAGCCGCAGATTTCGCTCACCAGTCACCACAGCAGACAGCAGTGCTGGCTGCGTCTCAGTTGTGAAGTACCATGCGTGCTATTAGCACCACAACGTAAAAAAAATTGGCCTGAGGTTAAAGTGAACCGGTCAGCTAGATAAAGCCCCCCAGGCTCTCACTACCTAACCCTGCACCTTCCTATTACTACTCTAACTTTCCCTCTCTGTCCTAAATGTGAGCTTAGAATATATTATAAAATGTTTTTATACCTTACAGTCTGGTATGTTAATGAAGAAGGGGCTTCCGTTACCAGTTCCCCTGGGCGTCCTCTTTCTGTCCCTCTCGCCATCTCCTGGTATCTTTATCATGCCCCAAATGGGTGTGATATTGAATTTCCAATGCGCATCCCTCAGCCTGTCTCTTTAGCGTTCCAGGTATGATGCCGAATGCGTAACTACCAGGAAATACTGGGTCGATACACTTTTTCGCTGACTTCAAGCTGCGCATTGCGCATGTTTTGTGGGGCACATTACATCAGCTCATCTGTAATCACAGATGAGCTGATGTAATGTGCCACACAGAATATGCGCAATCCGCAGCTTGAAGTCAGGCGATTCACCTTTTAGGTGTATCGACCCCGCAGTTCCGGAAATTACGCGTTCGGCGTCATACCCGAAACGCTACAGACGGCCCAGAGGCAGGCTGGGGGGCGTGCATTGGAAATTCAATATCACGCCATGGGGGCATGATAAAGACACCAGGAGGCGGTGAGAGGAACAGAAAGAGGATGCCCAGGGGGCTAGTAACGGTGGCCGCTCTTCATTAACATACCAGACTGTAAAGTATAAAAACATTTTATGACACATTCACAGCTCACATTTAGGACAGAGCGAGATAGTTAGAGAAGTAATAGGAAGGTGCAGGGACAGGTAGTAAGAGCCTGGGGGGCTTTATCTAGGAGACAGGTTAAATTTAAAGCCACAGATTTCACTCGCCAGTCACCACAGAAGACAGCGGTGCTGGCTTCATCTCAGATGTGAAGTACCGTGCGTGCTATTCGGTGTGCTAACAGTGCTATCAGCACTGCAATGGCAAAAAAAAAATGGCCTTAAGTTAAAGCTCCAGTGTGTGCTAGTCACCACAGAAGACAGCGGTTCTGGCTTTGTCTCAGTTGTACAGCACCATGCATGCTATTCGGTGGGCTAACAGCACTGCAACAGCAAAAAATTGGCCTGAGGTTAAAGCCGCAGATTTTGCTCGCCAGTCACCACAGAAGACAGCAGTGCTGGCTGTGTCTCAGTTGTGAAGTACCATAGTGCTATTGGGTGTGCAAACAGCACTGCAATGGCAAATAAATTGGCCTGCAGAGGTAAATGTGACCCCAAAAATAGCTGGGAAGACTCACTACTCCTTGACCTTATACAGTACTTTCAGCTCTGTGAAGAGCTGAGATATTGAGGTACTATGTATTTACTGTAACACACCTGCCTGTCTCCCTGCACTACAGTCACCTAGTACTACAATACTCCAGGTGGCTCTCACAAGAGCTTTTGTGGCTTTGAAATGATTTATGGATGATTTGCAAAAGAACAACTCTCCCTACCAGCTGCTCACACTCTCCCTACACTAGCACTAGCTGTGTTTTGCATTCAATATGCAGAAAATGGCGGAGGTAGGGCTTATATAGAACCTATGAGTCATAGGCTATGACTAATCTATGATGCTGCGCGACCAGCCAATCATCGTAATGCCACAACCAAGAAGACTGCGGCATTACTGTGATTGGCTGACATGCTGGGTGGTAGATCCAAATATTGTGAGGTGAGTAGGGACATACTCGCTATGTTCCGAGTACCGCGAGTACCCCATTACCTGAGTACCGTTATATTCCGAATACTTGCATGTATACTCGTTTATCCCTAGCTATAGCTCCTCTCCCCCCAAAAACAAAAACCAGCAAAACTTGCGCTCCCAAAACCAAATGCTCCCCTGCCTTCTGAGCCCCACAAAGCTTTAACCACAGTTAACACCCACATGTTTGGCAATGTTGTAATTATGAGAGCCTGCTTAATTTACAGAGTGTGTTTCTTCAGATCCATGAGCACAATGTACAAGCCATAAAATGTATCGGCACTGCAAGGGCTTATTTGCAATTTTTAATAATGCAACATTCATTGCGCTTGACTCCATGGGTGTTTTCCGTGGATAAAATCATCACTACAGCCATAGATGAATACCCAGAGGGGTGTAATTTCCAAATGTGGAAACCTGAGATGGTTTCTCCTCTTCTGGCACTTAGGGGCTCTGCAAATGGAGTCCGCAAACTATTATAGGAAAATCTGTGCTCAAAATATCAATTGGCGCTCCTTCCCTCCTGAGCCCTGCTGTGTCCCCAAACACTGGTTTTAAACAACATATGAAGTATCCTCGTACTCAGGAGAGATTGTTTAACACATTTTGGGGTCCAATTTCTCCTGCTATCCTTGGAAAAACAAAATTATTTGGGGCTAAGCAATATTTTTGTGGGAAATCAAAATGTTATCATTTTCACGTTTCTACATTGTAAAATTATGTGATGCACCTGTGGGTTCAAGGAGCTCATTTCACATCAAGATAAATTCCTTGGGGTAGTCTAGTTTCCAAAATGGGGTCACTTATAGGGGAATTCTATTGTTTAGGTACATCAAGGGCCTATCAAACATGACACCCGCAGACCATTCTATCAAAATATGTGCTCCAAAACGTCACTCCATCCCTTCTGAGCCATGACGTGCACCCAAGCAGTGGTTTTCCATCACATTTAGGGTAGCAGCGTACTAAGAACAAATTGTCAAACTAAATTTGGTGTCCATTTTATCTTATTGCACTTGTAAAAATGAAAAAAATTGAGGCTAAAAAAGCATTATTGTGGATAAAAAGTACTGTGCTTTTTCATTTTCATGGCTCAAAGTTACAAAACTCTACGAAGCACCTAGGGGTTCAAAGTGCTCATCACCCATCTAGATAAATTCCTTGGGGGTGGTCTAGTTTCCAAAATTAGGTCACTTGCCAGAGGTTTCCACTGCTTACATACATCAGGGGCTCTCCAAACGTGACATGATGACAGCTAACAATTCCATCTAATATTTAATTTAATAAGTTAACTGTTGCTCCTTCACTCCTCAGCCCTGCCATGTGCCCAAACAGTGGTTTTCCACCACATATGAGGAATCAGCATACTCTGGACAAATTGTCGAGCAAATTTTGGGATCCATTTTATCTTATTGCCCTTGAGGAATTGAAAAAATTCAGGCTAAAAGAACATTTTTGTGGAAAATTACTTTTTCATTTTCATGGCTCAATGTATGAAGCACCTGGGGGTTCAAGGCGCTCACCACACATCTAGATAAGTTTCTTGATAGGTCTAGTTTCCAAAGTGGGGTCACTGTTGGGGAAGTTCCACTATTTAGACACATCAAGGGCTCTCAAAACGCGAAATGTTGTCCGCTAACAATTCCAGCTAATTTTCAGCTTGAAAAGTCAAATGTCACTCCTTCCCTTCTGAGCCCTGCCATGTGCCAAAACAGTGGTTTTCCACCACATAAGGAATTTTGTAGATTTTCTTGGAAATATGAGAAATTGCTGATAAACTTTTAAGCCTTCAACCTGTCGCTTTCCAGAGTTATTACCTCATAAAGTGACACTGGTTAGAATTGCAAAAAATGGTCTGGTCTATTAATGTCAAAACAGGCTCGGGGTTGAAGGGGTAATTGTACTCCTCAATTGTGTTACAGGGCAGTTGTACATTTATCTTGAATTAACATCTCTTTTTTGAACATGCAGGTTTTTTCCATTTCAGCTCACAAACAATGGATCTTATTTTCTCTTTTTGACAGCAGAATACAGGCTTCAATATCTCATGACAAAAAAAAAATGTGTCCTAGATATTTCTATCCAAGGCTTAATGAGGTAGTCCAAGACCAGCAATTTATTTCCTAACTTCCTATCTAATATATCCCTTTAATCAGGACATCCTGGGATCCTCACATGGAGCATCAGATAGGCTCAAGACACTTCCTCATCCCCTCCCTTTAACCAGTATCACTGCGACGTGGTTCCAAGGTTGAGGCTGTTCCAATGTTTACTGAAGTCTCCAGCCTGCCCCCGCTCTCCTCTTTATCCTCCTCTCCCAGTAGATTGGCTTATCAGCTCCACCCTTCTTCTCCCCTCCCCACAGTCCAGTTTCTGAGCCCCCATTTTCTTCTTCCCACCCTCTGCTCTTACCGACTCCTTGCAGTGCGATGTGAGAACTTCCCCGACTGCTGTGTTTCTCCCCATCTGTGCCATTGCGTCAGGCCTGTTGTTCAGAGAGCTGGTTCCAGGGATGGGACGAGGAAGTGTCTGGAGCCTATCTGAGGCTCTGTGTGAGGATCCTAGGATGCACTGGGGCACTCACACGGGACATCAAGAGGAAATAGAAAAAAAACAACAATAGCTGTTAGATAGAGTACAGGGGGAATGATAGAGAATTAATAAAGGAACATTATCAGAAAATAGCTTAGATTAGAAGGATATATTAGATAGGAAATAAATTGCTGGTCTCGGACTACCCATTTAATATTTGGTATTACTACGAAATGCATCAATGCTTTTGTTTAACTTAGACTTGGTCGTTTTCACTCATTCCTAATCAGGGACATAATGTCTTAAAACACTTTGGCCACAAAATCTTTACTTGTCAATACAGTCTCTTTTTTACTGATTTCCACTTTAATTGGACACATACTGTATAATATTAGCAACAGCTACATGGAAATTTTAACCTGATGGCTGCATAGTTGGTCTGACTGGGTCTCCTAGGACCCAGCCTTTCACTCATTCGTCAGGTGAGTGGAGGCTTGTTTAAACAGTTCTTTGGTACGTTCTTCCCTAATTATCGTCCAGTTTAAATTTTATTTTAGTCAATCTTTACCTACAAATTCTCTAAAACAGTGCTCGCCACTGCATTGACTTTACTTAAAGAAAACATGAAATGAAAACTTTTAAGAACTAATTTTTCAAAATAGCACGATTTCTAAATATCATTAGACCTTTAGACTATTGTAATTATGGGGCTATTAAGTTATGTGCCTAGTTTTTTTATAGAACCATAGAGATCTGTGGTCAGGCATCCGACCTGCCATTCTATTATTTAATGCCAATTAAACGAACTTGTTTAGGATTGAAGTTCCCTACTTTTTGAATGTTGCAAGTCCAGTGGTTGGACACACATCAATCAATGATTTATCCTGTAGCCCATGATTATTTGTTTTCACTGAAGAACTCCTTTAATGCAAACCACTGTAATTGTACATCACAGTTAAGTTGTGTCCACAGTAGATATACAGGAGCCATCCCTATTTTACAATCCATACACCATTTTATTTGGGATAAAATCTAATAGGAATTTGCATATAGCGGTTTTAGGCTGGCTTCACACTGCGGCGGCGTCTGGTCCGGGGCTGTCAGGAGTGACAGCCTGGACCGGAGTTTTGCTCCATAGGAGACTATCGGGCTGCACGGAGCTGGATCGCGCCGGGTGGCAATTATCTGCCATCCGGCTGCTATCTCGCCGGATGAATACTGCAGAAGTGGGGATTTGTCTGCCGACTCCAAAAACGGTGCATGCAACGTTTTTGGAGTCGGCAGACAAATCCCCACTTCTGCAGGATTCATCCGGCGAGATAGCAGCCGGATGGCAGATAATTGCCACCCGGCGCGATCCAGCTCCGTGCAGCCCGATACTATCCTATGCAGCAAAACTCCGGTCCAGGCTGTCACCCCTGACAGCCCCGGACCGGACGCTGCCGCAGTGTGAAGGCAGCCTTAGTGGGCACCTAGCGTTAATTTCACCTGTGGACTTTAGGGCACTCCAGTTCAACACTTTATGCATGTCTATTTTTATATCCAGTATAATAATTCTCTCATGTGCTATCCATTTTCATTTCATTGTGCATCTATGTTGCATCCAAATTCTTTTTCTCATCCATTTTGAAAAACTGAATTACATAGACTATCTGAACTATAATTTATCCATTGATTCTTGACAATGATCAATGAAAAATGGATGACATCTGAATGGATCATTGATGTAAAAATAATGTCTTCCATTTTTCAACTTTGTTTTATGGATTTCTATAAACTTTAGTAGCCAAGTGTGATCCGTAAAACAGATGAGAATTGGACATGCCCGGAATCACACGGATCAGGATTCATTTTTAAAATGGATGTGTATATACATCAATTAATCTTTATGGATCACTGGGCTGTCTATTAAAAAAACACTGATGCACTGGATAAAAAGTACTCTTTGTAATATCATGATCTCATGGCAAGCAATGCCTCATGCTTCCATATAACTGATAAGTAGCACTATTGGTATTATATTGGGATTAGATACACTGATGCAATAGCACATCATGAAAATGATAGACTAAGGGTACCTTTACACACAGAGATATATTGCTTGCAACTCACTGGTTGCAGTGAAATCATGGACACATTGTTCCACTTGTACACAGCAACAAAATGGAACAATGTGTCCATGATTTCACTGCAACCAGTGAATTGCAAGCAATATATCTCTGTGTGTAAAGGTACCCTTACTGTAAGTACACAGCTCAATACACATCAAATGCAATAAACTTAAACACACCAACTAAATAGCATTAATGATACACTTAGATACCCTACCTGTGTAGACATCACACATGATAAATTTAGATATATTTATTAAGCTGCACAATATCATACACAATATTATTAGATAGACTCGGTCAACTGATAAATACTACTGTGCAAGTTATGATTGCATACTATTTCAAATAACAGGCTCAGATACACTGGCTCAGAGGCAATGTGGTATTGCCTCACATGTGTTAGGCTTAAATACACCTCACTAACACAAAGAAAATATATACTCAGATGTAACAAATAGCATTATTAAAATCATCATGTGATTGTATGTACAGAGTGACTGACACAATGCAGAGTCAGATAGTAGGCTTTGTCAAATCAGCTCATCAACCCCATATCAGTGATCCTGAGGTTAGGTGCACAGGCACAACCGAACAGTATGAAACAAGATAGACTTAAGGCCCAGTCACACATAACGACGCACCAGCGATACTGATAACGATAATGCTATGCCAAGATCGCTGGTGCGTTGTTTCTCACATCGCTGGTAAGATGTCAAACAGGTATCTCAACACTGATGTCACCAACGACTTCAGCAACGATCCAGAATTATACCGAGGTCGTTGGGAATTGTCACTCTGTAGCGTAGCATTGAGATCGTTGGTCATTGTCCCTGTCAAACACAACGATGTAGCACTCTCAGCGGGAGTGCAACGATGTAGAAATGATCCAGAGCAGTGTGTAACGATCAATGATCTCACAGGGGGCAGATCATTGGTACGTGTCACACATAACGACATCGTTAGGGGGATCGTTGTTGAGTCACAAAATCTGTGACGTTACAACAATCTCGTTATGTGTGACAGGGCCTTTAGATACATCAGATCAATAGACAGGGTCACACTCAGATCAGAGTACCCAGGGGAACTCATGCAAACATGGGGAGAGTATACAAACTCCTTGTTGCCCTTGGTGGGTTTTGAATCCAGGATCCAAATATCAACAGCTTGCAACTCCTTTTGCAATAGCTAATCGATGATGTCCCAAATGTATACAATAGAAGAGAAGTGTTGAGGTAGGGTAAGCCATGATGACACTTTTAGGCTATGCAGGCTGCTCACAGTAGCACCAGCACTATGGTATTATTGGGTTATAAAAAGGTTCCTGGTATGATTTGGAGCATTGGCCATACTACTGGTAGCTTCTCCGGTCTAGTATAGAGACCTCTTGATGATTTGTATTCTAAATTGCATTTACTGTGGCCGAAAAATCCTCAGACACCAATTAATAGCCTTATGGCCACTTTACACGCGGCTACATTTCTAGCTTATCCACAGGTAACTTACTGGCTGCAGTGAAATCAGGCTGGGGTTACACATAGAAATCCGTTTTTGGAAGTCCTTTTCATCACCAATCCGTTTTTTATAGGGTGCTTTTTGTGTCTCCTGCACTCCTGTACGTTTTTGGACTTAGTCATTTTTTCATTAAAAACGCATGTGCGTTAACGCATGCGCAAACGCAAGTGCCTATATATGCCATGCGTTAACGCATGCGTTTCCCATAGGGCCCCATGTTAAGAAAAACGCATAAAAACGCATGCGTTTTTTAACTGATGCCAAAAACGCTGTTTACTGCGTTTTTGGCTCAAAAACGGACAGGGCAATGTTTTGAGCTCCAGAGAAAAACGCACAGGGTGTTTATTACACCCAATGCGTTTTTCTGTCAGTTTTTGGACTTAGAAAAAAAAAATTAACAAAACTGAAGCCAAAAACGGACTGAGGGCTTATGTGTGACCCCAGCCTCATGGAGACATGGTTCTATCTTGTTGCTGTGTACAAATGGAATAATGTCTCCATGATTTCACTGCAGCCAGTAAGTTACCTGTGGATAAGCTAGAAATGTAGCCGTGTGTAAAGTGGCCATTATGGTTAACATATCAAGGGGTATAAGTATGTGAATTTATGTTCAGGTTAGTTATACTGACTACTGAATAAATCAAGAAGTTTTTTAAATTTCAATAAATTTTTTTTTATCATTTCCATATCATTAACATGGCTATCAATCCTGTGATTTTCATAATTCCGTAACTTTCCGTTATTAGTGTTGCAACTTCAATGTTCAATGACCCTTAATCATAAATTTATGACATAAATATATATATTTTGGCTCATAATTTCCAGATGATATACTGTAGTTAAAAAGCTCAAGGTGAAAAAATATATGCCTTGTAACAATTCCCTAGTCATGTTCCTCTCATACACTGTCTAGTAACTTGTTATATATCTAAATGAAATATTCATTGACAGCTACCAAATCCTTCAAGGCAGCTTTCTGAAAGCAGTAAATTCATAGCCACATTGTAACACTATAAAATAGCTGTATTACTGTTAGAGATATATTATTAAGAATGATAGTAAGTCATTCTACATATTCATTACTCTTCATGGGAAATTCATGGCTGGGTAATAATCTTTTAATACTCTGCAGTTAATCTACTTAAAACCAAGAGCTTTAATCAAATTATCTAAAAATACCTATGTTTATTTAATTTGCTTGATACACCTTAACCCTTTCAGCTGAATGGATGGCCAGGTACAAAGTACTCAATTGGTGTTACAAGGTACAAATTCTTACAAAGGATGCTTTGGTGGAAGGCATTATGCTCTCTAATGAATCTAGCTGTTAGGCATCGGGGTTCGATCCAACGATCTTCTCTGCTATCAACATGTGTTATCATTACTTAATTTAATCTGATCTATCATTTTATGGGAGCAGCCATTTCAACTTCTCCCTGGCTTGCTCCTGCTGGTGATCAAGTCTGCCATCAGGGCATTACTTCCCTTACTCCAGTATGGGGCCTGGACCCTTAGTCTTTCATTTTTATGCTCACTGGGTCCCAGGGCCAAAGGGGCAAGGCCCAGAGTCGCATCTAGAGGTAGGCAGGCGGGGGCCCTGTCGCAGCAGGCAGGGGAGTGCTGTCGGGCAGCTGTGTCTTCGCAATGGCTGCATTTTACTGTGCCCTCCGTAGTGGGGGTCAAACGTTCTCCCTCTGAGCTGCTATCAAGCTGACAGCAGATCAGAGAAGGTGCTCCAATGGCTCCCACTGTTCAATTGTACTTGCTTCTTTTAGAACTGACTGCCGACATGCCCAGGTTAGAGCGACATCAGCAGCATGATTGGGTCAGCTGGTCTCACTGCTGACATCACTTCTCAGTGCCGCAGAGGCGCGCACCAAGTTATGGAGCTAAAGAAACTGAGTATTCATTGTAATTAGGAAAAGAGGGAAGGGGGAGAGGGTGGGGGAGTGTATGTGAAGCAAAGAGGGGGTATGAGAACCAGAATGGGGAGCAAGGGGTGATGGATGCAGACACTGTGTGGAGAGTGGGTGGGGGAGTATGGAGAGTAGGGAGGGGGGTATGGAGAGCCATTGAGTAAATATGAGGACACAGTATTGGGAGCAAGAGGGAGGGATGAGTGCAAACACAATGATGGGTGAGGTTTGAATGGGTGTAGACACAGTGTGGAAAATGAGGGGGAGATGGGTGCGGACAGAGTATGAAACGTGAGAGGTGGATGGGTGTGGACCCAGTATGGGCAGAGAAGGGGAATAGATTCAGACACAGTATGGAGAGTGAGGAGGGATGGGTGCATACATTGTCTGGGGAGTGAGGGGTATATGTGTGGACACAGTATGCGGAGTGAGGGAGATGAGTGCAGACACAGTATAGAGAGTAAGGGGGATTGGTTTGCACAGTTTGAAGAGTGAGGGGGGTGGGTTCAGACATGGTACGGGGAGCAAGGGGGTGATGAGTACAGTGGTAGTGAGGCGAAAGTATGGAATAAGAAAAATGTGAAGTGGCACTCAACAGAGACTGGGTAGTGTAGGGGAGGGATAGATGCAGACATGACTGGATAATGTGGGTGAGAGCATTAAGTAAAGGGGGTTGCATGGTGGACAATGTGATGCCATGCGCTTTAGCCAGCTGCCCGCAGTGTTTTCTTGGACTGGTCTCCCTGAGATCAGTGAATACTTTGCAATGTGATGCCATGGGAAGGATGGGACAGTATGGCGAGGAGGTGGAGTGTGATGATATGGAACAATATAAAGACTGGATGGTATAAGGGGACACAGTGTAGACGTCAATATATAAAGGGAGCAGTTTGGAAAGTATGCAATATATAAGGGACAGTGTGTGTTTCATATGTTGTGCAGGGCACACAGTGAGCAGCAATTATTTATTCATGAACGCAGTGTAGAGCAGATATTTTGTTTCAGAGACATTATAATGAGACTCTTATTTTTTAGGGCACCGTGTCAGGTTGTGCTGCAGAAGAGCGAAGAAGGTGGAAGTCTGCAGAGACTAGCTTTGGCTGTGAAAAGTCACCATGCCGTCTGGACAAGATGGAAAAAGAAAAAGAATGACTCTGATCAGAAACAGTCATCTATGAGGTGCCTGGATGTAAATGACTATTTGTGATGCTAATTTTCATCAGTACTGTGGTTCCTGTATAGTTTGATGGTGACTGGTAACAACAACTCCAATGATCTTCTTACCATTATTAAGGACATCCTGGAAGTTGTAGGTTTAAGCGATACAAATATACGTATGTGGCTGACCTGACATTACAATTGATGCACCATATGCTGATGGTTCTTGTGTTGTATTCCTGTAGTGATGAGGGTTTTGAGGCTGTGTTTCTGTACTGATGGGGGTTATATAGATTTATTTTTGTACTGCTGTAAGTTCTGATGATGAATTTCTGTACTGATGAGGGATTTAATGCTTTGTTTCTATACCTAAGTTGGATTTGGTGATGTATTTCTGTACTGATGAGGGTTGTGATGCTGGTTTCTATACTGATGTGGGTTCTAGGTATGTATTTCTGTATCTCGGGTGGTTCTTGTGATGTATTCCTATACTGACGAGGGTTTTGATGCTGTTTCTGTACTGATGGAGGTTATATGGATGTATTTTTGTACCTCTAGTGACCCTGGTGATTTATTCCTGTGTTGTAATACGTTTTGACCCTGTAAAAATGTAACAATTTAAAACCTGTAAGACCACGTGATACATGGCTATGTTAATAAAGTATCCTGCCGTCTGACAAGTTTAGGTCAACAGTAAGTTACTATGTTTTCATTTATGTTAGAAGCATTAAAAAGGTTGTCCCAAGTTTGTGATGAGTCTCCAGACACTTTATGTGTCATTCTGTGACTGCAGACTTCTAAATACTTACACTACTCACACTCCACATTGTCATGATTCTCTGCTGTCGGCGGTGAGAGTGGGAGATCATGTAACCGCAAGTATGCAATTTACATACATGCAGTCACGTGCCGACTAGACATGTGAGGAGTTGATTAATTAAAATGAATTGACTGATCCTGGACAGTCAGAATGTGGCCAGAAATATTCAAATCTCATACTTGTTCTCATGTGGCGCCCCTGCAACCAGGGTGGCCATATAGGGAACTGCAGCCAGGTAGGAGGAAAAGACAGTTTATACACTAAACACCCTCACAGACATCCCACACACCACTAGGAGGCAGCACCCAACCCGGAGCCCGGAACTCTAGGTGGGCAAGGGGTGGTGGGTTTATAGGACAGTGGGTGGGAAGCATGTAGGTCAGGTGACAGAAGGTACAAGTAGAGGAAGAGGAGGAGGAAGGAGTTAGTAGGCCAGAGTGAGCTGAGCTGTAAAGACAAGAGCAGAAGGAAGAGACACACGTCCTGGTGTGATTGGGCTGGATAAAGATGCAGAATCTACAGCGTCAGAGAAACCATGGAGAGAAAACTCGTCCATAGCCAGCATCCCAGGGGAGTGTGAAGAAAGGGACGGACCAGCAGTACTGGGTCCGAGGAACACAGCAGCATCGACCAACTACAGGCGGAGTAGTCTTCCCTATTGAAGCTGGAGTCACACGGGTTAGAAGGAGCCTGGTAGTGCCATGCAGTCGAGGGCTATTGCAGGCTAGGCATACAGCAGAGTGTCGGCTCTGACGGGGACCGAAGATTCACCCGGTATCCCCAGATTTACCGACGGGGAGCTCAAATTCTAAGTTGGAGTTCCCACACCAAGGATAGGAAGCAGAGTAGCAACCACGAGGACCCACAGGGGTCCGAGCTGCCGCTATACTGTCCGGAGACACACAAAGAGAGGAACCACAGCCTGGAAAGGACCTAGAAGGAGTGAGGGGTCTCAGAGTGGCAACCTGGCTGCAGAGGATTTAGTGAAAACCGGAGTAAAGTGACTGTAACTTGAGTTAAGAAGTGAACTGTACTAAAAAACTGCTGTAAACTGCTTGAAGAAAACTGACAAGTAAACCCGGTGAACCCTGCCTGTGTGTCCGTGTTTGATTCCAGGGATAAAGAACTGTTTTCATACCTTTCATTCCTGTCAGGAGCAGCCCGACCCTCGGCGGGCTCATCCATGTGGCTGCAGCTCATCCATCCATCCTCCTGGCAGAGAAGAGCTGCAGCGGTGGTCCCATCATTGACCACAAACCGTGGGTGGCGTCACGATAAACTGTATACTTTGTATATATTCCCTTTTACTTGTGAGAACCCGGGACACGGTCCGGACCAGGACCTCCGTGACATCCCCAGCAGCAACCCGGTCCGGTACCGAGTACCCGTCGCAGTGGGCTCCACACTCACATGACCATCCAATCTTGCCATTAGTAAGGGAGAATCCTAAAAGTGTACAGTGCATGCGCTGTGACAATTCTGACGTCTGCAGTCACCTAGAGTGACTGAGTAACTTTCATCTTAAACCTGGACAAGTCCTTTAATTAAAAAATTAAGCACTGTAGCCCAATCCTAACAGCATGTAATGTACTCACTGTCAGGATACAGCTCTACTTGCTAGTTCCAGCAGTCATCACATGACCACTTCACTCATATGTGATTTTCATATTTTTGGCCATGTGACAGCTTTTCTTCCTGCTTCTCTGTTTTTCAGAGAATATTGAGAGAATTAGGAAGAGCAGCTTGTCAGCACGTGACCTTAAGTTTAAAAATCGCATATGAATGATTGGTTACATGTTGGTTACTCAGACCACTTTGGGAGGGCAGTGGAGTGCAGAAGTGGAGTTTTTCCAGAGTGGGCAGTGCGACTTTGGAAGGTTCAAAGGTGGAGGTGAAGCTGAGGTGGAGCCTGGGTGGAGTCTCACGGGGTCCAAAAATGTTACCAGTATGGAGCCCTCAAATTCCTGGTGGAAGCTCTGCTGGTGATATTTTGAATTGGACCTTGCTTTGATTTCCAGCCTATTGCCAAGTGTTATTGCCAGGCAGTTTGTGACCTGCTAGATTTTTCAATGCATGTCGTGGGTTATTATTTTTAATTGGGCCACGTGTATTGGTATTTTGTTTGTTAACTCATGTTTGTTAACTCACTGTTCCTTATCAGACTGTTCAGAGCCTCCATTGTCTTAGTTTGTGGATTGCTAATTAAATGTAAATTTTCTCTGCCCCCTCTGTGTACATCATTCAGAGGAAAATTATGCAGTTGGGTTAAACTGCTGACCAATAGCATTATCCTACCAATCCTGTGAGAAACAGTGCCCTGAGGTGCAGGCTTGGGGTAAACAAAAGGACTTGCTTGAGTCATCAGTTGTTCATATGCTACCGTGTTTCCCCGAAAGTAAGACCCTGTCTTATATTTTTTTGGGGGCCAAAAGTGGCCCCCTGTCTTACTTTCGGGGGGGGTCTTATATTGGCAGCCCCAGCCACTCCAGCCTCCCATCCTCACACACCCACCCACCCATACACTTACAAACACATACACATACACACACACCACTACAACTCACCACTGACAAACACAACATACACACACACTGTACAAATACACACACACAACACTTACAACACACAACACTTACACACAACATACACTTACAAACACACATACACTACATTACACACAAACATACACTTACAAACACACACATACACATACACTTACACACAAACATACACTTACAAACACACACATACACATACATACACTTACACACAAACATACACTTACAAACACACACATACACATACACATACACTTACACACAAACATACACTTACAAACACACACATACACATACACTTACACACAAACATACACTTACAAACACACACATACACATACACTTACACACAAACATACACTTACAAACACACACATACACTTACACACAAACATACACTTACAAACACACACATACACATACACACTGCTTCTTACCAGCTCCCCTGGCCTTCAGTGTGGCTCCTTGCTGTCCCCCAGAGTGTCCAGGCTCCTCCAGTGTCCTTGCAGCTGCAGCCGCGCTGGTGCAGATAGGGTTAATCACAGCCTAACATGCTGTGTGCCCTTGCTGAATTCTGCCCAGCCTGACATCACAACAGCCCGGCTTGAGCTCTGATTGGCTCCCAGGAACCAGTGGGCGCGGCTAGATGACGAGCCCACGACGTCATCTGGCCGCGCCCACTGCTTCCTAGGAGCCAATCAGAGCTGGAGCCTGGCTGCTGTGACTTAAGGCTGGGCACACAGCATGTTCGGCTGTGATTAACCCTATCTGCACCAGCGCGGCTGCAGCTGCAAGGACACTGGAGGAGCCTGGACACACAGGGGGACAGGTACTGGCCTTATATTCCCCAGCGCCCCCCCCCCGGCTGCCTTACTTTCGGGGGGGGCCTTATATTAACAGACCCCCCGTTCCCCCTACCCTGCCTTACTTTCGGGGGGGTCTTAGTTTCGGGGAAACACGGTATGTGTCCTCAGCCTAGGGGCTTCAGTCCCAGCTAAAGGATCACATCACATCTTTATGACTTCAGCCTAGGAATTTAGGTTCCAGATGCCAGGATCACATAGTTTATTGATATTCTACAGGACTTCAGCCTAGGGACTAGGACCCAGCTAGAAGATTATAACACTGAATCATGCAGGAGCTCAGCTTAGGGTCCTAGGATTTGGCTGGAAGATACCCAGGTTAAGACAATTTGGTAACCTGGCTACAGGCTTTGCTGTGCTTGGTTAGCTTCCTAAGCTTGCTGCTATCCCTTTTCAGTGGGTGCCTGCCAAATGCAGGGTGCAGCTGGACTGGGGTAGTTGGCCTTTGAAGCCCCAAAGGCACAAATATTCTAATCCCTGGTGAGCCAGCAGAAGGTTGACACTCTGTTGCTTGTTACATCGTGTGTTCTTGCTGGGTATGTGTTATATTCCTTTGACTGTTGGGGATCCAATAAAGTCTAACCAATGTGTGGTTCCCTTACCTTGTGTTGTCTTAGTAGTGTTCTGCACATGGGTAAGGAGTTTGGGTGTTCAATGGGATGATCCCTGGTCCATGCGGTCTATCTAAAGGCTGCTGATGAGAGCATTCAATAACAGCTGTGCTTGCCAATAAGGGTTTTGTCACCAAGTATTAAGTCTTGTTTGCCAACGGGATCAAATACTTAATTCTCTCTGTAACATGCAAATAACTTTATATAATTTAGATGATGTGATTTTCTGGATTTTATTTTTGATTTTCTCTCTCTCACTGTTAACATTAACCTACCCTTAAAGTTATAGACTGTTCATGTCTTTGTCAGTGGGCAAACTTACAAAATCATCATGGAATCAAATACTTATTTCCTTCACTGTAGAGAACTTGGTTCACCTTCTTTACCTGACCTTTGGACTGAGGATGGTAAGCCGAAGAGAAGTTCAATGTCACACCTCTAGTAGCTTACAGAGGGATCGCCAGAATTTGGAGATGAACAGGACCCCTCTGTCAGACACGATGTGTAGCAGAGGGATACGAAGGTGAACGATGTGCTGAACGAACAACTGTGCCAATTTACACCATGTTCCAAATTATTATGCAAATGTTCTTTTTCTCTGATTTTCCTAAATGGTCGGTGCAAATGACAGTCAGTGTAATAAAAGTCATCACCCGTTAGAGTATACATAGAATTTTATTGAATAAACCTCCCAATAATAACATATAATCTTCAAAATAAAAAAAAAAACTCTAAATGCCCTGTTCCAAATTATTAGGCACAGTAGAGTTTCTAAACATTTGATATGTTTGAAAGAAATGAAAGTGCTCATTTGTTGAATTTGCAGCATTAGGAGGTCACATTCACTGAAATAAAAAGTTATTTAACTCCAAAACATCATAACAGGCCAAGTGACATGTTAACGTAGGAACCCTTCTTTGATATCATCTTCACAATCCTTGCATCCATTGAACTTGTAGGTTTTTGGAGAGTTTCTGCTTGTATTTATTTGCATGATGTCAGAATAGCCTCCCAAGGCTGCTGTTTTGATGTGAACTGCCTCCCACCCTCATAGATCTTTTGCTTGATTATACTCCAAAGGTTCTTTATAGGGTTGAGGTCAGGGGAAGATGGTGGCCACACCATGAGTTTATCTCCTTTTATGCCCATAGCAGCCAATGACACAGAGGTATTCTTTGCAGCATCAGATGGTGTATTGTCATGCATGAAGATGATTTTGCTCCTGAAGGCACATTTTTGCTTTTTGTACCATAGAAGAAAGTTCTCAGTCAGAAGCTCTATATACTTTGCAGAGGTCATTTTCACACCTTCAGGAACCTTAAAGGGGCCTACCAGCTGTTTCCCAATAATTCCGGCCCAAAACATGACTCCTCCACCTCCTTGCTGGCGTCGCAGCCTTGTTGGGACATGGTGGCCATCCACTAATCATCTACTACTCCATCCATCTGGACCATCCAGGGTTGCTTGGCACTCATCAGTAAACAAGACTGTTGGAAAATTAGTCTTCATGTATATCTGGACCCACTGCAACTGTTTCTGCTTGTGAGCACTTTTTAGGGTGGCCGAATAGTAGGTTTATGCACCACAGCAAGCCTTTGAAGCATCCTACACCTTGAGGTTCGAGGGACTCCAAATGCATCAGCAGCTTCAAATATCTGTTTGCTGGTTTGTAAGGCCTTTTTAGCAGCTGCTCTCTTAATCCGATGAACTTGCCTGGCAGAAACCTTCCTCATTCTGCCTTTATCTGCACGAACACGTCTGTGCTCAGAATCAGCCACAAATTTCTTCACAGTACGATGATCACGCTTAAGTTTTCTTGCAATATCTAATGTTTTCATCTCTTGTCTAAGGCATTGCACTATTTGTTGCTTTTCAGCAGCAGAGAGATCCTTTTTCTTTCCCATGTTACTTGAAAACTGTGGCCTGCTTAATATTGTGGAACACCTAGTTTTCATTTTAGTGGGCTCACCTGCCAAACTACGGTAATTATCACAGGTATCTGAGATTGATTTCAGTGATCCAGAGAATCCTGAGACACAATACTATCAATGGGTTTCATTGACAATAAAAAAAAAACCTTATGACACTTAAAACCAATTTGCATAATAATTTGGAATATGGTGTAAGTGCATATGGCTGACCTGATAAAGGAATGACTTGTTCTATTTCAGAGAACCTATAATAATAATACTCATTATTTATATAGCACCAACATATTCTGTAGCGCTTTACAATTCAGAGGTTCATATACAAACAGTCATAAGTAACAATTATAAAAACAAACAATCTATTATATAATTGCGAATGGGTTTTTTGCCCCTTTTGCGTCCGCTCACGCTGCGAGTCAGCGTGGTCATGTGGATACGCCCGAAGCATTGGCCGCGCAGCGGCCATTGCGAGCTGTTCTAAGGCGACTCGCTATGCCCGCGCAGCGGGCATGGCGAGTCGCCTTAGCAGCGCGAAGCATTGGCCGCGAAGCGGCCATTGCGAGTCAGAGACTCGCTCTGCTAGAATCCCGATGCATGTGCATCGGGCACCCAGCTAGTAATACAATAATCAAAGCAACAAGAAAAAAGACGACCATGCTATTAGAGCTTACAAAAAGATCTGCAAAAAGAGGTGAGTACCATTGCTGGGAACTGTTGTTCTACTGCTGGAGAAGGGTACTGCAGTTATCTATAAGGGAGCATTGCTGGGACCTGTAGTTCTACCATCTTAGAAGTGTACTGAAGCTAATTACAAGGCTGTGCTAAAGGGGTCTGGTCGCCACCAAGGGGTATTGCACCCACGGTAGTATTCCCATCTGCGGCAATCAGGTTTGGTAAGTCCAGTCACCTACAAACACATACAACACACCCGATCCCAGGGAGAGCGGGTGAACCCAGGTAGTAGGATGGCTCAGGCATTCTGTAGGGTGGCGGGGGGATAAAGGTGGAGGGTGGACAGGGAGCAGGAAGTTGTCAGGAAAAGGAAAGGGACAAAGGAAAAACACCACAAAAAGTGTCAGGTGGTTGGAGGAGGTCAGCGAGGAGAGAGGACCGAGGGAAAGGGCTCGGAGAACAGGAGCTTGGGTTCTGAGGCCAGAGACCAGAATGACACAGAGGGAGCCCTAGGGGCACAGGCAGTGAGCAATTCACCTGTGCACTCGAATCTGAACTCAAGCAGGGGGGCAGGGCGAGAACCATGGGCCTGGTCCTGAAAGGTGGCGAGGAGAATCCAAGCTCCAACCACAGAACCCGGGTGGCCATGAGACCTTGAGGAGCTTTGGCCAACTCCCGGCACATCTACCGAGAAGGCAGCCATACTAGGGCCAGGGGACACTGCAAGTCGCCCAACAAAGACCCATGGCTGCTGGTTTCTGACTCTGTGCACGGAGGTGCATGCAGGAAGAAGGAGAATAGGTAGCACTGAGGAAGAGAGGCCTGTGAGAGAAGACACACAAAAGGTGTGTACTGGACAAGCCATCCTGGTTGCTAGGGATTACCTGGACCGTCACTGTACTTGAGCTGTAACTTGTGTTGCATGTGGAAGAGAACTTAGTAGACCGGGTTTGGAACTCAGCATTGTGTCAGGCTGTTTATTTCTTACCTGAGGAGCGGTAGACCTGCCGCAGCAGCCTGAGAGTTGTCCCGATCTCGCCCTGCAGCCAGCCCAGCCCTGCTGGGTCTGCAAGGACCCTAACAATCCCTTTCTCTTGATGCCCTGGGGATCCCGCTCCACCCGTGGGGAGCGGTACCATGACAGCTGCCATTCCACCGTCCCCAGAGGTCCCGGCCTGCAGCAGCAGCTACTAACAGCTGCATACCACGGGTGGTATCATGAAAACCACCCCACAATTACCCTATTCCAAAAACTCTTTTCCCCTTTTTATTGACTGCCCATACTGGGGTGGCCACGGACAGAGTCACGCCACTGTGACAGCTTCCCCCCAAGATGCTCGAGGACATCGAGAAAGAGAGGGAGAGGCCCGGCTTTGATTACCCCATGGCCACCCAGTGGGGCAAGTCAGCAGCAATGGAGATGTTAGTCACTCAGTTTACAAAATTGCAGCCTGAAGGGGCCTACTGTTGTCTGAAAACCTTCTCAGGTGTCACTCCAATGCCCTGGTGTGAAACTGGACTTGTAGTAAGAAGAAATGTGATTTATGGAATCTAATCCAATTTAAATGCTAGGCTCACATTAGGCTCGTGAGAAAGCAGAATACTTCCATATATAGTGCCATGAAAAAGTATTCATACCCTATGAACTTTTCACCATTTTTTCACATTACATCCACAATCTTAAATGTATTTTATGGTAATTTAATGTGATATAACAACACTAAGTAGTATTTGTGAAGTGTGAAGGAAATGACGCATGGTTTTCAAAATATTATTAAAATATGAATCTAAAAATTGTGACCGGCATTTGAATTCAGCCCCACTGAGTCAATACTTTGTAGGGCCACCTTTCACTGCAATTACAGATGCAATCCTTGGGATATGTCTCTTCCAGTTTATACATCTAGAGGCTGATTTTTTTTGCCTATTCTTTCTACAATAGCTCTAGCTGAGTGAGATTGGATGTGAACAGCAATTTTCTTTCAGTAGATTCTCCATGAGTTTTATGCCTGGAATTTCACTGGGCCATTCAAACACATGAATATACTTTGATTACAGTGTTGCACCTCCTTACCTCTCTACCTTCATCTATGTCTATCATCCTACCTGTTCTCTTAGCTCTGGAAGGGACTTTAGACTAATATCTGCACTAATCCGATCTTCCCACTCCCGACTCCAAGACTTCTCCCAAACTGCAACAATTCTCTGCAATGCTCTACCCCAAGTAATTAGCACTATCCATAACTCTCTTTCTAACTCCACCAGACCCAAAAGGTCTGCACAGATTGTCTGGTGACCACTCATGCAGCTTTTATCAATCTCCCACGTCCTCAAGATGGCTGCACCTGAACTCTGGGTTCCCCCCACCACATTGTAGATTGTAAGTTCTTAATAGCAGGGTCATCATTAACTTTGCTGTAATCATTGAATTTGTTTTTTTACTGTTACATATTACTGTTTGTATGTAAACATCTGATTTGTAAAGTGCTGTGGAATATTTTGGCACTATATGAAGAAAGATTATTATTTTTGTTGATCTTAACTATAGTAGCTAAGGTAGTATGTTTAGGGTAGTTGTCCTGCTGGAAGGTAAACTTATACCACAGTCTCAAATTTTTTTGCACAATATAACAAGTTTTCCCTCAGGATTTCCCTGCATTTAGCTCCAACAATTTTCCCATTAACTGTCGCCAACTTCCCTGTCTTTGCTAATGAATAGCCTTCCTTAAGAATGATGTTGCTCCCACCACGCTTGAAAGTGGGGATGGTGTTTTCTGAGTGTAGTGCAGTATTAGTTTTCTGCCACATATAGTGTGTTACATTTATTTTTCCAATTTAGCATTTGGACAAAGGTGCTCTGGTTAGTTAAGGCTTCATATCTACAAATAGTTTTTCAACCTCATTTGCATATCAATTCAAATGCTGACTTGTCGGTTAGATAGGAATGGACTGGCCATGTAAAGGCATTCCTGAGTTTGTCATTAAAAGCAGTACATGCACTTACAATTAGTTTTGGGGGTGAAATAGTTAATTTCTCTAAGGGTGCTTTCACACTGCGTTTTTGTGCTGTCCGAGGGGATCAGACTTTTTGCAGCTCCCCTCGGACAGCAACTGATCCAAACTGATGACTGCAATCGGATGCCAAATAGGCATCCGATCCTGATGTTTTGCAGCATCAGTTTGGATCCTCTCCCTGCTCCTCCTGTCACCTCGTCCCCCTCCTGTCACATTCCTGTCACCCTTCTCCCCTCTGTCTGCCCTCTGTCTCCCCTCTTTGTCCCCTATTTGTCCTCCTCTTTGTCCCCCCACTTTGCACCCCCTCTATGTCCCCTCTTTGCCCCCCTGTTTGCAGCCCCTCTTTGCACTCCTTCTTTGCAGACCTTAAAAAATATAAAAATCTTCATTCTCACCTCTCCTCGACACCCGCGGTGCTTCCAGCTTCTCTTCTTCTGATGCACAGGACCTGGCGTGATGTCACAGTCACATGACCGGTTACCGCGGTAACCGGTCCTGTGACTGCACTGTGACGTCAGGCCAGGTCCTGGAAGCACAGAGCCGAGCGCAGGAGGCATCGCTGGATCGTGGAGAGGAGAGGATAATGATTTTTTTATTTTTAACCCTTTCATTTCACTGGATATCACTTCTGCAATGTATGAATATACATTGCAGAAGTGATATTATGGCACAGAGCGATTTTAGTGTACTGAGCATGCTCAGTACACTAAGATCGGGTCCGAGGAGACATCAGCTGTTTCCTCGGATCCGCACTCCATAGGCCCCATGTTATTTGGCGCGGATCAGGTCGGATCCAATTCGGTCCGATTTGACCCGCTGTGCCAAAAATCGCAGCAGGCTGCGATTTTGGGCACAGCAAAAAATCAGCCAGAATCGGATCCGACAAAAATCGGATGCCAATAAGGCCAAATCCGATGTGATCTGTGTCCATAGGATAACATGGGGCCAAAATCTGATCCGTGGCTGTCCGTTTTACAACGGACAGCCACGGATCACAGAAAAACGCAGTGTGAAAGCACCCTAAGATTGTAAAAATGTAAGCTTAAGGTGTATGATTGAGTGTTATGGAAGGTTAGTAACAAATGAATAGTAAAACCATTTCAGCAAAAGTTACTTTAAGTTACTGTAAAATACATGAAGACATTTTGTAATGTATAGTATGACTTTATTAAATAAGTTTCATATTATTAGCATATTTTTGTGACTTATTTTATGTTATGTTTTATGTTATATTGAACATTTTTTTTCCTTTGGACTCTTCTAGCTGCATTTGGATTGCATGTCAAATAATCTTTTTAAACCATGTGGAAAAGACAGGCTATTTGTGCAATATTCAGTGGTAATATTTAAACTGCAAATAAAAACAGTCATACAGGGCAAACCTTTAGCAAATATGCTCAGCACATGCAAATATGTGGATTGCCAGTTTGACTTTTGGATGAAGACAAAACAAATGGATATTTACTGCTAATTGCTGTACTATATTAATTATATTTGACTCTTATTCCACTATGATATGCAAGGTTGTAGACACCTGGCAGAGTCAGAAGATGAAGCAGTTATTGAAGACAGTAAGTAAACTGGTCTGCTATTGTGATGTAGCGGCTTGCTGCATTGCAAATATGTGTGCTGGGACTTGTAGTTCAGCAAGTTTAAGTAATGCATTATGCTGGGACTTGAGGTTCCACATATTCTGGTGATACATTACAAGTGCAGTTGAGCTAAAAGTCAGGGGCATGTCTGGCCAACCTGATTCTTCACAAATCATAGTAAATATAATATATTTACTATGATTTGTGAAAAAGACCCCAGACTAGAATTGTTGTAATGGGAAACAACCTGATTCTTCACATGACCCACCCCAGGGCCATGGGGTACTCAGACACCGGGCATTTATTAAGGGTGCTGTCACTGGAGGCTGGTGCCCGAGGCCATGGCCCTGGTGGTCACTGAAAAATGTATAAAATAAAAGAAATAAAATAAAATAAAGTTTGTGACGCCACCTACGGTACATGGTAATGTTACCAGCGCTTCTTTAAGACCTCCGGGGAAGATGATGCTGCAGCCAGATGGTGTTGCTCCCTGTCGATGGAGCAGGATCCCCGAAGCAGGGATGGATGAATGGATTTCTCACCGGAAGGCAGCTCTGCAGGTGAAGGCTTGATGCAGTCTCTGCTAATGAGACTGGAATGCAGTTTACCTGGCGTGATGGAAATGAGAAAAAAGACACAGTTCAAGGTCTGCACGCATTTTGCTACTAACTTTCAGGCAGCTTTCAAAGGCTACACAGTCACAGGTTTCTGGACTGGGTAGTCACCAGGTGATAAGATGTCTCTGTGAGGCCCTCAGTGGTGTTCCTGCCAGTTTCTCCCTCTGTACTCACATTGCACTGTTTCTCCTTTTTTTCCTAGCGCGGCCCTGCACAGAGCCTTTCGCCGGTCCCCATGGGTCACTGTAGAGGTAGTCCTGTACTAAGGGGCTCATGTCCCTATATGGGGACCTTTGTGGGAAATATGCAATGGCTTGGTCACAACTCTCTGAGTAGCTCGCATCCCTCCAGTTTGATGCCCATAGCGCTCCATGGGGGCCAAAATCGGTCCGATGCTGTCCGATTTTTATCGGACAGCATCGGAAATGCTAAAATCGTTTTTACGTTAACCTTTGATACATCATATGTAAACTGCATTACAGTCACTAGAAATCAGCAGGGGAGCTAGACACATACAGAGATGAGGAGATTCAACCAAGATATCATGGGGTAAGTATACGGTTTGTACCAGTCACTCTCATTTTAGCAAACTACTGACTTTAGCTCTTTTTCATTAAATAGTTCCATTGTGTTGCTCAGAAACCAATTTTGACAGTCACTCCGCTGCTCTTACAATGTCTTCTGTGGCTTAAAAAAATATTACGTTTTGTGTAAAAGGTCTTTGTCCAGATGAACCACAGGGTTAAATCTTTTGTTTGGTGAAAAGAAAGGGTGTTTGTTTATGCTGTAATGATGGGCATTGTGCAACAGATGCATGTGTTTGATGAGTAATATGCATTGTATGAGTAGTATAACGCTTTTATATAGTTTAATAATCTAAGAAACTAATTCTTTTTTTATAGTTACTAATAGTTACTAGTTACTAGTTTTTTGCAAAGCTCCCTGAACCCTGAAGAGACTGTCCTCCAGGGTCATAGCATGGGTTTCAGGTGCCAGGGGCAATCCAAGAATTTTGTGCAGCCTAGCGAATGGACCATTAATACTAAAAGATGGTCATTGCTTGGTACTCAATCAAGCATTATGGTGCTCGGGCATTCTCGATACTTGATCGAGTATCCCTAGTGTTCAAGTACCATGCTCAAATCCCCATTCTTCATGGTTTAAGGCTGTTTTTTTTAGCCACTTAACATGTGGGGATTGCCTGCCAACCATGGCAATGCTGTAGGTATGTTGGCTACTGGCATTATTGTGATTGACCTTCCACATCACATTATCGGGTATGTATAAAACCTGGTGAAACCATGCTCGGCACAGTCTACCCTGGAAACCATGTAATTAAACAGCACCACAGAATTAAATTCCAATCCATCATGTATATCAATATAGATTACTAAAACTTCTATATAGGATTGAATATATTTTTTTGGACATTTATATCAAACGCAGCAAACGCAATTAACAAGTAATAAAACAATTTCCCAAAGGGAAAGAGAACAAAAAACGGAAACCATGTAGGGAGTGCTGATGCACAAGAAGTAGTGTATTAGAGTAATTATTGCCTTGCAGTCGTTGGCGTAACAAATCCATTCTATTCTCTCTGCACATTTAATGCAGGGCTAGCTGCTGGAGAAGTATAGTGTATTAGAGTGATTATTGTCTTACATTCCATGGTGCTGCAAAGTAAAAAAAAAATCTATTCTATTTTCTAATAATACCACTCTCAGCTGCATATAGTGTAGGGCTAGCTTTTGGAGAAGGGATAGCGAATTAGTGTGATTATTGCCTTATATTCCTTGCTGCTGGAACATAAAAAAATATTTTATTCTCTAATAATTCAGCTCTTAGCTGTATGTAGTGTAGTGAGAACTGGTGGAGAAGGGATAGTGTATTATAGGAATTATTTCCTTACAGTCCTTGCTGCTGCAATGAAAAAAATATATTCTAATCTAATATATAAAGCTGAGTGTATGTATATATGTGGCAAGCCCTGCCCTCTACACACAGCCACGCCCAGTCTACATAGCCACACACACTCTCCACAGCCCCACCAACTCCATATAGCTTTGTCCACTCCACATAGCCCCACACACTTCGCAGCCTGCATCTCCACATATCCCTGCCTCCTCCACATAGTTGTGCCCTGGGACTATGTGGAGGGGTGTCGCTATGAAGGGGCAAGGCTATATGTGGGGTGGTGCCATGAAAGGGGTGTAGCTACTGGGAAGGTGTGGCTGTGTAGGGTGGAGATACACACACATACATTACCATATATGGGCAACATTGCCATATATCTCATATATAAAGCTGAGTGTATGTATGTGGCATAGCTCCACTCACTCCACAAAGACATGCCCACTCCACATATCCATGCCCACTCCACATAGCCATGCCCACTCCACATAGCCACACACTCTTCACAGCCTGCATCTCTACATATCCCCTTCTTCGCGTAGCCCCACCCCAGGGACTATGTGGAGGGGTGGAGCTATGAAGGGGTGGGGCTATACATGAGGGCGGTACTATGAAAGGGGCGGTGCTATTCGAAAGGGTGGAGATATGTGTAGGGGTGGAGCTATGAAGGGGCAGGGCTACTGGAAGGGGGCAGGGCTATGATACATGCACACACATACAAACATTACCATATATGGGGATTTTTGCTATATATCGGTGATATTACAATATATGGGCATTAAGCCAGAGCAATGCCGGGCTCTAGAGCTAGTCTCTAATAATTTTGCTCTTAGCTGTATGTGTGGTGCCCCTGCGGTCTGGATATCACTAAGTGGTATAGCAGCTGTGACTGGTAAGTTGTTCACCTCACAAAAACACCCAACGCATCCCCCCATCCCTAGTCCTAGTTACTTCATGTCAGCAAGGGATAGCGAGAGGGACCAAGTGGAGGGTGGAGAGTTGAGAAGGAACCCGGGCAGGGGTGGAGGAACTGGAGTAAAACCAAGGAACACTATGTTAGGAGAGGAGTTTAGAGAGAGATTTAGAAAAGCCTAAGCCGAGACACCCAGCAGCCTAGACAGCTGAGACACTAGGCGGGAAGAACCTGGACCCAGTGGCCTGTGCCACCGTATGGCTAGTCGGGGTCCCAGGCTGCAAAACTGAGGGAAAGAAGAAGGGGTCCACGCTGTGTCCGAGGCAACGGGGACACCAGGGGACCGGGTCGGAACCAGGATGCCGACTCTGTTGAAGTGGCAGGGAAGCTGCAAGCCCCCAACCATGAAATCTGGCAGGGTGCGGGGGATTTATGTCCCATACTCAACCCCTGGCACAACAATAGGAAGGCCGTATGGTGAGGGCTAGGGGACCTGGAAGGGTACCCAGCTTAAGCCTGTGAACGCTGGACCATAGTCTGTATATGGGACAGAGAGCAGAGGCCCGAAAGGAACCAGAGAGGGTGTGCTATCACGAGCCTTCCCAGCTGCTAGTTTGTGACCGGAGCCGCCTGTGAACTGTTGTACTGTGTGAACTGCGGAGCTTCAGTAAAACCCGGTAAAAGCTCAGAAGTGTGTGTGGCTATTAAATGAGTGCCCGGGAGAGGGCTGATTGAAACAGAGACCAGGCAGCTGGAGGGTGCCCGAGAATATTGACAGTGCCTTCCTTTTCTTTCTGCACCATCCACATGGAAGCCCTGGGGAACAGCCCTACCCATAGAGGGCGCATCAAACTGGCTGCAACTCTCATCATCCCCAGGAGACCCGACTGCAGCGGTGGCTGCAGCTGGCCACAAACCACGGGTGGCGTCACATGCATTTTCTAAACAAGCTTTATTCCCTTATTCCCTCTTTTACTGCCGCGCCCATGCCCATAGAACCGGGTCACCTCACCATAACACCCCGAAGCCCTAGACAATGACAGGAGCCCGGTTCCGAGTACTCTTGCCTCCTTACACATGTAGTGTAAGGAGAGCTGCTGGAAAAGGGATAGTGTATTAGAGCAGTTACAGCCTTACAGTCCTTGCTGCTGCAACATAAAAAATATATTTTTTTCGCTAATAATGCTCTTAGCTGCATGTAGTGTAATGAGAGGTGGTGGAGAAGGGATAGTGTTTTTGAGTTTGCCTTACAGTCCTTGCTGCTGCACTGTAAAAACATATTCTATTCTCTAATAATATTGCTCCTAGCCTGAAGTAGTGTAGGGAAAGCTGCTGGAGAAGGATTAGTGTATTAGTTTTGCATTCAAGGCATATAGACTTGAATTAAAGCCTTACAGTCCTTGCAACTGCAAAGTAAAACCTAAAGTCCTAAAGGGGAGCGGTCTGTGAGCGTGCATGGATGTGGGCATGCACCACTCCACTCAGTCCTAATGATTTATCCTATGCCCACATGTTCGCACCACAGATAATTTAAAGTGCCAGCATACAATATGTCTTCACCAGATACTGTATGTCTTCCCCTTGATGAATCAGATGACCTGAATACTGCAAAATGTGCATTGGGACTTTTCACTCTTTGCAGATTTTGTGCGACTCCTGTGGGCATGTAACATCCTCCATATATGTCTGCTTTGTTTCTTATACTTTGACACCACCATAGTGCTGGATGTTGGAATTGGTGATGCTTTTAAAATTTTATTGAACATGGAATTTACTTACTAAATGTCTCATTTACCCACTGGATACCAGTATGACCATTCTAATATGATGTAGTTTTATTATCTTATATTATCTTAATTATCTTAATTATCTTATACATGAAAATATATTTACATGATTTTTCAGAACTGGCAGTTAAACCTCTTTTCTAATTTTGGTTATTTACCTTTAGTCATATGCCTTTTTGAGGGCTTCTTTTGTCACACTGCTATTTCCTGTTTTTTATTCTTGAATTAAATTTTAATAAGCTCATGGCAATTTGTCATATTCACTTACATAAAACTGATCAATTAGCATTTAACTCCTTTTGTCCTCCGTTATTCATCTATTCTATTCTAATTCCTATTAATACTGCTCTTAGCTGCATGTAGTGTAGGGAGAGCTGCTGTTGAAGGGATAGTGTATGAGTTTTGCATTAAAGGCCTATAGGCAGGGATTAGAGCCTTAAGGCTCCATTATACGGCAAGACATCGTTAACGACATTGCTGATACGTTTGGAGGCGTTCCAGCGACATTGTTATGACCTTGTTGCGTGTGACTCTGACAAGTTGGAACGATAAATCGTTGAATCGCTGATCGCAGGTTTTAGAACATGTTCTAAAACTACACGATCAACGATCAGCTAACCTGCCATATCGTTGTATGTGACACCACGATAACGATGTCGTGGACGACTTCGCCAATTCACAGCAATGAGCAGGGATCGTTCACGGGGTTTGCGAACGATACCTGCTCACAACATTGTTGGTGAGTTGTCCACGATATCTAGACGTGTGACATCTCACCAACGGTGTCAAAACGATGTCTGCAATGACCGCGCGCCCACGAGATCATTGTGGACATCGCTACAACATCGTGCCGTGTAACGTTACCTTTAGAGTCCTTGCTGCTGCAATTTCAAACCTGAAGTCCTTTTGAAGGCTACATCTGCTCTATTTTATTCCCTATTAATACTGCTTTTAACGCATGTAGCATAAGGAGAGCAGCTGGAGAAGGGATAGTGTATTAGTTTTGCATAAAAAGCATGTAGGCAAAAAGTAGAACCCTATAGTCCTTGCTCCTGCAAAAAACCTAAAGTCCTTTTTAGGCCTATGTCTATTCTATATCAATGCTGCTCTCAGCTGCATACCTAATTTAAAATGCACAAGGTGTGTGGAAAGGGACAGGAAAATTGACATGCTGCTGACGGTGCACACAGAGGTCGAGGCTGTGAATCAGGTGAAACTGTCCCTGCTGGGAAAGCACAACCAACATGATTACCCATGAAACCTATCTTTATGGGCCACGTCACACACACAGATATCTGTGCAGATATTGGTCACAGATCTCTGGTTGCAGTGAAATCATGGACAGATTGTACCATTTGTACACAGCCACAAAATGGAACATTGTGTCCATGATTTCACTGCAACCAGAGATCTGTGAACAATATCTGCAGAATTATCTGTGTGTGTGACGTGGCCCTTAGTCCCACTTTTCATGGGGTGTGGGAATGAGTCTTAAACCTGGAACAGTGCGAACAGGTGGTCGTTGAAGGCCAGATAATCCTTCCACTTTCCCAACACCACCCTATCTTCCACATGGTACAGTGTCACTAGTCAAGAGTCTGGACCACATAACCCTTATTCTCTTTTCTCCCAACATTGTGAGTACCAGGAGACAAGTAATCCCACACTCATATACTCTGAGGAGCTCTTTACAGTTAGGCTGGTTTCCCACTATGATTTTGTTAAATCCGATGCTGTCCGATAAAAATTGGACAGCATCAGATCCGATTTAGCCCCCATGTTCTCCAATGGGGATCGGATCAGATATGCACTTAATGGCATCCGATTTGCAACCGATTCTGTCCGATTTTTTTCAGGAGCTAAAATCGGAGACTGCTCCGATTTTGGTATCCGATTCAAAAATCGGATCGCATCGGATCCGATGTGATCCGAAGCGATCCGATTAAAATAATATGGGAGTCTATGGGGGATTGGATCAGATAGAAAATCGGATCCGATATCAGATCCGATTTTCTGTATTGAACATGCTCAGTACCCTAGACCACTCCCAAAACCTCCCACAGCCCTCCCCCACCCATTTAAATCGGATCCGATAAAAAATCGATCGGATGGCATCCGATGGCATCCGATTTTGGGCATCCGATGCTGTCCGATTTTCATCGGACAGCATCGGAGTTAACAAAATCGTAATGTGAAAGTCGATTTTGTAATCACCAATAGCCAATCTAATCCTGTAATGCACAAGTTGGGTGCAAGGAACTTCCCCAAGTGAGAGCTGAGGGCAGCACTGGTGAATCATGCAGATAGACCAACTGCTCACAGCCTTTTAATACAGGGGAGCAGCTGCTTACATAATGCACTATAATGAAGATACATAGGGAGTCTGTCATATACATAAGTGAGATACACACATAGTGTCTGAACATTAGCCTATTAGCAGTGCCAGGAATCCCAATATTAAGGGTGCTTTCACATTGCAATTTTTGAGGATCCGTGGCTGCCACGGATCTGATTTGGCCCCTATGTTATCCTATGGGCACGGATCAGATCAGATTTGGCCTAATTGCCATCGATTTTTGTCGGATCCGTTTGTGTCCGATTTTTTGCTGTGCTCCAAATCGGAGACTGCTCCAATTTTGGGCACAGCGGACCAAATCAGTCCAAATCGGATCCGACCTGATCCGCAGTCTTTAACATGGGGGCCTATGGAGCACAGGTCGGAGAAAACACAGGATCATTTCTCAGACCCAATTTTAGTGTACTGTGCATGCTCAGTACACTAAAACTGCTCTGTGCCATCTAATTTCACTTCCACAATGTATATACCTACATTGCGGAAGCAAAATTAAGTAAAAGCAAGTGTTAAAAATAAACAAATATCTATTCTCACCTGTCCGGCGATCCCCTGATGTGCGGCATCTCCGGTGGCTACAGGACCTGGCATTACGTCACAACCCGATCAGGTGATCGGGTCACATGACCCGTTAACACAGTAACCAGTCATGTGACCGATGACGCTGTTCGGGTAACCCCGCCCAGCCAGGTCCTGTAAGCATCCGTAGATAAATGCCGACGTCGGGGGATCGCTGGAAAAGTGAGAATAGAGATTTTTCATTTTTAACCCTTGCTTTTACTTAAATTTCACATCCACAATGTATGTATATACATTGCGGAAGTGAAAGTGCCCCGCACAGCTCTTTCTGTGTCCGGACCCATGAAAATCACGGACCCGGACACAGAAATAGGTCACCTCCTATGGTGTCCGTTCCTGTCCGTGGGGTCCTGCAAAAAGTAGGATCCCACGGACAGGAAAAATAACGCTATATGAAACCAGCCTAAGAGGTTGTAAGTGGTTGGTCCATCTTCATGATTCATCAGAACTGCCCCTAGCTCTCACTTGGGGAAGTTCCTTGCACCCAGCTTGTGCTTTGCAGGATTAGATTGGCCATTGGTCATTCCATTATACAAGATTTTTGGAAAAAAAGATAAGGTAACTTTTTTTCTTGGTCCAGCTATTGTGGGTGACGACAGGGACCTGAAAAAAGTGAGGACCCTTGATGCTTTGGGTTGCAGGCTTCCACACATATTATAATTTTTTCCATGGTGTATTAGAGCTATCTGAGTTTTGTTGGTAAATTGGTGAGTCTGTCATGTGGGGTACACACTTGTGTGGTGTTTAGCCTGCCCGCCATAACTGACATAGTGCCTGGCCTATGGGCTTAGTTATGTCTGTATCTCACTTATCTATATGACAGACTCCCTATGCAGCTTCAGTAGAGTGCATTATGTAAGCAGCTACTGTCCTCTATTAAAAGGCTGTGAGTGGTTGGTCCATCTGCATGATTCACCAGTGCTGCCACCAGCTCTCACTTGGGGAAGTTCCTTGCACCCAGTTTATGCATTGCAGGATTCCATTGGCCATTGGGATTCCTTTATACAAGTTAGTTGAAAAAAAAGATAAGGTAACTTTCTTTTCTTGGCTCAGCTGTGTATTGATTTTGGCCTCTCATCCTGCACATTTCAAGAGGGACATAAGGAGATATGTGTAGTGATGAGCAAATATTTGAGCAGCCATGGTCAGAAGATTACGATGGGGAATGGCAATTAGAGTCTCAAGAAGTGGATAAAGATGAGACACTGTTGCCAAAAATTCACACCCTACAAAGACATGAGTATATGAGTGAACAATAGAAAAAAAAAAATCAAATACATAAAAAGCAAAGTTTATTGAATTCAAAAGTTAAAATACTATTAAAAAGAAGATCCAGAAATTGTCCAGATATCAATATGATGATTGAATATACAAGCGAAGGCAGCACAGTAGCTCAGCCGTTAACATTGCAGTGCTGAGTGTCCTGGGTTCAAATCCCACCCATTACAACATCTGCAAGGATTGTTGTTACCCCTCGGGGGTCTGCCGCAGGGTTCCAGCGCCCTCTGCTGGAGTAGCGCTTCTCTTCTCCTCCCTTTCCGGGACTACTGCTTGAGCACATGAAACTACATCTCCAAACCTGTTTCTGCTGGAGAGACTGCAGGGAGCATGCTCCTCCCCTCAGCCAATCACCATGCTTCTGTGTCCTGCCAATCAGGACTGCCCTGCTATGATATAAACTTCCTGTTTCCAGTCAGTCGGGGCCAGGGCAACTTCCTCCTTGAGGAGTTGCCATTTCTGGTCTGGTCAGGTCGCTCCTTATTTGGCTTGTTACCTGATTTCTGTGTGTTCCTTCCTACAGATTCCTGCCCAGCCGCTCCTTGCTGACCGCCGTGTTCCTGGCCGGTTTCCCGGATCTCTTCCAAGCGGATCGCTGTCTCAAGCCTGGCTCCGGATTCCCCGTGTTCCCGGTTCCCCGTTTCCTATACCCGGTTGCTGTATTGTTTCCCACGTTGCCTTGGGTCGGTTCAACACCCTTGTCCGCTTCATCGGTCCCTCCGAGGTTGGTACCGGCGGAATCCCTGTATAGGGGTTAAGCGCTCCGGGGCCTCCTTCGGTGGTGTTCTGGTGCTGTGGCCGTGTGGCCCTCCCCTGGGGCGTGGGTGTGTGTGTTCAAATAAACCTGTTGACTCTACTTTACTGGTCCGTCTCTCTGTCATCCCGGTATCAGCATCCGCACTACGCGGTCCAGTGGGTCCACGTGTGAGTCCGTCAGTAGGACGTGACAATTGTGTATGTTCTTCCCACGTTTGCATAGGTTTCCTCCAGGTTTTCTGGTTTCCTCCAACACTCAAAGACTTAAGTGCCCGTCACACGCTACGATATCATGAACGATATCGTTGAAACGTCATGGCTTTTGGGGCGGTGCAACAACGTTGTTGTGTGTGACATGTAGATACAACCAACGATAAGTCGGTTGATCATTGATCGCAGGTTTATGAACAGGACTATAAATCAGTTGTTGGTCGTCCGTTCAACCTGCAGCATCGGCGTGTGTGACACCTTGATAACGATGTCGTTTATGACTTTGCCTATTCATAACTGAGGAACATAGGCATCCAAATGACTGCTAATATCGTTCGCTTGTTGCGAAGTCGTTGCTGCGTCATTCATGATATCTGTATGTGTGACACCTCACTAGCGATCAATGAACGACGTTCAAGTGATCCAGGCCAAGTTGTATCGCTGGGACATTGAAGTGTGTAACGGGCCCTTTAGGCTAGGTTCACATCTGCATTTGAACGCAATGGATTTTCCTGCTGCATTAACGCATAGAAATGTATGTTAACTCACCCATAGACTTGTACGGTAATCGCGATGCAAAATGCGGTTGCATTTGAACGCATGCGTTTTTACCCAGCAAACAGGGAATGTTCTGGGCAATTTTCCCTGTGCGCTGGGGAAAAAGCAGGAGTTCCAACGCAACCTCATTTTGCATTGCTTTTGCAATGCGTTTGGAGTGCGTTCCATACAAGTCTATGGGTGCATTAACGCATGCGTTTGCATGTGTTTCTATGTGTTAATGCAGCAAAAAAATGCATTACGTTCAAACGCAGCACAAACACAGATGTGAACCTAGCCTCCCTGATAGGGAATTTAGATCGTGAACCCAAATGGAGTCTGTGTTGCTGATGTATGTAAAGCACTGTGGAATTAATAGCACTATATAAGCAATTAAATATTATTATTATGTAATATATACAGTAGATGCAATAAATAAATCTCCACCACTATCTGCTCCAAAGCACACTCCGTCAAGGTCACCACTGGAGAACGGGACGGAGGAGTTAGTGGATGACCCCCCCCCCCCAGCACACACTGGAGGAACACTGTCATCCTCAACTGGCCCTTCAGGCTCTCTGGCCCCTGTGGTTTTCGCTCCAGCTGGCTTGCTAACATGGTCAGGCCACCTACTGCCACTCTTCGACATCATCTGCGGTGGAGGCCTGACTTACCCCATCGTGTACCACCCCTCTAATTTCATAAAAGTGACCACGTCCCCAACACAGATCGTGCGGAGTCGGGAAGGCAGATGGTCACGCTGCAGGGTAGACCGGCTGACATAGCACTGGTGACTAGTGATGGGCGAACCTGCCAACGTTCGGGTTTGGCGGATCCTGCTGACCTTTTTTAAAGTCCAGGTTTAGGACCAGACTTCACCCGAACTTGGGTCCAAACTCTGAACCCGGACATTAAAGTTATGAAAAGGAGGCTGTGGGGCTGAGGGATTGTAAAAAGAAGCAAAAGACTGATTAAACATCAGTGTGATTACTTACCAAGGTCCACACGCTTGTACGTCCGGGGCCGCTCATTAACTTCTTGGTTATACACTGCATGGCAGATAACAAAATATATGGGCTGCTTACAGGTAACTGTGCCGTGCTAATCACAGATGTCAGCTCTCTGTACAGCATCTTTGTTTTGGAATAGGATATCCAGAGGTGTGTAAAAACGCTCCCAGTAATCAGATGACCGAAAATCTTCATTTTAACAATTTGTTTGTGCATTAAGCTTGCAAGAACAATGTAGAAATACAACGCGTTTCAACTATGTAGTTGCATAAAAATAGCCTTCCTCTATACGTGAAAGGCATTGAGGTGATATAAGGGGTTAATGACAGCTGAGTATTGACAGCTTGTCATTAAGCCTAGATTGATAATGTTTAGGTCTCTATAAGACCACCAGTTATCAGTTATGTGAGGAAATAGTTAAAAAACAACACACAGAGAAAAATCTTTTATTTGAAATAAATCAGACAGACAACCCTCATTTTCTATTTTCCAATTTATTACTCCAACATATGCTCAGACGATAATCCACAATAATGGTCCCATGAAGCACACTCAGTTCTGCTGCATCAAGATTGCAGTGAGAGAATGAGCATCCCAGTGAGGGAACGAGCATCCTCTCGCTGCAGCCTTTGTGATCACAGTCATTCAGTGAGTCAATGAGGCTCCGTCGCAGTGAACTCAGGTGACCCCCTCTGCTGGCAGTGTGAAAAGAAAAAAATGTGTGGAGTACCTGTGGGTTTAAAATGCTCACTATTCCCCTTTATAAAATTCTTCAGGGGTCTAGTCTCCAAAATGGGGTCATTTGTGGGGAGTTTCTGATGTTCAAGCACCATACTGCCTCTGCAAATGCGATGAAAGAGGGGTTTCTGACCAAAAATGGGGCATTGCCGCACTCATAAGAAAGTTGGTAACTCACTCTGTGAACCTTACCATCTATGCCAAAAACAGAAACCAAATGCACTTATAGGATGCAGTCATGGTGGGTTTACACGTTTCAATATCGTTGCGATATTGCAACTCAATGGCGCGGGAGCGCGCATTTAGTGCACGTTTCTCCCGCATTGCATCGGAGGTTTACACGCTGCGATATCGGAATACAACGTCCGTGCGATGTCTACGCCCCCCAACCCAGGAACGATCATTTAACATGGGAGTAAATGGGTGACGTTGAACATCGCATCGTAGTTGGGCTGTCACACAGCACGATCCAGCTTCAATGTCTATTCAATATCGGAGCATTGAATAGCACGCTTATTCAATCCCCAATATCGCATTGACATCGTTCCTACATCGTATTGGACGTTCACACCATACAACGCAGGAACGATATCGGCTCCAACGATCGAACCACTTGACTTTTCATTGAAATCGGACTACGATATCGCAACGTGTAAACCCGCCATTAGAGCTCAGATGTGAAGCAAGCCCAGGTGCAGGCTGGTTGAGGTGATTTTTTAACTTGCACCTGGGCCTGCTTATTTTCTAGTAGTTTTTTGTATATTTCACTCTGTGATCCAACACAATACCTTTTGTAAAAGTGAAAAATGTATTGCTTAAGCAACACTTTTGTGAAAACAAAAGAACATTTTCAATATGATGACATATTGTTATCATGTTCTGTAAGTACCTGTGGGTTCAAAATACTCACTATACCCCTGGGTAAAATCTTTGAGGAGTCTAGTTTCCAAAATGGGGTACCTTAGGGGCTCTGTAAATGCAACATGGTGCCTGCTACCTATTTCAGTCAAATTTGTGTTCCAAATTTCAAATAGCACTCCTTCCCTTCTGAGCTTTCCCATTTATCCAGAGGTTTCTGACCACATGTAGGGAATTGGCGTGTTCAGAAGAAACTGGGTAGTAAATTTTGGCATCCATTCTATCATGTTATCACTTGTAAAAGTGAATAAATTGAGGCTAAAGCAACATTTTAGGTAACATGTAAATGTATTTATTTTTTCATTACACTTTGCCTTCATTGCTGTGAAGCATCTGAAGGGTTAATAAATTTGTTGAATGTTGTTTTCAGCAGCTGGAAGGTGCAGTATTTATAATGGGGTCACTTTTGTGTATGTTCTGTATATAGGCACCTCAAAGTCACTTCAAATGTGCTATGGTCCTTAAAAAAAGTTTTTTTTTTTTAGATTTTGATGTAAAAATTAGACTTTGATTATGAAGTTTGAATCTTTCTAATAAAAAAAATTCTTTTCACAATTGTGTGGATGTAAATTAGACATGTTGGAAATGTTATTTATTAACTATTTTGTATGACATTTCTCTCTGGTATTCAAAGTTTAAAAATTGTGAAATTTTCAAAATTTTCACAAAATGTCTGTTTTTTCACAAATAAACAGAAAAAATATTGTCCAAAATTTATCATTGTCATAAAGTACAATATGTCACAAAAAACAGTCTAAGCATCACTGGGATTCATTGAAGTTTTCTAGAGTTATAACCTCATAAATTGACACTGTTTTGTAAAATTTGTTCACATTTCTTATGCTTAAAGGGGAACTCCAGGGAGAGAAAACTTTTTAAAACAGTCCCTGCCCTCCTACATGTTCCCATGCAGTCCTGGGATCTATAGATGACTTATAATTCAATAAAATCATACCTTCTCTTTTGCTCTCCCCCCTCCCTCGTGAGATGTAGAATTTCAGCCTGACATCCTCATGTTGTTGCTGAAAGCTGGAGGTGTGTTGGGGGTGTGGATGCTGGGAGCTGCAGGATCATCTTACATTCCAGCCCCATCACACTTCTGTATCGGGAGGGGGCATAGCCGTCGGTCCCATGCTCATACTACAATCCAACCCCTGATATACTATCCTATTTAATGTGACAAGGGTGTTCTCGCAGAACTTCATGGATAAATTGCCACAAACTGAAGCTCATGAACAAGCATATTTGTATTGCATATTGCAATTATTTACTGAGGTGTCACATAGCCTAAAACTGCCTGGGCACAAAACTATAAAGGTACCGTCACACGCCACAATCTCGCCTGGAGATCTGAGGCGATATGACGTGCGCGCTCACGTTTTTTGTGCCCGCCTCAGATCGCCGATGGCGGCGTCACACGCTGCAATTGCGCCCTGAACCTAAGGCGATGTGTCGCTCTGGAAACCGCCTCACCTACAGAGGAACCAATCTTGCCTAATTCCATCGCCGCAATCTCAAAGGCAATGTGGGCATATCTGTTCAGCGCTGCGAGGAGATAGGTGTGCCATAGTGGTTTACACCGCACCCCATACACGCTCATTGGACAACACAACAGCATTACTATTGGTCAGCCTGTTCTGGAAGGCTGGCTAATACATAAGGATGATCCTGCAGCTCCCAGCATCCACGCCCCCTACAAATCATGACGTTTTGGTCACTGTCCAAATTTGTCTGACCCTAATCTGTGTTCCAGTTCATTTGTTTGGTGTTACTACTAATCAGGGTGATAATAATCGAGGTCGTAGGGGTCTTGGCTGCTGCTGTGTCCGGACATACGGGGACCCGCACCGCCTTCTAACGCCCCCAGCGCTTGCTGATCCCAGCTCCTGCTTCATGTGGATGTGCGTCCCCGAGGACGCACATTAATGTGACTGCGCCACAGTAGCGCATGCCGATTTAGGGCCCATGTGTCAGGGAGGGGTGGGGAGCATCCTACTTCCTAATGCCGCCCCCACCCCGACCCTCGCTTCCTCTTATCACTGCCGGCTTTCCATGTGTGTTCCACTGTGGAACGCATTTAGCAGGCTGGTGCCGCCTCCTCTACACTAGGAGTAGGCGGCACTTCCTGCTTTATGCATTCCACAGTCGAACGTATGCCGGCACCACCTCCTTCTTCTGAGTCTTCAGTTTTTACAAGGAGAACGGAGCACCGGGGGAACCAGGAGAGGTAATTACAGATTTATTTTTTTAATAATAAGTGAATGCACAGTGGCCATGACTATAAGGAGAGACATGAGGCTGCACTATATGGAGAGATATGAGGCTGATATATAAGTCTGCACTATAGGGAGAGATATGAGGCTGCACTATATAGAGAGGTTTGAGGCTGCACTATATGGAGAGTTTTGAGGCTGTGCTATTTGGAGAGTTATGAGGCTGCACTATATGGAGAGCTATGAGGCTGCATTATACTGTATAGAGGACTATCAGGCTGGATCATACTATATGGAGGGATGTGAGGCTGTATTATTCTATATAGAGGGATGTGAGCTGCATTATAGTATATGGAGGTATGCAAGGTTGCATTATACTATATGGAGTGCTGTGCGGCTGTATTATACTATATGGAGCACTGTGAGGCTGCATTATACTATATAGAGTGCTGTGTGGCTGCATTATGCTATATGGAGGACTATGAGGCTGCATTATACTATATGGAGGATAATGGGGTTGCATTATAATAATTGGATAACTATGGGGGCTACCTTATGAATGGGGGACTATGGGATGTATTATAATACATAGAAGACTATGGAGGTGCATTGTAATATATGGAGGAATATGGGGATGAATTATAATAATTAGAGGACTATGGCGGCGGGAGGAGGAAGACTATATAAACCAGGATGGGGGATGTATTTAACACAATAAGGGCCATATTCCAGGAGGAGGACCATATATAGCAGGATGAGGGACAGTAATACATAATGAAGAGGAAGAAGGGTCATTGCTTACAAAGGATTCTCCATGAAGTATTAAAAATGAACATTTCGTTTATGGTAAAGTACATTTGTTCAATTACTTTTGAGCTCCTGAAATGAGAAGGCATTGTAGAAAAATGTTTGCAATTCCTAAACGTTTCACGGGATATTTTTGTTCAACTCCTTTAATTAAATCTGAAAGGCTACACTTTAATTCCATCTTAGTTGTTTCATTTTAAAAATAGTGGAATGCAGAGGTTAAATCATGAAGTTTTGGTCACTGTCCAAATTTTTCTGAACCTAATATGTATTCATTTCTTTGGTGTTACTACTAATCAGGGTCTGCACTATATGGAGAGATATGAGGTTGTGACATGCTCCTCCAGGGCCTTAGGATACTCGAAACCGGGCTTTGAGGCTTCATGGGAGTCACGGGGGTCGAGACCCGGCTCCGTGACCTTGGCGGTCATTAAAAGTTTGGGGAGGGTGGCTCTCTTCTTTAGGGAAGTCATGAGGACAGGGAGTTTCATTGGGGAGAGGATGACTGGACCTGGGGATATTTGTTTTCACGTAGGTTGGAGCTATAGACGGCCGCCACTGCACTACAGTTTCTCTAGGCTGATGGTGATGATGCAGTAGTGTTGTAAAGCCCTCTACGGGTAGGGCTGGCACCCAGGGCAGCAGATATTACTGAGTGAGGTGGTAGCTATATTCCAGCGCAAAGCTTATGATACATCAAGAAGGTCACATACACAGTGGGTTGCAGTCTTTAGATGTTTACTCACAGTCACTGTGCATCAGCTGATCGTTTCAAAAAGCTAGACGGTTTTTTACTGTCCGGCTGCTCGTGTTTAGTGATTGGCGGCCGCCTTCCTACCGCACAGGAGACTCCAGAATCCCAGACACTCACCTCTCATTTTATGGGGTGAATACAGGATTAGAGAATCTGGAGCCTCCTGCGCGGGAGGAAGGCATCCGGGTGGTAAAAAAACGGCTGGCTTTTTTTAAACGATCAGCTGATTGTTTAAAAACGTCGGGCTGCTCGTGTTTAGTGATGGTGGCTGCTTTCCTCCCACACAGGAGGCTCCAGATTCCCGGATACTCACCCCTCATTTTATGAGGTGGAATACAGGATTATATGCGTATAGGTGCTGCTCTAAGTCCATATTGCACAGCAGACCTCCATATAATGAATACACCAAATTTTCATCTCACATCAGCTCATTGTTTAAAAGCCGGGCGGCCAGCTTTTTATAACCCGGCTTTTAACCCCTTCATGACTCAGCCTATTTTGACCCTAAAGACCTTGCCATGTTTTACAATTCTGACCAGTGTCCCTTTATGAGGTAATATCTCTGGAACGCTTCAACGGATCCTAGCGATTTTGAGATTGTTTTTTCGTGACATATTGTGAAAAAATAAAACATTTGGGAAAAATTTTGAAAATTTCGCAATTTTCAAATTTTGAATTTTAATTCTGTTAAACCAGAGAGTTATGTGACCCAAAATAGTTAATAAATAACATTTTCCACATGTCTACTTTACATCAGCACAATTTTGGAAAACATTTTTTTTTGGTAGGAAGTTATAAGGATTCAAAGGGATGAAGCTAATTTTCTATTCAAAAAGTCAAATGGCGCTCCTTCTCTTCTGAGCCCTGCTGTGCGCTCAAACAATGGTTTATGACCACATATGAGGTATCTATGTACTCAGGAGAAATTGCCCAACAAATTTTATAATGCATTTTATCCTGTTGCCATGTGAAAATGAAAAATTTGAGGCTAAAAGAAAATGTTTGTGAAAAAAAAGTACTTTTCCATTTTAACGGATTAATTTGTGAAGCACCTGGGGGTTCAAAGTGCTCACTATGCATCTAGATAAGTTCCTTAGGGGGGTCTAGTTTCCAAAATGGGGTCACTTGTGGGGGAGCTCTAATGTTTAGACACACAGGGGCTCTCCAAATGTGACATGGTGTCCGCTAACAATTTGAGCTAATTTTCCATTCAAATTGTTAGCGGACACCATGTCGCGTTTGGAGAGCCCCTGTGTACCTAAACATTGGAGCTCCCCCACAAATGACCCCATTTTGGAAACTAAATTCCCCCAGGGAACTTATCTAGATGCATAGTGAGCACTTTGAACCCCCAGGTGCTTCACAAATTGATCCGTAAAAATTAAAAAAGAAAATTGTCGTGAAGAAAAAAGTACTTTTTCATTTTTACGGATCACTATGCATCTAGATAAGTTCCCTGAAGGGGTCTAGTTTCCAAAATGGGGTCACTTGTGTGTGAGCTCCAATGTTTAGGCACTCAGGGGCTCTCCATACGCATCATGGTGTCAGCTAACAATTGGAGCTAATTTTCCATTCAACTTGTTAGAGCACCCCATGTCATGTATGGAGAATCCCTGTATGCCACCAGCACAAGGGCAACTGGAAGAGTTGGGGTACAGCACCAGAAAATCGTGCCTCTAATGAATGCGCTATTTTGAGGGGAGGCTGTGGGTTGCAATTTGCAGCATGGGGGGCCCACAACGTTTGGGTCTCCCCACGCAGAGGATTTCAGCCCCCAGCTACCAAGTTGTACCTGACTGGCAACCAAAAATACGGCAAAGCTCCGTGTTATTTTATTTGTAGAAGTAATTTTAAAAAAAATTACGTAGTGCTTCGCCATATATTTGGTCCAGCTAGGTACAACTTGGCAGCTACGGACTGCCACCAACCCCTAGCTACCTCGATGTACCTGGCTGGCAACCAAAAATACAGCAAAGTCTTTTTTTTTATTTTAGAACTAATTTTAGAAAAAAAATGACATGGGGCTCTGCCATATTTTTGGTTCAGCCAAGGACAACTTGGCAGCTACGGATTGCCACCCACCCTCAGCTGTCTCGTTGTACCTGGCTGGCAACCAAAAATACAGCAAAGCTCATTTTTTTTATTTCTAGAATTCTGGAAAAAAATTGACGTGGGCTCCGCCATATTTTTGGTCCAGCCAGGTAAAACTAGGCAGCTCGGGGCTGGAATCCTCAGCATGGAGAGGCCCAAACGTTATGGGTCCCCCATGCTGCAAATTGCAGCCTGCAGCTGCCCCATAAAATGGCGCTTTCATTGAAGCTGGTGCTTTTTTATTGTCAGCTAGCACTAAGCCCAAGATTCATAATGTCGGGCCAATGTTAGACCTGGCCATTAGGAATCTCTAGTAAATATTTAGAAAAAACACCACACAGAGAAAAATCTTTTTATTTGGAAAAAAAGCCAAAAACAAAATTTTGACTCCATCTTTATTATAAAGATCCGACGTAGTCCACAACTAAGGTCCCACGACACTCGATCGCCTCCGACGTAGTCCACAACATAGGTCCCATGACGCTTGATTGCCTCTGCTCAATCCAGAGACTGCAGCAAGGGATCAAGTGTCCCCTTCCTACAGTCTCTGGGATCAGAGTTATGGTGCACTGTATGGCAATGATCTGTCATACAGTGCACCATGACTATGATCCCAGAGACTACAACAAGAGGACACTTGATCCCTTGTTGCACCCATTCATCCACCTATGCATCCATCCATCCACCCATGCACCCATCATCCACGCATGCACCCATCCATGCATGCACCCATCCACACATGGACCCATCCATGCATGAACACACACATCCATGCACGCACACATCCATGCACGCACACATCCATGCACGTACACATCCATCCATGCACACATCCATCCATGCATGCACACATCCATCCATGCATGCACACATCCATGCATGCACCCATCCATGCATGGACCCATCCACGCATGGACCCATCCATGCATGAACACACACATCCATGCACGCACACATCCATGCACGCACACATCCATGCACGTACACATCCATCCATGCACACATCCATCCATGCATGCACACATCCATCCATGCATGCACACATCCATGCATGCACCCATCCATGCATGGACCCATCCACGCATGGACCCATCCATGCATGAACACACACATCCATGCACGCACACATCCATGCACGCACACATCCATGCACGTACACATCCATCCATGCACACATCCATCCATACATGCACATATCCATCCATGCACGCACACATCAATCCATGCACACATCCATACACGCACACATCTATGCACGCACACATCCATCCACCCATGCATGCACCCATCCATCCACCCATGAAACCATCCATCCACCCATGCATTTATGCATGCACCCATCCATCCATCCATCCACCCCTGCACGCATGCACCCATCCATCCATTCACCCATGCACCCATGCATGCACCCATGCACCGTCCCACACATCCATCCATCCATCCATCCATTCATTCATACTTACCGCACATATGATCCACGGGTGAGGAGGAGGAGCCCGGGAGAGGAGAAGGGGCGCCACCCGGAGCAGAGGAGGATGACCGGCGGGTGCACTGGGGGGTGCAGCTGGCCATGAGAGAGGTGAGGGGGGAACACAGGGAACAGAGGTGGGGGGCGGGATGGGGGGGTGATCACAGAGGGGACTGAGGAGGCTAACTGGAGGGTGCAGCAGTGGGTGCAGTCCGCCAGAGGATAGATAACAAGAGGAGTGACAATGGGACAGGGATTGGAGGAGGGGGGCGGAGGGAAGAGACGGGGAATGGGGGCTGATGAGCACCAGAGTGGGAGGGGTCTGAGGGGGAGGAGGGCACCTGCTGACCCGCCCCTCCAGATCTGATTGGAGAGCTCCAATCAGATCTAGAAGGATGACTCGCTCTGATTGGCAGTTTTCAGTTTAAAATCAGAGCGACTTTAGCCATGGGGGGTCTAAGCCACATCCCCTGGGGACACCTGGGGTCATCTACAGGTACCTGCCTACGTGCAGCTCTGGTGACTTGTCACTGACCCAGTCACCGGAGCTGCACGACCGCAAAGAAGCCATGATGTTATAGAGACGTCATGGGTCGGGAAGTCACTGACTTCCATGATGTTTCTATAACGTCATGGGTCAGGAAGGGGTTAAGCATTCATGCATCCATTTCAGCCTTTTCCTCAGGCCCTCAGACCGCTTTGTAGAGTCCAGCAGATTAGTAGTCGAATTTCCAATTGACTTGCATCGTACTCTCTACTCGTAATGAGTAAACTCGCCGAGTAACGAGTATCCTGGATAGTGAGCTATTCTGCGAGTAGCGAATAGTAACGAGTATACTTGCTCATCCCAAATCACAATTCCTCAGCTCCCAGCATCAGCAGTTTTCATAACAGTTCTGTTCATCATGACATTCACTTTTCAGAAATGTCTGCTTGTTCAAATGTCATGTTATCTCTATATAAAAATATTGTAATAACAGAGTAGACTTAGGTCATGTGCCCACGCTGCATATTTGGTGAAGAAAATTCTGCATGAAATACAGAAGTCTATCCTAAAGCCAGTAAAGTCTATGAGGTTTCAAAAGTGCTGTGCCCACACTGCGTTTTTTTACACTGTGGTTTTTTATGCTGCATATTTGGTGCAGATTTTTTGATACTGAAAATTCTGCAGCATGTTAATTATAGATCCATTTTTTTCAGCATTTTTCAGCTCTTTAGTCATTGAGTTCATTCTAAAATACACAACAGAAAAATTGCACCAAAAGCATGAAAAATGCATCAAAAACACAAGATTTATGAAGTCTCGCGAGACATCGGCACTGTTCAATGGAGCGCAGATACCCGCTCCAGTGCGCAGGCGCAAATGCGGCTGTCACTTAAGTGCCGCCCAGAGGAGGGGCGGGAAATTGAAAAAGTACAGGGTGGGTTTTGCAACCCGGACGGGCTGTGAGGACATCAATCTATCAGGACCATATAGCAGCCGCCTGAACCTTTTTGGAGGCCAGCGCTGGACACAATAAAAGTTATTTTCTGAGGTATGTGGGGCACGTCTGGGCACATACAGGGGTTACTAGAACCTGATTTACATTATGTTTATGTGCACCCAGGGTTGCATGGGGTACTCGGTACCAGGGCCTGTACTTTGGGGGATGCTGTCTTGGTGGCTGGTGCCCTGGCCCGTAGCCCTGGGGAATTCGTTAAAAAGGCAGGTAAAAATAATAGAGTTCTCGTGACAGCACCTGTGGTTTCTGGTGGATGCACCAGCGCTGCTGTGTGTCACATCGCCATCGGACTCGGTGGCCGGTGTTCCTGCCTCGGCCGCTGGGAGGAGCCGGATTCCTTCGTCTGGTGGTGCTGGTGATAGGAAGGCCTTGTCCTCATATGGACCTGCTCCAGCGACGTCTGCCTCTGTCGCTGAGCGCCGCTGTGTTTCCCCTCTGGGTGGTGTTGGTCGCAGAAGAGCGGGCCCTGCAGAGGTGTCCGTTAGGCGCAGCCTGCGTTCTTCTGTCAGAGGTGGGCTGGGTGGAGCCAGTCGTGCATCTCCATCTGGCCTGGCTCTAGGGGCGGTTCGGATGAGGTCATCAGGCTGTGAGCTCCAGCCTATGGGAGGTAACCGCGCCCTTCAAATACATTGGAGCCTGTCTTGCAGGCCGCCAGATATAGTTTTGGTTCCCCAGTGATATAGTGTATGTTTAGTTTTGTCTCTGACCTTGCCTGGATTTCTGACTCTGCCTCTGCCTATTGATTTTGTACCTCAGCTGCCCTCTTGGTTTTGCCCTTGACCTTTGCCTGGATTTTGACTCTGCTACTGCCTGACGATTTTGTACCTTCGCTGCCCTCTCGGTTTTGACTCGGACTCCTGACTACGTTCTTCGCTTACTGATTTTTTTCCCTTCCTAGACGACCTCCCTGCTCTGCTGCTCCCATAGGCAGCTACCCCCTGGGCTCCGCTATAATTCCAGATCCCTGTATAGGGGTTAAGGGTCTCGGGGTTTCTCGGGGTGCTGCCTTACCAGCAGCTCAGCCTTACAGCGGACGGTCGTCACACTGTGGGCCTCCGGGAATGATGGACGGGCAGCTGGGTGGTATATCTCCCTACAGGAGGAGCAGAGTCCCTGGGGCTGTGTTGAGGTGACATGGGTGGATGCAGGGAGTTGGCTATGCTGCCTGGCAGCCGTGGCAGTCTCTGTAGCGGACAGGGTCAGGGACTGAGGAATCGACACACACACCATAAGTTGTTTCTGTACCTTTACTGTTGGAATTGCAGGTAATGTCCAGGATACTCTCCGGTGGTTGGGAAACATTTTGGATCTCCACAGTGAATGATGGATAAGGCCTCCTCGTCTCTTTTCCTTTTGTGAAGCCCTAGACCTGTGTGTAACTTGGCCTCGCCTCCTCTTCTCTTCTGTCACCTGTCTGTTGTAGTGGGAAACTTTTGTGTGGACTACCGCTATATCCTCTCCTGCGGTGCCTGGCTCCCTTCTTGGTTGCTACACAGATGCCCAGGAGACTGGAGTCTCCTTGGTGAACCGGTATTTCTGCTGGGCTAAATGCTCTCCTGCAGACTTGGACTCCGGTGTCCGGGTGGCTTTCTGGAGTGAACCGGTATGACTCCTCTGCCCCCAGTCTGCTGTTTCTCTGTTACTTTATGCCTTGCCTTCAACCTCACTCTTAGGCCACTGCACTGGCTAGGCTGATAACTGCTGAGTTGTCAACTGGCTCGGGCCTATTATTGTTATTATTTATTTATATTTCGCCATTGGTTCCATGGCGCTTTACATAAGGAGTGGGGGTAACAAAGACAGGTACAGTACATATGAGCAGTCAATGCTTGCTGATACACGACGGGAGAGGATCCTGTCCACGAGGGCTCACAGTCTACAGGGGTGGGGGAGGACACGATAGGGGGGGAAGCGCCAAGCGTTTGGTGGAGCAGCGCTGGGTCTCATCATAGGTTGTAGGCCTGTTGGAATAGATGGATTTTCAGGTTCTTTTTGAAACTCTTGAGGGTAGGCGAGTGTCTGACGTGCTGGGGGAGAGAGTTCCAGAATCTAGGGGAGGCGCGGGAGAAGTCTTGTATGCGGTTGTGGGAGGATAAGATGAGGGGGAGGAGAAGAGGAGTTCTTGTGAGGAGCGTAGGTTGCGTGCAGGTTTGTATTGGAAGACCATGTCGGAGATGTAAGGGGGGGACAAGTTGTGGATAGCTTTGTAAGTCAGGATTAGGATTTTAAATTTAGATCTTTGGGGGGGGGAGCCAGTGAAGTGCCATGTGGAGAGGGGAGATAGGGGAGTAGCGAGGAGGCAGGTGGATTAGACGGGCAGCTGAGTTCAGGATAGAGCGGAGAGGTGCAAGGGAGGAGGCAGGGAGACCGGTGAGCAGTAGGTTGCAGTAGTCAAGGCGGGAGATGATGAGGGCGTGGACGAGAGTTTTGGCGGTATCATGATTAAGAAACGGGTGGATACGTGAGATGTTCTTGAGTTGGAGTCAGCAGGAGGTGGCAAGGACTTGGATGTGGGGCTTGAAGGAGAGGGAGGAGTCGAGGATGACCCCGAGGCACTTTGTGTGGGGGACTGGGGAGAGGGAGCAGTCGATTGACAGGTCTGGCAGAGGGGAAGGGCGGCTGGGGGGGAAGACGATGAACTCTGTTTTGTCCATGTTCAACTTGAGGAAGCGAGCAGAGAAGAAAGATGAGATGGCGGACAGGCATTGGGGGATTTTAGACAGAAGGGAGGTGATGTCGGGCCCGGAGAGGTAGATATGGGTGTCGTCGGCGTAGAGATGGTACTGGAGGCCATGGGACTCGATGAGTTGACCTAGGCCGAGGGTGTAGATGGAGAAAAGTAGCGGTCCAAGTACCGATCCCTGGGAGACGCCGATAGTAAGGGGGTAGGACGAGGAAGAGGTGTCGGAGTGGGTGACGCTGAAAGTGCGGTCCGTAAGGTATGAGGAGATCCAGGAGAGGGCGAGGTCAGTGATACCAAGGGATTCTAGGATTTGGAGTAGGAGGGAGTGGTCGACTGTGTCGAAGGCGGCGGATAGGTCGAGGAGGAGGAGGACGGAGTAGTGTTTTTTCCTCTTTGCGGTCAGGAGGTCATTGGTGACTTTAGTAAGGGCTGTTTCGGTGGAGTGATGAGGTCGGAAGCCAGATTGCAGGTGGTCGAAGAGGGAGCGGGAGGATAGGTAGGAGGACAGTTCAGAGTGGACGTGTTGTTCGAGTAGTTTGGAAGCGAAAGGGAGAAGGGATATTGGGCGGTAGTTGGCGACGGATGATGGGTCGAGGGAGGGTTTTTTGAGGATGGGTGAGATCAAGGCGTGTTTGAAGGATGAGGGAAAGACACCAGTAGTGAGTGATAGGTTGAAAAGTTGGGTTAGGGCAGGGATGAGGGCAGTGGTGAGGTTTGGGATCAGATGGGTTGGGAGAGGGTCGAGGGCACAGGTGGTGAGGTGAGATCATGACAGGAGGGTGGAGAGCTGGGCTTCAGTCACGTTGGAGAAGCTTCCTTTGGTTGAGGAGGGTTGGGCGGTAATGGTGGTGGGTTGGGGGGACGTTGGGCCAAAGCTTTCTCTAATTTTATCAATCTTGTGTTTAAAGCAGGTGGCGAAGTCGTCGGCGGAGATGAGGGGGGAAGGAGGAGGTGCAGGGGGACGGAGAAGGGAGTTGAAGGTTCTGAATAGTTGTTTGGGGTTTCGGGACAGTGTGTTGATTAAAGAAGAGAAGTAGGTTTGTTTTGCGGCAGCGAGTGCGTCCTTGAAGTTGGAGAGGGATTGCTTGTAGATGGTGAGGTGGGCCGTGGAGTGGGATTTCTTCCATCTCCGTTCAGCGACCCTGGACGTTCGGCAAAGCTCTTGCCTAGCGCAGCTCCGATACACCAGGACGTCTTCACAGTTCTCCTAGCAACTGCACACTCTGACTAACTCCGCCCCCAGCACCGGTATTTATAGGGGATCTTGCTTAAAGGCAGCAAGTGGGGCTTGCCCTATAGGTCTGCGGTGGAAGGTGTTGTATGTGTATGGGGTACCCACTGTGGAAATCCATCCATGTTTTAGGTGGTCCTGTGGCTACCTGTACTGGCAGGGTGCCACATAAGCTGGTGGGAACAGTTTATAATGCCCAAAGGGGGTGACAGGTTCCCTTTAAAGATAACTCGTTACCAGATCAAAATTGGCCAGTTTTTGCTCTTATTTTAATTCCTGCTGCTTGTGCTCCATTATTTGCAGTTTTTTAAATCCACCATACACTTCCAAGAGTATAGGCCTTTTTTGTTATTTATTGCAACTGTTTGGTGTTTTGTAAGAGGTATTGCACAAAAGATTCTCTGGGGACGTGCCTTTAGGTTGCTGAAGAGAAAAAAAATCGTCACTCTTCATTAAAAAATCCAAGTATTTATTTTACAAATGGTAAAACACGCTAGAGGAAGCAGGGCTTATAAGGACTAAAGCAGTTTCGGTCAACAAACGGTTCAATGGGTTTCCTTAGTGTCGCTCCTTAACTCCAGTCACCAAGAGGTTCTTTTTCTTCACTGATCTTTTAAGGCTGTCTGCACACGATCCGGAGGCGTTGCATGTTGGATGCAGTTCCTCTGGACCTGCATTAACCTGTGGGTGCACGCAGGGAGACCGCAGCTGCCTTGTACTCACGATCTGCGGTGGGTGCATGGTGGCTTCTCACTGCATAGACTCGATGGTTATCTCTTCCGACGCTGCAGCATGAAATTAACATGCTGCGGACATACAGAATACCGGCAACCGGCACCACAGTTGAAAATACGCTGCGGTTGGGAGATGCATAGTGAGCATGGGATTTCTTAAAGTGAGGCGCCCCCAGGCCGTGGGGTACTCAGGCACTGGATCGCTGCTGCTGTCACTGGGGATTCGCGGGGGTCATGACCCAGTCCTGTGGCCTGGGCGTCAGTTGAAAAAGGGGATATGTACAGGGGAGGTTGTCGTGACGCCACCCATAGTATGTGGTCAGGGTGACCACTGCTGCCGTATTCCTGCTGGGGACGGTGATGAGGGCAGCGTAGATGGTAAGCCCTCCACGGGCAGGGCTGGTTGTCCCCGGGGCAGGTGTAGTAGGGGCTGCGTACTCTGGATGCTGCTCCGGCCTCTCTCCTGCAGCTTCTCCAGCCAGCACGTAGGGACAGCAAGGCGGCTTTGCAGGTGGAGGTCTCTGCAGCGGCACGGTAAGGAACAGTCTCAGGCAATTTTGAGCTTACTGGGTACTTTACTGTTTAAGTTCTTAGCAGACAAGTTACAGTTCACAGTTCTCATTCTTAGTTTTTACACCTATCCGGGGACCCGGGTGCCACTGCAGCTCAGACGTTTCCTCTGCATCGCTTCCTGCAAGTACCTTTCAGGCCCTGCTTGTCTTGCGCTCTGTCCTCGCTCACGGGTTCGGTCTGGCCATCACGGGCTCTTTAGTGATGCTTCCCTCTGCTTTAGGGTTACTAGACGTACAATGGCTGTGTTCCTACTCAGTGGCAGTAGGCTGTGGGCCATAGAGTCCCCGCACCACGCTGGTGTGTCTTGTGATTATGGTCTTAGAGTCTCCCCGGTCACCTCTACAGAGTCGGCTCCCTGGCTTTCCTGGCCTATCCCTCCAGGTGTGATTTTGACTCACCAGGCTCCCTCTGTTCTCTCTGGTTCTCAGCTCTGGGTCCTCCGGCCAGCTATATTAGTGATGGCTGTCGGGCCCGTTGCTCTCCCACTATTCTGTGGTGTTCATCTGTAGGGTGTCTGCTTGCAGTGCTTCTTCCCTCGCCTTTGTCTCTAGAGCGAGCTTTCTCCCTTGGGAAACTGTCTCCAAGGTTCTTCGTCCTCCAGGAAACCTCTCCTCCTGGGAATCCACTCCTCCAACTTAGTGTTCCAGTGTTTTTAGTACTGTTCCTCCACCCACTTGTCCAGATCTGTCCTACTCTCCACCCACACTTCTCTAAACTCCCGCCACCCCTTGCCTGACATAGAGTTCTGGGCGTAGGGTCAGTGTGTGTTGGTGTGTGTGTTTAAGTGAACCGTCTTCCTCGTCTGGCTGCAGTTCACCCTGTGGCCGCCCTGCTTGTAGTAGCGCCACAGAAGTCCCATTTACTTGTGCTTGTACTGTACAACGCAGATCATTGGACGCATCGGCAATACACTGTGTCCAAGACGCTGCAACTCGTGATTATGAGTATTGAGTAGTGCCAAAGGTTTCTCTTTCACCTTCAAACAGTCTGATCTGTATTCTTACCCTGTGAGCAATGACCTGTTTGTAAAGACCATAAAAAGTAACACTAAATAAAAAGGCATATATATCTAATAATCATACAGCAAATTTAAAATAAACAACACGTGGAATACTCTTGGGAGCAGTGGGAACAAAATAATAGTGGAGTAAGAAAAGGAAAGGATGTGTGGAACTGACTGGGATCAAAGATGCAAAATAAGGCATGAAAGTTTTTAGAATAAATACAAAGCTTTTTTAAAAAAAGCATAATTTGAGGACGAAGAACATTAAAACTATTTAAAAATGGTGTGCTTAGCACAACAAAGATATCAACAACTGTAGTTGCGTAAAGAAATAGATATAGTAGCATTATTATACAATAAGTGGCTCATTTTGAAAGGTGAGTGTAGGGGAACTCTGACTATAAAGTGGCTGTTAGGAATCTGCAGTAGGGTGCTTGTTGTGACCCTCCTGAATTGCAACAATCATAAAGTATGGCAGAACTTCAATATGTGATATGTGTTCAATAGAAAAAAAAGACCATAGCTTACAATCAGATGCCTAGAGTATCCTCTTAGGCTGCCTTCAGACTTGCAGATGCATCTGCAGCGCTTTGCAGATGCATCTGCAAGCATCTGCATGCAGACCGCGGCCCCTATGTTTATAATGGAGCGCACGGCGGTCTGCAGATGCTTGCAGACCGCCGTGTGCTCTCATTGCCCGCCATTAGTGATCTGTGCGCATGCGGATGCCTGCGCACAAATCACACACTCTCGGCCGCACCCGGGACGCGAGATGTTGCGTCCCGGGTGCGGGCGAGAGTGTGTGATTTGTGCGCAGGCATCCGCATGCGCACAGATCACTAATGGCGGGCAATGAGAGCGCACGGCGGTCTGCAAGCATCTGCAGACCGCCGTGCGCTCCATTATAAACATAGGGGCCGTGGTCTGCATGCAGATGCTTGCAGATGCATCTGCAAAACGCTACAGATGCATCTGCAAGTCTGAAGGCAGCCTTATGGATAGATCACACCTTGTTTGTGCTACGCACACCATTTTTAAATGTGTTTAGTGTCCTTCGTCCTCAAATTATGCTTGTTTAAATAAAGTTTTGTATTTTTTCTAAAAACTTTCATGCCTTAATTTGCAGCTTTGATCCCAATCAGTTCCACATGTCTTTTCCTTTTCTTAGTCCAGTGTCTCATAAGTATGACTGGTCGATCACGCTCTAGTGACACCCATCCAACCTCTAATTAACAAAACAATAGTGGAAACTGGCCACTTTTGAAGTGGTGACAGGTCCACTTTAAATTGAAGAAATATTTCCCAGTATGAAATACAGCGCTCAGTTTTTAAACGCACTATTGAACCCAGTTTTTTTTTATATATTTTTTTAATTTTACTGGTCTTCTTCATGCTCGATAAGTCTATGTTTTTTTCTATAACATTCCCTTTTATATGCCCTCAAAGTACTATCAAAAATGAATTATCTAGCTATTGTGTAGTTTAGCAAATCTATTTCTAATGATAAAAATGCATTTTATTCTCCAGCCACCAGTTCCATATTTCTATCCTCACGAAACCTCTCTGTATGCTTTCCAGAGATCTTTCATCTGCTTCTGGCAATTTATTGTTTGCCTTTGATATGCTTGTCAGGCCCTAGTACTTAACTTCTATGCTGCAAATATTTTTTTCTCTAGAAGAACATACAGAAGTCCATCCATGGGTACAAAGTAGCTGGCAGCACAATAAGGCTGTGTTCACACTGGGCGTTTTTGGGCTGTTTTGCTCAACAGTTTTTGTAGCCAAAACCAGCAGTGGGTGATTAAATCCAGAAGTGGTGACGTGTTTCTATTAGACTTTTCCTCTGATTGCTCTACTCCTGGTTTTGGCTACAAAAACTGTTGAGCAAAAACAGCCCAAAAACGCCCAGTGTGAACACAGCCTTACAGGGTTGTGCTAAATTAGCTTTGAATAGTAATATTGCATGAATGGAAATAGAGCGAAGCTGTGTTTGCTGTGCTATGACTTCAGCAATTGCTGTATAATTGAAAAGTGAGATAGTTTTACATATTTGATCTTCTCTTTCCACAAGACTTATGCTAAAGAAGCATATTACGTGGTTTAGTGTAATGTATTTCCTTATTCCAATAAAGGGTTATTTCCACAATTGCGTCAATCTTCACAAAGCACCGTAATAGCATTATTATTAATATACAGATCAAACCTAAAGTAAGTTCTCTTTCTTACACCTTTGTGTTTTTGTTCATCTCCTTCCGTTACTCATAAAGTTGAATGGGTGGTGCCTCTATTATCTGCTAAATGCCCCGTTACACATTACGAGATCGTTAACGATATCGCTCAAACATCACGGGTTTGGAGTCGTTCAAACGACATCGTTAGGACGTTGTTGCGTGTAAGACCGAGATACGACTACGATAAATCGTTGGATTGTTGATTGCAGATTTGAGAACATGTTCTCAAATCAAACGATCCTCGATCAGCCAACCTGCTGCATCGTTGTGTGTGACACCGCGATAACGATGTCGTTAACGACTTCTCCTATTCACAACAGTGAACAAGAATCGTTCTCTGGGTTATGCGAACGGTAGCTGCTCGCCACATCGTTGTTTCGTCGTCCACGATATCTAGATGTGTGACATCTCACCAACGATGTCAAAAAGATGTCCTAACGACCGCGCTCCCGTGAGATAGTTGGTGATATCTTTACAACATTGAAGCGTGTAACGGTACCTTTAAACTACATTTTCCAACAGCACCTTGCTTCTCCTTAAAGCTCCCTTTGGCCCAGTGCACACAGTGTTTTTTTAAATGTTTTTTTTTGTGCATTTTTAGTAAAGTTTTGTCACAAAACATATTGAAAATCCATATGCCAGCAAAGTCAGGGAGAATTCTAAACTTTTGCACACATGTTGCTCTTTGTTCCTTTATTTCTGGACCAAATCTGCAATCATTGCAATGCTTTTCAACCTCAAATTCCTGAAAAACGCATGAAAAAAAATGCATTGAAAAAAAGTGTCACAAACGCATTGCATTATTGGTGCGTTTTTCTGGCTGGAGATGTAGGTTTGGTGCAAATATTTCTGCAACCAATACTCAACGTGTGCACATACCCTTAGAATACTATTGAGTTGCCTCAACTTTTCAACTGCAGTACTTAAAAGAAGTAGGATAGGGAGCATAATTTCTTTCCTTATTAGAAATATGATACTTAAGGCCCCGTTACACGCAGCGATATCACTAATGATATCGATGCAACGACACAGGTTTTGTGACATTGTAGCGACCTTGCAGTGATGTCGCTGCGTGTGACATGCCGCAGCGACCAGCGATCAGCTCGCTGATCCCTGATTGCTGTGGAATGGCCAGGACCATTTTTTGGTTGTTGGTCTGCCGCTGGCATTGGCGTGTGTGACGCCTTTCTAACCCAATGTGTTCTTTGGTAACCAGGGTACACATCGGGTTTCTAAGCACAGCGCGCTGGGCTTGGTAACCCGATGTTTACACTGGTTACCAATGTTCTCCCGCTGAATATAGTAGCGGGACCTCGACATCGTGGAAAAGAATAGTTTATATTGTTTTCCACGATGTCGAGGTCATTACACAGGTCGCTGGTCGATGGTGAGATCTGCCTGTCTGGCATCTCACTAGTGATCCCATAGCGATGTTCCAGTGATTCCGATCGTTGGTTGGGTCACTGGAACATGGCTATGTGTAACCCAGCCTTAATACATATTTGATGTATTACAATATAAGATCTGTATTGTAGTTCTATATATTTGGCTGTGTCTCTTGAACAATCTTAAAAGCAGCAGCATAAAATATAAATTGTAGACTATTTTTATATTTATGCAGACTGTTTAATAGAATTTTTAATAAATCAATGTAGCTCTGTAATCATTTAAGCTCAACATAAATTTAAACATTACAACCCCACGTTAGGCCTGGGTGGCAGGGTAGTGGCGTAACTAGGGAGCGTCCTGCACATACACATTATAATGCTGCACTCATTCCTGTCTATGAAGGTGCTAACTAAACACAATTCTATTTCAAATATACAATAGTTGCACTCGACATAGACTTATTTCAGAATAGAGAAAACTGAAAAATGAAAAAGTAGAGATACTTGGTATTATGGAAATGGCCAAATCGATAATTCACCCAGTTGCCACGTTGCGGCGATCTCTGTTAACTGGAACCTAACACTAATGAAACTGCCTGATGTCTGTCTGTTTCCTCATCGGCTGATACCAGAGAACAATGAATTTGCAGTCTTATAACTAAAGACAGGTGCTTTGAATATCTAATTGGTGCCTTGGGAAAAGAGGTTAACCCCTTAGACGTGCTAGAGACTGATACCAGAGGGCAATAGCTCATCTCTCACAACTAGAGTGAGGAAAGGTGCTAGCAAACGGGTGTTGAACCCATGTCATACACATACACATTATAATGCTGCACTCATTCCTGTCTATGAAGGTGCTAACTAAACACAATTCTATTTCAAATATACAATAGTTGCACTCGACATAGACTTATTTCACAATAGAGAAAAATGAAAAATGAAAAAGTAGCACCCAGTTAGGACCCAGTTAACAGAGATCGCCGCAACGTGGCAACTGGGTGAATTATCGATTTGGCCATTTCCATAATACCAAGTATCTCTACTTTTTCATTTTTCAGTTTTCTCTATTGTGCAATAAGTCTATGTCGAGTGCAACTATTGTATATTTGAAATAGGGAGCGTCCTGGGCGCAGCTAGAGGGCAGCTGAAAGGGCCACCATCAGGCCTCTTGATGCGGTGGTCTCCCAGACAACTGCATCTTGCTGACAGCCAGCTTAGAGAAAGTGTAATATGGGTCCGAGCAATCTGTTATACTTGCATCTTTCATACATGAGTAAAGCTGAAGCCCTGACTTCTGCAACTTTTGGTTCAGGGCAACATCAGCAGCGTGAACAGGTCACGTTGTGTGAGGAGACAGTATTGGGAGCAGGGGGAGGGGATGTGTGAGAAAACAGTATAGGGAGAAAGAGTAATTCAAAATGGAAAAAAAATAATAATTTTTTTGAATGGTAGTGCAAAGGAGTCAGGGATAGGAGTGTACAAAATAAATTATTCCCCTTCGTCTACAGCAGCACAATGTGGGTTCCCATGCTCCGCGCAATTTCTATGTCTAGCCAGGTACAGCTAAGCAGCTGGGGGCTGGAATCCGCAGCGCAGGGATGCTCAAGCTTTCTGGGCACCCCCCGCTGCAAATTGCAGCCCGCAGCCGCCCCAGAAGATGGCGCGTTCATTGAAGCGCCATCCTCTGGCGCTGAACCCCGCTCTTCCAGCGGCCCTGGTGGCGGTGGCACGCTGGGTAATAAAGAGGTTAGGGGCAGCTTTGTATTATCAGCTGGCCCTAAGCCGAAATTTATGGCGGTCACGCTAATATTAGACATGACCGCCATGAATTTCTATTAAATTGTTTTAAAAAAACACAACACAGAGAAAATTTTTTATTAGAAATAAAAAAAAAAGCCATTAGGGACTCCATCTTTAATTAAAAAAATCCTCTTCCGTCCGACGCAGTCCAAAACGCGATGTCCTCTCTGCTCATCCCTGTGCATAGATATAGATGTCTATACACAGGGAATGAGCAGACTGAGAACAATCTCAGCTCTGCTACATCAGGCAGCAGGCAGGCTCTAGGACCCTGAAGCTGCGGCAGCCAGCACACAGAGCAGACAGGACTCTTATCTGTGCGAGTTTCCCAGCGATTACTTGCAAAGTAAACGAGTCCAATGCAAATAAATGGCAAAACTAGGATTGCTTCAGGCTGAAGCTTCCGAGACACATCTGCGATTTGTAAATCTCACACTACTCGCTATTACTCGCTTCCCCATTCATTAACATTGGACTCGCTAGACTCGCAACGAGTAGCGAGTCCTGTGCTCGGACTCGCTAGAGTCAAGCGATTCCGAGTAATTTAGGATTCGCCCATCACTAAGCAAGACGTTTGCATTTCCCTCCCTGCCTTCTTTCCTGCTTATTGGGTTGGGGTGGGATTGTATATTGTGTGGTGGGTCCTGGTCTAAAGTGCCATTGGGGCAGTAACTTCCTGACGGTGCCGTGGGCTATGCCATCTTTTAGGTGGGATTCCGCCATGATTGGTTCTTTGAAGCACCCTTGTGTATGGGGGTGGGGTGGAGAGAAGGAAGAAGAGTTTCTCCTCCCCTTCCTTTCTCTGGCCTTTAAAGTGGCATTGCAGCCAGCATCTTTGCTGCTGCTATCAGACACAGCCCTATACCTGGCTATACCTGTTATAGCTGTGGTATTATTCTAGGTTTCCCTAGATTTCCAGGGTTAGTCCTGGTAGATTTAGAGAGTTGAGGAGGATTGATTACTTTAATGTAATTCTCCTTGTGTTTCAAATTATGTCAAGTGGCGGACAGAAAGCTACCTCCAAGAGGTATCACCTGTAGTGTACTTCCTGAGGCTTAGCTCTCCTAAATGGTTGGTCAGAAGCTATGTGCAATATCTGCGCATCCAGGACAATGATTTGCAAAATGCTCCTTTGGGATCTAAGCCTTTGAAACATCTAGCGCCCTTAGGCAGTGGCTAGCCAGCCAAGAAAAGAATACGGATACTGAGGTTTCTAGAATGGATCTGCTCAAAGGGTTTAAACACATCAATATAGCTGTGAATTTTTTGTGTGATGCCTCGGAGCACAAGATAGTCAGCAGCCCGAGCTGTTGCCCTGTCTACAGTGGAGAGGAGAGCTTTATGGCTCAAGCTGTGGTCAGGAGACTCTCTGTAACTTGGAGTATGCTCCAGGAAGGCTGTTTCCCCGAGAGCTAGATGTGAACATTGAAGACTCAGCGGACAAGAAGGGCAAGTCACTCCTTCAAACACAGCCCTTTCATGGCTCCATTTCTTCCCATTGGGGTCAACCCCATTATAGCTCTTCCTCCAGATCTAGAGGAAGATATCAGTATAGCGGGAGAAGAGAAGGAGCCTTACCCTCCCAAGGGGGAGCCTTGAAAAGCCCCAAAGGATCTAAAAAAGATTTCTGATGCCAGAAAAATACTGGTAGGGGAAAGCAGATTTGGCTTCCAGTACCATCTCTATGCTGATGACACACAATTATACACTTTAGCCCCTGACCTTACCCTTGTGGTACTAAAGAACACCAATGACTGTCTAACTGCAGTTTTCAGGGGGGCGTGGCCTAACTGGAGATGTGAGCGGACACTGTGAGTCAGGCCGGCAGGAAAAGGGTTACTCGGATACCGGGACAGTGGCTTCGGTGGGGATCACAGTTTGTCGGGTCCTGTTCTGTGCCCTGGGCACTCAATGGCTGGTGGGGATGATGGTTGGGGGATTATACGTAACGCCACCTGTAGTGTCTGGTAAGCGGTTACCAGCGCTGCAGCCGGGTGCTGAGCTTATGGTATGGTGCAGCAGAGGTAGTACAGCTCCCCACAGGCGGATCTTTTCCTCAGCGCTGATGATGGTGGTTATACTTGCGGTCCTGCTGTAGTGCTACAGAGGCCTTTCGGGCGATGGATTAAATGAAACCAGAGATCAGATCAGCTCAAAATAGTTCTTTTACTGGTACCAGATGGATAAGGTACACGGTACAGTCTTGCTCACCGGGGATTATAGCCACAGATTTTAGGATTCACCACAGAGTCCGTCAGAGGTGTCTCTCAATTATCTTTCTTGGTCTCTGTTCCCAATGGCTCTCTGCCCACCCACGCTGAAGTCTGGTTACTAGTCCCCAGGTCTGTTGCCTTGACTCCTGGCCTCCCACCAACATGACAGAGGACACAAGGGCGGGAGTCATATGCCTACCATGATATATGCGTGGTTACTCCAAGCTGTCTAGCTTTTCCTCAACCTGATCACAGGCCACTCTGGCAACAAATTTCAAGACTTTAGACATTTGCTTGATCCACGAAGTCCATAACTAATCCCCATAGTCTATAATATATCCAGCAGATAGAAGGATATAAGTATACTGTTCCCTGAGGAAAGCTCATGCTTCAGCTGAAATGTCGGGATTTGTGTTCCACTCTTTTTGCACAATAAACAACAACAAAAAGAAATATTCTCTCCAAGTTCATTTTTCACATTTAAGTGTGCCGAGGCTACTATTATATTTTGGTAACAAGTTTTTCCTCAGAGCACCTTAGCAGAGGGTCGAGCCGAGTCTTACCCATTACTATTGTTAATATCAAAATCTTTATCAGCATGATAACAATATTAAACCCTGGTGAATAAATCACCCCTTATGCTTGAATTTGCATAATCTCCAAAGCAAACATTATAAAACACGAGAAAAACTGGAGTATATTGCAGTAAAAAAGTGGTGTTTTTTATTTTAATTTTTTTAAAATGGGTGATGCAAAAAGTGGATACAAAGAGGGTATGAGATGCAACTCACCCCTGTGGTTTGTATAACTTTCCAAATCCAGAATATAATAGTTTACAGAGATTGCTGGACATGTACATATATGGTATATACAAGTACAAAAATGCTGACAGTGGTTAGTAAAGTGCACAGTGAATCACAAGTACATAGATCATATACAAAAGGGGAAAACCAGGTTATATAGCATTAGACTATACATTTACACATATTGTGTCTAGCAAAGACAATTACAAGTAGGTACAAGGATAATAGAAAGGATCGATCCTATAAAGGTGTTTACAACATACCTATACAAAAACCATAAAGGGAGAGCAGAGCTCAAGAAATAGCGTAGTCCTGTTTTGAAAGGCCCCTACATATGTTTCGCCAGCATGGTAGCACATCTTCCTCAGGAGAGGTTTGTGGAGGTAAATTATTATACTCTGGATTTGGAAAGTTATACAAGCCATAGGGGTGAGTTGCATCTCATACCCTCTTTGTATCCACTTTTTTGCATAACGCATTTTAAAAAAATTAAAATAAAAAACACCACTTTTTTTTACTACAATATACTTCAGTTTTTCTCATGTTTTATAACCATTACTATTGTTGCCTTAAGTCATTGTTACCTCTTGGCGTCTTGGACAGAGGTTAGGCTTCTTGATGAGTGTCGTGGCTCCCTTCTAAGGGCCCACAACAAGCTGGTCTGCGGTTTGGGATAAACCTGTTCAAAACCGCCTCGGATCCAGTTTACCGGTGTGACCTGGGGTCTCCAGACGGCTCCAACCAGACCTGGAGTGTCCCCTTCTTGTCTGGGTCACCTCTGCCCCTTAGAAGTGCCCTCTCCTCAGGACAGCAGGGTCTCCTGCGTCCGTCCGTTCTCTATCTCTGTCACCATCTGACTTGGCTGTCTCCCGCTCACCTAAGCTTTACCCCCCTGGGACCTACTGAAATACAGTCCCCTGTGCTAGGGTGTCTGTGGACAGACTCTGTAGTTTCCCCCCCTCCACCTGTGACTACGGAGATACTACATCTTCTTTTTGGGGTGCAGTACCTCCCTGCGGCTTTCGGTGGTGGGTAGGACACATTTATCCAAGAAGATACTTTTGCCAAAACTTTTATATGTGTTACTTAACTCACCGGTGTGACTTCCCTGGGGTTTATTCCAGCAACTTAGCTCTCTATTTCGAGACTTGATTTGGGGTGGGAAGCAACCACGGATAAATCTAGAAATATTGCAGAGATCAAAAGAGGAAGGAGGGATTGCAGTGCGTAAGCCGTGGATCTATTTCCTGGCATCGCAAAGTCAGCATTTTAGAGGTTGGGCATCTATAGAGGGACAAAGCTCAGTACAGGCAATGTTAAGCTATTTTATACTAAGAGCCCCTTTGGTACAGGGATTAGAGGCCGGCACCTTTGGTAGATTGGGTCGAAAGTTCCCCACACTGTGCCTTATACATTGGATCTGGAATAGGATTAAAATGCTTAGGGAAGTTACTGGACTGACAGACTATTCTCACGCATGGTTGAATGATAAGTTGAGTGAACTCCACAAGCTGGGTGATCAAAAAGACTGGTCTCGGAAAGGGATCTGCTATGCAGCACAGTTGGTAATAAATCATAAACTAAAATTGTTTGAAACTTTACAGACTGAATTTCAACTGCTAAACACGGATCGTTTCAGGTACATCAGGGTTAAACATGCTTAAGGGCGTCAAGTACGTCTGGGCGCATCGACAGTGCAGAAGGATATTGTACTGGATTTCATCTGCATGGTGGGATCCACGAAAGGGGTTATATCCAATGTGTATTAAGATCTTCTTCATAACTTTTGCTGCGACATCCTATTCGGACAAGAGGAAAATGGGAGGAAGAAATAGGTGTATTTGATGACACAGTGTGGGAGTCCATTTTGGAATATGTTCCACATTGTCATTAAGTGAACCGGGAAGAATTCACAGCTATATACTATACATAGAGCTGATAGGTCCCCTGACTTCTTGTATAGGTTTGGTGTGAGAGATACTTTTGAATGTCCGAGATGTATGACTGAGGGAGCGGGTTTGTTGCATATGCTGTGGGAATGTCCAAGACTGCAAGTGTTCTGGGTTGTAGTACTTAATTTGATTGAAGGAAGGTATGGATGTGTGGTGCCGCGGAATCCGTTGGTGTGTATATTGGGGTATGTGGAAGAAATTAAAATTAATAATGCACAAAAGGTGTCGGTTGCCAGATTGTAATTTATGGCTAGAAAGCTGATTGCTAATAACTGGATCAAAGCTGAGCCCCCCCCCCCCCACTAGAACAGAATATATTACACACATGGACTATACAATAAGGCTTGAAGAAAGTATTATAAGAGAAACGCTATGTCAATGTTTGATAAATTATGGAATGCATGGAAGAAGTGAGAAGTGACTGAGGGAGTTAATCCCTGGGATGGTTTGGAGGACGGACTCTTATTCCAGCTATATGATACGTGGTATTGGACAGTACAATGTTTGGATCTGCTGGTATCTGCTCCTACGATAAGAGAATATGTACTTGATGTCTGCAAGGGAAGGAGGTGGGGAGGGGGAAGTTAACCTTTGAAAACATGTACATCTGAGGGCAATACCTGTCCATGTTTTTGTAATATTCTACTTGTTTGGTTAATAAAAATATCTGATACTCAATCTTTCCAAAATTGAACATCTTATAATCCCACCCTCCACTTATACAATCTCTTGCCACTCTAGTCGCCTGCACCTGAAGAACATCTCCAGAGTATGCCCCTTTCTCACCATGGAAACTACAAAAACCCTCACTGTGGCCCTGATCCATTCCCGCCTTGATTACTGCAATTCTCTATTAAATGGCCTCTTACACACTAGACTTTCCCCTCTCCAGTCCATCCTTAATGCAGCAGCCAGGATCACTTATTTGGCTAATCATTACTTAGACGCCTCCACTTTGTGTCAGTCACTGCACTGGCTGCCTATACACTACAGTATCCAATTCAAATTGCTTGTTCTCACCCACAAAGCTCTTCACAGTGTAGCACCTCCCTACATCTCCTGCCTCATCTCTGTCGATCACCCAACCCGTTTTCTACGTTCTACAAATGACTTTTGACTAATGTGGTGCCCCTGAGATCAGGGCGGCCACATGGTAAACTGCAACTAGACGAGGTAAGACGGGCGACCTAAAACATCCTTACACCGATACACTCCGACCTTAAGCCACTGACTCTATATAGGGCAAGGGGTAGCGGGAGTTTAGAGAAATGTGGGTGGAGAGAAATAGAACCCGGACAAATGGGTGGAGGAACAATAGTGAAACACTGGAACACTAAGTTGGGTGAGAGAATCAATCAAGGAGCCCTGGAGGAAGGTTGCCCAGGAGGCAGATCGGCAGTAAGACTCACAGATAGCCTGGAGGTAATTACCCAGGAGGGAGCCTGCCCCAGAGGAGGAAAGGGACCGATTCCCAAGCAGACACACCCCACAGCTTAACACTGACAATAGTGAAAGAACAACAGGCCCGGCAGCCGCGACTAATATAGCTGGCCAGAGGACCCAGAGCTGACAACCGGAGAGGCAGCAGGAGCCTGGTGAGCCCAAATTACACCTGGGTCACTGGAGGACTTGGCCAGGACAACTAGAGTGCCGGCTCTGTATAGGTGACTGGGGACACTTCACGACCCTAATCACGAGACAACCCGGCATAGTACGGGGACTCTATGATCTGTGACCTACCACCACGGAGTAGGAACACAGCCATCATACTAGGGCTAGTGACCCTAAAGCAGAAGGAAGCATCACTGAAGAGCATGTGATGGCCAGACCGAACCTGTGAGCAGGGACTGAAAGGTATCTTGAGGGAAGCGACGCAGCGGAACCGTCTGAGTTGCAGTAGAACTCGGGTCCCCGGTAAAGTGTAAGAACTTTAAAAGGAACCTGTCACCTGGATCTAAGCCCCTACACTATCACTACCTGTCCCTGCACCTTCCTAGCTGCTCCCTATCTATCCCTCTCTGAGCTAAATCCGCCCTATAAAACAGCAGAAAAATAACTTATAACGTACAGAAGTCACTGAGGCTGGGGACTGAAAAGGCGGGCCCAGGCTCCATTCTGCCCCTCCTCGATGCAGCAGCACACGCCCTGCTGTGCGGCGTTATTCTTTCTTCATCGCCACCTCCTCCATTTAAAATCTCCCACCCGCTTTACACTGTAAGGTAGCGGTTAGGATCAGCACGACAGAAGGCAGTGACTCAGGTATTTACTTACACAGCACACAGTTTAATGGCACAGTTCAGGTATTCACAGACGTCCAGGTTCCGGGGTGTAGCCGAGTACAAGCTCATACAATCCCAACAGCTGATATAGAAGCTCTATACCTTCCTCCGGGTAGGCTGTTTTAGGTCAGCACACAACCTTTCTCTCCTCATCGTCCGCTCATTAGCCTCATGAACGTCCACGCTGAGAGAGCTCACAGGCTGTGTTAAATCTTCACACAGCTCTCTACACAGCAGCTCCTGCTGCTGTCCTGACACATTCCACCCCCTCCCTACAGCCCAGGGCAGCTCATATCATCTCCTATTCACCCGCACACCTGGTCGTCAGTGCTTCCAATCAGCACTCAGCTCCAGTAGCAGCTCACCCTGTGTGTGCTGCTACCGAGCAGAAGATACAATCTCCCATATGCTGTGTCCCGGTCAGGGGACACATCGAGGTTGCATCACCACAACATGATAAGTGTAAAGCAGGCGGGAGATTCCAAATGAAGGAGGCGGTGATGAAGAAACAATAATGCCGCCCAGCGGGGCGTGTGCTGCTGCATCGAGGAGGGATAGAATGGAGCCTGGGGCCACCTTTTCAGTCACCAGCCTCAGGGACTTCTCTAAGTTATAAGTTTTTTTTTCTGCTGTTTTATAGGGCGGATTTAGCTCAGATAGGGATAGATAGGGAGCAGCTAGGAAGGTGCAGGGACAGGCAGTGATAGTGTAGGGGCTTAGATCCAGGTGACAGGTTCCCTTTAACTGTGAACTGTGCTGTAACTTGATTTTAAGAATAATGGAAAGTAAAGTACCCGGTCAGCTCAAAAGTGCCTGAGACTGTTTATTGCTAAACTGCAGCAGAACCCCCATCTGCGGAGCCACCTTGCTGTCCCTGCGTGCTGGCTGGAGAAGCAAGAACCGGTGCAGTATCCAGAGTACGCAGCCCCCACTACACCAGCCTCGGGGACACCCAGCTTTACCAGTGGAGGGCTTACCATCAACGCTGCCCCTCATCACTGTCCCCAGCAGGAATACAGCAGCGGTGGTCACCCTGACCACATACTACGGGTGGCGTCACAAAGAACTCTTCCACCTCCCCTGTGAATACCCCTTTTTATTGCCACATCTGGGACAGAAGGACTGGGCAACGGCACCTAGACACCCCAGAGACAGTAAAGCCCGGTCCTGAGTATCCCAGTCCCTGTGGGTGCATCATTATCATCTGCATTAATCCAAACCTCCCATTCCTAGCTCCAAAACTTCTCCTGAGCTGCACAAATTCTCTGGAATACTCTACCTCAAGAAATTAGGGCTACCCACAACTTACATAGCTTCAGGCACTCCCTAAAAACACATCTTTTTAAGATGGTCTATCATGCTCCCTAATAGAAGTCCTTTATACTGTATATATATTTACTATCTCTCTGGACATAACTCTCCTTCAAACTCCACCAAACCCAAAAGCTCTACAAATATTTGCTGGTGACTATTCTTGTAATTTTTTCTATCCTCCACTTCCTCAAGATGCCTGGACCATCATTGTAATAAGTCCCTGTACTTTGTGTAACCCCCATCTTGTAGATTGTAAGCTCTTTTGAGCAGGGTCGCCTTTATTTTTGCTTTAATTATTGTATTGTATTTTTTACATTGTTTATCTGCTTTACTTATTGTATTGTATTTTTTTTTACATTGATCATCTACTTTAATTATTGTATTGTATTTTTCACATTGTTTCTCTGTGGTGGGATGGCCGGATGCGCGATAGTGGGACCTGGTTAGAATAATGATGATGTTTATTCATTCATTGCTTTCTTTTACAGCCTTCCCCATAACTGTAAAGTCCAAGCTCAGGGTTCAGACGCAATTTCAAGTCACGTCTGGCCCCGAACGCAGATGTTACAAAAAGGCCTAGGCAAGTCCGTCAATCCCGGACATCTGCGGGTTTGCCCATCACTATACTTTACATTTTTGCAATTGTTGAAAAATAATTTTTTATGGTACCTTCCCTTTAATGCTTTCTATATGGCGGCTATACTGTATATACTGTGATTTTGGGATTTATCTCATGATGTGTATTGAGGTAAAGCAGTCAGGGCTGCCACTAGGAATTTCGGGGCCCCTTACTGGCAAAATTTTGGGGCCCCCCTGAGACCCCACCCGTGCCCCGCCCCACCAAGCCCTACCCCCACCAGGAGGACTATGTGGGGACCAATATACAGTGTCGGCTACAAACAGCATAGTAATGCATATGATATCATTAAAATGTATCCCATATTTAATAACATCATAGTGCATATAATTGTGCATATCACACTCCTGACTATAATAAACATCAGGTGAAATAAGTATTGAAGACATCAACAATTTTCTAAGTAAATATTTTTCTAAAGCTGCTATTGACATGAATTTCTCCCCAGATGTCAGTAACGGCTCATCCAATCCACACAAGCAAAGAAATCAAACCACAGATGTCCATAAACTATGTGTAATAATGAGAGATAATGCAGGGAAAAAGTATTAAACACATGAAGAATGAGAGGTGCAAAAAGCCCTGGAAAGTCCTGACACCAGCTGAAATCTATCAGTAATTAGAAAGCAGTCCTGCCACTTAGTGATAATAATATCAGCTGGTTCAACTGGAGTCTCATTACCAAGGTGCCACACAAGAAACCTCTCATAATAGGTAAACCCAGTGAGCCGTCTCAAGACCTTCATAACATTATTGTTGTCAAACATACTGATGGCATTGGTCACAGAAGAATTTCTAAACTATTGAAGGTTACAGTGAGCTCTGATGGGGTCATAATCCAGAAGTGGAAAAAACATAATTTCACCATAAACCGACCACAACCAGGAGCTCCCTGCAACATTTCACAAAGAGGATGGAAAAGAATTATCAGGAGAGTTGTCCAAGAACCAAGAACCATCTGTGGACAGTTACAGAAAGACCTGGAATCAGCAGGCACAATTGTCTCACAAAAAAAACAATAAGTCATGCCCTCTCATCTCACTCCATGGCCTGTATGCACGCTCCAGTATGCACACTCCTAAATGTTGTTGAGCAAACTTTAAACGCTCTTGAACCTGCTTTTTGTTCAGCAATGGATTCTTGCGTGGTGAGTGTGCATACAGGAGTGTGCATAACCCACAGTATTAAACCACCAGACACCAGGGATATTACTAATAATCTACCAGACACCAGGGATATTATTAATAATCCACCTGACCCCCCCGTCACTCACCTGTCCCCCCCTATCACTCACCTGTGAGCCAACCCCTCTCACACTCAGTCACCTGTTTACCCCCAATCACTTACCTGTCCCCCTCACACTCTATCACCTGTGCTCCGCTCCTGGCTGGCCTCGTCCCTCCTCTTGCCGCATATCCCTTGTCCCTGCACAAGCGCCTGCAGGGAGAGCTCGGCTCCAGGTAGCAGCGGAGTCCGGTGGTGCTGCGCGCAGTGTAGACAACGCTCATCCCCCCCTCCTGCCGGTCACACACAGAGCAACAGCCGCAGCCCAGTGTGCCCCATCTCTCTCCTCTGACAGCCCAGTGTGCCCCATCTCTCTCCTCTGACAATCCAGTGTGCCTCATCTCTCTACTCTGACAATCCAGTGTGCCCCATCTCTCTCCTCTGACACTCCAGTGTGCCCCATCTCTTTCCTCTGACAATCCAGTGTGCCCCATCTCTCTCCTCTGACATTCCAGTGTGCCCCATCTCTTTTCTCTGACAATCCAGTGTGCCCCATCTCTCTCCTCTGACAATCCAGTGTGCCCCATCTCTCTCCTCTAACATTCCAGTGTGCCCCATCTCTTTCCTCTGACAATCCAGTGTGCCCCATCTCTCTCCTCTGACAATCCAGTGTGCCCCATCTCTCTCCTCTGACAGCCCAGTGTGCCCCATCTCTCTCCTCTGACAATCCAGTGTGCCTCATCTCTCTCCTCTGACAATCCAGTGTGCCCCATCTCTCTCCTCTGACACTCCAGTGTGCCCCATCTCTTTCCTCTGACAATCCAGTGTGCCCCATCTCTCTCCTCTGACATTCCAGTGTGCCCCATCTCTTTCCTCTGACAATCCAGTGTGCCCCATCTCTCTCCTCTGACACTCCAGTGTGCCCCATCTCTTTCCTCTGACAATCCAGTCTGCCCCATCTCTCTCCTCTGACATTCCAGTGTGCCCCATCTCTTTTCTCTGACAGGCCAGTGTGCCCCATCTCTCTCCTCTGACAATCCAGTGTGCCCCATCTCTCCTCTAACATCCCAGTGTGCCCCATCTCTTTCCTCTGACAATCCAGTGTGCCCCATCTCTCTCCTCTGACAATCCAGCGTGCCCCATCTCTCTCCTCTGACAATCCAGTGTGTCCCATCTCTCTCCTCTGACAGCCCAGTGTGCCCCATCTCTCTCCTCTGACAATCCAGTGTGCCCCATCTCTCTCCTCTTACAATCCAGTGTGCCCCATCTCTTTCCTCCGACAGCCCAGTATACCTCATCTCTGTCCTCTGACACTCCAGTGTGCCCCATCTCTCTCCTCTGACAATCCAGTGTGCCCCATCTCTCTCCTCCGACAGCCCAGTGTGCCCCATCTCTCTCCTCCGACAGCCCAGTGTGCCCCATCTCTCTCCTCTCATAATCCAGTGTGCCCCATCTCTCTCCTCTGACAATCCAGTGTGCCCCATCTCTCTTCTCTGACACTCCAGTGTGCCCCATCTCTCTCCTCCGACAGCCCTGCTAATTATAATTACTAATGAGTAAGTATTAAAACATTTTTATGCACTTTCACAGGATGCTTTTAGGAAACAAAAGGAGTGTGAGATTAGTGATAATATGCTGCAGGGACATGTTTTGGCAGCTTTGGAGGCATTTTGGAGGTGACAGGATACCTTTAAATTTGTTCCACCATAGAACTGACACCGACTTGAGGCAGACTTCTGAGTCTGAGCCCCACGTGCTGGAACATGCAGAGTCTTGTGACGAGGGTGTGGGAGCTTTGTTGTCCCATGAAGAACCACAGACATCATCCAGTGCTGCTTTCCCAGAGTCGCGATCATCTGAGGAGGCCTCATAAGGGCCACCATTGATGTCTGCCCAACCGCAGCCACCAGGGGAGAAAGGTCAAAGTGCCACAGCCACCTTGCCCAGGGTCATGTCTCCCCTTTCTCCACCGGTGGTACGTCGCTCAAGGCGTCGGAGGCAGTTGTCATCATCAAACCTCCGGCACGACGTGGACACGGGGGTCTTGCAGTACCTTGCGAGGACTGTGAGTGATGATGGGGAGGAAGCCTTTATGTGCAGCCTCAGCAACTATTTGCAGAAGATCCTGCGCCCACTGAGGCTGCATGCAAGGTCTGCCATCCAAATGCTGCTGGATGCTTGTGTGCCACCAATCACCCTCCAAGGGTCTTTGACATGCTGCAGCAATGGCAGAGGTTGCCAGAAAATTTATTGAACACGACCAGCAGCCAGCAGTACCATCAGCCAAAGCATCCTCACAGGCCTCGGATTCTCCTGGAAGAGCTCCAATGCCGTGTTCAGTGTGGTCCCCATTTTAGCAAATGCTCAATTTGCCAAAAGAGCCCCCTGTCACCCTCATGCCACCCACCCAACATGACAACAGTGACAATACGAGGTCCACACACACCCAAGCTGGAATGTTGGCCACCATCCCGGGACATACAAGCTGTGGCACACACCTCAGACAGCACAGAGTGGTACACTGGTGTCACACGCTTAGTTTGCGCTGACATCGCTGGATGCAGGTGTATATGTTGTTTTCCTTTAAGGGCTGCATGAGGGATTGGTGTGAAGGTCCTGACTCCTGTGTTGTGCTCCAGAGCTGCATTCACTATTATGTTCAGCTGCTGGTTGAGTGGTTGAAGTGTGACTCACCTGGAATCCAATCCCCTGGCTTTAAATAGCTTTCCCTCTCCTCTGTCAGATGCCGTTTATAGAGTTAGTTGGCTCTTGGTCATTGAGCTGAGAAGAAGTCTTGCTGCTGTGCTGAAGCCTCTCCTGGAGTTCTATTGCCGTGGGAACAGCTGTGATCCCTGACCCATGGGTGAAGGTAGGGGCCCTCAGCCTAGGGCTAATGAGGAGTTTAGGGTACAGGGTGGCAGCTCAGAACTCTTCACCTCAGAGGTACCTCCAAGATCAGGGAAAGTCAGGGACCCTAGCATCAGGGTCAGATTAGGCTCTCCTGACCCCCTTTGCCCATCACACCATCTAGTTACCTGATTCCCTCACTTCCCAAGCGTGACATTATAAACAGCCCACTACTGTATTTTTTTTCTTTCTGAGCCAATATGTCTCAGACATCCTCTGCAGATGATTTTTCACAACTGATGCAAACCATCTCACCTGAGGTCACTCGTCTGCAGACGCAGGTGGTGCAGCACCTGCAGCAGGTTGTGGGGTATCTGTCCTTGGCTCACGCTCAGGCCACACCTGAACCCAAGATATCCCTTCCAGATAGGTTTTCTGGGGGAAGAGATACATTTTTGGTGTTCAAAGAGACCTGTAAACTTTATTTCAGGCTTCGGCCCTGTTCATCTGGGAGCAAGGAACTGTGGGTGGGGATTATAATCTCCCTTCTTAAGGGAGATCCCCAGACCTGGGCCTTCTCCCTCCCGACTGACTCACCATCACAGCGGTCAGTGGGTCGGTGGACGGGTTTTTTGCTGCTCTGGCTCAGGCGTACGGTGAACCAGATAGGGTTACTCTTGCTGAGTCAAATCTCCGTAAACTCAAGCAGGGCACACGAGCAGTGGAGGAGTACTGCTCAGAGTTTTGGAGATGGGCTACTGACACCTAGTGGAACGACCCAGCCCTCAGGAGTCAGTTCTGCTTGGGTTTGTCAGCCAGACTGCAAGACACCCTGTTTCAGTACTCCGCACTTGAGTCATTGGAGGCTGCGATATCCCTAGCCATTAGGGTAGACAGACGTCTGAGGGAGAGACCGAGACCAACTTTGTCCCCTGTTGCTATTCCTGTTGATGAGGCTCCACACGATGAACCTATGCATTTGGGGGCAGTAGGCCCTCGTGTTAAGACCCCTGTAGTTACAGGTCATCAAGTGGGCTGAGCTTGTTTTTATTGTGGACAAGCTGATCATTTTATCAAAGTTTGTCCACATCACTCCGGGACAAATACGCAGTCTAAGACGCAGCCTCCCTTGGGTTGTTCAGAAGGAGACGACCAGAGGGTTTATATCTCTTTTTTTTTAAGTCTCCGTTCACACTGTCTGCCAAGGTGCTGGTAGATGGAAAAATGGAGACTATACCAGTACTAGTTGATAGCGAAGCGGGAGTCATTCATAAGGATTTTCTCATTTTGCGCAGACTCATGGCTTCGTCAGTAGCGCCTTAGCGAGACCCATTCCTGTCTCCGTCATTGACTCAGTTCGCTCAGCCAGAAGGTGATATCCCAAGTGGTACATAATGTGAATATGAGCATAGGAACTCATCATCAGGAGTTCCTCTCTTGTTACATTTTGGGGAATTTACCAAACCCCATTGTCTTGGGTCTCCCTTGGCTGAGAAAACACAACCCGGTAATTGATTGGCGAGCCCGGGAGGTGATTCGCTGGGGTACTACCTGTGAGGTTTCTTGCCGGGTTACTTCCATCTCCGCCGTGCTGTTGACGGCTACGTCACCTTTTTCACTCCTAGAGGTTAGGAGTTTGCCTGGGGGAGGCGGTGAAGTGCCCGCCACGCTCCCGACTCCTGGTGCCTCTGGGTGTCGTCCTCAGAAGAGGCGCAGGAAGAGGGTGGTTGCTTCTACTGTGCGTCCCAAGGGGGGGAGTTCTGCGGTCCGGAGAGATGCGCCTGGTACCTGCCTACTTGAGACTATACCCTCTGTCTGTGCCTGCATGTGTAGAAATAAACATACAGGTCCAGACCTGGGTGAGAATGAGTATGTGTGGGTGTTGTCCAGTCATGTCAGGTAGAGGCGTGCTACTGGGGCTCCAAGTTGCGGGGTTGTAGGACCTTTTCGGATATTGGTCATTTGCAATCCTGTGCTGTATCAACTTGACCTACCTCCAGGTTTGGCCACCCGTAATGTCTTTAATATCTCATCACTCAGGGGATGTGGACTTATTTCGGATGTGTCTGTAGTTGAGTTCAGAGGCCTCTCTTAGAAGAGGGGGTACTGTCATGTGCTTAGTTTATGCTCACATCGCTGGATGCTGGTGTATGTGTTGTTTTCTGCCTGAGGGCTGCCTGAGGGATTGGTGTGAAGGTCCTGACTGCTGTGTTGTGCTCCAGAGCTATTCACAATTATGTTCAGCTGCTGGTTGAGTGGTTGAAGTGTGACTCACCTGGAATCCCCTCCCCCTGGCTTTAAATAGCTTTCCCTCTCCTCTGTCAGACGCCATTTATAGAGTTAGTTGGCTCTTGGTCATTGAGCTGAGAAGAAGTCTTGCTGCTGTGCTGAAGCCTCTCCTGGAGTTCTATTACCGTGGGAGAAGCTGTGATCCCTGACCCGTGGGTGGAGGTAGGGGCCCTCAGCCTAGGGCTAATGAGGAGTTTAGGATACAGGGTGGCGGCTCAGAACTCCTCACTATCAGAGGTACCTCCAAGATCAGGGAAAGCCAGGGACCCCAGCATTAGGGTCAGATTAGGGTCTCCTGACCCCCTTTGCCCATCACACCATCTAGACCCTGATTCCCTCACCTCCCAAGCGTGACAACTGGACCCTAGTATGGAGCACCATGTCAGCAGACAACTCAGCTGCACCAGGGTGGCCATAGTGTGCAGCAGAGGATTTTTTTTGTGCGCATGCCAATACCTATGAGACACCACACCGAAGCAGCTGTAGGCAGACAACAGCAGGAGCACATGGGGCCCAGTTTACCAACATAAACGCAAATGTATTTGGCTAATAGGCCCTTTACAAAAGACCTACACCCGCCACAAGATGTCTTCAATGCGCAGGGTAGCCAGGGAAGTGGGCAAGGGCCACACAACAACCCAGACCAGACCACCCACACTAACATGTAGGTTTTGTTTTGGCAAGTCTACCCTTTAACCCCTTCCCGACCCAGGACGCAGCATATGCGTCCTCAAAACAAGTTCGTTCCCGACCTTGGACGCATATGCTGCGTCCTCGCCAGTTTCCCGTCCTGCGGCTCTATTAACCGCGGTCACTAAGGGGTTAATAGAGCCGCAGGTACGGAAGGACCTGCACTGTACCCCAGGGGGGGTGGCTTAGCCCCCCGGGGCTAGGACCGCTCCGATTGGCAGTGAAGTGAAAGTGAAACTGCCAATCGGAGTGAATGTAATATCTCACCAATGAAACATGGTGAGATATTACAATCCAGCCAAGGCCTGATGCTGGATAGCATCAGGCATTGGCTGGATAAGGGGTCCTGTGTCACCCCCCTCAGATTTGATTGGAGAGAGCGTCTCCCTCCAATCAGATGAGGGGGCGGCATGACCGGCGGGTCCCCTCCCTCCTAAGCCGCCGCAATTGTGCCGCCGATCCCGGGCCCTCTGCTCTCTCCCCTGGCTGCCAATGTCCCCCCCCTGCCCTCCGGATCTCCCCCGCTGCCCTCTGATCTCCCCCTGTCCTCCGGATCTCCCCCAGCCCCTCTGATCTCTCCCCCTGCCCTCCGGATCTCCCCCAGCCCCTCTGATCTCTCCCCCTGCCCTCCGGATCTCCCCCAGCCCTCTGATCTCTCCCCCTGCCCTCCGGATCTCCCCCAGCCCCTCTGATCTCTCCCCCTGCCCTCCGGATCTCCCCCAGCCCCTCTGATCTCTCCCCTGCCCTCCGGATCTCCCCCAGCCCCTCTGATCTCTCCCCTGCCCTCCGGATCTCCCCCAGCCCCTCTGATCTCTCCCCCTGCCCTCCGGATCTCCCCAGCCCCTCTGATCTCTCCCCCTGCCCTCCGGATCTCCCCCAGCCCCTCTGATCTCTCCCCTGCCCTCCGGATCTCTCCCAGCCCCTCTGATCTCTCCCCTGCCCTCCGGATCTCTCCCAGCCCCTCTGATCTCTCCCCCTGCCCTCCAGATCTCCCCCAGCCCCTCTGATCTCTCCCCCTGCCCTCCGGATCTCTCCCAGCCCCTCTGATCTCTCCCCTGCCCTCTGGATCTCCCCCAGCCCCTCTGATCTCTCCCCTGCCCTCCGGTCCACTCTCCCCTCCCCCGGTGATCTCCGCTGCTCCTCCGTTCTCCCCTTCTCTCCAGGTCTCTCACCTGTCTTCTTTCTTCTCCTCTTTCCTCCGGTCTTGTCCCTCTTTCCTCCGCTCTTCTTCCTCTGTCCTCCGGTCTGCTGTGTCTTCTGTCTTCTCTGTTGCTGTCCTCTTCCTGCGGCGTCCTCCCTCTTCTGTCGGCTCCTCTGCACAGTCATCTCCCAGCATAGAGATGAGTGTGCAGAGGAGCAGTGTCACAGCCAGGGCACAGCATCTGTGTGATTGCTGTGCCCTGGTCTGTGTTAACCCCCTAAGTGCTGTGATCTCATGGATCACAGCACTTAGTTTCCATGGTGATTGGATCCACTATCGCCAGAGACTTACAACAAGGGAGCACTTGATCCCTTTTGTAGTCTCTGGGATCAGCGTCATGGTGCACAGTATGGCAGATCATTGCCATACAGTGCACCATGACGCTGATCCCAGAGACTACAATAAGGGATCAACTGTCCTCTTGTTGTAGTCTCTGGGATCAGCGTCATGGTGCACGGTATGGCACATTATTGCCATACCATGCACCATGACGCTGATCCCAGAGACTACAATAAGGGATCAACTGTCCTCTTGTTGTAGTCTCTGGGATTAGTGTCATGGTGCATGGTATGGCAATGATGTGCCATACCGTGCACTATGACGCTGATCCCAGAGACTACAACAAGAGGACAGTTGATCCCTTATTGTAGTCTGGGATCAGTGTCATGGTGCACTGTATGTCAATGATGTGCCATACCGTGCACCATGACGCTGATCCCAGAGACTACAACAAGAGGACAGTTGATCCCTTATTGTAGTCTGGGATCAGTGTCATGGTGCACTGTATGGCAATGATGTGCCATACCGTGCACCATGACGCTGATCCCAGAGACTACAACAAGAGGACAGTTGATCCCTTATTGTAGTCTCTGGGATCAGTGTCATGTGCACTGTATGGCAATGATGTGTGCCATACCGTGCACCATGACGCTGATCCCAGAGACTACAACAAGAGGACAGTTGATCCCTTATTGTAGTCTCAGGGATCAGTGTCATGGTGCACAGTATGGCAGACCATTGCCATACAGTGCACTATGACACTGATCCCAGAGACTACAACAAGGGATCAAGTGTCCTTTTGTTGTAGTCCCTGGGATCAGCGTCATGGTGCATGGTATGGCAATGATGTGCCATACCGTGCACCATGACGCTGATCCCAGAAACTACAACAAGAGGACACTTGATCCCTTGCTGCAGTCTCTGGATGTAGCAGAGGCGATCGAGCGTCGTGAATCTTCGTTGTGGACTACGTCGGAGGCGATCGAGCGTCGTGGGACCTTCGTTGTGGACTACGTCGGATCTTTATAATAAAGATGGAGTCCGAATTTTGTTTGTGTTTTTTTTTCAAATAAAAAGATTTTTCTCTGTGTGTATTTTCTGACTATTTACCAGAGATTCCTAATGGCGGGTCTAACATTGGCCCTATATTATGAATCTAGGGCTTAGTGCCAGCTGCCAATAAAAAGCTGGCATTAACCCCTTTATTACCCAGTTTGCCACCGGCACCAGGGCAACTGGAAGAGCCTGGGTACAGCGCCAGAAAATGGCGCTTCAATGAATGCGCCATTTTCTGGGGCGGCTGCGTGCTGCAATTCGCAGCATGGGGGGCCCAGAACGCTTGGGCCTCTCTATGCTGAGGATTCCAGTCCCCAGCTGCCTAGTTGTACCTGGCTGGACCAAAAATATGGCGGAGCCCTATGTCATTTTTTTTCTAGAAATAATTCTAGAAATAAAAAAAAAAACAGGCTTCGCTGTATTTTTGGATCCAGCCAGGTATGACGAGGCAGCTGGAGGCTGGTGGCAGTCCGTAGCTGCCAAGTTGTACCTGGCTGGACCAAAAATATGCGGAGCCCTATGTCATTTTTTTTCTAGAAATAATTCTAGAAATAAAAAAAAAAACGGGCTTCGCTGTATTTTTGGATCCAGCCAGGTATGACGAGGCAGCTGGGGGCTGGTGGCAGTCCATAGCTGCCAAGTTGTACCTGGCTGGACCAAAAATATGGCGGAGCCCTATGTCATTTTTTTTCTAGAAATAATTCTAGAAATAAAAAAAAACGGGGCCTTCGCTGTATTTTTTGGATCCAGCCAGGTATGACGAGGCAGCTGGGTGGCTGGTGGCAGTCCGTAGCTGCCAAGTTGTACCTGGCTGGACCAAAAATATGGCGGAGCCCCATGCAATTTTTTTTTTACTTCTACAAATAAAATGACAAGGAGCTTTGCCTTATTTTTGGATGCCAGCCAGGTACAACTTGGCAGTTGGGGGGCTGCAATCCTCATCGTGGAGAGACCCAAATGTTGTGTCCCACCCACGCTGCAAATTGCAACCCAAAGCCACCCCAGAAAATAGCACATTAGAGGTGCCATTTTCTGGTGCTGTACCCCAACTCTTCCAGTTGCCCTTTTGCTGGTGGCAATGCTAGTGGCACACAGGGGTTCTCCATACGCGACATGGAGTCCGCTAACAATTCCAATTGTTAGCGGATACCATGTCGCGTATGGAGAGCCCCTGTGTGCCTAAACATTGGAGCTCCCCCACAAGTGACCCCATTTTGGAAACTACACCCCCCAAGGAACGTATCTAGATGCATAGTGAGCACTTTGAACCACCATGTGCTTCACAAATTGATCCATAAAAATAAAAAAGTTCTTTTTTTTTTCCCACAAAAAAATTATTTTTTCATTTTTACGGATCAATTTGTGAAGCATCTGGGGGTTCAAAGTGCTCACTATGCATCTAGATACGTTCCTTGGGGGGTGTAGTTTCCAAAATGGTGTCACTTGTGGGGGAGCTCTAATGTTTAGTCACACAGCGGCTCTCCATACGCAACATGGTGTCCGCTAAGAATTCCAATTGTTAGCGGACACCATGTCGCGTATGGAGAGCCCCTGTGTGCCTAAACATTGGCGCTCCCCACAAGTGACCCCATTTTGGAAACTACACCCCCCAAAGAACGTATCTAGATGCATAGTGAGCACTTGAACCCCCAAGTGGTTCACAAATTGATCCATAAAAATAAAAAAGTTCTTTTTTTTTTCCACAAAAAAATTATTTTTCATTTTTACGGATCAATTTGTGAAGCACCTGGGGGTTCAAAGTGCTCACTATGCATCTAGATACGTTCCTTGGGGGGTGTAGTTTCCAAAATGGTGTCACTTGTGGGGGAGCTCTAATGTTTAGTCACACAGCGGCTCTCCATACGCAACATGGTGTCCGCTAACAATTCCAATTGTTAGCGGACACCATGTCGCGTATGGAGAGCCCCTGTGTGCCTAAACATTGGAGTTCCCCCATAAGTGACCCCATTTTGGAAACTACACCCCCCACGGAACGTATCTAGATGCATAGTGAGCACTTTAAACCCCCAGGTGCTTCACAAATTGATCCGTAAAAATGAAAAAATAAATTTTTTGTGGAAATAAAAGTACTTTTTCATTTTTACGGATGAATTTGTGAAGCACCTGGGGGTTCAAAATGCTCACCACCCATCTAGATAAGTTCCCTGGGGGCTCTAGTTTCCAAAATGGGGTCACTTGTGGGGGAGCTTCAATGTTTAGGCACACAGGGGCTCTCCAAACGCGACATGGTGTCCGCTAACAATTTGAATGGAAAATCAGCTCAAATTGTTAGCGGACACCATGTCGCATTTGGAGAGCCCCTGTGTGCCTAAACATTGGAGCTCCCCTACAAGTGACCCCATTTTGGAAACTAGACCCCCAAGGAACATATCTAGATGGGTTGTGAGCATATTGAACCCCCAGGTGCTTCACAAATTAATGAAAAAAAAAATATTTTGTGGAAAAAAAGTACTTTTTCATTTTTACGGATCAATTTGTGAAGCACCTGGGGGTTCAAAGTGCTCACTATACATCTAGATACGTTCCCTGGGGGGTCTAGTTTCCAAAATGGGGTCACTTGTGGGGGAGCTCCAATGTTTAGGCACACAGGGGCTCTCCAAACACGACATGGTGTCCGTTAACAATTTGAATGGAAATCAGCTCAAATTGTTAGCGGACATCATGTCACGTTTGGAGAGCCCCTGTGTGCCTAAACATTGGAGCTCCCCTATAAGTGACCCCATTTTGGAAACTAGACCCCCCAAGGAACGTATCTAGATGCATAGTGAGCACTTTAAACCCCCAGGTGCTTCACAAATTGATCCGTAAAAATGAAAAAATAAATTTTTTGTGGAAATAAAAGTACTTTTTCATTTTTACGGATGAATTTGTGAAGCACCTGGGGTTCAAAGTGCTCACCAGCCATCTAGATACGTTCCATGGAGGGTCTAGTTTCCAAAATGGGGTCACTTGTGGGGGAGCCCCAATGTTTAGGCACACAGGGGCTCACCAAACGCAACATGGTGACAGCTAACAATTTGAGCTGATTTTTATTCAAATTGTTAGCTGACACCATGTCGCGTTTGGAAAGCCCCTGTGTGCCTAAACATTGGAGCTCCCCCACAAGTGACCCCATTTTGGAAACTAGACCCCCCAGGGAACATATCTAGATGGGTAGTGAGCAAATTGAACCCCCAGGTGCTTCACAAATTAATGAAAAAAAAGATTTTCGCGGAAAAAAAGTACTTTTTCATTTTTACAGATTAATTTGTGAAGCACCTGGGGGTTGAAAGTGCTCACTATGCATCTAGATATGTTCCTTTGGGGGTCTAGTTTCCAAAATGGGGTCACTTGTGGAGGAGCTCCAAACACGACATGGTGTCCGCTAACAATTTGAATGGAAAATCAGCTCAAATTGTTAGCGGACACCATGTCGCATTTGGAGAGCCCCTGTGTGCCTAAACATTGGAGCTCCCCTACAAGTGACCCCATTTTGGAAATTAGACCCCCCAAGGAACATATCTAGATGGGTAGTGAGCATATTGAACCCCAAGGTGCTTCACAAATTGATCCATAATAATGAAAAAAGAAAATTTTTGTGGAAAAAAAAGTGCTTTTTCATTTTTATGGATGAATTTGTGAAGCACCTTGGGGTTCAAAGTGCTCACTATGCATCTAGATATGTTCCTTGGGGGTCTAGTTTCCAAAATGGGGTCACTTGTGGGGGAGCCCCAATGTTTAGGCACACATGGGCTCACTAAACACAACATGGTTACAGCTAACAATTTGAGCTGATTTTTATTCAAATTGTTAGCGGACACTATGTCGCGTTTGGAGAGCCCCTGTGTGCCCAAACATTGGAGCTCCCCCACAAGTGACCCCATTTTGGAAACTAGACCCCCCAGGGAACATATCTAGATGGGTAGTGAGCATATTGAACCCCCAGGTGCTTTACAAATTGATCTGTAAAAATGAAATAGTACTTTTTTTTTTCACAAAAAATTTCTTTTAGTCTAAATTTTTTCGTTTTCACATGGCAACAGCATAAAATTCATCCTAAAATGTGTTGGACAATGTCTCCTGAGTACATCGATACCTCATATGTGGTCATAAACCACTGTTTGGGCGCACGGCAGGGGTCAGAATGGAAGGAGCGCAATTTTACTTTTTGAATGTAAAATTAGCTCCAAAATTCAAATTGCGCTCCTTCACTTCTGAGCCCTGCCGTGCGCCCAAACAGTGGTTTATGACCACATATGAGGTATCGATGTACTCGGGAGAATTTGCACAACACATTTTAAGATCCATTTTATCCTGTTGCCCATGTGAAAATGAAAGAATTGAGGCTAAAAGAACATTTTTGATAAAAAAATTAAAATATCCATTTTTTGTTTCCACTTTGCTTTAGTTCCTGTGAAGCACCTGAAGGGTTAATAATCTTCTTGAAAGTAGGTTTGAGTAGCTTGAGGGGTGCAGTTTTTGGAATGGTGTCACTTTTGGGTGTTTTCTGTCATGTACACCCCTCAAAAGGACTTCAAATGTGATGTGGTCACTAAAAAAAATGGTTTTGTAAATTTTGGTTGAAAAATGAAAAATTGCTCATGAACTTTGAACCCTTATAACGTCCTAACAAAAATTTTTTTTTTTTCCAAAATTGTGCTGATGTGAAGTAGACATGTGGGAAATATTATTTAATAACTTTTTTCTGTCACATATCTCTCTTGTTTATCAGAAAAAAAAATAAAAAAATGTGAAAATTGGGAAATTTTCAAACTTTTTGCCATATTTTTAATTTTTTCACAAATAAACGCAAAAATTATCGACTTAAATTTAATACTAGCATGAAGCCCAATATGTCACGAAAAAACAGTCTCAGAATCGCTAGGATCGGTTGAAGCGTTCCCGAGTTATAACCTCATAAAGGGACACTGGTCAGAATTGCAAAAAAGGCCAAGGTCTTTAGGGTCAAAATAGGCTGGGTCCTGAAGGGGTTAAACGTGGGTCCTGTCCACATAGTGGGTGTTGTTTTATTTTGTGTAATTTTACCCCCCCAAAAAAACTGTCAGATGAGGCAAATAGGTCTGTGATGTAAATTTTTAAGTTTAATGAATAACGTGTGTTTAAAAATCAAACTAAATCTGTGTTTTCTTCACACGTAAAACATAAGAAGTTAACAAACATACTAACATTACACAACACATGTTACAAGTCACACAATGCATGCAGTTTCATTTAGTGGACATACCAAAGAAAAACATTCATGATGTGATCATGCTACAAACACTTAATGGCCAGTGACAAAGTCATCTTGGTATAGGTATAAAATTTATCAGAATGGCTGTGTAACTCGCCATAAAGCCCATGAGAATGGCCACGAAAAGTACGCTGCAGGAGGAGTGGATGCACCCACATTCGACGCCGCCTCCTTGGATCACACATAATTGGGTAGGGAGAGCCATATGCCGGGAAATGACCCAATGAAATAACACCCGCTCCGTGGTGTTTAGGGTAAGGTTCTTCTCCATTCTGTATGCAGGGGCACCTGTAAAGAACACTGATTACTAATGGGCTAGAGAGTCAGCTCAATGCACACATGTGTCCATGGGATATAGACTTACAGAGCCCTGATTGGCACACATCATTTATCTCACAATTGACATACATTGTAGGTAATACTAAGGCTAATTTCTTTCAAAAATCTCATGCGTTGCGCGGTTTGCACACGGACCACACTCAGATTACAGATGGACAGCTCTCAGATGTCATCCGAGGAAATGTCAGACAGTTGCATAGCAGTTGGATGCAAAACAGACCAAAAAATGGATGACACTCATACTGCTCCCGGGAACGACAATCGGACCACATTTTTTCTCACCTGTGTGTTTCCACCTTAGAGATTGTAAAGGATTGTGTTTTGAGAATCTCCTTTTTTCAGCCAAAACACGTAGCATTTTTTTTTGGTAAATATAATTTTATTGATTTTTGAAAAAGAAAGACATCGTTACATAAAAAAATAACATTTTGGAACAATTATTTAAGGAAGAAATAGGTACAGCACTTATTCTAGTAGTGCCAAATCCCACATAAATGTGACATCAAGTATAACCGAAATATACCATATTTCCTCTGTTCCATTCTATTAACACTGTATATTACCTTCACTTTGCTTCCGTGAAGGAAGGAGTAGTTTACGTCAGAAACTATCGAACGCAATAGATGTCCATCCATTGGTTCAACTGACTAATTCTCTATGTTCGTCCAGGGGTATAGAATTAAAGAGTAGAAAGAAACAAAGAAAGGTTTAGGGTAAGTAAAGGAGAATATAGGAAAAGTGAGAGAGCGTGGTAGCTATAGCAAGGTACATCTGATTGTAAGAGTGTGACCTGTCAGGAGGCCCCTTGAGGTGATCTCATGGGGAGTGGGTTTTTTTGTGGCCTAAAATGTTTAGATGAAAAAGTCTCCGAAGTTAGGGGCATCTCTAAATAGGACCCATTCAGTCCAGGTAGATACATATATGTGTTGAGTCTGGGAAAAGTCAGCCGACAATTCTTCGTATCTACGAATCCTTTCTACTTCCGAGTACCATTCCGAAATGGAGGGGGGTTCGCTGCTCTTCCAGTGCCGGGGAATCACGCTACGAGCTGCGGCTATGCAGAATCGGAGGACATCTTTCCTTTGTACCTTCCATGCGCCAGGGAACAGAGACAACAGGGCCATTTCAGGATTGCCTACCAGTCTCTTTTTTGTCACCATATTATAATTGCGGAATACTTTGTTCCAGAACTCCTGGATCAGTGGGCAGCTCCACCATATGTGCAACATGCTGCCCTTCTCGCTTCTGCATCTCCAGCACAGCGGTGAGATGTCCGGTGAAAATCTATGTATCCTGTCTGGGGTAAGATACCACCTATACCTCAACTTGAGGCTCTTTTCCATGGTCTCACTGGAACTAGCTGTTTTGTGTGCCATAAGGAAACTTTTTTCCCAGTCTGGATCTGACACTACCTTGCCCAGTTCCGTCTCCCATGCCCTCCTATACCCTGTGTTTATGACGTCTTTAGACTTGGATAAGATCCTATGTAAGGCTGAAATCCCTCTCGTTGGAGCCCCATCAGCTACAAAAATCTCCTCCAGTGAGGAAAGTGTCATCACTAGAGTCTTTGGTATTGCAAGAGATCTCGTGTATGACCTCAGCTGCAAATATTCCCACCATTTGAGTTTGACTTGTGGGGTAGCCGACTGAAGCGTCTCAAGGGGAGGGAGTTCCCCCCGGATCAATATCTGTCCAATTCTAGTGTCGTCTGCTTCATTCCAGCCTAAGATAGTCCGATTAGTCATCCCCGGAGGAAAAGCTGGGTTGTGGAATATTGGGGTCAGGGAACTATCGTAGTGATTCTCCTTTGATTCTTTCCGCACTGTCCGCCATGCTTTAAGTGTTTCGGTCGTGAATTTTGGTAAGGGGCCCAAAGATGGCATAGCTTCCTCAGAAAGCCATTGCAGGCTACGGAGGGGAATCGGTACTCCTTCCTGTTCCACCCGCACCCACTGCTTAGATTCTGATTTATAGTGCCAGTCTATAAGGCGAACCAAAATGGCTGCCAAACAATATCTGCGGATGTCTGGAAGCCCCGCCCCCCCCTGATCTTTAGGAGCAATCAAATTCTTCATGCTTACCCTTGCTTTTTTACCGTTCCAAATAAAACGCAGGATTGCTGACTTGATGGCCCGAAAAAATACTCCATCTGGCCACACTGGGACTGACTGGAAAATATAGAGAAATCTCGGTAGGATATCCATTCCCACAACATGGATCCTGCCTAGCCATGACAACCTTAGGGGTCTGTATTTCTCTAGAAGAGCTCCTACCTTGTGCAATATGGCCTGATGGTTCAATTGGAAAAGTTTGGACAGGTCTCTTGGAAGACTGACTCCTAGATATACGAGATGTTCCGCTTTCCATCGAAATGGAAAATCCCGTGCCACCGTGGCCACTTCAGCCGGTGGCAGAGAGATATTCAAGGCCTCAGACTTAGAATAATTAACTTTAAAATTACTGAGTCCCCGAAAGTCTCAAATTCCCGTAACAGGGAGGGGAAGGACACAAGAGGCTGGGTGACGTATATCAATACGTCGTCTGCAAAAAGGGCAGTCTTATGGTGAATATCTCCTACCACTAGCCCGTGAATCTCACGGTTATCTCTTATAGCCTTAGCGAGGTGTTCCATCACGATTACATACAGTAGAGGGGATAGAGGGCATCCCTGTCTCGTTCCATTGTTAACACGAAACGTACCTGATAATCCCCCATTTATCCGGACCCTAGCAGAGGGACACGAGTAAAGTGAGGATATCCCATTCATGAACTTGACCCCCAGTCCGATATGAACTAGAGCCTCTTTCATGAAACCCCAGTGGACTCTGTCAAACGCCTTTTCTGCGTCGATGGAAAGCAGACTTAGAGGGGACTTCCACATTCTAGCCTTCTCAATAAGCAGGCATGATCTAAGAATGTTGTCCCGCGCCTCACGGCCCTTGACAAAGCCCACTTGGTCAAGGTGGACGATGGACGGAATTCTCGAGGACAGTCTATCTGCCAAGATTTTTGCAAACAGCTTCACGTCTACATTGATGAGTGATATAGGCCGATAACTCGCTGCCTCACAAGGGTCCTTGTTTGGCTTAGGAAGCACGCAAATATGTGCCTCCAGGGCTTGTGGAGGGAAAGTGTCACCCCCTAGGACTGCCCTGAAAGATGAGAGCATGTGAGGCAGCAAGTCGCCTAGCAATGTTTTATAAAAAATGGGCGTGAAGCCGTCTGGTCCTGGACTTTTAGCAGTCGAGGTATTTTTAATAACTTCTGTGAGTTCTTCCGCCGATACGTCCCCCTCTAAAAGTTCCGTATCTTCACTGGACAGAGAAGGGACCCCCACCTTGCCCATATAGGATTGCAATTTGTTTTTAAATGCCTCTGGGTCCATATCATCAAATTTCCCCCGTAAGTTGTACAGCTCAGTGTAAAAATCTTGAAATACCGTTGAAATCTCTTCCGATCTGTGTACCAACCTCCCAGAAGTGTTTTTAATAGATGGTATATATGTAGGCCCAGATCTGGGGTGTAACATTCTAGCTAGAGGTCGTCCATTTACGTTCGCCTTTTTATAGAAAAAACCTCTTGTCCTCTCCGTATGTTGTGCAAACCTAGCGTCCAGAAGGTTACGCAATTCCACTCTAGCTGTGGTCAGTTCAACCAGAATTCCCCTATCACGCGAGGTCTTATGATCAGATTCCAAACGTCCAATCCTATGTAATAATAAGTTGGTCCGTTCGGATCTGAGCTTTTTTAGTCTGGAGCCATGTCTAATTAAAGTACCACGGAGAATACATTTGAGGGCCTCCCATTGCATTGGTGGAGATGTGGAATCCTGTGCATGCGTCTGAGAAAAGGTGATGATATCAGCCTTTAAGTCAGCAAGGCAGTTGGCGTCCTTTAGGAGATGACTGTTCAATCTCCAGGTCCATTCCCTTTTGGTCATCCCCGGTACCTCCAAGGACAGGAAGACGGGACTATGATCTGATAAGGCGATATTGCCTATGGTAGCGTCAGGTGTCCAAGAAAGGACCCCGTGACTGACCAGGAACAGATCTATCCTGCTGTACGTTTGGTGCACCCCTGAAAAATAAGAATAGTCTCTACCTGTAGGGTTAAGGATCCTCCACACATCCACCAATTGCAGCTTTCGCAGGAGATTTCGGAGGACCTTCATTCTCCCCGGTGGAGCTGCCCATCTGCCTGATGTGGAGTCTATGGATGGTTCAAATACAAAATTAAAGTCTCCGCCTATTATTACCTGGCCCTCAGCAAATTCTGCCACTTTCAATAACAAGGATCTGCACACTCTCGTCTGTTCCCTGTTAGGAAGGTACCAGTTTACCAACGTCACAAGACTATCAGCTATCTTTATTTTAAGAAAGACGTATCGTCCTCCCAAATCAATTTTGAGTCTAGCAGCGTATAAGGTAGTCCCCGGTGAAAGGCTACCGATACCCCCTTAGTCCTAGCCTCGGGGTTAGTACTATGAATCCAGTTGATATAGTGTTTCTCTCCAATGGAAGGGACATGGCCATCTTTAAAATGCGTCTCCTGGAGAAACAGCACCTGAACCCCCCTCTTATGCATGTCATACATGATCTGTTGCCTTTTCTGGGGTGTGTTAAAGCCCCTAACGTTTAGGGACCCAATTTTGAGTGACCCCATCTTCCCTTTTTCCATAAGCTATCGCGACCTCCGTATACCAGCCACCACACCTGCCACTCCTCTAAGATTGAAAAGAAAGAGAAAGATTAAGAGAAAGAAATAGTAGAAAGTGACCCCTGGACTAAACGAATTTTCACTTGTAAAATTATGGGGTAGATTCTTTTCTTTAAATATCGTATCCGAGAGAAGAATACGATGTCCCCGTGGGGGGTTACCTTTCCTGGTGGGAGAGGGTATAGGTTCTAGACCAACTATATGGATCTATAGTAAGGACTATAAGATTTAACAGTGCAATATGACAAGGTAATCCAAAACAAGAGTTAAAGTCCCCCAACCCGCCACCCGAAAACATTACAACTTTCACATCTGCTTATCACCAGCCTAGATGTTATACACATATACAAGAGGATAAATAACATAAGTTTTAAAGGGCATGAAAACCACATAATCAATGAACATATTCTCAGGATTTTTCCTTAGTAATTTTTCTATGTTACCGAGCTACTGGTAAAGAAGAGACCAACGCCGGGAATAGGAAGGGAGTTCGAGAGAAGAGCCAATGTCAACCTTAGAGAAAGGGTATAGGGTGGATATGCTTATTAAAGGAAGGAGGGAGGGAAGGGGAGTCAGAAGGGGGGGGAAAGATGGGAGGGGAGGCGGAGTTCTAAAGTGTGAAGAAAATGGCGTAGGGAAGCACATCCGTCCCCTATTTCTACCCTTTCTACCCTTTTATTATCTCCCATCCCGGGCAATGATCTCGATCAGAGAAAAGTATGCAAATGAAAAACTCGTTAATGTTGTAAGATCACAGGAGATCGTCCAACCAAATTATTGCTAAAGAGCGATTGAACGGACTATTAGCAATTCAAAAAAGAAAAAGGGGTAGAGAACAGAAAATGTTCAATCAAATCAGAAAGTCACCCATCTTCTGCCTGATCGACATCGCTGGGCCTCCTCCGTCTGCGGTTCCTGTTTCTGCCATTCCTTCTGCGTCGGATTGCTCGCCCATTCTGTGGAGCTGTAAAAAATGGATTATCAGGTGCTGTAGATGGCCAGTCAGGGAATGAGAGACCTGGATCCGACAAGTCCAGGGCCTGAAGGAATCCCTGAAGTTCCTTGGGATGTGTCAGGGAAGCAGATTTGTTTCCTTGTCGCACTTGGAGGCGAAAAGGGTATCCCCACGAATATGCCAGATCATGATGTCTCAGAAGATCTAGGAGAGGTCTTAGGGCTCTCCGTTTCTGGAGGGTTCTCCTGGACAAATCCGCCATCAGTTGTATGCTGTGCCCTTGAAATGTAATATCCTCACACTTCCTTGCCTTATTAAGGATATCGTCTTTGATTCTATATTTATGTAGGCGGCATATGACATCACGTGGGAGCGCCCCATCCGCTGGAGGAGGGCCAAGAGACCTATGGGCTCTATCGAATTCTATGGCTGTATCTGTTGGGGTCTTTCTAATAGAGTTAAAGAGATTTTGTAGTGTCTTCCCTAGAATATCGGGAGTGACCAGCTCAGGGAGCCCCCGGACTCTTATGTTTTGTCTCCTTTCCCGGTTTTCCATATCTTCCATCGAATCTAGGAAGAGCTCTTGCTGGGAACGTTGAAATACCACAGTGTCCTCCAGTTGCTTAATCCTGTCAGTCAGGGCTTCAACCCTAGCATCAGACTGGGACATTCTTTCAGAGACCCCCCGGACTTCTCCCCTGAGTTCATTAGTTGTTGCTCTGATAGATGTTTCCATTTTGACAACAAAGTTAGCCAGTTCTTCCCTTGTGGGAATATTGAGGATACGAGCTTTGAACATGTCCCACTCGTCCCCATTTAGAGTGGTAGTGTCCTGAGGAGTCACCTTATGGCCCGTGGGCTGGCTCATAGTGTTCATATGTGCTCCCCCCATTTGGTGGCCGTAGTTGGGGCCCCTTTGATCAATGAGATAACGGGGGTCCCCCAGGTTTCCTGTAGGGACCATTGACAGTGAGGCTTGTTGCCAGGTCTGAGTACCTGGGTAGTATGGCCATCCCTGGTAATGTATATCAGGCACCACGTTGTAGGAATGTGTTATGGCATTGTGCTGTATCCCAGGGCTGGGGGAGTGGTTGAGCTGCGGCTGCAGATCTCCCGCCCTGTCTTCCCCGGTTACCTCTACCACCTGTGTCTCGGGCTCCCGGTTGCCTCCCGCCTCCTCCGTCTCTGTTGTGGACCCATCCTCCAAGGCAGGAGCAGAGGTCTCTCCGGGTCCCTCCCGTGGGCTCCCGATGGTCACTGTCCCCTGGGGCTCCGCTCCCGCTCCCCGCCGTTCCGTACCGGGCCCTCCAGTGTAAGAGGATCCGGGACTCACCGGAGGCACAGCTTGGCGGTCTGGCGCGTGTGGGCTCCTCTCCTCGTTCGGCGCCATCATCACATTCCTAGGAGCGGGATCCGCCATCTTGGAAACTGCAGCGCCTTGGGGGGGCCCAGAAGAACTCCTCAGATACCGTGTTATCTGAGGGTATGTTGGTCCTGGAGGGGCTGGGGTCGCAGCTCGGCGGCTACTCTTCCTCCTTGCCGACATATAGCGATTTTCAACCGGGCTGGCAGGTTAAATTCGGGCGGTTAAAGGGCTGAGGGGACAGAGCTCTCTGTCTAGTGACCCTCTCCCTCCATGGCCAGGACACGCCCCCCCCACGTAGCATTTTTTTACTTCATTTGCCCACATGAGGTGAATTGGCTCTTCATGTAAGTGCATTTTTTATGGAAATACTATTCTTCAAATAAATGGAAATCTTAATTATACCACAACGCTGGAGTCTCCTCACTCGCTTGATTCTGGTCTAAAGTTGTATCCACTGGTATGTGATCAGGGAAAAGAGAGCACTGGAAAGGAGCATATAGTTGAGTGGACTTAAACATTCCTCATTGTAAAATGAATGGTGTTATGAAACCTACAACTCACCCTGAAAAACACAAGCCCTCTTATGCTAGTTATGTAACATATATTTTTACAGTACAATAAATGTAATAAAAAAGATAACATCTTGCCTAAAGTTATACTTTGTCCCCAAACATTGTAACTGTAAGGCAGAAAAATATCTTGCATTGATTCAGTTAATGACGGTAAATTCTGCATAACATATAGTTAGGCATAATCATTTGATGTAATGAAGTGTTTGCGGGGAATATAGCCATAATCTCAGCTAATAACCATCCAGATACTGTATTCATAAAATGTAAGCACATTTCAGCCTTAAATTTTATCATCCAGCTTTTTTCATTACATTCTCAATAACTCTTAGAAGCAATTCCTTTTCTGCTCATTAGAAGCAGAATGTTGATAAAGTTAACCTAGATAACTAAGAAGGCCCTGCATAATTCAATAGGAAACCATGCTTACCTTTAAAATCCCTATTAAGGATAAACATGTAATTTAATCTTTTCAGGTTGCCCCTTATGTAGTGACACAGTGGTTGGTTGTATCCTACAGACTTTGTATGTATCGTTTTATATTTTTGTTTTGCTCCGTGATAAATATTATAACTAGGGATGAGCGTGTATACTCGTTACTATTCGGTACTCGCCGAATAGTACGGTACTCGGGCTACTCGTTACTCCGCGAGTTTCCTTGTGATTACATGCTAGGAGTAACGAGTACAATGTAAGTCAATGGGAAGCAAGAGTAATTCCTCAGCTGGACCCTACACAGTGGTCTGGGGGCTGAGGAAAAGGCTGAAATGGGTGCATGATTTGTTTAAAAGCCGGCAGTAAAAAGCCGCCGGCTTTTAAACTATCATTCAGCCCGATCCTCTGCCTTCATCCCAATCCTATGGTCCCCTGCATCCTCCCATCCCGATCTTCCGCTCCCCCCCGCCCCTCCAACCCTGAACCTGAGTTAGGACCGGGTGGGGAGTGCAGCATAAGGGAGCGGGGAGCGAAGGACCCGGCCGGGGAAGCCAGCGGTGAGAAGACTTCACCGCCGGCTTTCCCGTTCTGTGCTGCGCTTCCCGCTCCCTGATGCCCCCTCCCTGGTGCTTCGCTCCCCGCCTGGTCCTAACTTAGGATCGGGTGGAGAGGCAGCGGGGAGCGGGGAGGGGGAATCAGGGAGCGGGGAGCGCAGCGCAGAACGGGAAAGCCGGTGGTGAAGTCTTCTCACTGCCGGCTTTCCCGCCAGTTATTTTAAATGAACAGCTGATGCTGATATATGACAAATATATGCTTAATAGGTGGTTCTGTAACAGGTGTAGGCCTCCTGGGCTGGGGCTCTCATACCTCATGCACCAGTTCGAATGTATATTATGCTTTGCCACACTGAGGGGCACAAATATCAGCTTCATAGGTGGTTTAGTGACAGGTGTCGGCCTCATGGACTGGGGGCCCTCATGCCTCATGTAACTGCTCCATTAAAATGTATGCTCTGTCACATTCAACTGACGCAAATATCAACTTCATAAGTGGTTCTGTGACTGGTGTAGGCATAGTGTTCTGAGAACCCTGCTAAAGTCATAAAACACACAACAAAGACACCCCAAGAAGAGTCTCCACATTTCAAAAAAATTAGGACCAGACACCATCAAAGTGTAATCAATTGAATCAGAATAAAAAATTGTATAATGGTGCAGCCTGGATGCATGGGACAGGGTCTGGAACAGGGCCTGGCTTAGCATTTTAAGGTTAACATTAATCAGGAACTGGGGGATGAAGGACAGGTGTAGGCATCATTCTCAGAGAGCCCTGCTAAATTCAGGAAACACGCAACATAAAGACCCCAAGAATTGTCTCCACATTTAAAAAAATTAGGGCCAGACACCACAAAAGTGGCATCACTTTGACCCAGACTAAAAACTTTATAATGACGAGATCAATGCAGCACTCTAAAAAGTATATCACATCATCTGCCTAGTCTGTGACTTTGATGGAAAAGTCCTTGGGGATCAATGACTTGTTTATCTTGATTAAAGTTAGGTGGTCTAGCCTTTCAGGGGACAGCCAGATATGCTTATTGGTCAGGACACCACAAGCATCGTCGAAAACATGTTCTGAGAGAATTGCGCATGACAAAACCTCCAAGACATGAGGCGATCTTAGTCCACTCTTTCATTTTTGAAAGCGAAAATGCAAATGGATCCAACTCCCCCAATGGCATAGATATTGAGTTCTAGCTACTCCTGCATCATCCTCTCCTGTTGTTCAGGATGTGTCAGACTTGTACTCAGTCCTGCTGGTAGACGGGTTAGTTTAAACAATTCGTCAAACAACTCCCAGAAATTGATTCTGACAGTTAAACTGCTGCTACTGCTAATGATTCTGCACTGACAACTCGATGTTCACCGGATTGGAAGTGTAGATCTGCGATGCGTACTGTGCCCCTCACTGATTTGTTGTGGTAAACCAGTCATAATATTGTCTACCAGCTTTTTTTATACTTCAGCGTGCGTGTGTCCCTGTCCAAGGTGGGAAGCATCTAGCTAAATTTACTCTTGTACAGCGGATCCATGAGTGTGGCAGTCCAGTAGTCATCGCAAATTTATATCCCAACTATACAGGCATCATGTTGCAGATAGTGCAGCAAGAAGGCACTCATGTGTCTGATGCATCCACGAGGCTCAAGCTTCCTTCTTCTGTTTTCTCCTGCCAACCTCGGACAACAGAAAAAGGAATAATTTCTTCCTCATCTCCTGACTGTTCTATGCCCAACCCCTCATCATCCTCTATAATTGAAAACACGAAGCCAAAAACGTATAGCAAAAATATAAAGCTTTATGAATTGATACAATTAGCACTTTGGAAGACTGAGAATTGAATTGTGAAAAAAAAATTCCTAAGTATTTTCTGTGCTTTTTTTCAATCATTTAGAGTTTTGAAAAAAGAAAAATGCATAGCAATACAAAAACACTCACCACAATCTAAAACCTTGTAAAAAACTTCCAATTTTTATGAATCAATAATAATAAAAAGAGCAATTTACTCCTGTGATGTAGGGGGTATAGCTCAGTAGCTGAGATTTTGACTGCAAATCAAGATGTCCTTACTTCAAATCTCAGTGCCCCCTGTGGAAAAGTTATCATTAAAGGGCCCGTTACACGCTACGATATCGTTAACAATATCGTTTGTACGTCATGGCTTTTTGGGTGGGACTAAAGAGAAGGAATTGACAAAACAGTAGCAGCACACCACCTTTAAGATATCAAAAAATTACAAAGTTTATTAGAGACCAAACACAATACATCTAAAAACCATTAAAAACATACAAAAAACCACCGACCATCACAGAGGAAGGAACCCCTGCAAATATGTTCAGTAAATTTTCGTGAGCAATTCCCAAGCACTTATCACAATTTAACATGACAATACCCCTACAGTCAAAAAACATCATCCACTTAGTCACAGATCAAGATTGCACATAGTTAATGTAATAAAAGTATGTTCTGTGACACAATGCAAGGAGGGGCGTGTGTCTCCCATAGATAAATAGGCAGGGAACTGCAAAAAGTGCTCCCAGCACAAAGAACAGCCAGGTGTGCACAAACCAGAAATAATGATAATGAACTCCCCAATGAAAGGGAAATCCTCACCCAGATTGTGTAGCTCCGTGATGGGCCGGTCTTGAGGAGATGTATCCTGGGTGTGGGGGACAAAGTTAGTGCATGGCTTGCCAGAGCGCAGGGAGCAGAGCATGGAGCAGGGGACCTGTGTCCCACGCGTATTGCCGCTGTATAGCGGCTTCGTCAGGGAGGCTTTTTGGGAGAGCAACTACGTCGTAACGACGTCGCTGTGCGTGACAAGTAGAGACGATCAACGATCAGTCGGCTGATCGTTGATTGGAGGTTTTTGAATCGGACCTAAAACCAGACGATGATTGTCCATCCAACCTACAGCATTGGTGTGTGACACCTTGATAATGATGTTGTTAACGACTTTGCCTATTCAGAACTGAAGGAAATAGGCAATCAAACGAGCGCAAATATTGTTCGCTTGTCACAGAATCGTTGCTGCATCGTTAAAGATATCTGTACGTGTGACATTTCACTAGCGATCATTGAACGACGTTCAAGCGATCTAGGTCCAGTTGGATCGTTGGTCGGCTCGTTCAACCATTGAAGCGTGTAACAGGGCCTTTAGATATAGGTACTTGCAATTCTAACAAAATAATCATCTAGACTGGTAAGTAAAATGAGCAAACCTTCTAATATTCGGATTCAGTTCAGTTCACCGAACTTCCAAACCCCATTCAAATTAATGGGAGGCAACATTAAGGATATAGAAAACACCTTCAAAGGGATTCAGAAGCTGCTAAAACAGCTCATGTTTTGGCAGACAACAGTAGATATGAGTGAACACTTTAGTGTTCAGTTCACCGAACATCGGGAAGTTTGCCTAATTGCTCAACAGACTGTTCGCCGAACCCCACTAAACCCCATTGAAATAAATGGCAAGTAACATGAAACACCTAGAAAACACATTCAAAGGTGTCCAAAAGCTGCCAAACCGCTCATATTAGTGCCAGACACCAAGAAAAGTAACAACAATTGAGTATAGTATGACGATACAGCATGGATGCATGAGACACGGTCTTTGCAAGCCTGCACACTCTTCAAAATCAATTAAAAATAGTAGTTGGCTCACATTCACTTAATTTTAAGAGGTGGGTCAAATTCAGCTACAATTGACACATGGATGAGTCACAGGGAAAAAGTGGCAGCAGTTTTCTACATTAACGAAAAGGAGACTGAGGAGTAAAAGGAGGATGAGCAACAGGTTTAGGAATGTCACTCTGAGACCACTGCTCAAGACATACACCACACAGCGCGGAGACCCCAAAATGAGTACTCACTTTTCCAAAAATTAGGGTCAGACGTAGGAAAGTGTTGTCAATTGCCCCAGACCAAAAATTCTACAATGACCCAGTCTGAATGCATGTCACAGGGTCTGGAAGAGGGCCTGGCTTAGCATTTCAAAGTAAAATATTGATTAGTAACAGAGGGATGAGTGACATGTATAGGACTGTTGGGCAGGGTGCCCTTAAATCCTTACAGAAAAGCTCCATTACATTTTAGACAATAGCACACTCAGGTGGCACAAGTATCAGCCTAATGGATTACTATAGTAAGTTGGATTCAATGGGTCAATAACCTGTATATATGTCAAACCTCATGCAGCTGCTTAAATCAATTTTATGCCCGCCACACTCACGTGTCACCAGTATCAGACTCTTTGAGTACAATAAGAAAAAGATTCAGGTGGGTCAGCGACCTGTATGGGCCCAGTGGGCAGGGGTCCCTCAAACCTCATGCAACCATATGAGAATCAGCTTCATGGACTACTACAAAAAGAATTACAACAAGAAGAAGAATTCAGGTGAGTCATTGACCGGCATAGGCCCATTGGGTCCTCAATCATCATGCAACCATTCCAGTCAATTTTATGACCCACCACATTCAGGTGGTATGAGTATCAGCTTCATGGACTACTATAAGAAGTGGATACAGTGAATACAGCAGATTTGACAAAACCTGGTTCTATGCCCAAAAAGAATTACGCCAATATTTAGGAAGATTTAGCAAAAACTGGTTTTGAATCCCCCAAAATGGTGGTTGTGAATACAGCAAATTTGTCAATCACTGGTTCTATGGACAAAAATGTTCAATATTCATAAAGAGGTGCAGGAATGTAAGGAGTAGGTGTAGGGCTCAGAGAACCCTGCTCAAGTCATGCCCCATACAGCAAAGAGCTCCCAAAAAGAGTACCCAGTTTAAAAAAAAAGGGGTCACACCACAGCTCAGTGGTATCTATTTAAATATTTTATATTGGGCCACAGTAGCAGCAAGGCAGGAGGTCTGGGCCCATCATATAAAGGTTTAAGTGGTGAAGGAGTGTTGACAGTTACTATTGTGCATAGAGAGCCCTGCTCAAGTCATGAGCCACACAACAAGAAGACCCTAACAAGAGTATCCCTTTTAAAACAACAAAATTAGGCCCAGACACCACTAAAGTGACATCAACTGCCCCAGAGTTGAAATATTGTAATGAGGAGATTAATGCAATGCAGCACACTGAAAAGTACAACAGCACCTAGTCTCCCCAGTCTGCTGCTGGCATGGAAAAGTCCTTGGAGACCCATGACTTGTTCATCACAAAGGGACTCTGTCAGGTAATTTTTCAGTATGATATTAAAAGTACCCTTGAATAGTGCTCGTGATACGGCCAGGGGTAGAAGGGGAACTCGGTCACTGGGTCTGCTGAATAGGGAGTCACGGATGGACGGGATCCCGGTGCCGTGCCCTGTTGATCCACTGGGTAGATGTTGATGATGGGGGATAAAGGGATTATTTACAGGGGATCGTGACGCCACCTGTAGTTTCCGATAATTTGGTACCGGCACTGCCAGCCGGCCGCTGAGGTGATGGTTGGGGCAGCAAAGTGTGGTGCAGCTCCCCACAGGTGGAGCTTTACCTCAGGGCAGCAATGAAGGAAGATGGTGATGGAGGGCAGTAATGAAGATGGTGCTGCAGTTCTTACCCCTCTGCTGAGCTGCTGCTGAGCCCTCCGGGCTGCGGCGGGAAGAATAATGGAAACCAGTTCAAGCTTAACTCCACTTTACTGGGTATTGGCTGATGGCATAAACGAGACACGGTACAGTTTGGTTTACAGGGTGGATGTTACCAGCTCATGGTCCCCCTTATGGAGTCTCTAGATGTTTACTGCCTTTGTCTTTCATGGTCTCCTTCCTTCCTTCCAGTTTTTCCCACCGTTGCATAGCTCCCCCGCCAGTCCTGCAGTCTGTATCTAGTAGGCTCAACTGGACCTGTACGGTTGCAGACGGGAACAGCAGGAACGCACAATTTTGCCCTCCGCCACCAGGATTCAGTCCTCAACCTCTAGTGTATAACAGTCTTTTGGTCCTGATGGGTGAGGTACCTCTGTGGTGCTGTCAGCAACCCGGTTGTATGTGCCTGCAGCTCGTCGGTTTGCGGACAAGGGCTAAACTCCTGGCCGCCTCGGCTTTCCGTGTTGCCGGTGCTCCCTCAACGTGACCAGCTGGCTCCTACCAGTCCTGGCCCATTGCCTTCTGTCCTGGGCCCCCACTTGAAGATGGGGCTCTCTCCTCTCAGCTGGGCTGTCAGGCCTGACTCTCCTGCCTGCCTTCCCAGCACTGTATGAGGTAAACTAACTGTTCCTCTCTCTCCTCTATCCTAGGCTCCACCCGCACCCTCTTGGGACCCACCAAAGTACTGGCTCCCCCTATGCTGAGTTGTGTGGTCCTAAGTGGGTGTAAATACAGACTCTATAAGGTTTAACCCTGAATTAGCAACTCACAGGGAAGAGAAAACACATTTAATGATAAAGTGCAATACTACCCTGTGGCGCCTAGCCGCAGGGGCGCCACACTCGGGTAGACCGTTCAGAATATGTAAATATCATTAATGTACCCTGTGTAGTTCGCTTGCTATAAGCATCTTCACACCCTGCAGGCAGCTGTAAAAGTAATTGTCATGACTCCTCTGAGTCACAGCATGTAAATGTTATTTAAATTGCCATGCCTATTCAAGCTGGTATTATCTCTCCCCTCTGTGATTGAAGTTACACTGAATCTTTCAGGCTTCTGTAGGCTGCTGGGGAAGGTGTTGGAAGGGGAAGGGGTTTTGTTCTAGAACTCGTGTAGTAACATCACTACAATCTGTGCTATCTGTTAAGGTACCTTTACACGCTGCAACAACGGTGTGGAAACTGAGAGGCAATCCGGAGTTCCGTCACCGCTACCGTGAAATTGCTACGAAATTGCGGCGTGTATTTGTGAAACCCGGTGGTGATTTTCAAAGTTGCTCACGGTTGCGATTACAGAGCACTGTTAAAAACCAGACGCAACCCTGAAGGTGAATTTCCCTGGTTTCGGCGTGTGAAGGGGCGATAGGGATGGAATCAGCGTCGCCTACTGATTTCCCAGAGGCGTGCCACAGTGTGCTGGAGACCACCCCCCCTAGTGATGATTGGTGGTGGCTACTGTGTTTCCAATGGCTGTCCCTTCACAGGGCAACATATTCGAAGAGCTGTCCATTCACACTACACAATTGCAATGGCATCATGTATTAGCCAGCCTTCCTGTGCAGGCTGGCCTATCATGACGCTATTGCGTTGTCTAATCAGCGTGTTTGGGGGCATGGAATACACAAGTCTGTCACGCCTATGTTCTTGCGGGGCTGAACATGTACGCCCACATTCCTTTGGTGATTGCGGCGTGTGAAGGAGCGTCAGGAGTCAACCGGATGTTTCCCAATGTTGGTGTGGGACGACACATCACCTTAGGTTGAGGACTCATTTGCAGCGTGTAAATGCGCCTTCGGCGTTCGGAGGCAACCATGAACAATGTGCATGTGCATGGTCGGTTGCCTCCGATCGCCGCCAAAAGTTGCGGCGTGTAAAGGTACCTTAAGAGATTTCTGTTTATATGAACATTGGTTTTCCTTCATGCATGTAATGTGTGTATCTGATGAGCAAATGATCGAATGTTCATATAAACACAAAGAAATATGTCAGAGCACACACTATACATGCTTTAGATGCACACAATGAATAAGTCAAATCTGCTCTGCTAAGAGCACACACCTCCTCCCCCTCCTTTCTCCTCTATCCAAAATGAGTGACACAGCAAACAGACCAGAGTAAGGCAGAGCGGTGCAGTGATGCATGAATATTCATTCCTCGGGGAGTGATCAGATGAGAACTCACTGTGATTGACAGATGGAATTAATCTTTTATTTTGACGTTTACACAGGATAGGAGAGAAGCATAAATAATTGAAATACATGAATAGGGAGAGTTTAGAGAGAGGAATTACAATAATATCAGTTACATATAGATTGTTAGTCTGACAGATTGTCTTTAAAAAACGTTAGGCGGTCTACCCTGTCAGTGGACAGCCAGACTCATTTATCTATCAGGACACCAGCAGCAGCGCTGAAGACTTGAACTGAGAGAACGCTGGCTGGTGGGCATGACAAAATCTCCAACGCATGAGTGCAGAGCTTAAGCAACTTTTTAATTTTTGAAGCCCAAAAATTAAATGTGCACTGTGTATGCCACTGGTGTTTTAGGGAAAAGTATTTCTAAAATTGTCTAAAAGCTTCATTTGATACTCCTGCATGCATGTGTCTCTTTCCAGGGTATAAATCATTTTGTTATATTTACTCTTGTACTGTGCATCTAACAGTGTGGCAACCCTGTAGTCAGCATTACTTCAAATCCTAACAATCCAGGAATAATGTTGTAGATAGTGCAGCAAGAAGCCACTCATGTCTTACTCATCCATGAAGCTTGTCCTTGTGTTGGTAGCAGCGGGGTAATATTCTCATTTGCTTCCTTCATTATCTCCTGCCAACCTCGTACAACAGAAAGGTGATCAATATCTCCCTGATGTCCTGATTCTTCCGTGACCATTGCCTCTTCCTCCTCCATTTCATCCTCGGCTCCTGCACCTTCATCAACAGTTTGGCTGTTACAATGAGCCCTCATCGATTGCTCTACTCTACCTTCCCATGCCACCCGCTTCTGTGCTGATGACAATTCGGACCTTTCAGATCTTGTTATCCCTTCTGCATATTCTGCCTCCTCCACTTCCTCCTCAATTTCTTTGAACATCACCTGACTCCGCATACTGGTCAAAGTGTGCTCCAGCATTTAGATCACCGGAATAGTCATGCTGATAATGGCTTTATCAGAACTTAACATCCTATTAGCCATTTCAAAACTGTGCAGTGCTCCACCTCAGGATCGTGTTGGTCCAGGGTATATGTCATGACATATTGCACCAGGGCTTGTCACTGCTGCCACAGTCACTGCAATATGTGCAGAGTGGAATTTCATTTTGTTAGCACATCGCATAATAGGTGGTTAACCGTCAGGCCAAAAGACTTCTGTACTGATGTAAGTCATTGAGCTCCAGGGTGCGAACAGCGGAAGTGAGCACACAGCGATGTACCCTCTGCAGCAGCGCATCTAGGCAGGGATAGTGGGATAGAAATTGCTTGACATCCAGATTGAGAATGTGAGCCATGCAACGCACATGTTTGACCTTACCTCAGCACAGTGCCGCGCCCAGGTTTGCAGCATTGTCGCACACGGCATTACCTTGCTGCATTGATCAAACTCGGTCTCCAAAGCTGACCACAACTCCTCAGCTATGTGACTCAAATTTCCCAAGCATTTTAATGTAAACAAAGCCTCATGGCATTGAGCCCTGCTGGCAGTACAGTAAGTAGGTGTGCTGGATTCCTTCTGCACAGTTGAAACACAGAGGATTTGGGTGCAGCTGGAGGCCTTATAGGAGGTGGAGGAAAAAGAAGCAGTGCAAGAACTGGTAGATACAGAGGTTTTCCCCCTATTCCATGGGGATGTCAAGACTTGTACAGCAGCCTCTTCCCCCACAGCCACCAGAGTCACCCAGCACCATGTCAGTGACATGTAATGCCCCTGGCCATGCTTACTCATCCTGGTGACAGTGGTGAAATGCACCATGTCACACACAGAGTTTCTCAAGGAAGTGGTGATGCTGTTTTCAACATGCTAGTGTAGCACAGGCATAGCTTTCTTCAAAAAGTAGTCTCAAGTGGGCATCTGGTACTGGGGACTGTGACGGCCATACATTTTCAAAAACCCTTTGATTTCACCAGGTGAAAAGGCAGCATTTCTGTGGCCAGTAGCTTTTGAAATTATGAAATTAAAGTTCTTAACTTTGGCATAGGTAGATGGAAATGGTCTTTTACTTGAACATGTGGCGCCCCTGCGGGTATTAGCCACAGTATAAGATCATAATAGTTGCACTCACTTAGAAAGCCAAGCCACTGCACTACCACCTTTGGCCAGTAGGGGGAGCTCCAGAGACACCAGAGACTTCCCTAGAGATAAAACACTGGTTTGAGGTAAATTTTCAGACAGTTGGAGCCAGGAGCTCAGAGTGACAGGAGCTGCATTGAGTTCCTGAGGACTGACTGACAATTTCCAGGGCCAAGCCATCGGTCTGAGGAGGAGAAAACTGATAAGAGAAACACTTTCAGAATCGGGTAGCATCATTATCTACCCTAGATAAAAAGCGCAGATACGGATACCGGATCCGTGGCTGCATTAGTTATATACAATACAGCAACCGGAAAACGTGAGGTAACAACAAGCTTCACAGGGCCAGACACAGCAACATACTTAGAGTTCAGCAGTACTCCCGGAGGGGGTAAGCAGAGAGAGACAAAGGACTCAAGTTGCCTGTTGAGTGGGACCCAGAGAGGACAGATTTGGGCCGGCAGCGAGTTCACACACGGCAGCAGGGCCACATAGACAGCGCAAGCAGGAGGTAAAGGACCCGGTGGGGCCTGAGCAACTGAACCCCTATTGCAGACTCCGGAGACGGGACTTGTTGTATTATAGTTTGGTTGAAAGTAAACCAGTTAAACCTCATCTGTGCCTCAGCCTCTGATTTAACAGCTACCATCTATCCAGGATTGGGACCATCACCGCTGAGAGAATTTGCTGTGAATCAAGTAAGTGTCTGTGCCCTTAACATCTCCTCACCATACTTCCATCTTCATCCATCATTAACTTTAACATCACCTGTCCAGGGGACCCTACAGCCCTACCCGGAAAAGGGCTATACCATCTCAGCTGCCTCTCACCATCATCCCCTGGCCAGTACAAGGCAGCGGTGGCCATATATAGCCACATTATTCTGGGTGGCGTCACGACAATAACATCTAAAACTTTATAAATTATATAAACTTCTAAATCCCCTGTAAATACCCCCTTTTAGGAGTGTGCCAGCCTGGGGCCACGGCCTGGGTCCAGCCACCAGTGACTCCCCCAAGGAAAGGGACCCTGCGCCGGGTATCCCGGTCCCCTAAGCTGGGCGGCACATCTCTCTTTGGCGTCACGAACAGGATTCACCGTGCCTGGTTAAATCAGGTACTGTGTGCCGTGATTAATGCCGAAAATTGTGAGAAAATCCGAGAAAAATTGACTTTTTTATCAAAAAGTGATTTTCCCATTGGAAACCATTGAAATAGACTTTTCCCCATTGACTAACATTGAAACAAAATGGCCGCCAGCCTCTGAGGTAAAATTGCATCATCACTAATTACCTCATAACTGCCACAGCACGAGACTGCTATTTGAACTGTGTCATAGCCCTGAGCTCTGATCTGACTGAAAAATTTCAGATTCCGCCATTACTGAGCTCACGGCGAGCAGAAGCAGAAGGGGGCGTGTCTTTGTGGGCGGTACCAAGCTGAGAGCTCTGACGTCTGCAAAAGGGGAAAACCAATCCTGCTGCACAGCGGAACGATTATACGCCATCCCGACGGAGGCAGAGGACCGGAAGGGTCCGGATTAACTAAGGGGGCGCAACATGTCGCAGCACGGAGACGCCGAAACACCCGGCGACACAAATGCAGCTGAATCACAGAACAGAGCGCTCGGCAGCACAGCGGCGCAAGGTGCAGCGCCCATTATGCCGATGTTGATGCCATATACCCCAGGTGCTCCATGGCTTCCAGTGTATGAAGGTAAGCCTAATACTTTTGATGATTTTAAAGAAAAATTGCTGGCCTATTTAAACATGTTTCCAATGGCAGAAGCTCAGCGTGTCGGTTTGCTGATGGCACAGTTAAGTGGTAATGCCAAGCGAGAAGTCACAGCATGGTCCGCTGATCTAAAAGACACTGCTGAGCATATTCTAGCTGGATTAAAGGCAGTATTTGAAACTACTGCTGGTAGCAAAGCAAAGACCAAATTCTTCAATTGCAAACAAAAGGCCAATGAGAGTGTGAGAGACTTTGCCCTGAATTTACAGGAGGCCCTTAAAGCGCTTACACTGGCTGAACCAATGTTTAACACTGGCGCTGATAAATTGTTAAAAGATCAATTCATTGAGGGACTATTAACCCCTTCTCATCGAGGGCATGCGAGTATGCTGACTTTCAAGGACCCTGAAGTGACATTTGCCCAGTTAAAGGAGAGCGCTATTCGTCTCCAGCAGGCAGAGGCACTTTGGGATCAGGATCCTGAGCCATCCATTACAAAAACCCCTCAACAACAGAGAATGCCAGTGACATCAGTTAAGCCCCTGGAGGCCAGTGCTAATGATGCTTTCCAGCAAAAGCTTGACTCTCTAACAGACATTGTCACCTCAATGGCTAAAACCATGCAGGAAATGAGAGAATCACAGACTACATCCAAGATGGAGTTGGCGAACCGCAGAGAGGATATTCCCTGGATGAGACCCCAGAGATACCCAGCGTGGAGAGGACGACCCAACGACCGTTACCAGCCGGATGGACAGCCTATTTGCCGCCGTTGCCGGAAGCCAGGCCACATCGCCCGCAATTGTGATTTAAACAAGGATCCCCTGGGAATGCGGGCCGCTTCGCAGGAGTGAACTTTCAAGGCCCAACATCCTGGCACGATAAGTACGTCGGAGGACGTCCCATTATCCCCATCGTGCTGGACGGTATTCCCCTCAATGCCTTGTTGGACACTGGTTCCCAGATTTCATCTATACCACATATCCTTTATAAGAGGTACTGGGCAGATTCAGACATTGATAAAAGACCATCTAATGTTGAGCTAAGTATATATGCTAGTAATGGAAAATTGGTACCGCAAGTAGGATTTAGAGAGATGACCATTAAGATTGGTAGAGCAGAATTAAAAAATCAGGGTATCATAATTGTTGATGTTAACCGACGGGAACCTTTTGTATTGGTAGGTATGAATGTTTTAGAAAATTGTTTTTCCGAGGTTATTACTATTTTACAGCAATTTGCGGAAACTGCCCAATCCTGCCAGCAGAGAATTCTCCGGAGAGAGATAAAAGCATTGGTGCTGAAGCAACAAGTAGAGGTTGCAGGTGGAGAAATCGGCAGTGTGAGGGTAAGTGACCCAACTCCTATAGTAATACCTCCAAAAACTGAAATGCTGGTATTGTGTAGAGCAGCCATTGGTATTAAAGGACGAGATTACCAAGCCTTGGTAGAGCCTGTGTACACTGATAGTAGACCCACAATATTAACGGCTAGAGGAATAGTCGAGGTACACAGGGGAAGAGTGCCCATACGTCTTTTGAATTGTGGAGAGGAAGAGGTCACTTTACCAAGGTACGCTACAATGGCCAAGCTATACACTGTTGACAACAATGCCATCATAGCCATTGGGCCCTTGAATCCGTCATGTCAGGCGGACGACAATGGTTCAAGTGGAGAATTAGAAGATTGGTGTCAGCAGCTGCATATAGGTACAGATTCAACACCTACCCACCAAAAACAAGGGGTGTACCGACTAGTAGAAGAATATGAACGGGTCTTTAGTAAACACCCATTAGACTTCGGACAGATAAAAGGGGTAGAACATACAATTCCTACCGGTAACCACCCACCAATAAAAGAGAGATATAGACCCATACCGCCCGCTCATTATCAATGTGCTAAAGACATGCTGAGGGAGATGAAACAGGCCGGGGTAATAAGAGACAGTTGTAGCCCCTGGGCAGCCCCTCTGGTAATAGTTAAAAAGAAAGACGGAACCATGAGAATGTGCGTAGACTACCGGCAGATTAATCACATTACCCATAAAGACGCCTACCCCTTACCTAGAATTGAAGAGTCACTAGCCGCTTTAAGATCTGCTAACTATTTTTCCACCTTAGACTTAACAAGTGGGTATTGGCAAGTCCCTGTGGCTGAGGAAGATAAAGAGAAGACAGCGTTTACCACCCCAATGGGTCTCTGTGAATTTAATTGCATGCCGTTCGGACTCTGCAACGCACCCGGTACCTTTCAGCGATTGATGGAATGCTGTCTCGGACACAAGAACTTTGAAACCGTCCTTCTGTACCTAGATGATGTAATAGTCTACTCAAAGACTTACGAACAACATCTACAAGACCTGGCAGAAGTGTTCGAAGCCTTATCCCGGTATGGTATGAAGATCAAGCCATCAAAATGTCACCTTCTAAAGCCAAAGGTACAATACCTGGGACACGTTGTAAGTTCAGAAGGAGTAGCACCGGATCCCGAGAAAGTAACCGCAATAAGGGATTGGCCAAGACCTACCAGCGTGAAACAGGTGAGGCAATTCCTGGGACTGGTGGGCTACTATCGTAGATTCATCCAAGGGTTCACCAAGCTAGCAGCACCTCTACAAGACATCCTGATAGGGCAGTCGAAGAAGCCTTCAAATCGCAATCCTCCTTTCCAGTGGAGTGATGAGAGGGAAGATTCTTTTGAAAAGTTGAAGAAGGCATTGACCGGAGAAGAAGTTCTGGCATACCCCGATTACCATCAACCTTTCATCCTTTACACAGATGCCAGTAATGTGGGACTGGGAGCAGTACTATCTCAGAAGCAAGGAGGCAAGGAGAAAGTCATCGCCTTTGCAAGTAGAAAGCTCCGGCCTACTGAAAGAAATCCTGAAAATTACAGCTCCTTCAAGTTAGAACTACTGGCAGTAGTTTGGGCTGTGACTGAGCGTTTCAAACACTACTTGGCAGCTGCAGAATTCACCGTCTATACTGATAACAACCCATTGACCCACCTGGATACAGCCAAGCTAGGTGCGCTGGAACAGCGATGGATAGCCCGGCTGTCTAATTACAACTTCGTGATCAAGTATAGAGCAGGCCGAAAGAATGGAAATGCAGACGCCTTATCCCGGATGCCGCACTTGAGAGACGTGGAAGAAGAACCGGTAGAACTTGAAGAAATTGAACTACCCGCCTTCCATCGTCCCAAGGTAGGACAGTATCAATCCAGTGCCTACCAGAAACATCAACAGGTGAATCTCAACCCATTAGCACACCACAGATGGGCTGACACTCAAGACAGCAATCCAGCTGTGAAGTTGGTGAAAGAACTGCTGACTGAGCAAAGTGCGTATCCCAATGAAAATGCACCGAAAGAGACACATCAACTGTGGAAAGAGAGAGGCAAAATGTTCCTGTACCAAGGAAAGCTGTGCAGAAGATATACCAATCCAAAAACGCATGAGCTAGTATGGCAGATCATTGTGCCTAAACAAGATGTAAAAATGGTCCTAGAAGCTTATCACAATGGTGCTGGTCACTTCGGGTGGAAAAAGCTAGAAGTACTTTTAAGAGAAAGATTCTACTGGGTTGGAATGAGAAGATCAATTGAAGAATGGTGCAGAAACTGTGGTCCGTGCAACCTCAGAAGAAAAGATCTAAAAAACCAAAGAGCACCACTCCAGCCTATAGTTACCAAGCAACCACTTGAGCTCGTAGCAATAGATCACGTGAAATTGACACCAAGCCGGTCCGGCTATGTCTATGCTTTAACCATAGTGGACCATTACTCACGTTTCTTGGTAGTAGTGCCCGTGAAAGATCTCACTGCAAAAACAGCAGCTAAGGCGTTCCAGACATACTTTTGCAGACCCCATGGATATCCGGAACAAGTACTCGCAGACCAAGGTACAGCATTTGAATCAGAGATCTTCAGAGAATTTTGCAATATGTATGGCTGCAAGAAGATCCTTACAACAGCCTATCATCCGCAAACAAATGGCTTATGCGAAAAAATGAACCATATTGTAATCGATCTCTTAAAGACTTTACCAGAGACAGAGAGAAACCTATGGCCAGAGAAATTGCCTGACTTGGTAGAACTCTATAACAATGTCCCGGTAAGCTCCACAAACTGTACCCCAGCTTACCTTATGCGTGCAAGACCTGGCAAGCTACCAATAGATCTAGAAATGGGCATCGTAAAACCTGACGCAGAAGTGCAGGATTCCAACTGGGACTCCCTACGCCAACAACAATATCGCCAAGTGCAAGAATGCGTAGAAAGGAATCTCCAGAAAACTAGAGAAAGACAAGAGCAATACTTCAACCAGAATGCTCTAGCAACCACATTAAAACCTGGTGATCAAGTGCTCAAGAGAAACCGTCGCACTAATAAACTGGACAATCAGTGGGAATCCGTCCCATATACAGTTTTACCAATGAGAGTGAACAATCCTAAAATGTGTCTTATAAGCAAAGATGGTGGATTAACATCAGTACTAGTATCAAGAGACAATCTAAAACTATGTCCAGAGACATTGAAAGAAAAAGAAGTCATTCAACCTGAACCAGAAGTTATTCAACCAGTACCGGTTCAACCTGTTAAAGAAAAAGAAGAAGATGGAGTATATCACACCTATCTAGGAGACTTTCCTAAAACCTGGCCAACCTACAATGGTGCAGTAGTAGTTCCCATGATGGCTTTCTATCAAACACCAGACCCTGTACCACAAGAAGTCCCAAGACAGGAAGAACAAATTCCTAGTAATAATAGTCCTGGACACGGTGGAATTGCCAACCCCACAAATGTGGAATTATCCCTAGCAGAACCAGAAGTACTTACTAGGTATACATCCACTCACACCATCACATTGAGTACACCCAGTACACAAGCGTTACGCAGATCACAGCGTAGTACTCAGGGTCAATTACCAGCAAGATATGCAGACTACCAAATGTAAATAGATATTTCAACCAGAAATATCTGAAAGGAACTTGTTTAGTTGTTAATCAGTAGTTATTAGATGTAACGTTAAAAAGCTCAGTACCTACAGAGACTATTCTGTATGAACTACTTGCATATTCTTGAACTCTTTTCTTCATTTATCAGCCCGGAGGCGGTAAATTAAAGCTCCGGAAAGACTGTTTTTTGAACATTCTTAAATTATTCATAAACTTTGTTGGAAAAATGGACGCTAATTGCAGTGCCTTTCCTAACAAATAAATAGCCCTCAAGGACAGAGCTGTATTAATGGACGCTATTTGAAGTGACTTTTTACAAGACTCTATTTTTTAAACTTGAGTGGTTTTTGTAACTTTTTATTTTTTTTTTAAGACTCTATAAATATTATCTGTTATATCTTATGTTTATTGTCCCACAGTCCCGGAGTACTGTTCTTAACTAAGGGGGAATGTGGCGCCCCTGCGGGTATTAGCCACAGTATAAGATCATAATAGTTGCACTCACTTAGAAAGCCAAGCCACTGCACTACCACCTTTGGCCAGTAGGGGGAGCTCCAGAGACACCAGAGACTTCCCTAGAGATAAAACACTGGTTTGAGGTAAATTTTCAGACAGTTGGAGCCAGGAGCTCAGAGTGACAGGAGCTGCATTGAGTTCCTGAGGACTGACTGACAATTTCCAGGGCCAAGCCATCGGTCTGAGGAGGAGAAAACTGATAAGAGAAACACTTTCAGAATCGGGTAGCATCATTATCTACCCTAGATAAAAAGCGCAGATACGGATACCGGATCCGTGGCTGCATTAGTTATATACAATACAGCAACCGGAAAACGTGAGGTAACAACAAGCTTCACAGGGCCAGACACAGCAACATACTTAGAGTTCAGCAGTACTCCCGGAGGGGGTAAGCAGAGAGAGACAAAGGACTCAAGTTGCCTGTTGAGTGGGACCCAGAGAGGACAGATTTGGGCCGGCAGCGAGTTCACACACGGCAGCAGGGCCACATAGACAGCGCAAGCAGGAGGTAAAGGACCCGGTGGGGCCTGAGCAACTGAACCCCTATTGCAGACTCCGGAGACGGGACTTGTTGTATTATAGTTTGGTTGAAAGTAAACCAGTTAAACCTCATCTGTGCCTCAGCCTCTGATTTAACAGCTACCATCTATCCAGGATTGGGACCATCACCGCTGAGAGAATTTGCTGTGAATCAAGTAAGTGTCTGTGCCCTTAACATCTCCTCACCATACTTCCATCTTCATCCATCATTAACTTTAACATCACCTGTCCAGGGGACCCTACAGCCCTACCCGGAAAAGGGCTATACCATCTCAGCTGCCTCTCACCATCATCCCCTGGCCAGTACAAGGCAGCGGTGGCCATATATAGCCACATTATTCTGGGTGGCGTCACGACAATAACATCTACAAACTTTATAAATTATATAAACTTCTAAATCCCCTGTAAATACCCCCTTTTAGGAGTGTGCCAGCCTGGGGCCACGGCCTGGGTCCAGCCACCAGTGACTCCCCCAAGGAAAGGGACCCTGCGCCGGGTATCCCGGTCCCCTAAGCTGGGCGGCACAAACACATCTGCGGGACAGAGGGCTGTCTACTGTGCTGAGACATGGTGGAGTAAGGTTTACCCGACAAACTACAGGTGTCTGATGGAGGTGCAGGCAGAGATATCATATTGGCTTCATAAAGATGTGCTGCTCTCAATGTCTGACAGTGGTCAATATCAGCAGGCGTGTCCACTTCCAAAACAGGTGACGGCCTGCTAATCACACTGGCTGCTACGGGTTAGCAGGTTTAATGCCTTTGTGATAACAGTTCCCACACTGACAGAGGAGAAACAAGGAGCAGATGCACTTGATGGGGCACTCGTTGGTTGGCCAGGTCCCCTAAGCTTCATTGTAAATCAGTGAGCTTCCCACTGTAACGTATGTTGCATGCCTATTGTATATGTAAGTATTGACACCCCTGCAATTCTGTCAGATAATACTCAGTTTATTCCTGAAAATGATTGCAATCACAAATTCTTTGGTATTATTATCTTCATTTAATTTGTCTTCAATGAAAAAACACGAAAAGAATTGTCCTAAAGCCAAATTGGATATAATTCCACACCAAACATAAAAAAGGGGGTGGACAAAAGTATTGGCACTGTTAGAAAAAATCATGTGATGCTTCTCTAATTTGTGTAATTAACAGCACCTGTAACTTACCTGTGGCACCTAACAGGTGTTGGCAATAACTAAATCACATTTGCAGCCAGTTGACATGGATAGAGTTGACTCAACCTCTGTCCTGTGTACTTGTGTATACTACATTGAGCATGGAGAAAAGAAGACCAAAGAACTGTCTGAGGACTTGAGAAACCAAATTGTGAGGAAGCATGAGCAATCTCAAGGCTAGAAGTCCATCTCCAAAGACCTGAATGTTCCTGTGTCTACCGTGCGCAGTGTCATCAAGAAGTTTAAAGCCCAAGGCACTGTGGCTAACCTCCCTAGATGTGGACGGAAAATAAAAATTGACGAGAGATTTCAATGGAAGATTGTGAGGATGGTGGATAAAGAACATCGACTAACATCCAAACAAGTTCAAGCTGCCCTGCAGTCCGAGGGTACAACAGTGTCAACCCGTACTATCCGTCGGCATTTGAATGAAAAGGGACTGTATGGTAGGATACCCAGGAAGACCCCACTTCTTACTCCGAGACATAAAAAGCCAGGCTGGAGTTTGCCAAAACTTACCTGAAAAAGCCTAAAACGTTTTGGAAGAATGTTCTCTGGTCAGATGAGACAAAAGTAGAGCTTTTTAGGCAAAAGCATCAACATAGAGTTTACAGGAGAAAAAAAGAGGCATTCAAAGAAAAGAACATGGTCCCTACAATCAAACATGGTGGAGGTTCCCTGACGTTTTGGGGTTGCTTTGCTGCCTCTGGCACTGGACTGCTTGACCGTGTGCATGGCATTATGAAGTCAGAAGACTACCAACAAACTTTGCAGCATAATGTAGGGCCCAGTGTGAGAAAGCTGGGTCTCCCTCAGAGGTCATGGGCCTTCCAGCAGGACAATGACCCAAAACACACTTCAAAAAGCACTAGAAAATGGTTTGAGAGAAAGCACTGGAGACTTCTAAGGTGGCCAGCAATGAGTCCAGACCTGAATCCCATAGAACACCTGTGGAGAGATCTAAAAATGGCAGTTGGGAGAAGGCACCCTTCAAATATCAGGGACCTGGAGCAGTTTGCCAAAGAAGAATGGTCTAAAATTCCAGCAGAGCATTGTAAGAAACTCATTGATGGTTACCGGAAGCGGTTGATCGCAGTTATTTTGGCTAAAGGTTGTGCAACCAAGTATTAGACTGAGGGTGCCAATACTTTTGTCTGGCCCATTTCTGGAGTTTTGTGTGAAATAATCAATGTTTTGCTTTTTGCTTCATTCTCTTGTGTTTTTTCATTGAAGACAAATTAAATTAAGATAATAATACCAAAGAATTTGTGATTGCAATCATTTTCAGGAAGAAACGGAGTATTATCTGACAGTATTGCAGGGGTGTACTTTTGGCCAAAACTGTATGTGACAGTTCATGGATGTAATGCTCAAATTTTTTATTTGTTTTCCTCTACTCAGATTTTTGTTACACATTTTGCAAATGACATGAGTTGGGTTATCCTTCATGATCTGAAAAAAGGGTTAGGCTAGGCAAAGCTAAGTGACCATGTGAACTGAAGAACTGCCACTGCTGCTGCATAGAGGCAGAGCAGTGGCTGAGGATGCAGTGCTTAGTGTGGTTGCAGCACTCTGCCTCTGTTGGGGAAGCTGCCACCTAACCTCACAATACAATATTGACGCCTTTGATGTACCTCCTCCTGGCAACGGGGCATTGCACCACTTCTTGGCTTTTGGGCTAATGCAACCTAACCTCGTCAGCTTCATCTTCCTCCTCCACCTCCTCTGCTGAGCTCATCAACTGCATGCCTGTGGGTTGACAGTAAGAGGGATCTAGAACATCATCATCATCCACTGTGTTCTTACACTCCTAACCCTCAGATCCACTCTCTTCCCACCCTGAGTACAAAGTTAAGTATGCGTTCAACTCAGGTATTGGAGACAAATAATCATTAGCTTCATTGTCTCCATCACCACGGGTTAAAGTCTGGTAACGGGGTCTAGATCAGGGCTGGGCAACTCCAGTCCTCGAGGGCCGCACACAGTGCATGTTTTCAGGATTTCCATAGCATTTGACAGTTGGTAATCAAATTACCAACTGTCGAATTGTAAAGAAATCCTGAAAACCTGGACTGTGTGCGGCAATGAGGACTGGAGTTTCCCACCCCTGGTCTAGATTATGCTTGGACCCTGGCCTGAATCTGACTCACAAAGATTTTGGGCATTGTGACCAAAAAATTCCTTTTGTGATCATTAAGATTTTTGAGAGAAAAATAAGCATAGCATGTAAGAAACTGCAGAACAATATAGGACTCTGTAAAACATTTATTATTTGTGTATCAAAAATAATGATAATGAACACATGTGAAAAAGCGGGTATAGCTCAATGGCAGGGCATTAGAATGCTGACCTTGGTTCAACTCCAAGTGCCACCTATAGCTAACTTTTCATCAAGAAATGAGTTTTTGATATCTTAAAAACATAGTTATTTAGAGTAAATAACTCTAAAAACTGAAAAAAAAATCAAGTAGTGTAGAATCTTCTTTATAAATGAACAATAATTCAAAAAGTGAAGCCAAAAAATTGTGTTTAAGTAGCACAAAAATAAAGCTTTTTGAATTGATACAATTAGCACTTTACAAGACTATACAACTGAGAATTGAGTTGTGACCAAAAAATTCCTAAGTATTTTGTGTGCTTTTAGCGATCATTAAGATTTTTGAGAGAAAAATAAGCATAGCAATGTAAGAAACTGGTTTCACCGATTTTCAGGGGTTATAGATATCCAAATTATTATATCCAATATACTACAGGAATATCTCTTAGTAGATAATTTTTATTGCGTATTAAAATTGTCCAGTGTGGACCGTGTAAAGTGTTAAAGTGTTTGACATACACATAACATAGAAATAAACCCTCCCCCCACACCCGAAAACACAAACTCTATTGTATTGGGGAAGAAATGGTGATTCTAAATGTCACCTGAATAGTGCTGAGGTCCCGTGTAATTCCTATTGGTTTGTCTGGATGTAAAGGCTCCAGGCTTAAGCACATAGGTATTAGTCTGTCTGTCACTTTCAGTCACTGTTGGTATATCACAAGCGGAGTCCTTAATTAGCATTTATATACGGTCAGGTCTCCAAAGGATAGGTAACATATAATCATACATTTGACATCCACATGAATACAATAAATGATGTATACATATATATGACCACAGATTATGGTCTTAATAATGCCTGACGCGTTTCGCCTTTCTTATAATTTAAAGGCTCTTCAGGGGCTTATGCATCAAGATATAAGATAGGGTACATCAGATGATGGTTGGGTTCCTTATGATATTCAGGTAGCCCATTTTGTGAGATCTGGTCCCAGGTTGATTTCCTTATCTTAGATGGAGATTGAAAAGATCCTATATGTGTATATGGGAATCTCACGTCCACAGAGAGTTCTTTCTGTAAATATAGGAGAAGCCATGGTTGTCATATCACATGAGGAAGTATCCCCACTGTTAGTAGCTCAAGAAGGAATTCTTGTTGTTATAAGACCACTCCACCATTATAAAAGAGTGAATACTTTCAACTATCCATATTATCCACTGTGTTGATATGTGATCAAAGTACACAATAGTGGACATTGGTGGAAATACCTATGATGTCACTGTATTCCACTTTTTCCAAGAACAGACAGTCAATTTGGCTCTTGTTACGTTTCAAACAAGACGCTCTATAAGGGGAGGAAAGGAAGAGTGTTTTTTTTTTTAAAAAAATGGTGGCAATGTGAATGACAACCAGGAGGGGACAAATAGGGGAAAGAGAGAGGAGGTAGGGAAATATAATTGACCTTATGTATGTTTATGGATTAATAAACATACCCTCCAGATGTTCCAAGGTTCCCCTAGAGTCCGGACCCCTATAGTTTTGAGCTCTGTGGTTCTGAAAAACATATACATGCATATAGTACATGTATATCTCTACATATGTAGGATTACGTTTTAGTTAATGAATTAGAGCACAAATACCTTGTCTGGATGACGTGTCTTTTGTTAAGTGTAGACAGTCTCACTATCAAGTAGAAGTTTGTTGTGATAACAAGTGTCTCCTATTTCCTTCTATACATTAAGATCCCTTGAATTCTGTGTGGGCAACACATTAATAAACCTGTTAATCTCCTTATGTTGCTTTCTTACCCCTACTTTATCCTCCCATATCTCCAAATACCTCTCCTGTGGGGATTCACAGCCTGGTATTCAGCCTCACACAGACATCTGTTGCGCGGTCAGCATCTTCACCTCAAGTGTTAGATGTGAGCCGCCGCCTGGTTGTAGGGTTAATATAGTCCAGCCCTAATCATGGTCTCTTAGTCGCCTCCCAGCGCTCATTAGCATGTGGGCAGTGCATGCGTTCCAGCTGGAACGCACGACTTCGAATCGCGCATGCGTCCGCCTCTCTCCCTAGCGATGCGTCTCCCCGTCAGCTCCGTGTTGATTACATCACACGGTGGGCGGAAGGCAGTAAAGCGCATGCACATGTGTCCTCGGCCCCATGTAAACACTGCAGTAATTCCCTGAGTGATCTGGGAATACGCTTAGCTGGGTGACAGTTACCAAGGGATCAATGAATGTTTGGGATTTGATTATGTGATTTGGGTCCCACATTTAAGGGATATATACAAGAGATTGGGAGGTTTATAAGGAGAAGGGGTATATTTTCAACATACTTTGTTAGATATGGTACAACTAAGGTTAGAGATAGTGGGCATTCCAGATAAGAGGGCTTTGTGTGAAAATCATGTCACACATCTGGATCATACTTCCTCCGTCTAAATGTCGGATCATTTCTTCAATAACCTGGTGACCTCATGTAAGAAGGCTCTATTTTTCATAGATTAGTGGCATGGTATAATCACCATGCATGTTTATAAGTTATCTCCTTTACATCCTTTTGGATCAATGAGAAGGGGCTGGTTTCATATAGGTGCTCTTAGGGATTACTTATTGGACATTGCCTCATGTGTTGGGTTGGATTTCAGGGTGAAAAACATCTCCATCTATAAAATACATCCAAACAGGATGGCAAATTGTAGGGAGTTGGTCCATCTACAGTAAGGTGATGACAGGGAAGAATTTATAGGGATCTTTTAAGGGTATTTTCTTCTTTCTTTTATTTTTATATATATATTATATTATATATTTTTAGTTTTTAGTTCCTCTCTTCAAAAAACGTGTATTAATTGTAGAGAGGCTACTATTGTTTCCTTAGTGGGAAGTAAGGGGGGGATAATATGAAGCATGTATAGGTTTGGATCTCATTTAGTCCCCATGGGGCTACTGTTCTTAGTCTGTGAATCCATCTTGCTTCTTTTTGAAGGATTATTTTGTCCCAATCCCCCCCCCCATTTGGATGGTGTAACTACCTCAATTCCCATAAATGAGACTGAGGTTACATCTCCCTCATGTTCGCTTCTCACTTGTCTTGCTATCGGTTTTATCCTTGTTCTTCCAAATATCCCCCATATGTTCACCGATGCATTTTTTGAATTCCCTTTTTGTTTTCCCTATGTATTCCATACCACAGGTGCATTTACAAAGGTATACCACCCCTGCTGTCTTCCAGTTTGCGAAGTGGCGTATTTTGTACGTTTTTCCGGTATTTCTACTTACAAATTCTTTGCCCTTGCATATATATCTGCAATTTACGCATCTGCCACATCTAAAAGTTCCCGTTTGTCTAGTGTCTAACCAGGTGTTTTTAGTTTTAGGTGGGTTATACATACTATGCACAAGTTGGTCTCTCAAATTCCTGCCTCTCCTATATGTGATGGCTGGGAAGGGGGTAATCAAGTCACTAAGGTCTGGATCAGATCTCAAAATTCTCCAATGTCTGTTGATTATTTCACAGACGTCCTTGGATCTATTATCGAATTTTCCTATGATCCTTAGGGTAGTCGATTCCTTTTTTAATTTCAGAAGGTCCTCTCTTGGGATAGCATCTGCCTTCTTAAAGGCTTCATTCAAAATTGGTTCAGGGTAGCCCCTATCTTCGAATCTTCTTTTTAGATCTTGGGCCTGGATATAGAAGGAGTGGTCTGATGAGCAGTTTCTCTTAATCCTTAGATATTGTCCCTTGGGGATACCTTTTTTCAGGTTTTTTGGATGGTGGCTTTTCCAGTGAAGGAGATCATTGCATGCTGTTTCTTTGCGATACGTTTTCGTTTTTAGACGACCATCGTCACCCCTCATTATGGCGACATCAAGAAAATTTAATTCCACATTTTGGAATTCCGATGTAAATCTCATACCAATATCATTTATATTCAGTTCCTGATAAATCTATTGAAGGATCTTTCATCACCTGACCAAAGGATGAAAATGTCGTCTATGTATCTCCCCCAGAATAAAATCTGGGGGCATCACCAAGTTTTATCAAGGTCCCCCCCAAAAACGATTGTATCTTCCCACCAGCCCAGGAACAGATTAGCATATGAAGGTGCCATGGAACTTCCCATGGCGGTGCCCCTGAGCTGGTGGTAGAATTTCCCATTGAACATGAAGTAATTGTGGGTAAGGATAAATTCAAGGAGGGCCGTTGTAAAATGATTATGTTCCCTGAATTGTGTGTCCCTCATACCTAAGTAATAAGTTACTGCTTCCAGGCCAAAGTTATGGGGAATACTACTATAGAGTGCTTCCACATCTATAGAGGCTAGATTCACCCCCTGGTCTATTGTTATCCCTTCCAATTTTGTTAGGAGATCAGTGGTATCTCTCAGATATGATGGTAGTGCTGTTACATGGCATCTTAGAATCCGATCCAGATAAACACTTGAGTTTTGGGATAAGGAATTTATTCCTGAGACTATCGGACGGCCCTTGAGTGGGTTAAACCCCTTGTGCACTTTTGGAAGAGCGTAAAATACTGGGATCACTGGATGTTTCAAATCCATAAACTTTCACTCGCTTGGACTTAGGATCTTTTTTTGGAAGGCTTCATCTAACAACGTCTTGAGTTCCTTCTTAAATTCTTCCTTTGGATTTCTCTTTAATAGTTTGTAGGTTGTGTTGTCTTTGAGTATGGACATGCATAGTTTTTTATAACCATCGTGATCTAGGATGACCAAGTTGCCTCCTTTGTCCGATGGTTTCAAAATGATGTCTTCCCTCCTCACGAGTCCGTCCAATGCTTCCCGTTCTGATCTATTTAGGTTGGGGAAGTAGTTCGTTTTAGCTTCTCTGAGTTTGTCCAAGTCCTCGCTCACAAGTTGGATAAAGATGTCGATGCTGCTATGTTCAGTAATCGGTGGGGTTTTAGTGCTACGTGGCTTTAGGTCCGTAAAAGGGTCCAGACCATTTTGTAGGTTAGTTTCTCCCATAAGTCCTGTTAGATCTTTATACATGGCTAGGTCTTCTTCTAATATTCCCATTTCCCTACATGTTTTATCATCATGTCTTTTAAAAAACGTTTTCCACTTAAGTTTGCGTGCGAACAAATTAATGTCTTTGATCCATTCAAAAGGGTCATAATTGTTGGTAGGGACATAAGATAGACCTTGTTTAGAACTTTAGCTTCTAATGTGCTCAAAGTGATGTTAGTGAGGTTAATAATCCTAAGGGCGTCTGGTTTCTCCTCTTCCCCTTCTCTTTCGGTCTTTTTATGTTGTCGTGTGGGATTTAACGTGGAGGATTTCCAGGTCTGTTTCGTAGGTCGTATCCTCTCTGTTGTAGTTCCAAAAAAGAAGATGGTAAGGGCAAAGGTGATGGTAAGAGCGAGGGTGTAGGTCTTGAAGGTTGGGGTTGTCCCAGCCTTGGTTCTTCCCATCGTGGTTTTCCCCTCCCTCTTCCTCTTCCCTTATTTTTGGGTTTCCTTGGGCCCCTATCACTGTTGGCCCTTTCTAGTCTAGCTAGTCTTTCGCTAATGGTAGCTAGTTGTCCCTCCCCTTCGGATATTTCACTTTCTGATGTTGAATTATCCGTAGGTGTCTCTTGAGGGGCCGATGGGGGAGGGATTTGTTGGTCCTCCACTAGTGATGGGAATGCTTTTTTCTCCTTAAAATCTGTATAGTACCTGCAAAATTGCTTTTGTTTCCGATCTTTTAAGTTGCTCTGGAATTTTTCTATAATATTTTGAAGTGCTGTTTCTCTTCTCGTGAAGTCCGTCTCAGTTTTATATTTAAGGACTTGTTCAGTTAATAGTTCAAGTTTTTTTGAGGTTTCCTCAAAAATTAGTTTTTCTTCCTTAAGTAGGATTTTCATAAACCTTATTGAGCTATCTATTAACTCTAATTCCCAGGATGCAATCAATTCTGGTGATCGGGTTCTTTTTGCAGGGACTAAATTGATTCTCAGGCCAGAGGGGATTATCCTATTCCTAATATAATTCTCCAAAGAAGTTATTTCCCACCAGGAACATATATTGTCCTTGTAGCAATTTGTCAATGCCTGAAAAGTTGTCTTTATATTTGTACACGTCACCCCTCCTGTACCACCCGTCGGTTCCGAAAAGGCGTCCTGGGCATCAAGTGCCCATTGTTCCCTATTTATTGGACCAGATAGAAACCCAGCCATCTAAAGTTAGTTTATTAGTTTCACCGATTTTCAGGGGTTATAGATATCCAAATTATTATATCCAATATACTACAGGAATATCTCTTAGTAGATAATTTTTATTGCGTATTTAAATTGTCCAGTGTGGACCGTGTAAAGTGTTAAAGTGTTTGACATACACATAACATAGAAATAAACCCTCCCCCCACACCCGAAAACACAAACTCTATTGTATTGGGAAGAAATGGTGATTCTAAATGTCACCTGAACAGTGCTGAGGTCCCGTGTAATTCCTATTGGTTTGTCTGGATGTAAAGGCTCCAGGCTTAAGCCACATAGGTATTAGTCTGTCTGTCACTTTCAGTCACTGTTGGTATATCACAAGCGGAGTTATGTTATCTGTATGTCAAACACTTTAACACTTTACATGGTCTACACTGCACAATTTTAATACGCAATAAAAATGTAAGAAACTGCACAACAATATAGGACACTGTGAAACATTTAATATTTGTGTATCAAACATAATGATAAAAAAATATTGTAAGAAAAGGGAGGTATAGCTCAGTGGCCTCAAGAGGTCATTGGTTCAACTGCGAGTGCACCCTACAAACAAACTTTTCTTTAAGAGATAAGTTCCTAATGTCAATCCAGTTATTTGGAGTAGGTAACTCTAAAAACTGAAATAAATTCAAGTGGTTACAATCTTCCTTATGAATAAAATATAATTGAAAAAAGGAACCAAAAAAATTGTGTTTAAGTAGCATAAACATGAAGCTTTATGAATTAATACAATTAGCATTTTGGAAGACTCTACAACTTAGAATTGAGTTGTGTCCCAAAAATTCCCAAGTACTTTGTGTGCCTATATTTGTTAATAAAAATAATGATAAAAAACACAAATAAAAAATGGGGTATAGTTCAGTGGCAGAATGTTTGAGTGCAGGTCAAGCGGTCCTTGGTTCAAGCCCCTATAGCCAACTTTATATCAAGAGATGAGTTTTTGATTTCTTAACAATATAGTTACAGTTAAAGCAAAGGAAAAATGTCAGAGATATTTCATTTAAGTAGCACAAAAATAAAGCTTTATGAATTGTATCAATTAGCACTTTGGAAGACTCTACAACTGAGAACTGAGTTGTGACCAAAAAAGTCCTAAGTATTTTGTGTGCTTTTCGCGATCATTAAGATTTTTGAGTGAAAAATATGCATACCAGTGTAAGAAACTGCAGAACAATATAGGACACTGTAAAAATTTTAATATTTGAGTATCAAACATAATGCTAAAAAAATATATGAGTAGGGGGGTCTAGCTCAGTGGCAGAGCATTTGCAGATCAAGAAATTCTTTGTTCAACTCTGAGTGCCCCCTGCAGCTCAAATTTCATAAAGAGATAAGTTCCCAATTTCTTAACAATCCAGTTATTTGGGCTAGACAACTCTAAAAACTGACATAAACTCAGGTAGTTACAATCTTCCTTATGAATAAAGTATAATTGAAAAATGGAACCAAAAAATTTCAGAAAAATTGCGTTTAAGTGGAACAAATATAAAGCTTTATGAATTGATAAAATTAGCACTTTGGAAGACTCTACAACTGAGAATTTAATGGTGACCAAAAAATTCCCAAGTACTCTTTGTGCTTTTAGCGATCATTAAGATTTTTGAGAAAAAAAAGCATAGTAGTGTAAGGGTACCTTCACTTGCCGCAATCTCGCCTGGCGATATGAGGTGATTTAACTTGCGTGTGCACGTTTTTCATGGTCTCCTGAGACCGCTGATAGCAGCATTACACGCCGCAATCTTGCCCTGAAAGTAAGGCGATGTATCGCTCTGGAAAGCGCCTCACCTACAGCGGAACCAATCCTGCCTCATTCCATCGCCGCTTCACATGTCGCAATTCCAAAGGCAATGTGGGCATACATGGTCAGCGCTGCGAGGAGATAGGCGTGCCACAGTGGTTTACACTGCGCCCCATACGCGCTCATTGGACAACACAACAGCGTCACGATTGGGCAGCCTGCTCTGGAAGGCTGGCTAATACATGACGCCATTGAAGATGTGTGTGTTGCTGAACGGACAGCTCTTCAAATATGGCGCCCTGTCAACTGACAGCCAATGGGAACACAGTAGCCAACACCAATCATCACAGATGGGGCGTGGACTACAGAACGGTTGAGGCACACCTATGGGAAATTCTAGGCAACGCTGGTTCTATCACTATCGCCCTATCACACACCACAACACGGAAACATCACCTTCATGGTTGCAGCTGATTTCTGAGCACTGTTCAGGAATCAGGCCACGGCCGATAGGCGATTAATCGCCGCGAAATTCCCCAAACACACGCCGCAACTGTGAGGCAATTTCACGGCGATTGCTCCAGGGCAACATATCGCCTTTAGGGTTGCCAGGCGAGATTGCCGCGTGTGAAGGTTTCTTAAGAAACTGTAGAACGATATATGACAATGTAAAATATTTAATATTTATTTCTCAAAAGTAATGATAAATATATACATTAAAAAGGGGGTATAGCTCAGTGTCAGAGCATTTGGCTGCACATCAAGAGGTTCTTGGTTCAACTCCACATTCCCCCTATAGCTAACTCTTCACCAAGAAATGACTTTTTGATTTCTTAACAATATAGTTATTTAGAGTAAATAACTCTAAAAACTAAAAAAAATCAAGTAGTGTAGAATCTTCTTTATAAATTAACTATAATTTCAATATTGTAGCCAAAAATTTCAGAAAATTTCATTTAAGTAGCACAAAAATAAAGCTTTATGAACTGATACAATTAGCACTTTGGAAGACTCTACAACTGAGAATTGAGTTGTGACCAAAAAGCTCCCAAGTACTTTTTTTCCAACAAATCTGTTTTATTGATATATAACACATAAGCAGTAACAATCAATAATGAAGAGTCGTTATATGATCTCATAGACCAGTTGCAGTTAGTCAAAACAGTGAATTAACAGGGAAAGTCCATCGCTGGTATCAATACCAGGGTGTCATATACACAGAATAGAAAGTAATTCTCAAAAAGAAGAGTTAACAAACGGAAACGATCATAACTTCACACCTTCTTGTCGCCCTATACACGTATCAACCCTTGATCCCGTTACCGGGACAAGGAACGAGTAGCTTCCCAACTATAAAGGCCTGAGAAACTTGTAAAGGGACCTATTAGAGAGAGGTCCAACGCACACAAAAGAGAGTATATGAGAGAAAGAATAGAGAAAGAGGGAAAGAGACCAGAAAGGGAAGGGGTGGGGATAAGGTGTAACAGGAGAAGGGCGGTTAGAGAGCAGTAATCCGAGATGTCAGGTTACGGTCAGGTTTCGGATAAAATATATTGTTAGTCAACCCGAAGGAGTACTATAACAAGAGTTCAGCAAATTCAGGGGTTTCTTTAAACATTATCCAACCTGTCCATGTACAATAGAATTTGGAGGTCAGGACACCAGTGTGTGCCGAGAGTCTTTCCATCCTGCATAGGAAGTCCATCTCCTTCACCCATTCAAGGATAGTCTGAGAGGATTGAGATTTCCACTTCCTCGGGATTATGGTCCGCACTGCCGTAAGACAGTGTCGGAGCAGGTCTCTCTTTATGGTTTTGGGAGAGCCCGGTATCATCGAGAGCAGTCCGATTTGTGGAGAACAGGGTATGGCTTCGCCAGTAATGTGTCCATATATCTCAAACACCTTACTCCACAGTCGGGCGATAGCGGTACACTGCCACCAGACATGCAAGAATGATCCAATTTCCGCTCCACATCTCCAACATTGATCCGAAACCATCGGAAAAAACTTGTGAATTGTTTGAGGACATTGATACCACCTGGAGACAAATTTATAATTTGTCTCTTGGTTTTTACATGCCACTGCCATCTTATGTGTGCATTTAAATGGGAAAGACCCCCGGGGCCTGTCCACTCTGTCTGCAGGGAGACTGATATTTAAAATCTCAGACTTGGTGAGATTGACTTTGAAGTTACTCATGCAACCATATAACTCAAACTCCCAAAGGATGGAGGGAAGAGAGACCTTGGGGTTAGAAGCATATAGTAACAGATCGTCCGTGTAAAGTGCTAGTTTGTAGTGCTTCTTACCCTCCTCTATCCCCCACACATCAGGGTTTGACCGCAATGCTGTTGCTAGATGCTCCATGACCAGGGCATGCAAAAGAGGTGAGAGGGGGCACCCCTGTGTAGTGCCATTGCGGATGAAAAATGGGTCCGAAAGGGTCCCATTACAACGGACCCTAGCCGATGGGTCTGTGTATAAGGCTATAATCTTTTGACTATATCGGGGCCCTAGATTGATCTGCTCCAGTGTCTTCTGTAAAAAGGACCAGTCGACTCTGTCGAACGCCTTCTCCGCATCGATCAACAGAGCACACGCAGGGATCTTTTTTTTATGGATGAGAGAGATAATCAGGACAGATTTAAGGGAGTTGTCCCATACCTCTCTTTGCGGAACAAAACTCACTTGATCACCGTCTATCAACCGATGCAGAAAAGGCGAGAGTCTGTTTGCCAAGATCTTAGAGAATAGTTTAAGATCAACATTGATCAGCGAGATCGGCCGATAACTCGAGCATATCTCCAGGGCTTAGGGATGACCGCAATCGTTGCTTCCAATGACTGTCTAGGGAAGGGGTGCCCCTGAGATACATCGTTGAAAACCCTGGTCAGGAAAGGCAACAACTGCAACGAAAAGGTCTGATAAAACCGGTCTGTGAAACCGTCTGGTCTGGGACTTTTATTCCCTGGGGTTGATGCTATTGTCTGCGAGACCTCTTCCTGGGAGAATGGGCTCTCCAACTCGTCCACTATCACAGGGGGAAGGGTGAGCAAGGCTGTTTTGTGTACATATTCTGAGGCGTCTACACATGATGTCCCCATGTCAGCAGACCGGGGGTGGCCCTTGATGTTGTAAAGGTCTGTATAGTACTCTCTGAAGGTCTGCGCTATCGCGTCAGGGTGGTGCACCAATCTGTTTGCGTGGTCCCGGATTGTTGGAATAAATTGATTGCGGATTCTAGGGTGTACACGCCTGGCGAGAGGCCCACCACATTTGTCTGCAAACTCATACATGAAACGGGAAGTACGTTCTCTAAATAAAGCGTAACTTTGATCTAAAAGCTTCCGCAATTCGTCCCGTTTCACGGTTAGTGTCAATAACGTGTCAGGTCTAGAATCCCTCTTGTGTTCCTGCTCAAGGGAGTGGATGTCGGTCAGCACGCCCTCAATCAGCGCTGAGCTTTCTTTTTTCAGTCTCACCCCTTCCCTAATGAATACGCCTCTCACAACACATTTTAAGGCTTCCCACTGAGTGGGGTCTTGTCAGTCGCATGTATTCGTATGAAGTCGGCTATAGTCTATTCAACCCTATCGGCGGTGTCTTTATTGGTCAGAAGGTTGGGATTAAGTCTCCATTGCCATTTCTGTCTCGGTGAGTCTGGCGGAGTTATTGTCAGGAATATCGGTGCATGATCCGATAGCGTCATCGAGCCTATTTCAGCTGTGGGATGCCAATCCAAGAGCTGGTGATGTATGAAGAAGTGATCGATGCGGCTATAGGAGGAGTGAAGCAATGAGAAGTGTGTGTAATCCTTCCCGGTGGGGTGTTGGATACGCCATACATCCACCAACCTACAGGCATACAATGCACGTTTAAAGGACCCCAATTGTTTGAGCGATGTGCCCGACTTACCTGAGGAAGCATCAAGTTTTGCGTCCATTACCAGTTTAAAGTCCCCTCCAAGGATCAGCTTCCCTCTCGAGAATTCGTCTAGACGTCGTAGAATTCGGACGCCCATCGCTGTCTGGCCCTTGTTAGGAAGATAAATGGTAGCTAACGTGAGGACATGGTTATCAATGAGAAGCCGGAGTATCAAATATCTCCCTTGTTCATCTGCCTCAATCTCTTGCACTGTGTGTGCTACTGATTTATGTATCGCTATGCTGACACCTTTAGACCTCGACTCAGGATTAGAGACATGATACCATGACGTATAATATCGGTTGGAGATGGGAGGGAAATGGCCAGTCTTTAGGTGGGTCTCCTGCAGTAGAAGAATGTTGACCCCCATTTTATGCATGCCATATAATATCTGCGCACGTTTTTGCGGCACATTAAACACTCTCACATTCAACGAGGCTAATTTCAGCGGGGCCATGTCTACTGTCACACCAGAGAAGGGGGGATTCCAGTACTGAAGCTCCAGTCTCCAACAAGAGGCAATGTACACATAAAGGGAGTGGGGCAGAAGGGGAGACAGGGACGGGATTAAGAGTAGAGTGTAATGACCAAGTAAGAGGAACAGAAGAGAAGAAAGAATAGAAAATTAGGAAGCCTACTAAAGAGCAGGCAGGTCACCAAGCCTAAGTTGGCGACAATCAGTTGGGAAAAAACACCAATGAGGTGAGTCCAACCGACTTGAGTGTCAAGTCTCCCTAATGGGAGTAAAGAATAACAACAAAACCGAACAGAGCAGTTAAACACGAGGCAGTTCCACCCGTCCGCCAGACCCTCTAATAGCACAGTCTAATAAGAGCCATAGGTCGGCCCATTGCAATTCTCAATAACATTATGAGTAAGAACATGCCCCTCAACCCTCAGTCCCCCTCTCTCCCCCCAAAAAAAGCAAAGCAATTCCCCACCTAAACGTATCAACACAACACTTATATAGGTATGCAAAAGTTTGGCTGTACTCCCAGTATAAGAGACAAGGCCCCGAAAATGCAAATTGATTAACATCCTGTAGATGTTAAGAATTATACCGGGTGGAAGGCCGCAGGATTCCCCATGTGATGAAACTATCAAAAGCTGACCAAGCTCCAGCCAGACGAAAAGTCATTGCTCGGCCAGGCCGTCTCTGGTGGAACCTCTGCGACGGGACCTCTGAGGTAGATATGGAAGCATCCGAGGTCCCCATCTCCCCAGAGAAAGGGATTATGTGGCCAATCAGGAAGTTCAATGTCCGGCAGGCCCAGGCCGCTTGTAAAGGCCGTCAGGTCTTTCAAATCTCGTAGAAGGAAGAGGCCCTGCTGGTTTCCAACCTGGAGCTGAAATGGAAAGCCCCATGAATATGTTAAATCCTTGTCACGTGGCAGGTCCAAGAGGGGTCTGAGGGCACGGCGCTCAGCCAGCGTAGCTCTACAGAGATCTGCTAGGAGGTGAATCTCAGCCCCATCAAAGTCAATAGGGCCTTTCAGACGGGCACTTCTCATAATCTCGTCTTTTAAGCGATACTGGTGCAGCCTACAGATCACGTCACGTGGGTTATTAGGATCCGTAGGCTTAGGGCGGAGCGCTCGATGTACTATATCAAAGATTATAACCGTGTCGGGAGGCCTGTCCAAGATTGAATTGAAGAGGCCCTGAAGAGTCGGTGCGAGATCCGCTGGGCCGGTTGCCTCTGGAAGACCACGGATCCGGATATTTGTGCCTGCGGTTTCGATTTTCGGATCTTCCATTAACTAAAATAAATGGGCCAGCTGTTCTGAGTGTTGGTCCAATGTCGCCTGGAAAGCCTGTTGTGATGCTGCTTGCGCCATCGTGGTAGTCTCTAGGACCACAACACGTTCCGTAACCTGAGACACTTCAGAGCTGAGGTTTTGCATATCTGCCCTGCACAGCGATTCAGGGAGGGATATATAGCCCTCCATGTCCACTTTAGTTGGTATATTACACATACAGGACTGAAGGTCTTTTATCTCATCAAGCATGGCATCCGGCAAAGGGGTCACTCTATTTGGCGCCTGGGCTCCCCCCTCCATAGCTGATAGTGGAGCACTTCCTCCTGCCTGCTGAGAATCTCTAGTGGGGCTAGGGGTCTCCTGTGAGGACGTGTATACCCTCCGCTGTTGTTAGGACCCTTGAGATGAGGACTCAGTCAGAAATTTTTGTATACTCTGCTCCCTGCCCCTTGCAGCTCTATTCCTGGTAGGAGATGAGGACTGATTCCTGGGCTTTGGGCGCATAGCTTAGTGTGATCAGGTCTAACAGCCTCAGGTTCAAACAGGAGCAGTCTGAGGATATGGCACAGGTTCCCTAAGGCAGCTGCTCATACTGTATATGAGGAGGTGGGATGAGGCCAGAGGAGAGCAGATAACAGAGGATCGTAAACACTACTTATCTGGAGCTCCCTGCGCTAGGAGGGAGGTGGTGTGTCTCCAGCTTGTGTCACCTCGTGCAGTCACCTCAGCTTTTCCCTGTGTAGCAGTCCTGAGGTTAGTATGGCTGAATGGGGTCTCCCAGGGAGGGAAGCAGTGTGTAGACAGGCAGTGTTTTCACCTTGTGCAGGAGTGTTTCTCATGCTCACTCAATCCCGGGAGGCAGAGCAGACAGGTGCCGACAATGGAGGTGAGGAGAGGAGAGGAGGGGGCGGTACCTTCTTCTTACTGAGCCGCAGTCATCTTAGCACAGCTCCAGCTCATAGATGCTGCAGGTATTAGGGCCAGAATGTCGCTCCTGCAGTCTCTGTCATCTTCAACAAGGAGCCCCCGGTGATCAGAGGGATCCGGGGACACCGGGGAGCTCGTGGGCACCGCTCTGGGACCGGGTTTCGGGCAGGAAAGCCACCTGCTGCGCAGAGCTCTCAGGCAACAGGTCTGCTCGGCTCCATTGCTAAGCCACTCCCTCCCCAAGTACTTTTTGTGCTTTTAGCGATCATTAAGATTTTTGAGAGCAAAATAAGCATAGTAGTGTAAGAAACTGCGGAACAATATAAGACACTGAAAAACATTTAATATTTCTGTATCAAACAAAATGATAAAAGACATATAAAAAAAGGGGGTATAGTTCAATGGCAGAGCATTTGACAGCAGCTCAAGAGGTCCTGGGTTCAATTCTTAGCGCCCCCTAAAGCCAACTTTTTATCAAGAGATGAGTTTTTGATTTCTTAACAATATAGTTATTCAAAGAAAATAACTCTAAAAATAAAAAAATCAAGTAGTGTAGAAACTTTTTGATAAATGAACTATAATTCAAAAAGCAAAGCCAAAAATTTCAGAAAAATTTTGTTTAAGTAGCATATAATAAAGCTTTATGAATTGATACAATTAGCATTTTGGAAGTCTCTAAACTAAGAATTAAGTTGTGACCAAAACATTTGTAAGTATTTTGTGTGCTTTTAGCGATGATTAAGATTTTTCAAAGAAAAATATGCATTCCAGTGTAAGAAACTGCAGAACAATGTAGGACGCTGTAAAAAATGTAATATTTGTGTATTAAACATAATGAAAACAACACCTTAAGACAAAGGGAGTGTAGCTTAATGGCAGAGCATTTGAGTGCAGATCAAGAGGTCCTTGGTTGAACTCTGAGCGCCCCCTGCAGCTAAGTTTTCATAAAGGAAATTTCTAATTTCTTAACAATCCAGTTATTTGGAGTAGATAACTCTAAAAACTGAAATAACCTCAAGTAGTTAGAATCTTCCTTATAATTAAAGTATAATTGAAAAATGGAAACAAAAAATTTCAGAAAAATTGCATTTAGGTAGCACAAATATAAAGCTTTATGAATTCATACAATTAGCACTTTTGAAGACTCTACAACTGAGAATTGAGTTGTGACTAAACATTTCCAAGTACTCTTTGTGCTTTTAGCGATCATTAAGATTTAGAGAAAAAAAGCATAGTCGTTTAAGAAACTGCAAAAAATATATGACACTGTAAAACATTTAATATTTGTTTCTCAAAAATAATGAAAACAATACATACTAAAAAGGGGTTGTAGCTCAGTGTCAGAGCTTTTGACTGCAGATCAAGAGGTCCTTGGTTCAACTTTACAATAAGAGTTAAGTTCCTAATTTCTTAACAATCCAGTTATTTGGAGTAGATAACTCTAAAAACTGAAATAAACTCAAGTAGTTACAATCTTCCTTATAAATAAAGTATATTTGAAAAATGGAACCAAAACATTTCGGAAAAAATGCATTTTACTAGCACAAACATAAAGCTTCATAATTTGATACAATTAGGTCTTTTGAAGACACTACAACAGAGCATAGTAGTGTAAGAAGCTGCAGAACAAGATATGACACTGTAAAACATTTAATATTTGTTTCTCAAAAATAATGACAAAAATACACATTAAAAAGGAGGTATAGCTCAATGTCAGAGCATTTGACTGCAGATCAAAAGGTGCTTGGTGCAACTCCAAGTGCCCCCTACTGCCAACCTTTCATTAGGAGTTCCTAATTCCTAGTTACTAATTTCTTAACAATCCAGTTATTTGGAGTAGATAACTCTAAAAACTGAAATAAACTCAAGTAGTTACAATCTTGCTTATAAAAAAAGTATACCGTAAGTGAAAAATGGAACCAATTTTTTTTTTTTAAATTGTGTTTAAGTAGCACAAACATGAAGCTTTATGAATTGATACAATTAGCACTTTAGGAAACTCTACAACTGAGAATTGAGTTGTGACCAAAAAACTCTCAAGTACTTTGGTTGCTCTATTTGTGTATCAAATATAATGATAAAAACATTCATACAAGAGAGGGGGTGTAGTGCAATGGCAAAGCATTTGACTGCAAATCAAGAGGTCACTGGTTCAACTCTAAGTACTCACTACAGCCAACTATTTCTCATTTCTTAACAATCCAGTTGTTTAGAGTAGATAACTCTAAAAACTGAAATAAATAACCTCAGTTAGTTAGAATCTTCCTTATAAATAAAGTATAATTGAAAAATCAAAATAAAAAATTTCAGAAAAATTTAGTTTAGGTAGCACAAATATAAAGCATTATGAATTGATACAATTAGCACTTTTGAAGACTCTACAACTGAGAATTGAGTTGTGACCAAAAAATTCCCAAGTACTTTGTGTGCCTATATTTGTGCATCTATTATATAAAACCCGAAGGCCACTTCCGCCCAAAATCCGCTTCCGCTTCCGTGATGGCCTCCCTCCTGTGTCAAACACCGGAACCGGAAGCACCAGACCCACAGAGCCCCAGCCACCGGCCCTGCACAGAGCCCCGTCTGCGCCCACCCACATCCGGCCCACAGCCCTGCTGCCCCATCACCCCCCTGCCTGTCACCATAGCCATCCTCCACTGCCCGCGCTCCCCGCCTGTCACAACACTTCCCCCCGCTGCCCCATCACCCCCCTGCCTGTCACCATAGCCGCCCTCCACTCTCCGGTCACCCCCCCACTCTCCGGTCACCCCCCCCGCCTCTTACCACAGCTCCCTCCAGCCAGCCACGATCTCTATTCATGGGGCTTGAGGACCTCTGATGACGTCACGATGATGGGTGGAGTCACATATCACATGACCCTGACGTCATCAAAGGTCCTGTCCCGATCTCACCTACTCTGCCTATTCATCCCCCTGCGCTGCACACTGACCCACGATCTCCTCACCCCCGCTCTGCCCACCCACCCCCACACTGACCACTGACCCTCACTCTGCCCCTGACCCCCACACTGACCCCCACTCTGACCACCCACCCCCACACTGACCCCCACTCTGCCCCTGACGCCCACTCTGACCACCCACCCCCACACTGACCACTGACCCCCACTCTGCCCCTGACGCCCACTCTGACCACCCACCCCCACACTGACCACTGACCCCCACTCTGCCCCTGACCCCCACTCTGACCACCCACCCCCACACTGACCACTGACCCCCACTCTGCCCCTGACCCCCACTCTGACCACTCACCCCCTCTCTGCCCCCCTCACCCCCACTCTGCCCCTGCTCTGCCCACTGACCCCCACTCTGACCACTGGCCCCCACTCTGCCCACTCACCCCCAAACTCTGCCCACTCACCCCCCTACTCTTCCCCCTGACCCCCTCTCTGCCCCCACCCCCACTCTGCCCACTGACCCCCACTCTGCCCCTGCTCTGCCCACTGACCCCCACTCTGACCACTGGCCCCCACTCTGCCCACTCACCCCCCAACTCTGCCCACTCACCCCCTCTGCCCCCCTACACCCCTGCTCTGCCCACTGACCCCCACTCTGCCCCTGACCCTGCCCACTCACCCCCACTCTGCACACTGACCCCCACTCTGCCACTGCTCTGCCCACTGACCCCCACTCTGACCACTGGCCCCCACTCTGCCCACTCACCCCCAAACTCTGCCCACTCACCCCCCTACTCTTCCCCCTGAACCCCTCTCTGCCCCCCTCACCCCCACTCTGCACACTGACCCCCACTCTGCCCCTGCTCTGCCCACTGACCCCCACTCTGACCACTGGCCCCCACTCTGCCCACTCACCCCCAAACTCTTCCCCTGAACCCCTCTCTGCCCCCCTCACCCCCACTCTGCACACTGACCCCCACTCTGCCCCTGCTCTGCCCACTGACCCCCACTCAGACCACTGGCCCCCACTCTGCCCACTCACCCCCAAACTCTGCCCACTCACCCCCCTACTCTTCCCCCTGAACCCCTCTCTGCCCCCTCACCCCCACTCTGCACACTGACCCTCTCTCTGCCCCTGACCCTGCTCTGCCCACTCACCCCCACTCTGACCACTGACCCTCACTCTGCCCACTCACCCCCAAACTCTGCCCACTCACCCCCCTACTCTTCCCCCTGAACCCCTCTCTGCCCCCCTCACCCCCACTCTGCACACTGACCCCCACTCTGCCCCTGCTCTGCCCACTGACCCCCACTCTGACCACTGGCCCCCACTCTGCCCACTCACCCCCAAACTCTGCCCACTCACCCCCCTACTCTTCCCCCTGAACCCCTCTCTGCCCCCTCACCCCCACTCTGCACACTGACCCTCTCTCTGCCCCTGACCCTGCTCTGCCCACTCACCCCCACTCTGACCACTGACCCTCACTCTGCCCACTCACCCCAAACTCTGCCCACTCACCCCCCTACTCTTCCCCCTGACCCCCTCTTTGCCCCCTCACCCCCACTCTGCACACTGACCCCCACTCTGCCCCTGACCCTGCTCTGCCCACCCACCCCCACTCTGACCATTGACCCCCACTCTGACCCTGCCCACTCACCCCCACTCTGACCACTGACCCCTACTCTGCCCACTCACCCCCCAACTCTGCCCACTCACCCCCCAACTCTGCCCACTCACCCCCCAACTCTGCCCACTCACCCCCTCTGCCCCCCTCACCCCCACTCTGCCCCTGCTCTGCCCACTGACCCCACTCTGACCACTGACCCCCACTCTGACCACTCACCCCCAAACTCTGCCCACTCACCCCCTCTCTGCCCCCTCACCCACATTCTGCCCACTCACCCCCTCTCTGCTCACTCACCCCCTCTCTGTCCACTCACCCACCATTATGCCCACTGACCATGCTCTGCCCACTCACCCTGCTCGCCCCATTGACCCCTCACACTGGCCACTCATCCTGCTCTGCCTACTCACCCCCCACTGACCCCTCACACTGACCCTGCTCTGCCCACTGACCCCTCACTGACCCTGCTCTGCCCACTCACCCTGCTCAGCCCACTGACCCCTCACACTGCCCACTGACCCTCCTCTGCCCACTGAACATGCTCTGCCCACTGACCCCTCAATGCCCACTCACCCTGCTCTGCCCACTGACCCCTCACACACCCCACTGACCCTGCTCTGCCCACTCACCCCTCACACTGACCCTGCTCTGCCCACTGACCCCTCACACTGCCCACTGACCCCTCACACTGCCCACTCACGCCTCACACTGCCCACTGAACATGCTATGCCCACTTACCCCTCACACTGCCCACTGACCATGCTCTGGCCACTGACCCCTCACACTGCCTACTGACCCTGCTCTGCTCATTTACTCCCGCTCTGCCCACTCACCCCCGCTCTGCCCACTCGCCCCTCCTTTTACCACTCACCCTGGCCTGCCCACTGACCACCCTCTGTTCACTCACCCCCCGCTCTGCCCTTTCACCATGCCCACTGACCCCTGCTCTGCCAACTGACCGTGCCCACTCACCCATGCTCTACCCACTCACCCTTCTCTGCCCACTCACTGTGCCCACTGACCGCCGCTCTGCCCACTAACCCCTGTTCTGCCCACTGACTGTGCCCAATAACCCTTGCTATGCCCACTAAACCCTGCTCTGCCCACTCACCCCCGCTCTGCCCGCTGACCCCTGCTCTGCTCACTGACTGTGCCCACTCACCCCTGCTCTGCCCACTCACCCCTGCTCTACCCACTGATTTTTCCCACTAACCCCTGCTGTGCCTACTGACTGTGCCCACTGACCCCTGCTCTGCCCAATCACTCTGCCCATTAACCCCTGCTCTGACCACTGACCCCCGCTATGACCCTGCTCTGACCACTGATGCCCCAATCCTGCTCACTGACCATGCTCTGCCCATTCACCCCCCACTCTGCCCACTCACCCCCGCTCTGCCCTCTGACCCTGCTCTGCCTACCTACCCCCCCCCCCCCCTCTGGCTACTGACCATGCCCACTGACCCCAGCTCTGCCCACAGACCCCAGCTCTGCCTACTGACCCTGCTCTGACTACTGATTATGCCCACTGACCCCTGCTCTGCCCAATGACTCTGCCCACTAACCCCTGCTCTTCCCACTCATCCCCCACTCTGCCCACTGACCCCCGCTTTGCCCACTCACCCCCAGCAGATCCGTTTCCCAGCCAATGACAGCTCCTGTCCTGCCACCTACAAGACGGGTGGAGCGAGCCGCCGCAGGGTAAGTATCCTCACTGAGGTTTTTTTATTTTTATTATCACCATGAAGGGGAGGGGGGTGTGCAGCCCCAGAGGGAGGGCGGCCGCAGAGACTGGAGGCCCAGAGGGACGGGTGCCGCGGGGAGCGGAAGGGGTCAGGAGGAGCGCCTCCATCCTGCCCCCCCTATCCATCCTGCCCCCCCTATCCATCCTGCCCCCCAACACCATCCTGCCCCCCCGACTCCATCCCGCACCCCCACCACCATCCTCACCCCCCGCCAACATCCTGCCCCGCCCCCTACATCCTCCCCCCTCCCCCACCACCATCCTGCCCTGCCATCTCCATCCTGCCCTGCCGCCTCCATCCTGCCCTGCCTTCTCCATCCTGCCTCGCTCTGTCCATCCTGCGCCACTCACCTCCATCCTGCCCCTCCGTCTCCATCCTGCCCCTCCGTCTCCATCCTGCCCCTCCGTCTCCATCCTGCCCTCCGTCTCCATCCTGCCCCGCCCCCTCCATCCTGCCCCGCCGCCTCCATCCTGCTCCGCCCCCTCCATCCTGCTCCGCCCCCTCCATCCTGCTCCGCCCCCTCCATCCTGCTCCGCCCCCTCCATCCTGCTCCGCCACCCCATCCTGCTCCGCAACCCACCATCCTGCCCCCTTGCACCTTCCTGCCCCCCTTGCACCTTCCTGCCCCGCTCGCTCCATCCTGCCCCGCTCGCTCCATCCTGCCCCGCTCGCTCCATCCTGCCCCGCTCGCTCCATCCTGCCCCGCTCGCTCCATCCTGCCCCGCTCGCTCCATCCTGCCCCGCTCGCTCCATCCTGCCCCGCTCGCTCCATCCTGCCCTGCTCGCTCCATCCTCACCCCCGCTGTTCTAGCTCCCCCGCCTCCATCCTGCCCTCACGCTTACTCATCCTGCCCCGCTTGCTCCATTCTGCTCATCTGCCTCCATCCTGCTCCTCCCGCTCCATCCTGCTCAATCCTGCCCCTTCGGCTTCATCCTGCTCCTCCGCCTCCATCCTGCCCCGCTCAATCCATCCTGCCCCCCGCTCTTCTTGCTCCCCCGCCTCCATCCTGCCCCGCTCGCTCCATCCTGCCCCCCCGCCTCCATCCTGTTGCCCCGCCTCCATCCTGTTGCCCCGCCTCCATACTCTTTCCCCACTCGCTCCATTCTGCCCCCCCAACACAATCCTGCCCCCCCTCACCTCCTCAGCTGATTGCTTGCCCAGGCAACTACAGGTCCTAAAGGCCTGTAGGACCTACAAGGCGGAGGCGGAGCGAGCCGCCGGACAGGTGAGTATCCTCACTGAGGATTTTTTTATTTTTACTGTGGACGACCGGGGGCCAGGAGGAGTGGGGGACCGCGGTCACCCCAGTATTGCCATATACCAGAGTGCTGCTATACATGTGCTATAATGTACTGCCATATACCATAGTGCTGCTATACATGTACTGTAATGTACCGCCATATACCATAGCACTGCTATACATGTACTGTAATGTACCGCCATATACCATAGTGCTGCTATACATGTGCTATAATGTACCACCATATACTATAGTGCTGCTATACATGTACTGTAATGTACCGCCATATACTATAGTGCTGCTATACATTTACTATAATCTACCGCCATATACTATAGTGCTGCTATACATGTGCTCTAATTACCACCATATACCATCGTACTGCTATATATATATATCTTATATATAAAAACCGAAGGCCACTTTCCGCCAATCCGCTCAACTTCCGTGATGGCCTGCGCCCTGTGTCAAAGACCGGAACCGGAAGTACCAGACCCACGAGCGGTGAGCGCATAGCGCTCACCGCGAGCCGCTGACAAAATGCCACAGCGCCTCGCCGTGGGCGCTAAAGCGCCACCACTCCCCGTTATCCCGCCACCGGCCCTGCACAGAGCCCCGTCTGCGCCCACCCACATCCGGCCCACAGCCCTGCTGCTCACCGCCCACTCTCCATCAGGGACCGCCATCCCGCCACTGGCTCCGCACACAGCCTGCTGTGCGCCCACCAACATGCGGGAACCGGCCCGGACCGGCCCACACTCCGGTGTGCGGCCTCCGCCGGCACCGCTCCCAGTCCTGCCACTCTCTCCACACACCCGGTGACTCTCCTCCATCACGGAGCTAGCCCCGCCCGCACTGCGGGGCCGGCCTCCGGAACCGCCGCCAGCCTTGCCGCTGACCGCCAACAGCCCAGTGAGTGTTCAGCCCTCCAGCCTCCGTTATCCTCTGCCCCCCCAGCCTCCGCTCTCCTCTGCCCCCCCAGCCTCCGCTCTCCTCTGCCCCCCCAGCCTCCGCTCTCCTCTGCCCCCCCAGCCTCCGCTCTCCTCTGCCCCCCCAGCTTCCGCTCTCTCTCTGCCCCCCCCAGCCTCCGCTCTCCTCTGCCCCCCCCAGCCTCCGCTCTCCTCTGCCCCCCCCAGCCTCCGCTCTCCTCTGCCCCCCCCAGCCTCCGCTCTCCTCTGACCCCCCAGCCTCCGCTCTCCTCTGACCCCCCAGCCTCCGCTCTCCTCTGACCCCCCAGCCTCCGCTCTCCGCCCCCTCGCTCCTCGACCCCCCAGCCTCCGCTCTCCTCTGACCCCCCAGCCTCCGCTCTCCTCTGACCCCCCAGCCTCCGCTCTCCTCTGACCCCCCCAGCCTCCGCTCTCCTCTGACCCCCCAGCCTCCGCTCTCCTCTGACCCCCCAGCCTCCGCTCTCCTCTGACCCCCCCAGCCTCCGCTCTCCTCTGACCCCCCCAGCCTCCGCTCTCCTCTGACCCCCCCAGCCTCTGCTCTCCTCTGCCCCCCCAGCCTCTCTCTCCCTCTGCCCCCCCAGCCTCTGCTCTCCTCTGCCCCCCCAGCACTCGCTCTCCTCTGCCCCCCCAGCCTCTGCTCTCCTCTGCCCCCCAGCCTCCGCTCTCCTCTGCCCCCCAGCCTCTCCTCTGCCCCCCAGCCTTCCCCCTCCTCTGCCCCCCCAGCCTCCGCTCTCCTCTGCCCCCCAGCCTCCGCTCTCCTCTGCCCACCCCCAGCCCACCCTCCGCTCTCCTCTGCCCCCCCAGCCTCCGCTCTCCTCTGCCCCCCCAGCCTCCGCTCTCTTGCCCCTGCCCCCCCCCCCCAGCCTCCGCTCTCCTCTGCCCCCCCAGCCTCCGCTCTCCTCTGCCCCCCCAGCCTCCGCTCTCCTCTGCCCCCCCAGCCTCCGCTCCTCTGCCTCGCCCCCTCGCCCCCAGCCTCGCTCTCTGCCCCCCCAGCCTCCGCTCTCCTCTGCCCCCCCAGCCCTCCGCTCCTCCTCTGCCCCCCCAGCCTCCGCTCTCCTCTGCCCCCCCAGCCTCTGCTCTCCTCTGCCCCCCCAGCCTCCGCTCTCCTCTGCCCCCCAGCCTCCGCCCCCTCCCTCCTCTGACCCCTCCCTCCTCTAACCCCTCCAGTTTCTGCCTCCTCTGCCTCCTCCCTCCTTTCCCCCTCCAGCCTCTGCCCCCTCCAGCCTGTGCTGCACTCACTGCTGACCACTGAGCCACCGCACTCTCTGCTGACCACTGAGCCACCGCACTCACTGCTGACCACTGAGCCACCGCACTCACTGCTGACCACTGAGCCACCGCACTCACTGCTGACCACTGAGCCACCGCACTCACTGCTGACCACTGAGCCACCGCACTCACTGCTGACCACTGAGCCACCGCACTCACTGCTGACCACTGAGCCACCGCACTCACTGCTGACCACTGAGCCACCGCACTCACTGCTGACCACTGAGCCACCGCACTCACTGCTGACCACTGAGCCACCGCACTCACTGCTGACCACTGAGCCACCGCACTCACTGCTGACCACTGAGCCACCGCACTCACTGCTGACCACTGAGCCACCGCACTCACTGCTGACCACTGAGCCACCGCACTCACTGCTGACCACTGAGCCACCGCACTCACTGCTAACCACTGAGCCACCGCACTCACTGCTGACCACTGAGCCACCGTATACTCTGCTAACCACTGAGCCGCCTGTATACACACAATTAATTTCACAGCACTCCCCTATTACTAAATAAACTCTATATAGATTCTAGACTACCCGATTCTTTAGAATCGGGCCACCATCTAGTCAAACATAATGACAAAAATAATCATAATAGAAAGGGAGTATAACTCAGTGGCAGAGCATTTAACTGCAGATCTAGAGGTTCTTGGTTTAACTTTGAGTGCCCCCTACTGCTAACTTTTCATTAAGAGATAAGTTTCTAATTTCTTAACAATCCATTTATTTGGACTAGATAACTCTAAAAACTGAAATAAACTCAAGCAGTTACAATCTTCCTTATTAATAAAGTATAATTGAAAAATGGAATAAAACAATTTCAGAAAAACTGCGTTTAAGTAACACAAACATAAAGCGTTATGAATTGATACAATTAGCACTTTGGAAGACTCTACAACTGAGAATTGAGTTGTGACCAAAAAATTCCCAAGTACTCTTTGTGCTTTTAGCGATCATTAAGAAAATGATAGAGCGGCTAAACTCCTAGCCAGACGTATAAAAAAAACGGTCAGTGCGGACAATGATATCTGCCATGAAAAATTCGAATGGAGAGTTGGTGAGAAACCCTGAGGAAATTGCTGAAGTGTTTGCGCAGTATTATGCTGGGCTGTATAATCCGCGGGATGACGACTGGACTCCCCAACCCTCCTCCAGCTACAGACAAGAGTACTTAGGTGCCTTGGACCTCCCCTCGGTATCTTCGGCTTGTTTAGACGAGCTGAATCTTCCGTTCACCTTGCCTGAGGTCATTAAGGTCATAACCACCTTAAATCTAACTCGTTATTTAACTTACTCAAAATCCATGTTAATGAGCGGTGGCTATATTCGTTAGTCACCAAGGCAGGCTCTCTTCCTCATAATATCACGCCTTAATAGGCATGATCTTGAATACAGAATCTAATCCGCGCCTCCCCGCTCTCCACTGTGCTGGTGGGGCTGCAATGCGAATCGCGTCATTTCCGGCATCGGGTGATGTGTGTACAGCCGCACTGCTCTGTTAGCTTCAAGCTGCAATAACCTCAAGTAGTTACAATCTTCATTATAAATAGAGATGAGCGATGTTCAATTAGAATTGTTCGCCAATGTTCAATTCAACCCGTTGTGGGCTATGTTCGAGTCATTCAACAAATGTGAACAATTTTTTAAAAATCCGGTAATTCGAGGTTATGTTCGATAATGGTTCGTTGACCCAAAGCGTTACTGACTTTTCACAGTAATGCTTTTGTTCAACGTTATAATGAGTTTCAGTGTCTAGGAATACTGGACGGGACGGGGGGGTTAGGGAGATATCTGCAGTCAAATAAAGCAGACCTTCATTTTTTTTTCCTTCCCGCACTCACTGCAGGCCGGCGGCATTTCCTCTGAGCTGACACTGCCGTATGTCTGGCAAGCTGACTTCTGGGACTGCGGGCAGCATGGAGAAGAAGATCTTTGAGAAGGGGACACGGCTGCACAGCAGGTGAGTGGTTGGTGTACTCTGTATAGATGTGTGTACCTGCACAGGGCTGGTAATGGTGCATTGCACTGGGCTGGTGATGAATGATGCCACTGGCCTGGTACTGGTGCCCTGGGCTGGTACTGGTGCACTGACCTGGTACTGGTGCACTGACCTGGTGCACTGTGCTAGTACTGCTGCACTGGGCTGGAACTGGAGCCCTGGGCCGGTACTGGTGCACTGGGCTGGTACTGGTGCACTGGCCTGTTACTGATGCCCTGGGCTGGTGATGGTGCACTGGGCTGGTACTCGTGGACTGGACTGGTACTGGTTCACTGGGCTGGTACTGGTGCACTGAGCTGGTGCACTGGGCTGGTATTGGTGCACTGGGCTGGTACTGGTGCACTGGGCTGTGTGAGAATCATGTGGGATTAGTGGATGAGGGCAGGTATATCTCGCCCATATATCTGTCCTATGTGACCTAGCCCGGTCAGTATCACCTGACTACTAATGAATTAATGGGAGGAGGTAGGCGGTTGTAAAAGGAAGCTAGGAAGTCAGGTGTGTGTCTCAGCCTGAGAACACAGAAAGTCTGTCTGTGTATGAGACTCATGTGAGTTGAAGCATTGCTCAGTGTTTATGTGGTTTGGCTGGAAGGGAGAAGCCCTCCAGTCTGCAGTTAGGATTTCATCCTGTATAGTTAGAGCCGGACAGGCAAGGATTTATTTTGTTGCTGGTTTTTTTTGCTTTCTGTTTTTGCTTTCACTTGAATAAATCTGACCCACTGTCAGTTGCACCGAGATCTCTGCTGTCCGCCTTAGTTGAATGCAAAAACTACGTGCCCTTTAACCCAGCAAATGCGATCCCGAGCGTGTTATCACATTTTGGTGGAGAATGCGGGCAGCACGTTAAAAGCGCCAAAATGGATGATGTGGTGAAAGCGCTGGTACAATCCACAGTTGTGCAGCAGAAAGCTAATCGCTTAATGATAGCACAGCTGAAGGAACTGGTGGAGACGACAGCTAGAGACCGCCAACTTCTACAGCAGGTGGCGCAGCACCTGGCGAATGTACCGGAGGTTAATCCGGAGGCCGACCAGAGGGTGATTCATGTGAGTCGGTACTGGCAGAAAGTGACTATAGAGGATGATGTTGAAGCGTACCTGACCACGTTTGAACGGACAGCGGAGTGGGAAAAGTGGCCAAAGGCATGATGGGCCGACTTGCTTGCTCCGTTTCTTGCCAGTGAGGCCCAAAAGGCTAACTTTGATCTGGAGCCTGAAGCAGAGCAGGACTTTGATAAACTAAAAGCCGAGAGTTAGGAGTGACGATGGCCGTACGAGCACAGGGAGTTAAAAAATGGACTTGTCAGCCCGATAAACCACCACGGTCCCAGATGTTCGACCTTATCCACCTGACTAAGAAATGGCTACAACCGGAGGTTCTGACGGCGCCAGAGTTGTCCTGGACAAGTACCTAAGAACTCTCCCGCCAGCCCTGAGAAAATGGGTAAGCCATGGAAACCCCACGATGGCAGATCAGCTGGTGGATCTAGTGGAGGGTTACTCCGTGGCGGAAGGACTCCTGAACGATGCTACACATCCTCCCTCTTCCCCCTCTCCACAAGGATCTGGTAAAACTGTTCCAGGGTCTAGGGACCAGGAGGTTGGCCACATTGCTGCAAACTGTCCAGTAACTGCTGATCCAATGCAGTGCGATGTCACAAACTTTGAAAAAGCATGGCTATGGTTGCACGGGTAGTGTGTGTTGCTGCATGTCAAGGCGATATGGAAAAACACCAGTGTGACTTGTCCGTTGATGGCAAAAATGTTGTTACGCTTTAGATTTGGGGAGTGTGGTGACGCTGGTAAAGGTGAGTCTGGTGTCAGTCCTGACTGGTCCGGCAGATAAATTTTCTGTGACGTGTATTCAAGGAGACACCTGCTTGTACCTCACAACTGTGTCTGCATTACTACTCCCTATGGGTCTGTGCATCATAAGGTGGGACTAATCCCAGCATTATTGCATGATGTCATTCTGGGCAGGGATTTTCCCCACTTTTGGCAGTTGTGGGAGAACCAGTTGGTACCCGGGGTAGCAGCACAGGTGACTCTTCTCCAACGCCTCGTGTGGGCCCGGAGCCACTGGAGGATGCCCCACAAGAGGATTCCGGGGAGGAATCCACTGAAAACGACCTTCCGTTCCCATTTTCAGTTATGGCTGGCGATTCCGATGAACCTAGGGCAGAGGCAGAGGCTGGAGGCCGTCCACCTCCCCAATTGCTGGCTTCAGAAGTCCAGAAAGATGACTTCCAAAGTGAGCAAATGTGAGATCTTACCCTTTCTCAGGCTAGAAAAAATGTAAAAGGGTAAGGGTACAGGTGGATGCAGGTACTAGGCTGGCTTACCCTTACATGGCCCTGGAGAATAACTTTCTCTATCAATAGAGAAAAAGGGGGAAGACACGGTACAACGATTGGTCATGCCAAAATCCTACAGGCGGAGAGTGCTGGACCTAGCACATGGACACTTGATGGAAGATCACCTGGGGGTCCAAAAAACCACTGAAAGGATATTACACTGTTTTGTTTTAACCAGGCATGCATCACAATATTCGCACATATTGCGAGTCTTGTCCTGACTGACAAATCTCTGCGCCCAGGCCTCGCTTTTGTAGCCCCTTGGTATCCCTACCTATAATTGAGATCCCGTTTGAGAGGATTGGGATGGATTTGATTGGGCCCCTCCCCAGGTCTGCACGTGGACACCAGCACATCTTTGTCATATTGGATTATACCACTCATTACCCGGTTGCCATACCTTTGCGTAACACGGCCACCAAGACTATTGCCAAGGAGCTGGTGCATGTGTTCAGTCGAGTCGGCATCCTGAAACAAATACTCACAGACCAGGGGACCCCCTTTATGTCAAATGTAATGAAAGAGCTCTTCAGGCTGTTACAGATAGCACAGTTACGCACCTCCGTGTATCACCCTCAAACAGATGGACTGGTCGAGCGGTTCAACAAAACCTTGAAACAGATGCTATGAAAGGCGATAGACAAGGATGGGAAGAACTGGGACTACTTACTGCCGTATTTGCTTTTTGCCATCAGGGTGGTACCTCAGTCTTCTACCGGGTTCTCGTCTTTCGAGCTTCTGTTGGACGTCACTAAAGAAACCTGAGAGGGACAGGTCACACTGTTCAAAAGCGTAATAGACCATGTAACCCAAATTCAGGACCGTATTGCGACCATTATGCCCATTGTTAAAGAGCATTTGATACAGGCTCAAGGAGCATAGAAAAGGATTTATGATAAGGGGACGAAGGTCTGTACTTTTGCACCCGGAGATAGGGTGTTAATCTTGGTCCACATGGTGGAAAGTAAATTCCTGGCAAAGTGGCAAGGCCCCTTTGAAATTATGGAACGGGTGGGTGAGGTAAATTACAAAGTGTACCAGGCTGGTAAAAGGAAGCCTTAACAGATTTATCATGTGAATCTGATAAAACACTGGAAGGACCAACCGGCTCTGTCAGTGGGTCTGGCCCTTCCGGTCTGCATGCAGTCCATTCCGGAGATTGCGGAGACGCTTTAGGAGCGGCAAAACACAGATGTCAAGCAGTTTGTATTAAACAACCAAAAGTTTTTCTCCGAGAAACCCAGGCAGACCCGCTTATTAAACATGATATCATAACAGAACCAGGCATAACAGTTCAGGTAAAGCCCTACAGAATCCTGGAAGCTTGGCGGGAAGCCGTCTCCCGAGAAGTGAAGGCGATGTTAGAGTTAGGAGTAATTGAGGAATCGCTTGGTCGAGCCCAATTGTATTCATTCCTAAATCAGACGGCACCATTCGATTCTGCAATGACTTCAGGAAACTGAATGCGGTCTCCAAATTTGATGCCTACCCTATGCCACAGGTCGATGAATTAATAGATCGGATTGGAAAAGCCCAGTATATCACGACCTTAGACTTAACAAAGGGGTATTGGCAGACCCCTCTGAAGGAGACAGCTAAAGAGAAACCTGCGTTTTCTACACCGGATGGTTTATTCCAGTATGTGCATATGCCATTTAGACTTCACGGGGTGCCCGCGACATTCCAGAGAAAGATGGACCAATTCCTGAGGCCACATAGGCAGTACGCTTCTGCCTATTTGGATGATATTGTAATATACAGCCTGGACTGGGAGACATACCTCAGGAAAGTTCAAGTAGTGATTCAGGACCTGCGGGAGGCAGGTTTAACGGCAAAACCCAAGAAATGTCATATCGGGCTAGAACAGTGTTTCTCAACTCTAGTCCTCGGGACCCACCAACAGGTCGTGTTTTGTGATTTTCTTAGTATTGCACAGGTGATCGTTTAATAACCTGCACAGGGGATAATTCCAACACCTGTGCAATACTAAGGAAATCCTGAAAACATGACCTGTTGGTGGGTCCTGAGGACTGGAGGTGAGAAACAATGGGCTAGAAGAAGCCCGGTATTCGGGATACATAATTGGAAGGGGAATCGTTAAGCCCCAGATTGACAAGACACAAGCCATTCAGAATTGGCCGCAACCAGTCAACAAGAAGTAGGTGAGAGCTTTTTTGGGAATTCCTGTCTATTACCGACGGTTCATTCCCAATTTTCCAGCCATCGCTGTCCCCCTGACGGATCTTACCAAAGGGAAAAACTCTGTCATGAGTAAATGGACCTCAGCAGCTTACGAAGTAGTGGCCTAACTACCGGCATAGCAGCCGTAGCAGTCGCTTTGGGGCCCGGCACTTGTGGGGGGCCCGGACCCAGCGCCGCTACGCAGCCGCTGCTATACCGGCAGCTGCGCCTGCGATACATACAGGGGCGGACTGGCCCGGCGGGCCCCGACACTTTGGGGCCACGCCCACTAAGTCCCGTTCCCATACCCCCCTGGGTGCTGTAGGGGGGGGCTCGGACGGAAAGGGGGGCCCGGGGGGCCCATTGGTCCCCTGAGCGCCCCCACATGTCATACAAGGGGGCCCCTGACCGCTGCCCCCACACGCTATCCTCGGGGCCCCCTGACCGCTGCCTCCATTACTGCTGCGTCCCCCCGGCCGCTCTCCATTACCGGCGGGCAGTCGCGCTGATCTGCCTGTCATGTGGGCTGTAGCCGGCGCCGCTCTATTTCCTGTATCGCCGGCTACAGCGTCACACTACATGACAGGCTGTGGCTGCGATCAGCGCGACTGCCTGCTGCAGGTAATGGAGAGCGGGGGGCCTGTATATACCCACCAGGGGCCTGTATACCACCACCAGGGGCTCTGTATACTACCACCAGGGGCCTGTATATACCCACCAGGGGCTCTGTATACTACCACCAGGGGCCTGTATATACCCACCAGGGGCTCTGTATACTACCACCAGGGGCCTGTATATACCCACCAGGGGCTCTGTATACTACCACCAGGGGCCTGTATATACCCACCAGGGGCTCTGTATACTACCACCAGGGGCCTGTATATACCCACCAGGGGCTCTGTATACTACCACCAGGGGCTCTGTATACTACCACCAGGGGCTCTGTATACTACCACCAGGGGCTCGGTATACTACCACCAGGGGCCTGTATATACCCACCAGGGGCTCTGTATACTACCACCAGGGGCCTGTATATACCCACCAGGGGCTCTGTATACTACCACCAGGGGCCTGTATATACCCACCAGGGGCTCTGTATACTACCACCAGGGGCTCTGTATACTACCACCAGGGGCCTGTATATAACCACCAGGGGCTCTGTATACTACCACCAGGGGCCTGTATATACCCACCAGGGGCTCTGTATACTACCACCAGGGGCTCAGTATACTACCACCAGGGGCCTGTATATACCCACCAGGGGCTCTGTATACTACCACCAGGGGCTCTGTATACTACCACCAGGGGCCTGTATATACCCACCAGGGGCTCTGTATACTACCACCAGGGGCCTGTATATACCCACCAGGGGCTCTGTATACTACCACCAGGGGCCTGTATATACCCGGGCTCTGTATACTACCACCAGGGGCTCTGTATACTACCACCAGGGGCCTGTATATACCCACCAGGGGCTCTGTATACTACCACCAGGGGCCTGTATATACCCACCAGGGGCTCTGTATACTACCACCAGGGGCTCTGTATACTACCACCAGGGGCTCTGTATACTACCACCAGGGGCTCTGTATACTACCACCAGGGGCCTGTATATACCACCACCAGGGGCCTGTATACCACCACCAGGGGCTCTGTATACTACCACCAGGGGCCTGTATATACCCACCAGGGGCTCTGTATACTACCACCAGGGGCCTGTATATACCCACCAGGGGCTCTGTATACTACCACCAGGGGCCTGTATATACCACCACCAGGGGCCTGTATATACCACCACCAGGGGCCTGTATATACCACCACCAGGGGCCCTGTATACCACCACCAGGGGCCCTGTATACCACCACTGGGGCCTGTATATACCACCACCAGGGGCCTGTATATACCACCACCAGGGGCCTGTATATACCACCACCAGGGGCCTGTATATACCACCACCAGGGGCCTGTATATACCACCACCAGGGGCCCTGTATACCACCACCAGGGGCCCTGTATACCACCACCAGGGGCCCTGTATACCACCACTGGGGCCTGTATATACCACCACCAGGGGCCTGTATATACCACCACCAGGGGCCTGTATATACCACCACCAGGGGCCTGTATATACCACCACCAGGGGCCCTGTATACCACCACCAGGGGCCCTGTATACCACCACCAGGGGCCTGTATATACCACCACTGCGGAGGCTGCTGTAATACTGCTGGGGCCTGTATATACCACTGAGGAGGCTGCTGTATACCACTGGGGCTGCTGTAATACTGCTGGGGCCTGTATATACCACTGGAGAGGCTGCGGTATAACACTGGGGCTGCTGTATATACTGCTGGGGCCTGTAAGGGGATGTGTCTTGAAGGGGCGTGTCTTGGAGGGGGGCGTGTCTTGGAGGGGGCGTGTCATTGGGGGGCGTGTCTTGGAGGGGGCCCCGTTCAAAAGTTTGCTATGGGGCCCTGCCAGTTCTAGTTACGCCCCTGTTACGAAGCCTTCCATACCCTAAAACTAGTCCTTTGCTCTCAACCTGTACTAGTGACTCCTGATTTCCAAAGTGAGTTTGTGGTCCAAACGGACGCTTCTGACACCTGTATAGGGGTAGTTTTGTCACAACTGAGGGACGGAGAGGAACATCCGGTCCTATATCTAAGTCGGAAGCTAAATAAGCATGAATGAAAGTATGCAATAGTGGAAAAAGAATGCCTAGCCAGTAAATGGGCTCTAGAGTCCCTCAAATATTACTTGGTGGGAACCAAGTTCAGGGTGATCACTGACCATGTGGTTCACCGAACTAGGACATAAAAACAGAGAAAAACTCACCAAAAAATTGCCAGGTAAATACCCATTGCACCTAGCAGCAGCTGCCAGCTCCTCTGAGAGGCAACACATGTGTCTGTATACCGGTGCTCAGTCACCTGCAACCCACAGTGGGGGTGGTTGTGGCACCAGCGTCCGACCATGCTGTCAGGGAGATGACTGGTGGCATTTAAAGACACAAGGTTACCATAGGGCTCTACCACTCATGGTGCCTGCAAGGCATAGTGTCAGAGCAGCCTATTGGTCACGCCCTTCTGTTAGATCAGGCAGGCTGCTCCGCACTGATTACATGCCTCACACAATGACAGGCGCCCCCCAGAGGGCCCAGCCTCAAACTGCAGATAAAAAAAGTGCAATAAAACACTAAAGATGAAAATTTGGGGTGTTTGTGGGTATTTTGGCCAAAATACGTAAGCTTGTAACCCACCGTCCAGGGCCCCCACGCTTACAAGTCCTAACCACATGCCTTTGTGACATGTCTTTGTGCTCTGTCCGCGCCCCCTGTCCGCGCCCGCTCGCAGCTGCCGACCGCGATCCTCCATCTTGCGTCTTCTTTCTTCCTGTTTCCTGTGCTCGTCGCAGGGAATGACGTCATTGCCCGCGACGAGCACAGAAACAGGAAGAAGACGCAAGATGGAGGATCGCGGTCGGCAGCTTCGAGCGGGCGCGGACAGCGGGCGCGGACAGAGCACTGTGATAAGTATAGTTTCCTTTACAGGTGACCGGAGAGACGCTGGGGGGGCCCTGCATTACTGGGGATGCGGGGGCTGCTGTATACCGATGTATACATCGGTATGTACCGATGTATACATTAGTATACAGCACTGACTCGCGTATAAGCCGAGGGGGGTACTTTTCAGCCCAATTTTTGGGCTGAAAAACTCGGCTTATACGCGAGTATATACGGTATACAATTAGCGCTTTGGAAGACTCTACAACTGAGAATTGAGTTGTGACCAAAAAACTCCCAAGTACTTTGTGTGCCTATCAAACATAATGATAAAATAAATCATAAGAGAAAGGGGGTGTAGCTCAGTGGCAGAGCGTTTGACTGCAGATCAAGAGGTCCTTTCTTTAACTGTGAGTGTCCCCTACAAATGACTTTTCATAAAGAGATAAGTTCCTAATTTCTTAACACTCTAGTTATTTGGACTAGATATCTCTAAAAACTGAAACTCAAGTAGTTACAATTTTCCTTATGAATAAAGTATAATTAAAAAAATGGAATAAATTTTTTTTTTGAAAAATTGTGTTTAAGTAGCTCACACATAAAGCTTTATGAATTGATACAATTAGCACTTTGTAAGGCTTTGCAACTGAGAATTGAGTTATGACCATAACATTCCCAGGTACTCTTTGTGCTTTTAACGATCATTAAGATTTTTGAGAGAAAAAGGATAGTAGTGTAAGAAACTGTAGAATAGTATATGACACTGTAAAATATTTAATATTTGTTTCTCAAAAATAATGATAAATATGCACATTAAAAAGAGGTATACCTCAGTATCAGAGCATTTGACGGCAGAACAGGATGTTTTTGGTTCAACTCCATATTTCCCCTATAGTTAACTTTTCATTAAGAGATGACTTTTTGATTTCTTAACAATATAGTTATTTAGAGTGAATAACTCCAAAAGCTAAAAAAAGCAAGTAGTGTATAATCTTCTTTATAAATTTACTATAATTTCAAAAGTTAAGCCAAAAATGACAGAAAAACGCATTTAGTAGCACAAAAATAAAGCTTTTAGAATTGATGCAATTAACACTTTGGAAGACTCTACAACTGAGAACTGAATTGTGACCAAAAAACTCCAAAATAGTTTGTGTGACCATACTTGTGTATCAAACATAATGATAAAAACAATTATAAAAGAGACGGGGTATAGCTCAGTAACAGAGCAATTAACATTTTAGAAGACTTCCCAACTAAGAATTGAGTTGTGACAAATATTTCTAAGTAGTTTGTGTGCTTTTAGCGATCATTAAGATTTACGATAGAAAAATATGCATACTACTGGAAGAAACTGCAGAACAATATAGGATACTGTACAAAATGTAATATTTGTGTATCAAACATAATGATAAAAAAATCATAACAGTGAGGGGGTGTAGCTCAGTGGCAGAGCATTTGACTTCAGATCAAGAGGTCCTTGGTTTAACTCTGAGTGCCCCCTGCAACTAATTTTTCATAAAGAGATAACTTCCTAATTTCTTAACACTCCAGTAATTTGGACTAGATGACTCGAAAAACTGAAATAAACAAAAATAGCTACAATCTTCCTTATAAATAAAGTTTAATTGAAAAATGGATCAAAAAAATATTAGTACAATTGCATTTAAGTAGCACAAATATAAAGCTGTATGAATTTATACAATTAGCGCTTTGGAAGACTCTACAACTGAGAATTGAGTTGTGACCAAAAAACTCCCAAGTACTTTGTGTGCCTATCAAACATAATGATAAAAAAAAATTATGAAAAAAAGGGGGTGTAGCTCAGTGGCCGGGCATTTGACTGCAGATCAAGAGGTCCTTGGTTCAACTCCAAGTGCCCCCTGCAACTAATTTTTCATAAAGAAATAAGTTCCTAATTTCTTAACACTCCAGTTATTTGGACTAACTAACTCTAAAAACTGAAATAAACTCAAGTAGTTACAATTTTCCTTATGAATAAAGTATAATTATAAAAATGGAATAAATATTTTTTTGAAAAATTGTGTTTAAGTAGCACACATAAAGCTTTATGAATTGATACAATTAGCACTTTGTAAGGCTCTGCAACTGAGAATTCAATTGTGACCATAACATTCCCAGGAACTCTTTGTGCTTTTAACGATCATTAAAATTTTTGAGAAAAAAGGGATAGTAGTGTAAGAAACTGTAGAATAGTATATGACACTGTAAAATATTTAATATTTGTTTCTAAATAATAATGATAAACATGCACATTAAAAAGAGGTATACCTCAGTATCAGAGCATTTGACGGCAGAACAGGATGTTTTTGGTTCAACTCCATATTTCCCTTTAGTTAACTTTTCATTAAGAGATGACTTTTTGATTTCTTAACAATATAGTTATTTAGAGCGAATAACTCTAAAAACTAAAAATAGCAAGTAGTGTAGAATCTTCTTTATAAATTTACTATAATTTCAAAAGTTAAGCCAAAAATGTCAGAAAAATGCATTTAAGTAGCACAAAAATAAAGCTTTTTGAATTGATGCTATTAACACTTTGGAAGACTCTACAACTGAGAACTGAGTTGTGACCAAAAACCTCCCAAGTAGTTTGTGTGGCAATGTATGCGTATCAAACATAATGATAAACACAATTATAAGAGAGAGGGGGTATAGCTCAGTGGCAGAGCAATTAGCATATTAGAAGACTTCCCAACTAAGAATTGAGTTGTGACAAAAATTTCTAAGTATTTTGTGTGCTTTTAGCGATCATTAAGAATTTTGAGAGAAAAATATGCATGCTAGTGGAAGAAACTGCAGAACAATATAGGACACTGTACAAAATGTAATATTCGTGTATCAAAAATAATGATGAAAGAGCCATAAGAGTAGCGGGGTGTCGCTCAGTGGCAGAGCATTTGACTGCAGATCAAGAGGTCCTTGGTTCAACTCCAAGTGCCCCTTGCCAATGATTTTTCATAAAGAGATAACTTCCTAATTTCTTAACACTCCAGTTATTTCGACTAGATAACACTAAAAACTGAAATAAACTCAAGCAGTTACAATTTTCTATAAATAAAGTATATGAAAAATGGATCAAAATATGTACAATTGCATTTAAGTAGCACAAATATAAAGCTGTATGAATTTATACAATTAGCGCTTTGGAAGACTCTACAACTGAGAATCGAGTTGTGACCAAAAAACTCCCAAGTACTTTGTGTGCCTATCAAACATAATGATAAAAAAAAAATCATAAGAGAAAGGGTGTGTAGCTCAGTGACAGAGCATTTGACTGCAGATCAAGAGGTCCTTGGTTCAACTTCAAGTGTTCTCTGCAACCAATTTTTCATAACGAGATAACTTCCTAATTTCTTAACACCTCAGTTATTTGGACTAGATAACTCTAAAAACTGAAAGAAACTCAAGTAGTTACAATTCTCCTTATAATAAAGTATAATTGAAAAATAGATCAAAAAAATATTAGTACAATTGAGTTTAAGTAGCACAAATATAAAGCTGTATGAATTTATTCAATTAGCACTTTGGAGGACTTACAACTGAGAATTGAGTTGTGACCAAACAACTCCCAAGAACCTTGTGTGCCGATATTTGTATATCAAACATATTAATTAATCAATCATAAGAGAAAGGGAGTGTAGCTCAGTGGCAGAGCATTTGACTGCAGATCAAGAGGTCCTTGGTTCAACTCTGAGTGCCCCCTGCAACTGATTTTTCATAAATAGATAAGTTCCTAATTTCTTAACACTCCAGTTATTTGGACTAGATAACTCTAAAAACTGAAATAAACTCAAATAGCTACAATCTTCCTTATAAATAAAGTATAATTGAAAAATGGATCAAAAAATATTAGTACAAGTGCGTTTAAGTAGCACAAATATAAAGCTATATGAATTTATTCAATTAGCACTTTGGAAGACTCTACAACTGAGAATTGAGTTGTGACGAAAAAACTCCCAAGAACCTTTTGTGCCTATATTTGTATATCAAACATAATAATAAATCAGTCATAAGAGAAAGAGGGTGTAGTTCAGTGGCAGAGGATTTGACTGCAGATCAAGAGATCCTTGGTTCAACACCCAGTGCCCCCTACAACCAATTTTTCATAAAGAGATAAGTTCGTAATTTCTTAACACTCCAGTTATTTGGACTAAATAACTCTAAAACATGAAATAAACTCAAGTAGTTACAATTTTCCTTATGAATAAAGTATAATTATAAAAATGGAATAAATATTTTTTTTAAAAATTGTGTTTAAGTAGCACACGTAAAGCTTTATGAATTGATACAATTAGCACTTTGTAAGGCTCTGCAACTGAGAATTCAGTTGTGACCATAACATTCCCAGGAACTGTTTGTGCTTTTAACGATCATTAAAATTTTTGAGAAAAAAGGGATAGTAGTGTAAGAATTTGTAGAATAGTATATGACACTGTAAAATATTTAATATTTGTTTCTAAATAATAATGATAAACATGCACATTAAAAAGAGGTATACCTCAGTATCAGAGTATTTGACGGCAGAACAGGATGTTTTTGGTTCAACTCCATATTTCCCTTTAGTTAACTTTTCATTAAGAGATGACTTTTTGATTTCTTAACAATATAGTTATTTAGAGTGAATAACTCTAAAAATGAAAAAAAATCAAGTAGTGTAGAATCTTCTTTATAAATTTACTATAATTTCAAAAGTTAAGCCAAAAATGTCAGAAAAATGCATTTAAGTAGCACAAAAATAAAGCTTTTTGAATAGATACAATTAGCGCTTTGGAAGACTCTACAACTGAGAACTGAGATGTGACCAAAAAACTCCCAAGTACTTTGTGTGCCTATCAAACATAATGATAGAAAAATCATAAGTGAAAGGGGGTGTAGCTCAGTGGCAGAGCATTTGACTGCAGATCAAGAGATCCTTGGTTCAGCTCTGCGTGCCCCATGCAATTTATTTTTCATAAAGAGATAAGTTCCTAATTTCTTAACACCTTAGTTATTTGGACTAGATAACTCTAAAAACTGAAATAAACTCAAGTAGTTACAATTTTCCTTAAAAATAAAGTATAATTGAAAAATAGATCAAAAAAATATTAGCACAATTGCGTTTAAGTAGCACAAATATAAAGCTGTATGAATTTATTCAATTAGCACTTTGGAGGACTATGCAACTGAGAATTGAGTTGTGACCAAAAAACTCCCAAGAACCTTGTGTGCCGATATTTGTATATCAAACATAATAATAAATCAATCTTAAGAGAAAGTGGGTGAAGCTCAGTGGCAGAGCATTTGATTACAGATCAAGAGGTCCTTGGTTCAACTACAAGTGCCCCCTGCAACTGACCTTTCATAAAGAGATAAGTTCCTAATTTCTTAATACTCCAGTTAATTGGACTAGATAACTCTAAAAACTGAAATAAACTCCAATAGCTGCAATCTTCCTTATAAATAAAGTATAATTGCAAAATGGATCAAAAAATATTAGTACAAGTGCGTTTAAGTAGCACAAATATAAAGCTGTATGAATTTATTCAATTAGCACTTTGGAGGACTCTACAACTGAGAATTGAGTTGTGACCAAAAAACTCCCAAGAACCTTGTGTGCCGATATTTGTATATCAAACATAATAATAAATAATTGAAAAGAGAAAGGGGGTGTAACTCAGTGACAGAGCATTTGACTGCAGATCAAGAGGTCCTTGGTTCAATTCCGAGTGCCCCCTGCAATTAACTTTTCATAAAGAGATAAGTTCCTAATTTCTTAACACTGCAGTTATTTGGACTAGATAACTCTAAAAACTGAAATAAACTCAAATAGCTACAGTCTTCCTTATAAATAAAGTATAATTAAAAAATGGATGAAAAAATATTAGTACAATTGCATTTAAGTAGCACAAATATATAGCTGTATGAATTTATACAATTAGCACTTTGGAAGACTCTACAACTGAGAATTGAGTTGTAACCAACAAACTCCCAAGTACTTTGTGTGCCTATCAAACATAATGATAAAATAAATTATAAGAGAAAGGGGGTGTAGTTCAGTTACAGAGCATTTGACTGCAGTTCAAGAGGTCCTTGGTTCAACTCCAAGTGCCCCCTGCAACTAATTTTTCATAAAGAGATAAGTTCCTAATTTCTTAACACTGCAGTTATTTGGATTAGATAACTCTAAAAGCTGAAATAAACTCAAGTAGTTACAATTTTCTCCTTATAAATAAAGTATAATTGTAAAATGGATCAATAAATATTAGAACAATTGCGTTTAAGTAGCACAAATATAAAGCTGTATGAATTTATTCAATTAGCACTTTGGAAGACTCTACAACTGAGAATTGAGTTGTGAACAAAAAACTCCCAAGTACTTTGTGTGCCTATCAAATATAATGATAAAAAATATCATAAGAGTAAGGGGGTGTAGCTCAGTGGCAGAGCATTTGACTGCACATCAAAAGGTCCTTGGTTGAGCTCCAAGTGCTCCCTGCAACTAATTTTGCATAAAGAGATAAGTTCCTAATCTCTTAACACTGCAGTTATTTGGACTAGATAACTCTAAAAACTGAAATAAGCTCAAGTAGTTACAATTTTCCTTATAAATAAAGTATAATTGAAAAATGGATCAAAAAATATTAGTACAATTGCGTTTAAGTAGCACAAATATAAAGCTGTATGAATTTATTCAATTAGCACTTTGGAGGACTCTACAACTGAGAATTGAGTTGTGACCAAAAAACTCCCAAGAGCCTTGTGTGCCGATATTTGTATATCAAACATAATAATAAATAATTGAAAAGAGAAAGGGGGTGTAGCTCAGTGGCAGAGCGTTTGACTGCAGATCAAGAGTTCCTTGGTTCAACTACAAGTGCCCCCTGCAACTGATTTTTCATAAAGAGATAAGTTCCTAATTTCTTAACACTCCAGTTATTTGGACTAGATAACTCTAAAAACTGAAAGAAACTCAAGTAGTTACAATTTTCCTTATAAATAAAGTATAATTGAAAAATAGATCAAAAAAATATTAGTACAATTGAGTTTAAGTAGCACAAATATAAAGCTGTATGAATTTATTCAAGTAGCACTTTGGAGGACATACAACTGAGAATTGAGTTGTGACCAAAAAACTCCCAAGAACCTTGTGTGCCGATATTTGTATATCAAACATATTAATTAATCAATGTTAAGAGAAAGGGTGTGTAGCTCAGTGGCAGAGCATTTGACTGCAGATCAAGAGGTCCTTGGTTCAACTCTGAGTGCCCCCTGTAGCTGATTTTTCATAAATAGATAAGTTCCTAATTTCTTAACACTCCAGTTATTTGGACTAGATAACTCTAAAAACTGAAATAAACTCAAATAGCTACAATCTTTCTTATAAATAAAGTATAATTGAAAAATGGATCATAAAATATTAGTACAAGTGCGTTTAAGTAGCACAAATATAAAGCTGTATGAATTTATACAATTAGCACTTTGGAAGACTCTACAACTGAGAATTGAGTTGTGACCAAAAATCTCCCAAGTACCTTGTGTGCCTATATTTGTATATCAAACATAATAATAAATCAGTTGTAAGAGAAAGAGGGTGTAGTTCAGTGGCAGAGGATTAGACTGCAGATCAAGAGATCCTTGGTTCAACACCCAGTGCCCCCTACAACCAATTTTTCATAAAGAGATAAGTTCGTAATTTCTTAACACTCCAGGTATTTGAACTAAATAACTCTAAAAACTGAAATAAACTCAAGTAGTTACAATTTTCCTTATGAATAAAGTATAATTATAAAAATGGAATAAATATTTTTTTTAAAAATTGTGTTTAAGTAGTACACGTAAAGCTTTATGAATTGATACAATTAGCACTTTGTAAGGCTCTGCAACTGAGAATTCAGTTGTCACCATAACATTCCCAGGAACTCTTTGTGCATTTTTTTTTTTTTTTTTTATTTTTTTTTTATAATCAACTTTTTATTAAATTTTCAACATTACAATGTACATTGCATTTAACAAGTATAAACATACCCATAGAAATATATATTGAACCGTGACATGGTATGAAAATATAGCAAGGGTATACAGCTTTCCAAATAACATTCCCCGTCTTTCCCTCCTCCCCCTTCCCACCGCGATAATTCTACTTTGATTCATGTGACTAAATGTCTCTTGTAGGCTCTCAAATTGTCTAGATATATTATTTTAATTTTCGGTATTATCTGTGTATGATTTTCTCATGATGTTGCGTCAGTTTTCCCAGTGATCCTTCCAATTCCATCTTTGCATACCATGTCGTATTCTTAAAGGGCACTATAAAGTCCCTAATGTCATGGTCTGTCATCATATTTTCAATGAAAGGTCTCAATTTCTGAAAGAATTTTGTTGTAAGTGTTGATGGTGACCTCAATGTTTCTGTTCTTTCCAGAAATGCGACACCTTTCATTACTGTAACAATCACCTGTGTATCTGGTAATGACTTATCCAGCCAACATTGTAGTATGAGGCGTTTAGCTAATATGGCTATTGTATGAAATAATGTCAAGGGAGTCGTGGTATGGTCAGTCGTGTCTACATAATGGAATATCCATAGCAGTGGGGATAGTCCAATTTTATGTCCAGCCATGGTCGTTGCTAGTGTCTCAACCCCCTCCACAAGTTTTGTGTTATTGGGCATGACCACAGTCCATGTTCTATATCTGTCATCGGGGTCTTGCATTTGGGGCAGGCTAGCCATTTCTGTGTTCCTCCCTGCTTCGATGGGATATTGAAACCTTGTATAGTCCCATGCATCACTCTGTATTGGGTGTCTCTCCATCTTTCATTTCCCAGGTGTCGCCTTGCTAATTGCCATCCCTCTAGTAATTTTGATACCAAGTCTTGGTCTGGAAAGTATTTTTTCCATCTTCGGAACAGTTTGTCTGGGGTAGTCGGTTTTAGTATCTTTTGTAGCCCTGAATAAAGAAACGAGATGTTTATGTTGGATGGATTCGAGTCAATCGTGTTTGCCCAGAGCTCGTTATTTATCTCTCCCTTTATATCTAGTAGATTGTCCATTAGTTGATATCTTATCTGGTAATACTGCAGATAATGAGTACTTGGTAGACCAAATCTCTGCAGTATTCCCGACCAGTCAACCACCTCTTCTCGCTTAAGTGCATGAGGTCTTTCATGGTGTTTACTCCTTTTTCCCTCCATTTCTCAAAAAGTTTATTAAGGCGGCCTATTTTGAATCCAGGATGGTTCCATGGGGATAGATGTGCTGAGATTCTCCATGAGAGTCTAATTTATTTTCGAATGGCTTTCCATGTGGCAATGGTGTCTCTGCAGACCATCGTGTCCTTGATCTTTTTTGGTATAACCGATAGCGGGGAGTGGAGGAGGGCCGGTAACCCCCACGGCTTGGCCAATTCACCTTCCAACGTTACGTCAGAGTATCTGTCTGTATTATGCAACCAGTCTGCCACATGTCTGGCCATACAGGCAAGGTTATAGCCCCTTATATCTGGTAGTCCCAGTCCTCCCGAGTCTTTTGTCTGTAGAAGTGTCTGCACTGCTATCCTCGCTCTCCCCCCTCTCCATAAAAATTTTGAAAACGCTTTATTGAGCCGCTTAATATCTGCGTGTTTCAATAGTAAGGGGATAGTTTGGAGCGGGTAAAGGAGTCTCTGGAAAACTGATCATTTTGATCAAGTGCGCCCGACCTGATAGAGACAAGGGTAGGTCTTTCCATCTCAGTAGTTCCTTTTCAATCTTTTCAATTATGGGAGCAAAGTTATACTTATATATCTGAGCAGGTGATCTGGCCAGAAGGATTCCCAGGTAACGTATCTTATCTTTTGCTATTGGTATATTATCATACTGATTTCCTATTGACAGGGGAGGTAAATTCTGAAGGAACATGATTTCGCATTTGTTTTTGTTGAGTGTGAAACCCGAATACCTGCCCAGTCGCTCTATTTCTGTAAGGACATTTTTGAGATCTTTGTCTGGATCGTTTAAGAAAAGAATGACATCGTCGGCAAACATCGCCAGACGTACCTCTTTCGCTCCCACCGTGATGCCCCTGAACAACTTGTGGTGTTCTAGGTATAGTGCCAATGGTTCGATTGCCAGTATTGAAAAGTAAGGGCGAGAGTGGGCATCTCTGTCTGGTTCCTTTATTAAGGCTGATTGCGTCTGATAGGAATCCCGGTATGCTCACCTTAGCTTTCGGGTTGTTATATAGGGCCCCAATATACGTCCGAAAGTTGCCAGTAAGGTTATAGGTTTTGAAGACCTTATCCAGCCATGTCCATCGTACATTATCAAAAGCCTTCTCGGCATCTAATGTGACTATGGCTGGATAACCTCTCTCATCTCCATCCCTCCCCCTCACTACGTTCATTATCAGCATTGCTTTACGTATGTTTGTTGTAGTGGATCTGCCTTTTATGAAGCCTGCTTGGTGAGCGGGTATTAGGTTTGGCAGAATTGTGGCTAAGCGGTCGGCCATTATTTTTGACATTAATTTTAGATCTTGATTGATTAACGATATTGGTCGGTATCCTGATGGGTCTAGGGTGTCTTTTCCTGATTTGGGAATTAATTTAATGTAAGCCATGTTCATGGTCTCCGGTATTTGGGCTCCTCGTAAGAATCCGTTATATAGGTCGGTAAGTATTGGGGCGAACTGCTCGTTCATAACTTTAAAATAAGCTCCGTTGAAACCGTCAGGGCCGGGCGCCTTGCTCGCACTCAATCCTCCTATTGCTCCTTTGACCTCGTCTTCTGTGACCGGGCTATTGAGGAATAGCAAATTATCGTCAGTTAGTTTTGGTAAGGGGAGCGAGTCTAGCCAAGCAGCACCTCCGTCATCAGTGTCTCCATTGTCTTGGTCTAAATATAGGGTTGCATAATATTTTCCCAACGCCTGGACTACCTCTTTGGGGTTGTTTCTAACTACTCCGTGTCTGTCGCGTATTTTAAGGACATGTGTCTGGGGTCTTTTCTCTCTCGCCAAATTGGCTAGCTGACGTCTGGCCTTATCTCCAAACCTGTGATTTGTACAAGGCCTCGCGTCTGGCCGCCCACTCATCAAAATCTTTTTTCGCTTGTTGCCATGCTTTCTTATTGGCCTCCGTTCCTACTTCCTGGTATATACAGTATGCTTCTCTAACTGCTGAGCTGGTTTTGCTATATTGGTCTCTTATAAATTTCTTGCGTTTTATTTCATGCGCCATAATATGTCCGCGCATTACCGCCTTCCCCGCTTCCCAAAACAGAGGGGGATCTGAACGATGGATCTCGTTATCTCTAGAGTAACGTTGCCACCATTCCTTCATCATTGTCACAAAATTTTCTTCACGTGTCAATGTGTCTGGAAATCGCCACAGTATGTCGCTTCCTTTTGGGTAAGAATCACTAATTTCCAGAAGTACTGGGCTATGATCGGAAATAACCATCATTTCTATATTGATTTCCATCACCCTCTGGAGTAGGCGCGGGGAGGTCAAGAATGTGTCTAATCGTGACCACGTGTTATGGGCATGTGAATAATGCGTGTACTCCCTACCAGTGGATGTAGGGAACGCCAAGCATCAGGCACCATGCAGTTAACCGTTAACTCTGTCAGGAAGCTCTGCTGTCCATTTCCACCTTTCCGTTGCGAGGTTCGTGTCTGAGTCCCTCGTCTGTCTTCTAGTTCATTGAAAACCATATTAAAGTCGCCCCCTATTAGTTTAACAGGTTCCTTGTCAGTCAGAAGGCGCTGTCGAATGTCATTAAAGAAAGTCCGTTGGGCTGTGTTGGGAGCATAGACATTATAAACACTCAGTACATCATTTTGCAATTGCAAGACTAAATGGCTCAATCTCCCCTCATCATCTGTATCATGCGTTACAACTTCATGTGCCAGAGATTTATTAATCAGAGTTAAAACCCCTGCTTTCCAGTTGACTGCCCCCGAGCCACATATCTCGCCTACCCACATCTTTTTTAGGCGGAAAAAGTCTTCTTTGGTCAGGTGGGTTTCCTGGAGTAGCGCCATGTCTACTTTCAGTCGTTTGAGGTGTCTCAATATCATCATGCGCTTAGCTGGGGAGCGCATCCCTTGACGTTCCAGGTTACCCACCTGACCATGATGATCTTATAACTTTCGGTGATGCATAGCAAGATTTACATATAAAAAATGGGATCGGACCCGCAGTACCTCGATTTCCTTGTCACATGACATTATTTTACACATTTTCCCTCCTATGTATTTTCCTGGGAGAGACAATTTCATATTAGATACATATTCGCAATATTTCAGAGAACCCTTAAAGACAACTATGATATCGCTTTCCCTACCCCTCCCTGTATAATCCCTCCCTTTTTCCATTTTGCTCACTTCTCTTTTTTCCTCCATTATCGTCTCCTCTGGCTCCGCAAGGGATCCAGGGCAAATAAATGTTTCTGTATTTGAAAACCACCGCGTAGGTCAGTTACAAGCCACATATGATTGACGAGACGATGGCAGGAAGAAAAGGAGGAGATAGGCACGGCACCACAAGATATATACATTCCCTTACCTCTCCCTCCCCCTCCCCCACCCATTTCATTCCCCACCCTCTCCCCCCTTGAGTTCTCAGGAGTAGGACATTATTTGTTCTTTCCTCACGTGTGTGTGGTATATCAGTTTGACTCTACAATCGATTGTCCTACGTAATGGAGAGACTTCTGGGGTGTCTTTGTCCGTCAGCATTTATGCCTTGAGGTGTCAGAACTCTTGACCCGCCGACAATTTTCAGTTGGTAAGTCGATCAATCAAACAAAAGATCCATCGGGGTGTCTGTTAAGTTCAGTTCAGGACGAGTATCTCGTATACATTGACACATGGTCTAGGTTATATGACTGGGTAGATGTGTTTTTAATTGAATCTCGTCGCTTGGACGTCTTTTTTGGCTGTGCCAGACTTCTTCCTGGACCAGCCCGATTTTTGTTGCCTTTGATTGCTTGGTGGTAGTCGCTCTGGCGTCGCCGATCCCATGCCTGCTCCTGAGCGTAAATGATAGGGACGCTGTGTTTCCCCATCTCCCAATTCTGTCACCTGGCTGTTTAGCGTATTTCTGGTGTCTGGGGAGGACGGGGTGGAGCCGGGCGGGAGCATTCGTTGTCTTAGCACAAAGTCCATGGTGTCTTTAGGCGAGTGAAAGGACTTTGTCTCTCCTCCTGGTGCTCTGAATCTCAAAGTAGCAGGGAATAGCATCTGAAATCTCACGTTTTTCTTGTAGAGTAACGTGCATACCTCGCTAAATCCCTTGCGTTTCCTCATGACTTCCGCAGAGTAATCCTGGTATAGGAGCACTTTGTGACCACGTATGTGTAGGGGGATACGGCTTGCTTTATACGCTCTCAAAATCTCCTCTTTATCACGATCATTCAGATATTTCGCTATGGAATGTCTGGGTTTAGTCACCTCTCTTCCTCGACTTTTTTGCAACGTTCCCGCGGTTCCTGACTCCTCTGATGTTATTTCCCTTGGAGGGCCAATTCTGTGTGTCCTCTCAGTAGGGCAGGGGTGAGTGAGGCCTAGTGTTTTTGGTAGGTCTACTTCAAATATGTCTATTAGTTGGTTAGGAGAGAATGTTTCAGGGAGGCCAACTAACTTAAGGTTGCACCTGCGGCTGCGATTTTCCAAATCATCTAGTTTATTTAGGGCATAGGAAGAGTTTTTATGTAGCTCGTCCAATTGTTGTTCTAGATCTAGTATATGTTCCTCTGCGGCCGCCAGGCGTTCCTCCGATTCACTTAGCCTCTGGTCATGGCTGGTCAGTTTCGTCTGCATCCCTTCTGTGGTTGAATGTATCATCTCCGTCATTGCTTGGCGGAATTCTTCTGCCATGTATTTCGCCAATTCCTTTGCTAGTTGTTTATAATTAATGGCAGGTAGCATATTTGGTGTCACCATGTTGCTAGTGGCCCGTTTATATGGAGGGCAATCAGGGAGTACGCGCGCCATCTTTCCTCCCGCCTCACCTCTCTGCTCTTCATATCCCCCTCCATCCTCTTCTTCCACATATGCCTCTGCCTCGCTCTGGCTCTCATCTCCCTCAGTACCTGCTTCCAGTGTCGGTCCTGGGGTATGAATGTATTCCTCGGCCATCCTCTCCTCTGTCTCCTTTAGGACCGTGCCGGGCGCCGCCATCATTGGCCCTGTTGTTGTGGCGGGTCTTCCCGCCTTAGTGTGCCCGTCCTTGTCTCCGCCGCGGGACACGAACCGATCAAGCGCCGTCGGCTTCATGTGTCCTCCGCGACCTCCGGTGGCGGTTTACGGCGGGGTATGGTGTTGTTTGGGTGGGCTGTGCGGCCCTGGATTCCGGAGCTTCTTCACTACCGACTCTGCATGGAGGCGCCGGAACCGGAAGTCCTCTTTGTGCTTTTAACGATCATTAAAATTTTTGAGAAAAAAGGGATAGTAGTGTAAGAATTTGTAGAATAGTATATGACACTGTAAAATATTTAATATTTGTTTCTAAATAATAATGATAAACATGCACATTAAAAAGAGGTATACCTCAGTATCAGAGTATTTGACGGCAGAACAGGATGTTTTTGGTTCAACTCCATATTTCCCTTTAGTTAACTTTTCATTAAGAGATGACTTTTTGATTTCTTAACAATATAGTTATTTAGAGTGAATAACTCTAAAAATGAAAAAAAATCAAGTAGTGTAGAATCTTCTTTATAAATTTACTATAATTTCAAAAGTTAAGCCAAAAATGTCAGAAAAATGCATTTAAGTAGCACAAAAATAAAGCTTTTTGAATAGATACAATTAGCGCTTTGGAAGACTCTACAACTGAGAACTGAGATGTGACCAAAAAACTCCCAAGTACTTTGTGTGCCTATCAAATATAATGATAGAAAAATCGTAAGTGAAAGGGGGTGTAGCTCAGTGGCAGAGCATTTGACTGCAGATCAAGAGATCCTTGGTTCAACTCTGCGTGCCCCATGCAACTTATTTTTCATAAAGAGATAAGTTCCTAATTTCTTAACACCTTAGTTATTTGGACTAGATAACTCTAAAAACTGAAATAAACTCAAGTAGTTACAATTTTCCTTAAAAATAAAGTATAATTGAAAAATAGATCAAAAAAATATTAGCACAATTGCGTTTAAGTAGCACAAATATAAAGCTGTATGAATTTATTCAATTAGCACTTTGGAGGACTATGCAACTGAGAATTGAGTTGTGGCCAAAAAACTCCCAAGAACCTTGTGTGCCGATATTTGTATATAAAACATAATAACAAATCAATCTTAAGAGACAGTGGGTGAAGCTCAGTGGCAGAGCATTTGACTGCAGATCAAGAGGTCCTTGGTTCAACTCCAAGTGCCCCCTGTAACTCATTTTTCATAAAGAGATAAGTTCCTAATTTCTTAACACTCCAGTTATTTGGACTAGATAACTCGAAAAACTGAAATAAACTAAAAAAGCTACAATCTTCCTTATAAATAAAGTATAATTGAAAAATGGATCAAAAAAATATTAGTACAATTGCATTTAAGTAGCACAAATATAAAGCTGTATGAATTTATACAATTAGCGCTTTGGAAGACTCTACAACTGAGAATTGAGTTGTGACCAAAAAACTCCCAAGTACTTTGTGTGCCTATCAAATATAATGATAGAAAAAATCTTAAGTGAGAGGGGGTGTAGCTCAGTGGCAGAGCATTTGACTGCAGATCAAAAGGTCCTTGGTTCAACTCCGAGTGCCCTCTGCAATTAACTTTTCATAAAGAGATAAGTTCCTAATTTCTTAACACTGCAGTTATTTGGACTAGATAACTCTAAAAACTGAAATAAACTCAAATAGCTACAGTCTTCCTTATAAATAAAGTATAATTGAAAAATAGATGAAAAAATATTAGTACAATTGCATTTAAGTAGCACAAATATATAGCTGTATGAATTTATACAATTAGCACTTTGGAAGACTCTACAACTGAGAATTGAGTTGTAACCAACAAACTCCCAAGTACTTTGTGTGCCTATTAGTGATGAGCGAGCATGTTCGCCACTACTCGGTACTCGCACGAGTATCACTGTACTCGGGCGACTCGCCGAGCACCGAGTAATCTCGCGATACTCGTGCTGTGCTCGTGGTCGTCATCTCTGCATGTTGGCGCTCTTTTGAGAGCCAGCCCACGTGCAGGGATTGGCTGGCAGACCACTGCAATGCCACAGCCCTGTTAGTTGTGGCACAGCAGTGATTGGCCGCCCTGCACAGCGTCACCGAGCCTTTATAACTCCCGGCGCGCTGTGCTCGGCACACAGCCTTCCAGACAGTGAGTGTATGGAGAGTGTCTGCTGCTGATTAGGGACAGATTTGCAGCCCTTACAGGTAGATCCGGAGCAGGGCTGCAAACTGCTGCTGACCACAACAGTCCTTCTCAGGACTAATCTAGGAGGATATACCCAGGGTGATCCAGATCGGAGTCCAAGGTTTCCAGTGACCAGAACAGTCCTTCTCAGGACTAATCTAGGAGGATATAGGCAGGGTGATACAGATTGGAATTCAAGCTTTTCTGTGACCATTAGAGTCACCACACTCTTGTACTTACTACCTTAATACAGGTTAGGGACTAAAATCCTCTCCTGAAACCATTACAGTCACCAGACAGGTGTACGTACTACCTTAATACAGGTTAGGGACTAAAATCCTCTCCTGAAACCATTACAGTCACCAGACGGGTGTACGTACTACCTTAATACAGGTTAGGGACTAAAATCCTCTCCTGAAACCATTAAAGTCACCAGACAGGTGTACGTACTACCTTAATACAGGTTAGGGACTAAAATCCTCTCCTGAAACCATTACAGTCACCAGACAGGTGTACGTACTACCTTAATACAGGTTAGGGACTAAAATCGTCTCCTGAAACCATTACAGTCACCAGACAGGTGTACGTACTACCTTAATACAGGTTAGGGACTAAAATCCTCTCCTGAAACCATTAAAGTCACCAGAGAGGTGTACGTACTACCTTAATACAGGTTAGGGACTAAAATCCTCTCCTGAAACCATTAAAGTCACCAGACAGGTGTACGTACTACCTTAATACAGGTTAGGGACTAAAATCCTCTCCTGAAACCATTACAGTCACCAGACAGGTGTACGTACTACCTTAATACAGGTTAGGGACTAAAATCCTCTCCTGAAACCATTACAGTCACCAGACAGGTGTACGTACTACCTTAATACAGGTTAGGGACTAAAATCCTCTCCTGAAACCATTACAGTCACCAGACGGGTGTACGTACTACCTTAATACAGGTTAGGGACTAAAATCCTCTCCTGAAACCATTAAAGTCACCAGACAGGTGTACGTACTACCTTAATACAGGTTAGGGACTAAAATCCTCTCCTGAAACCATTACAGTCACCAGACAGGTGTACGTACTACCTTAATACAGGTTAGGGACTAAAATCGTCTCCTGAAACCATTACAGTCACCAGACAGGTGTACGTACTACCTTAATACAGGTTAGGGACTAAAATCCTCTCCTGAAACCATTAAAGTCACCAGAGAGGTGTACGTACTACCTTAATACAGGTTAGGGACTAAAATCCTCTCCTGAAACCATTAAAGTCACCAGACAGGTGTACGTACTACCTTAATACAGGTTAGGGACTAAAATCCTCTCCTGAAACCATTACAGTCACCAGACAGGTGTACGTACTACCTTAATACAGGTTAGGGACTAAAATCCTCTCCTGAAACCATTACAGTCACCAGACAGGTGTACGTACTACCTTAATACAGGTTAGGGACTAAAATCCTCTCCTGAAACCATTACAGTCACCAGACAGGTGTACGTACTACCTTAATACAGGTTAGGGACTAAAATCCTCTCCTGAAACCATTACAGTCACCAGACAGGTGTACATACTACCTTAATACAGGTTAGGGACTAAAATCCTCTCCTGAAACCATTACAGTCACCAGACAGGTGTACGTACTACCTTAATACAGGTTAGGGACTAAAATCCTCTCCTGAAACCATTACAGTCACCAGACAGGTGTACGTACTACCTTAATACAGGTTAGGGACGAAAATCCTCTCCTGAAACCATTACAGTCACCAGACAGGTGTACGTACTACCTTAATACAGGTTAGAGACTAAAATCCTCTCCTGAAACCATTAAAGTCACCAGACAGGTGTACGTTCTACCTTAATACAGGTTAGGGACTAAAATCCTCTCCTGAGACCATTACAGTCACCAGACAGGTGTACGTACTACCTTAATACAGGTTAGGGACTAAAATCGTCTCCTGAAACCATTACAGTCACCAGACAAGTGTACGTACTACCTTAATACAGGTTAGGGACTAAAATCGTCTCCTGAAACCATTACAGTCACCAGACAGGTGTACGTACTACCTTAATACAGGTTAGGGACTAAAATTCTCTCCTGAAACCATTAAAGTCACCAGACAGGTGTACGTACTACCTTAATACAGGTTAGGGACTAAAATCCTCTCCTGAAACCATTACAGTCACCAGACAGGTGTACGTACTACCTTAATACAGGTTAGGGACTAAAATACTCTCCTGAAACCATTAAAGTCACCAGACAGGTGTACGTACTACCTTTATACAGGTTAGGGAACTAAAATCCTAACTCTTGTCATCTCAACAGTCACCACACTGTTGTACGTCATACCTTTATACAGGTTAGGGAACTAAAATCCTAACTCTTGTCATCTCAACAGTCACCACACTGTTGTACGTCATACCTTTATACAGGTTAGGGAACTAAAATCCTAACTCTTGTCATCTCAACAGTCACCACACTGTTGTACGTCATACCTTTATACAGGTTAGGGAACTAAAATCCTAACTCTTGTGATCTCAACAGTCACCACACTGTTGTACGTCATACCTTTATACAGGTTAGGGAACTAAAATCCTAACTCTTGTGATCTCAACAGTCACCACACTGTTGTACGTCATACCTTTATACAGGTTAGGGAGCTAAAATCCTAACTCTTGTGATCTCAACAGTCACCACACTGTTGTACGTCATACCTTTATACAGGTTAGGGAACTAAAATCCTAACTCTTGTCATCTCAACAGTCACCACACTGTTGTACGTCATACCTTTATACAGGTTAGGGAACTAAAATCCTAACTCTTGTCATCTCAACAGTCACCACACTGTTGTACGTCATACCTTTATACAGGTTAGGGAACTAAAATCCTAACTCTTGTGATCTCAACAGTCACCACACTGTTGTACGTCATACCTTTATACAGGTTAGGGAACTAAAATCCTAACTCTTGTCATCTCAACAGTCACCACACTGTTGTACGTCATACCTTTATACAGGTTAGTTAACTAAAATCCTAACTGTTGTCATCTCAACAGTCACCACACTGTTGTACGTCATACCTTTATACAGGTGAGTTAACTAAAATCCTAACTCTTGTCATCTCAACAGTCACCACACTGTTGTACGTCATACCTTTATACAGGTTAGGGAACTAAAATCCTAACTCTTGTCATCTCAACAGTCACCACACTGTTGTACGTCATACCTTTATACAGGTTAGGGAACTAAAATCCTAACTCTTGTCAGCTCAACAGTCACCACACTGTTGTACGTCATACCTTTATACAGGTTAGGGAACTAAAATCCTAACTCTTGTCATCTTAACAGTCACCACACTGTTGTACGTCATACCTTTATACAGGTTAGGGAACTAAAATCCTAACTCTTGTCATCTCAACAGTCACCAAACTGTTGTACGTCATACCTTTATACAGGTTAGGGAACTAAAATCCTAATCTCCTGTGACCTCAACAGTCACCAGACAGTTGTCGCTCTATACAGGCAAAATGCGCAAAGGCGTTGGCAAGGGCGTTGGCAAGGAACAAGGAAGTGGAAGTGATGGTGGTGCAGGCAGAGGCCGAGGTCGTGTGCAAGCACTAATTTCGCAACAACAAAGGGCCACATCTCCTCGCTCGCACGTCCTGTCACAAATTCTTGGGGCCCGCAGCAGTACACCACTGTTGAACCAAGACCTGTGTCAACAGGTTGTTACTTGGATAGCGGATAATGCTTCAAGTCAGATGGGCACCTCCACAAACACCCTGTCTTCCACACGGTCAGCTGTCAGTAGCCGTGATACTGCACCGCACATTTCCCAACCTGATCCTCCTTCCTACCACCTGGCCGAGTACACGTCCACGGACATTACTGATCCCACACTAGGACACTCGGAAGAGCTGTTCACGTATCCATTCGCAGAATCTGGCCTGTCGCCACCTCCTCTTGAAGTGGGTCATGAGGAGATGGTATGTACAGATGCCCAAATATTTGAGCAGCCACGTTATGACGAACGGAACGTTGTCAAAGTGTCTCAACAAGGGGTGGACGATGATGAGACACAATTGCCAGGAAGTCAGGAGGAGGATCAGGGTGCGGAAGAGGAAGACGACGTGGTGGATGATCCAGTAGCTGACCCAACATGGCAGGAGGATATGCAGAGCGAGGACAGCAGTGCACAGGGGAGGGAGGCGTAGCATCCCAACAGGCAGTACGAAGCAGGGTTGCGTCCGCAGGCAGAAGGCAGGCAACCGTTCCCCGGAACAACAACACGACTCAAGGTGCCTGTGCAAATGTTCGGTCTTCCCGAGTCTGGGAGTTTTTTAAGTTGGCTCCAGAAGACTCTAAAAAGGCCATTTGCCACACCTGCCATGCCACTATCAGCAGGGGTACGAAAACTAGCAGCCTGACCACCACCAGCATGATCAGGCACATGTCAGCCAAGCACCCGACTTTGTGGGAAGTACCACAGAGTCGAGGAGCGGTGCGTGCTATGTCACTGCTACGTCTTCGCCTGTTGTGCATGCGAGCCAATCCCCTGTCCATGCTGGCCGCGAACAAGCCTCCGCCCTGCACCTGAAGTTGCCCACGCACAAATTACACCACCATCAAGCACGTCCTTGTCCCAGCGCAGCGTTCAATTATCCATTCAGCAAACATTTGAACGCAGGCGCAAATACGCTGCCAATGCCCCACATGCCACAGTCCTGAATGATCACATTTCGCGACTCATAGCGCTAGAAATGTTGCTTTCCGGCTGGTGGAGACGGATGGGTCATTGTTGAACCTCCCAATTTTTGGCTGCCCTGGCCAAAGGCCTAGGATAAAATACACCCACTTGAGGGTTACAGGCCCTACTACATGTCTGTATGCATGGGTCATTGTTGAACCTCCCAATTTATGGCTGCCCTGACCCAAGGGCTATACTACAATACACCCACTTGAGGGTTACAGGCCCTACTACATGTCTCTATCCATGGACAAAGAGGAGCCTCCCAATTTTTGGCTGCCCTGGCCAAAGGGCAATACTACAATACACCCAATTGAGGGTTACAGGCCCTACTACATGTCTGTATGCATGGGTCATTGTTGACCCTCCCAATTTTTGGCTGCCCTGGCCAAAGGGCAATACTACAATACACCCACTTGAGGGTTACAGGCCCTACTACATGTCTCTATCCATGGACAAAGAGGAGCCTCCCAATTTTTGGCTGCCCTGGCCAAAGGGCAATACTACAATACACCCACTTTAGGGTTACAGGCCCTCCTGCACGTCTCTATCCAGGGACAAAGAGGAGCCTCCCAATTTTTGGCTGCCCTGACCAAAGGGCTATACTACAATACACCCACTTGAGGGTTACAGGCCCTACTACATGTCTGTATGCATGGGTCATTGTTGAACCTCCCAATTTTTGGCTGCCCTGGCCAAAGGGCTATACTACAATACACCCAGTTCTTGTTTACAGGCCATCCTGCATGTCTGTATCCAGGGGCATTGGTGAACCTCCCAATTTTGGACTGCCCTGGCAAAGGAAGATACTACAATAGACCTAGTTCCTCAAAATGGGCACTTTATTTCTAGACAGGGCTTCATGTACGTCTCTTGTCAGGGTCATCGGAGTGTCGCACAATGTTTTCACGTAAAATCTTTCATGTAATCACAAAAAGTGACATACACCAGCTTTATCTCACTATTGGGTATGTGCCCTTAACATTTACACCCTAAATATTCATTTTGGTGTCATTTTGGAAGGTTTTCTGGAGACTCCGTAAAATTGGCGTGAAACTCGGACAACATTGTTCACAGCTGTGACTTTTGAGTGAGAAATGCTTCCAGGGGTCTTCCCCATGGTGTTGCCATGTCATTTCAGCACTCTTCTGAGACTTTTGTGACATTTTTAGGGTTTTTCCATGCTGCCGGCAGTCATTTCATAAAATTACTCGTGTCTCCCATAGGATAACATTGGGCTCGTTACTCGGGCCGAGTACACGAGTATCTCGGGATGCTCGGCCCGAGCTTCGAGCACCCGAGCATTTTAGTACTCGCTCATCACTAGTGCCTATCAAACATAATGATAAAATAACTTATAAGAGAAAGGGGATATAGTTCAGTTACAGAGCATTTGACTGCAGATCAAGAGGTCCTTGGTTCAACTCCAAGTGCCCCCTGCGACTAATTTTTCAAAAAGAGATAAATTCCTAATTTCTTAACACTGCAGTTATTTGGATTAGATAACTCTAAAAACTGAAATAAACTCAAGTAGTTACAATTTTCCTTATAAATAAAGTATAATTGAAAAATGGATCAAAAAATATTAGTACAATTGCGTTTAAGTAGCACAAATATAAAGCTGTATGAATTTATTCAATTAGCACTTTGGAGGACTCTACAACTGAGAATTGAGTTGTGACCAAAAAACTCCCAAGTACTTTGTGTGCCTATCAAACATAATGATAAAAAATCTTAAGTGAAAGGGGTGTAGCTCAGTGGCAGAGCATTTGACTGCAGATCAAGAGGTCCTTGGTTGAACTCCAAGTGCCCCCTGCAACTAATTTTTCATAAAGAGAGAAGTTCCTAATTTCTTAATACTGCAGTTATTTGGACTAGATAACTCTAAAAACTAAATAAACTCAAGTAGTTACAATTTTCCTTATAAATAAAGTATAATTGAAAAATGGATCAAAAATATTAGTACAATTGCGTTTAAGTAGCACAAATATAAAGTCTGTATGAATTTATTCAATTAGCACTTTGGAGACTCTACAACTGAGAATTGAGTTGTGACCAAAAAACTCCCAAGAACCTTGTGTGCCGAATTTGTATATCAAACATAATAATAAATCAATCATAAGAGAAAGGGGGTGTAGCTCAGGGCAGAGCATTTGACTGCAGATCAAGAGGTCCTTGGTTCAACTCCAAGTGCCCCCTGCAACTGATTTTTCATAAAGAGATAAGTTCCTAATTTCTTAACACTCAAGAATTTGGACTAGATAACTCTAAAAACTGAAATAAACTCAAATAGCTACATCTTCGCTTATAAATAAAGTATAATTGAAAAATGGATCAAAAAAATATTAGTACAATTGCGTTTAAGTAGCACAAATATAAAGCTGTATGAATTTATTCAATTAGCACTTTGGAGGACTCTACAACTGAGAATTGAGTTGTGACCAAAAAACTCCCAAGTACTTTGTGTGCCTATCAAACATAATAATAAATCAATCATAAGAGAAAGGGGTGTAGCTCAGTGGCAGAGCATTTGACTGCAGATCAAAAGGTCCTTGGTTAACTCCAAGTGCCCCCTGCAACTGATTTTCATAAAGAGATAAGTTCCTAATTTCTTAACACTGCAGTTATTTGGACTAGATAACTCTAAAAACTGAAATAAACTCAAATAGCTACAATTCTTCCTTATAAATAAAGTAATTGAAAAATGGATCAAAAAATATTAGTACAATTGAGTTTAAGTAGCACAAATATAAAGCTGTATGAATTTATTCAATTAGCACTTTGGAGGACTCTACAACTGAGAATTGAGTTGTGACCAAAAAACTCCCAAGACCTTGTGTGCCGATATTTGTATATCAAACATAATAATAAATCAATCATAAGAGAAAGGGGGTGTAGCTCAGGGGCAGAGCATTTGACTGCAGATCAAGAGGTCCTTGGTTCAACTCCAAGTGCCCCCTGCAACTGACTTTTCATAAAGAGATAAGTTCCTAATTTCTTAACACCAAGGAATTTGGACTAGATAACTCTAAAAACTGAAATAAACTCAAATAGTACAATCTTCCTTATAAATAAAGTATAATTGAAAAATGGATCAAAAAATATTAGTACAATTGCGTTTAAGTAGCACAAATATAAAGCTGTATGAATTTATTCAATTAGCACTTTGGAGACTCTACAACTGAGAATTGAGTTGTGACCAAAAAACTCCCAAGTACCTTGTGTGCCATAATTGTATAATCAAACATAATAATAATCATCATAAGAGAAAGGGGTGTAGCTCAGGGCAGAGCATTTGACTGCAGATCAAAGGTCCTTGGTTCAACTCCAAGTGCCCCCTGCAACTGATTTTTTCATAAAGAGATAAGTTCCTAATTTCTTAACACTCAAGGAATTTGGACTAGATAACTCTAAAAACTGAAATAAACTCAATAGCTACAATTTCCTTATAAATAAAGTATAATTGAAAAATGATCAAAAAAATATTAGTACAATTGAGTTTAAGTAGCACAAATATAAAGCTGTATGAATTTATTCAATTAGCACTTTGGAGGACTCTACAACTGAGAATTGAGTTGTGACCAAAAAACTCCCAAGACCTTGTGTGCCGATATTTGATATCAAACATAATAATAAATCAATCATAAGAGAAAGGGGGTGTAGCTCAGGGCAGAGCATTTGACTGCAGATCAAGAGGTCCTTGGTTCAACTCCAAGTGCCCCTGCAACTAACTTTTCATAAAGAGATAAGTTCCTAATTTCTTAACACTCAAGGTATTTGGACTAGATAACTCTAAAAACTGAAATAAACTCAAAAAGCTACAATCTTCCTTATAAATAAAGTATAATTGAAAAAATGGATCAAAAAATATTAGTACAATTGCATTTAAGTAGCACAAATATAAAGCTGTATGAATTTAATCAATTAGCTGCTTTGGAAGACTCAAACAACTGAGAATTGAGTTGTGACCAAAAAACTCCAAGTACTTTTGTGTGCCTAATCACAAACATAAGATAAAAAAACAATAAGAAAAGAAGGGGTTAGCTCAGGGCAGAGCATTTGACTGCAGATCAAGAGGTCCTTGGTTCAACTCCAAGTGCCCCCTGCAACTGACTTTTTCATAAAGAGATAAGTTCCTAATTTCTTAACACGCAAGAATTTGGACTAATAACTCTAAAAACTGAAATAAACTCAAGAAAGTTACATATTTCCTTATAAATAAAGGTATAATTGAAAAAAGGATCAAAAAAATATTAGTACAATTGCATTTTAAGTAGCACAAATATAAAGCTGTATGAATTTATTCAATAGCACTTTGGAGGACTCTACAACTGAAATTGAGTTGTGACCAAAAACTCCCAAAGCCTTGTGTGCCGATATTAGTATATCAACATAATAATAAATCAATCATTAAGATGAAATGGGGTGTAGCTCAGGGGCAGAGCATTTGAGCAGATCAAGAGGTCCTTGGTTCAACTCCAAGTGCCCCCCCTGCAACTGATTTTTCATAAAGAGATAAGTTCCTAATTTCTTAACACTCAAGTAATTTGGACTAGATAACTCTAAAAACTGAAATAAACTCAAAAAGCTACAATTTTTCCTTATAAATAAAGTATAATTGAAAAATGATCAAAAAAATATTAGTACAATTGGGTTTAAGTAGCACAAATATAAAGCTGTATGAATTTATTCAATTACCTTTGGAGGACTCTACAACTGAGAATTGAGTTGTGACCAAAAAACTCCCAAGAGCCTTGTGTGCCGATATTTGTATATCAAACATAATAATAACTCAATCATAAGAGAAAGGGGGTGTAGCTCAGTGGCAGAGCATTTGACTGCAGATCAAGAGGTCCTTGGTTCAACTCCAAGTGCCCCCTGCAACTAATTTTTCATAAAGAGATAAGTTCCTAATTTCTTAACACTCCAGTTATTTGGACTAGATATCTCGAAAAACTGAAATAAACTAAAAAAGCTACAATCTTCCTTATAAATAAAGTATAATTGAAAAATGGATCAAAAAAATATATTAGTACAATTGCATTTAAGTAGCACAAATATAAAGCTGTATGAATTTATACAATTAGCGCTTTGGAAGACTCTACAACTGAGAATTGAGTTGTGACCAAAAAACTCCCAAATACTTTGTGTGCCTATCAAACATAATGATAAAAAAAATTAAGAAAAAAAGGGGGTGTAGCTCAAAAGGTCCTTGGTTGAACTCCAAGTGCTCCCTGCAACTAATTTTGCATAAAGAGATAAGTTCCTAATTTCTTAACACTGCAGTTATTTGGACTAGATAACTCTAAAAACTGAAATAAACTCAAGTAGTTACAATTTTCCTTATAAATAAAGTATAATTGAAAAATGGATCAAAAATATTAGTACAATTGCGTTTAAGTAGCACAAATATAAAGCTGTATGAATTTATTCAATTAGCACTTTGGAGGACTCTACAACTGAGAATTGAGTTGTGACCAAAAAACTCCCAAGAGCCTTGTGTGCCGATATTTGTATATCAAACATAATAATAAATCAATCATAAGAGGAAGGGGGTGTAACTCAGGGGCAGAGCATTTGACTGCAGATCAATAGGTCCTTGGTTCAACTCCAAGTGCCCCTGCAACTGACTTTTCATAAAGAGATAAGTTCCTAATTTCTTAACACGCAAGGAATTTGGACTAGATAACTCTAAAAACTGAAATAAACTCAAGTAGTTACAAATTTACTTATAAATAAAGTATAATTGAAAAATAGATCAAAAAATATTAGTACAATTGAGTTTAAGTAGCACAAATATAAAGCTGTATGAATTTATTCAATTAGCACTTTGGAGGATTCTACAACTGAGAATTGCGTTGTGACCAAAAAACTCCCAAGAGCCTTGTGTGCCGATATTTGTATATCAAACATAATAATAAATTAATCATAAGAGAAAGGAGGTGTAGCTCAGGGGCAGAGCATTTAACAGCAGATCAAGAGGTTCTTGGTTCAACTCCAAGTGCCCCCTGCAACTGACTTTTCATAAAGAGATAAGTTCCTAATTTCTTAACATCAAGGAATTTGGACTAGATAACTCGAAAAACTGAAATAAACTAAAAAAGCTACAATCTTCCTTATAAATAAAGTATAATTGAAAAATGGATCAAAAAAATATTAGTACAATTGAGTTTAAGTAGCACAAATATAAAGCTGTATGAATTTATTCAATTAGCACTTTGGAGGATCTACAACTGAGAATTGAGTTGTGACCAAAAACTCCCAAGAGCCTTGTGTGCCGATATTTGTATATCAAACATAATAATAATCAATCATAAGAGAAAGGGGGTGTAGCTCAGGGCAGAGCATTTGACTGCAGATCAAGAGGTCCTTGGTTCAACTCCAAGTGCCCCCTGCAACTGAATTTTTCATAAAGAGATAAGTTCCTAATTTCTTAACACTCCAGTTATTTGGACTAGATAACTCGAAAAAACTGAAATAAACTAAAAAAGCTACAATCTTCCTTATAAATAAAGTATAATTGAAAAATGGATCAAAAAAATATTAGTACAATTGAGTTTAAGTAGCACAAATATAAAGCTGTATGAATTTATTCAATTAGCCTTTGGAAGACTCTACAACTGAGAATTGAGTTGTGACCAAAAAACTCCCAAGTACTTTGTGTGCCTATCAAACATATGATAAAAAAAATTAAGAAAAAAGGGGTGTAGCTCAGGGCAGGGCATTTGACTGCAGATCAAAGGTCTTGGTTAACTCCAAGTGCCCCTGCAACTATTTTCATAAAGAGATAAGTTCCAATTTCTTAACACTCAGTATTTGGACTAGATAACTCTAAAAACTGAAATAAATAAAAAGCTACAATTTCCTTATAAATAAATATAATTGAAAAATGGATCAAAAAATATTAGACAATTGGTTTAAGTAGCACAAAATAAAGCTGTATGAATTTATTCAATTACACTTTGGAGGACTCTACAACTGAGAATTGAGTTGTGACCAAAAAACTCCCAAGAGCCTTGTGTGCCGATATTTTATATCAAACATAATAAATCAATCATAAGAGAAAGGGGGTTAGCTCAGTGGCAGAGCATTTGACTGCAGATCAAAGGTCCTTGGTTCAACTCCAAGTGCCCCCTGCAACTAATTTTTCATAAGAGATAAGTTCCTAATTTCTTAACACTCCAGTTATTTGGACTAGATAACTCGAAAAACTGAATAAACTAAAAAGCTACAATCTTCCTTATAAATAAAGTATAATTGAAAAATGGATCAAAAAATATTAGTACAATTAGTTTAAGTAGCACAAATATAAAGCTGTATGAATTTATTCAATTACTTTGAGATCTTGGAATGGTTGGAAAAAACTCCAAACCTGGAATTGATTAACAAAATAACATCAAGAGAAAGGGGTGTAGCTCAGGGGCAGAGCATTTGACTGCAGATCAAAGGTCCTTGGTTCAACTCCAAGTGCCCCTGCAACTGATTTTTCATAAAGAGATAAGTTCCTAATTTCTTAACACTCAGTATTTGGACTAGATAACTCAAAAACTGAAATAAAAAAAAAGCTACAATTTCCTTATAAATAAAGTATAATTGAAAAATGGATCAAAAAAATTAGTACAATTGGTTTAAGTAGCACAAATATAAAGCTGTATGAATTTATTCAATTACCTTTGGAGACTCTAAACTGAGAATTGAGTTGTGACCAAAAACTCCCAAGAGCCTTGTGTGCCGAATTTTATATCAAACATAATAATAAATCAATCATAAGAGAAAGGGGGTTAGCTCAGTGGCAGAGCATTTGACTGCAGATCAAAGGTCCTTGGTTCAACTCCAGTGCCCCTGCAACTATTTTTCATAAAGAATAAGTTCCTAATTTCTTAACACTCCAGTTATTTGGACTAGATAACTCGAAAAACTGAAATAAACTAAAAAAGCTACAATCTTCCTTATAAATAAAGTATAATTGAAAAATGGATCAAAAAAAATTAGTACAATTGAGTTTAAGTAGCACAAATATAAAGCTGTATGATTTATTCAATTAGCCTTTGGAGAATCTACACTGAGAATTGAGTTGTGACAAAAAACTCCAAGAGCTTGTGTGCCTTTTTAACAAAATAAAAAAAAATTAAGAGAAAGGGGTGTAGCTCAGGGCAGAGCATTTGACTGCAGATCAAAGGTCCTTGGTTCAACTCCAAGTGCCCCTGCAACTGATTTTTCATAAAGAGATAAGTTCTAATTTCTTAACACTCAGTATTTGGACTAGATAACTCGAAAAACTGAAATAAACTAAAAAGCTACAATCTTCCTTATAAATAAAGTATAATTGAAAAATGGATCAAAAAATATTAGTACAATTGAGTTTAAGTAGCACAAATATAAAGCTGTATGAATTTATTCAATTAGCATTTGGAGGAATCTACAACTGAGAATTGAGTTGTGACCAAAAAACTCCAAGAGCCTTGTGTGCCGATATTTGTATATCAACATAATAATAAATCAATCATAAGGAAAGGGGGTGTAGCTCAGGGCAGAGCATTTGACTGCAGATCAAGAGGTCCTTGGTTCAACTCCAAGTGCCCCTGCAACTGATTTTCATAAAGAGATAAGTTCCTAATTTCTTAACACTCAGTTATTTGGACTAGATAACTCGAAAAACTGAAATAAACTAAAAAAGCTACATCTTCCTTATAAATAAAGTTAATTGAAAAATGGATCAAAAAATATTAGTACAATTGAGTTTAAGTAGCACAAATATAAAGCTGTATGATTTATCAATTAGCCTTTGGAGATCTACAACTGAGAATTGAGTTGTGACCAAAAAACTCCCAAGCTTGTGTGCTTATCAAACATAATAAAAATAATATAAAAAGTGGGGTGTAGCTCAGGGCAGGCATTTGACTGCAGATCAATAGGTCCTTGGTTCAACTCCAAGTGCCCCCTGCAACTGATTTTCATAAAGAGATAAGTTCCTAATTTCTTAACACTCCAGTTATTTGGACTAGATAACTCGAAAAAACTGAAATAAACTAAAAAAGCTACAATCTTCCTTATAAATAAAGTATAATTGAAAAATGGATCAAAAAAATATTAGTACAATTGAGTTTAAGTAGCACAAATATAAAGCTGTATGAATTTATTCAATTAGCATTTGGAGAAATCTACAACTGAGAATTGAGTTGTGACCAAAAAACTCCCAAGACCTTGTGTGCCATATTTGTATACAAAATAATAATAAACCAATCATAAGAGAAAGGGGGTGTAGCTCAGGGGCAGAGACATTTGACTGCAGATCAAGAGGTCCTTGGTTAAACTCCAAGTGCCCTAGCAACTGATTTTTCATAAAGAGATAAGTTCCTAATTTCTTAAACACTCCATTATTTGGACTAGATAACTCGAAAACTGAAATAAACTAAAAAAGACAAATCTTCCTTATAAATAAAGTATAATTGAAAAATGGATCAAAAAAATATTAGTACAATTGAGTTTAAGTAACAAAATAAAGCTGTATGAATTTATTCAATTAGCACTTTGGAGGATCTACAACTGAGAATTGAGTTGTGACCAAAAAACTCCCAAGAGCCTTGTGTGCCGATATTTGTATATCAAACATAATAATAAATCAATCATAAAGAAAGGGGGTGTAGCTCAGGGGCAGAGCATTTGACTGCAGATCAAGAGGTCCTTGGTTCAACTCCAATGCCCCTGCAACTGATTTTCATAAAGAGATAAGTTCCTAATTTCTTAACACTGCAGTTATTTGGACTAGATAACTCTAAAAACTGATATAAACTCAAGTAGTTACAATTTTCCTTATAATTAAAGTATAATTGAATAATGGATCAAAAAATATTAGTACAATTGCGTTTAAGTAGCACAAATATAAAGCTGTATGAATTTATTCAATTAGCACTTTGGAGGACTCTACAACTGAGAATTGAGTTGTGACCAAAAAACTCCCAAGAGCCTGGTGTGCCGATGTTTGCATATCAAACATAATAATAAATCAATCATAAGAGAAAGGGGGTGTAGCTCAGGGGCAGAGCATTCGACTGCAGATCAAGAGGTCCTTGGTTCAACTCCAAGTGCCCCTGCAACTGACTTTTCATAAAGAGATAAGTTCCTAATTTCTTAACACGCAAGGAATTTGGACTAGATAACTCTAAAAACTGAAATAAACTCAAAAAGCTACAATCTTCCTTATAAATAAACTATAATTGAAAAATAGATCAAAAAAATATTAGCACAATTGGGTTTAAGTAGCACAAATATAAAGCTGTATGAATTTATTCAATTATCTCTTTGGAAGACCTCTACAACTGAGAATTGAGTTGTGACCAAAAAAACTCCCAGAACCTTTTGTGTGCCGATATTTGTATATCAAACATAATAATTAATCATATCATAAGAGAAAGGGGGTGTAGCTCAGTGGCAGAGCATTTGACTGCAGATCAAGAGGTCCTTGGTTCAACTCCGAGTGCCCCCTGCAACTAATTTTTTCATAAAGAGATAAGTTTCTAATTTCTTAACACTCCAGTTATTTGGACTAGATATCTCGAAAAACTGAAATAAACTAAAAAAAGCTACAATCTTCCTTATAAATAAAGTATAATTGAAAAATGGATCAAAAAAAATATTAGTACAATTGCATTTAAGTAGCACAAATATAAAGCTGTATGAATTTATACAATTAGCGCTTTGGAAGACTCTACAACTGAGAATTGAGTTGTGACCAAAAAACTCCCAAGTACTTTGTGTGCCTATCAAACATAATGATAAAAAAAATTAAGAAAAAAAGGGGGTGTGTAGCTCAAAAGGTCCTTGGTTGAACTCCAAGTGCTCCCTGCAACTAATTTTGCATAAAGAGATAAGTTCCTAATTTCTTAACACTGCAGTTATTTGGACTAGATAACTCTAAAAACTGAAATAAACTCAAGTAGTTACAATTTTCCTTATAAATAAAGTATAATTGAAAAATGGATCAAAAATATTAGTACAAATGCGTTTAAGTAGCACAAATATAAAGCTGTATGAATTTATTCAATTAGCACTTTGGAGGACTCTACAACTGAGAATTGAGTTGTGACCAAAAAACTCCCAAGAACCTTGTGTGCCGATATTTGTATATCAAACATAATAATTTAATCAATCATAAGAGAAAGGGGGTGTAGCCCAGTGGCAGAGCATTTGACTGCAGATCAAGAGGTCCTTGGTTCAACTCCGAGTGCCCCCTGCAACTAATTTTCATAAAGAGATAAGTTCCTAATTTCTTAACACTCCAGTTATTTGGACTAGATATCTCGAAAAACTGAAATAAACTAAAAAAGCTACAATCTTCCTTATAAATAAAGTATAATTGAAAAATGGATCAAAAAATATTAGTACACTTGATTTAAGTAGCACAAATATAAAGCTGTATGAATTTATACAATTAGCGCTTTGGAAGACTCTACAACTGAGAATTGAGTTGTGACCAAAAAACTCCCAAGTACTTTGTGTGCCTATCAAACATAATGATAAAAAAAATTAAGAAAGAAAGGGGGTGTAGCTCAAAAGGTTCTTGGTTAACTCCAAGTGCTCCCTGCAACTAATTTTGCATAAAGAGATAAGTTCCTAATTTCTTAACACTGCAGTTATTTGGACTAGATAACTCTAAAAACTGAAATAAACTCAAGTAGTTACAATTTTCCTTATAAATAAAGTATAATTGAAAAATGGATCAAACATATTAGTACAATTGCGTTTAAGTAGCACAAATATAAAGCTGTATGAATTTATTCAATTAGCACTTTGGAGGACTCTACAACTGAGAATTGAGTTGTGACCAAAAAACTCCCAAGAGCCTTGTGTGCCGATATTTGTATATCCAACATAATAATAAATCAATCACAAGAGAAAGGGGTGTAGCGGGGGGGGGGGGGGGGGGGGGGGGGGGGGGGGGGGGGGGGGGGGGGGGGGGGGGGGGGGGGGGGGGGGGGGGGGGGGGGGGGGGGGGGGGGGGGGGGGGGGGGGGGGGGGGGGGGGGGGGGGGGGGGGGGGGGGGGGGGGGGGGGGGGGGGGGGGGGGGGGGGGGGGGGGGGGGGGGGGGGGGGGGGGGGGGGGGGGGGGGGGGGGGGGGGGGGGGGGGGGGGGGGGGGGGGGGGGGGGGGGGGGGGGGGGGGGGGGGGGGGGGTCTTGGTTGAACTCCAAGTGCCCCTGCAACTATTTTGCATAAAGAGATAAGTTCCTAATTTCTTAACACTGCAGTTATTTGGACTAGATAACTCTAAAACTGAAATAAACTCAAGTAGTTACAATTTCCTTATAAATAAAGTATAATTGAAAAATGATCAAAAATATTAGTACAATTGGTTTAAGTAGCACAAATATAAAGCTGTATGAATTTATTCAATTAGCACTTTGGAGGACTCTACAACTGAGAATTGAGTTGTGACCAAAAAACTCCCAAGACCTTGTGTGCCGATATTTGTATATCAAACATAATAATAATAATCATAAGAGAAAGGGGGTGTAGCTCAGTGGCAGAGCATTTGACTGCAGATCAAGAGGTCCTTGGTTCAACTCAAGTGCCCCTGCAACTAATTTTCATAAAGAGATAAGTTCCTAATTTCTTAACACTCCAGTTATTTGGACTAGATATCTCGAAAAACTGAAATAAACTAAAAAAGCTACAATCTTCCTTATAAATAAAGTATAATTGAAAAATGGATCAAAAAAATATTAGTACATTGATTTAAGTAGCACAAATATAAAGCTGTATGAATTTATACAATTAGCGCTTTGGAAGACTCTACAACTGAGAATTGAGTTGTGACCAAAAAACTCCCAAGTACTTTGTGGCCTATCAAACATAATGATAAAAAAAATTAAGAAAGAAAGGGGGTGTAGCTCAAAAGGTTCTTGGTTGAACTCCAAGTGCTCCCTGCAACTAATTTTGCATAAAGAGATAAGTTCCTAATTTCTTAACACTGCAGTTATTTGGACTAGATAACTCTAAAAACTGAAATAAACTCAAGTAGTTACAATTTTCCTTATAAATAAAGTATAATTGAAAAATGGATCAAACATATTAGTACAATTGCGTTTAAGTAGCACAAATATAAAGCTGTATGAATTTATTCAATTAGCACTTTGGAGGACTCTACAACTGAGAATTGAGTTGTGACCAAAAAACTCCCAAGAGCCTTGTGTGCCGATATTTGTATATCCAACATAATAATAAATCAATCACAAGAGAAAGGGGGTGTAGCTCAGGGGCAGAGCATTTGAGTGCAGATCAAGAGGTCCTTGGTTCAACTCCAAGTGCCCCCTGCAACTGACTTTTCATAAAGAGATAAGTTCCTAATTTCTTAACACGCAAGGAATTTGGACTAGATAACTCTAAAAACTGAAATAAACTCAAGTAGTTACAACTTTCCTTATAAATAAAGTATAATTGAAAAATGGATCAAAAAATATTAGTACAATTGCGTTTAAGTAGCACAAATATAAAGCTGTATGAATTTATTCAATTAGCACTTTGGAGGACTCTACAACTGAGAATTGAGTTGTGACCAAAAAACTCCCAAGAGCCTTGTGTGCCGATATTTGTATATCAAACATAATAATAAATCAATCATAAGAGAAAGGGGGTGTAACTCAGAGGCAGAGCATTTGACTGCAGATCAATAGGTCCTTGGTTCAACTCCAAGTGCCCCCTGGAACTGATTATTCATAAAGAGATAAGTTCCTAATTTCTTAACACTCAAGGAATTTGGACTAGATAACTCTAAAAACTGAAATAAACTCAAAAAGCTACAATCTTCCTTATAAATAAAGTATAATTGAAAAATAGATCAAAAAAATATTAGCACAATTGGGTTTAAGTAGCACAAATATAAAGCTGTATATGAATTTAATCAATTATCCCTTTGGAAGACTCTACAACTGAGAATTGAGTTGTGACCAAAAAACTCCCAAGTACTTTGTGTGCCTATCAAACATAATAGTAACACATAGTAACATAGTAACATAGTTTTTAAGGTTGAAGGAAGACTTTAAGTCCATCTAGTTCAACCCATAGCCTAACATGTTGATCCAGAGGAAGGCAAAAAAAACCCCATGTGGCAACACTAATCTCCACATTGGGGGAAAAAATTCCTTCCTGACTCCAGATACGGCAATCAGACTAATTCCCTGGATCAACGCCCTATCAAAGAATCTAGTATGTATAACTGGTAATATTATAGTTTTCAAGAAAGGCATCCAGGCCCTTCTTAAATGTTAGTAGTGACTCACTCATTACAACATCATGTGGCAGAGAGTTCCATAGTCTCACTGCTCTTACAGTAAAGAATCCGCGTCTGTGATTATGATTAAACCTTCTTCCCTCCAGACGTAGAGGATGCCCCCTTGTCCCAGTCTCAGGCCTAAGAGTAAAGAGATCATTAGAAAGGTCTCTGTACTGCCCCCTCATATATTTATACATTATTATAAGATCACCCCTAAGCCTTCGTTTTTCCAAGCTAAATAACCCCAAGTTTAATAACCTGTCTTGGTATTGCAGACCCCTTAGTCCTCTAATAACTTTTGTCGCTCTTCTCTGGACCCGCTCTAGTTCAGCTATGTCTTTCTTATACACCGGAGACCAGAATTGTACACAGTATTCTAAGTGTGGTCGCACTAGTGACTTGTATAGAGGTAAAATTATGTTCTCCTCATGAGCATCTATGCCTCTTTTAATACATCCCATTATTTTATTTGCCTTTGCAGCAGCTGCCTGACACTGGCCACCAGTGGCGTAACTAGAGTCTGGTGGGCCCCGGTGCGAAATTTTGACCTGGGCCCCCCCCCCCCCACCAGGGCCGGACTGGGACCAAAAAGCATCCCTGGAAAAGAAGCCCCATCAGCCCCAATACGTAAATTTTGCTTTTACCCTGTTGTGGCCCTCACCCCTTTCTTAAAAAAGTTATTTGAAGAGCCACATGTGAATGGTTCAGCAGAGGGAATAATCAACCACAGCTCCATTTACATGGTGCTCTTCAAAGCTCCATTTCTCAGGATTGTGGGGTCCCAGTGGTCAGACACACAGACACACAGCCAGCCACACACAGAGCCACAGCCAGTCACACACAGAGCCACAGTCAGCCAGCCACACACACAAAGCCAGCCACACACACATACACACACAGCCAGCCACAGCCAGACAGCCACACACAGCTAGCTACATAAACAGCCACCAGCCACACAGACAGCCACACACAGACACAGCCAGCCACACATATACAGCCACACACAAACAGCCAGCCACATAGACAGCCATCAGCCAGCCACACACAGATGCAGCCAGCCAAACACATACACAGCCACACACATATACAGCCACAGACAGCCACACACAGACAGCCACACACAGACAGCCACCAGCTACACACAAACAGCCACACACAGGTGCAGCCAGCCACATAGACAGCCACAGCCAGCCACACATCCAACCAGCCACACACAGCCAGCCACACAGCCATACAGTCAGCCACACAGCCAAGCAGCCCAGCCACACACAGCTCCAGCCACACACAGACACACAGTCAGCCACACACAGCCAGCCACACACAGCCATCCACAGCCATGCTGCTCCAGCCACAGCCAACCCAAGCCAGCCACATGGCACCAGCCACACACAGCCAAGCAGCCCCAGTCACACACAGCAGACACACACAGCCATCCACAGTTATGCTGTTCCAGCCACAGCCAACCCAAGCCAGCCATGTGGCACCAGCCACACACAGCCAAGCAGTCCCAGTCACACACAGACACAGTCAGCCACACACAGCCAAACAGCTCCAGCCCACACAGGACACAGTCAGCCACACAGCCCCAGCCACACAGCCATTCAACATCAGCCACACACAGCCAGACACACACAGCCATCCACAGCCATGCAGCTCCAGCCACAGCCAACCCCAGCCAGCCACGTGGCACCAGCCACACACAGCCAGACACACAGCCCAGCCACACACAGACACATAGTCAGCCACACACAGCCAGCCACAGCCACACACAGCCAGCCACGCAGCCTCAGCCACACAGCACAGCACCAGCCATACAGCCAACTAATGCATAACATTTTGAGGATAACCTGGTGTTGGTGAAGTCCTATTATGGAGACAGTATGAGGCACAGTATAGGACATAGTATGGGGGCACACAGTGGGGAGGGGGGCACACGCAGAACATTTGAGTCTGACCTGGCGTTGGTGAAGTCTTGTTATGGGGCACACAGTATAGAGGTGGGCGGCACAGTATGGGGGAGGAATCAGTATAAGGGTGGGGGGCACGCACAGTATTGGAGAGGGCACAGTATGGGGGGCACACAGTATAAGGGGGTGGGCACACACATGCACAGTATGGGTAGGGGGCACAGTATAAGGGGTGGGCATGCACACAGTATGGGTAGGTGGGCACAGTATATGGGGCACACAGTATAAGAAGGGGGCACAGTATATGGGAGGGTATTAGTAGATGGGGAGGCACAGTATGGGAAGGGGGCACACAGTATATGGGGCACACAATATAGGGGGGTACAGTATATGGGGTGGGCACGTACAGTACATGAGGTGGGCGCAAAGTATATGGGGAGGGCACAGTATGGGGGCACACAGTATATGGAGAGGGCACACAGTATATGGGGCACACAATACAGTCTCTGACCTGGCGTTGGTGCAGTCCTGGTACAGAGTCTTGAAGTCTCTCCTGGGGATCAGCTTGCTGTGGTTGATCCCGAGCTGGATGGCCCCCAGCCCCTGCAGCATCTGCAGACAGATGAGCTCCTGCCCAGATCCAGCACAAAGGACGCGACCCGCACCCTGTGCATCTCCACTATCCGGCATTCACTGCTGGCTGCCCCCGGGAGCCGGGCTGTATGCGCCCAGCAGCAGAGATTCCCGCGGGCTCAACATTGCAGGAGGAGGGGCGGACATGGCCATGCTCGGGCTCCCGGAACAAGCAGCACTTAGGAGGAGAGGAGGGGCGGGCACAGCAGCAGGAAGTGAGCTCTCACTTCCCGTCCTCCCTCCTCTCCGGCCGGCACTATCGCGGTCGTGGTGGCCGGCTGTCAGCACGGGCCACGGGGCCCCCGGGGGGGTGCGAGCCCCCGGGGGGGTGCGGGCCCCCCCTGGGGGCGGGCCCGGTCGCAGTTGCGACCCCTGCGACCGCGGTAGTTACGCCACTGCTGGCCACTAAATGTGAGTTTGTCATCTACCCATACACCCAGGTCTTTTTCAGTGACAGTTTTGCCCAGTGTTTTACAATTAAGCACATAATTATACCTTTTGTTTCCTCTGCCCAAGTGCATGACTTTACATTTATCCCCATTAAAGCGCATTTGCCATTTAGCAGCCCAAGCTTCTAGTTTACATAAATCCTCCTGTAATATAAAATTGTCCTCCTCTGTATTGATTACCCTGCAGAGTTTAGTGTCATCTGCAAATATTGAGATTCTACTCTGTATGCCCCCTACAAGGTCATTAATAAATATATTAAATAGAAGCGGGCCCAACACTGACCCCTGTGGTACCCCACTGTTAACTGTGACCCATTCTGAGTGTGTTCCATTAATAACCACCCTTTGTTTCCTATCACTAAGCCAGTTCTTAACCCACTTACACATATTTTCCCCTATCCCCATTGCCCTCATTTTATGTATCAACCTTTTGTGTGGCACCGTATCAAAAGCTTTTGAAAAGTCCATATACACCACATCCACTGCATTTCCTTGGTCCAGTCCAGAACTTACTTCTTCATAGAAGCTTATTAGATTAGTTTGACAGGAACGGTCCCTCGTAAAACCATGTTGATAATGGGTCATGAGGTTATTTTTCTTCAGATACTCCAGTATAGCATCTCTTAGAAAACCTCTAGGATTTTACCCACAGTAGAGGTTAAGCTTACTGGCCTATAATTTCCAAGTTCAGTTTTTGTCCCCTTTTTGAATATTGGCACCACATTTGCTATACGCCAGTCCTGTGGTACAGACCCTGTTATTATGGAATCTTTAAATATTAAAAATAATGGTCTATCTATGACAGTACTTAATTCCTGCAGAACTCTGGGGTGTATCCCATCTGGGCCCGGGGATTTGTCAATTTTAGTGATTTTTAGACGATGCCGTACTTCCTCTTGGGTTAAGCAGGTGACGTTTAATTGAGAATTTTTGTTATCACTGATCATATTGTCTGTCATGGGATTTTCTTGTGTAAATACTGTTGAAAAAAAGTCATTTAGCATATTTGCTTTTTCCTCATCCTCATCCACCATTTCACCCAGACAATTTTTAAAGGGGCCAACACCATCATTTTTTAGTTTCTTACTATTTATGTAGTTAAAAATATTTTGGGATTCTTTTTACTTTCTCTGGCAATGAGTCTCTCTGTCTCAATCTTTGCTGCCTTGATTTGCTTTTTACAAATGTTATTTAATTTTCTGTATTTATTTAGTGCTTCATCACTACCTACTTGCTTTAATTCCCTAAATGCTTTCTTTTTGTCACATATTGCACTTCTTACCGCTTTATTTAGCCATAGTGGTTTCCTCCTATTTCTAGCATGCTTATTCCCATAGGGTATATATTGTGCACAGGTCCTATTCAGGATGCTAATAAACATCTCCCATTTGTGTTGTGTACTTTTATGTCTCAGGACATCATCCCAGTTTATTGCACTAAGATCATCTCTCAACCGTTGGAAATTTGCCTTCCTGAAGTTTAGTAATGATCAATTAGCCTTTGGAGGACTCTACAACTGAGAATTGAGTTGTGACCAAAAACTCCCAAGAGCCTTGTGTGCCGATATTTTCAATATCAAAGCATAATAATAAACTCAATATAAGAGAAAGGGTGTAGCTAGTGTCAGAGCATTTGCTGAAGATCAAGGTCCTTGGTTCAACTCCAAGTGCTCCCTGCAACTAATTTTTCATAAAGAGATAAGTTCCTAATTTCTTAACACTGCAGTTATTTGGACTAGATATCTCGAAAAACTGAAATAAACTAAAAAAGTCTACAATTTTCCTTATAAATAAAGTATAATTGAAAAATGGATCAAAAAAATATTAGTACAATTACGTTTAAGTAGCACAAATATAAAGCTGTATGAATTTATTCAATTAGCACTTTGGAGGACTCTACAAACTGAGAATTGAGTTGTGACCAAAAAACTCCCAAGAGCCTTTGTGTGCCGATATTTGTATATCAAACATAATAATAAATCAATCATAAGAAGAAAGGGGGTGTAAGCTCAGGGGCAGAGCATTTGACTGCAGATCAAGAGGTACCTTGGTTCAACTCCAAGTGTCCCCTGCAACTAATTTTTCATAAAGAGATAAGTTCCTAATTTCTTAACACTGCAGTTATTTGGACTAGATAACTCTAAAAACTGAAATAAACTCAAAGTATTACAATTTTCCTTATAAATAAAGTATAATTGAAAAATGGATCAAAAAATATTAGTACAATTGCTTTAAGTAGCACAAATATAAAGCTGTATGATTTATTCAATTAGCACTTTGGAAGACTCTACAACTGAGAATTGAGTTGTGACCAAAAAACTCCCAAGAGCCTTGTGTGCCATATTTGTATATCAAACATAATATAAAAAAATCATAAGAAAAAAGGGGTGTAGCTCAGTGGCAGAGCATTTGACTCAGATCAAAGGTCATTGGTTCAACTCCAAGTGCCCCTGCAACTAATTTTTCATAAAGAGATAAGTTCCTAATTTCTTAACACTGCAGTTATTTGGACTAGATAACTCTAAAAACTGAAATAAACTCAAGTAAGTTACAATTTCCTTATAAATAAAGTATAATTGAAAAATGGATCAAAAAATATTAGTACAATTGCGTTTAAGTAGCACAAATATAAAGCTGTATGAATTTATTCAATTAGCACTTTGGAGGACTCTACAACTGAGAATTGAGTTGTGACCAAAAAACTCCCAAGAGCTTGTGTGCCGATATTTGTATATCAAACATAATAATAAATCAATCATAAGAGAAAGGGGGTGTAGCTCAGGGGCAGAGCATTTGACTGCAGATCAAGAGGTCCTTGGTTCAACTCCAAGTGCCCCCTGCAACTGATTTTTCATAAAGAGATAAGTTCCTAATTTCTTAACACTCAAGGAATTTGGACTAGATAACTCTAAAAACTGAAATAAACTCAAGTAGTACAATTTTCCTTATAAATAAAGTATAACTGAAAAATGGATCAAAAAATATTAGTACAATTGCTTTAAGTAGCACAAATATAAAGCTGTATGAATTTATTCAATTAGCCTTTGGAAGACTCTACAACTGAGAATTGAGTTGTGACCAAAAAACTCCCAAGACCTTGTGTGCCGATATTTATATCAACATAATATAATCAATATAAGAGAAAAGGGGTGTAGCTCAGTGGCAGAGCATTTGACTGCAGATCAAGAGGTCCTTGGTTCAACTCCAAGTGCCCCTGCAACTAATTTTTCATAAAGAGATAAGTTCCTAATTTCTTAACACTCCAGTTATTTGGACTAGATATCTCGAAAAACTGAAATAAACTAAATAGCTACAATTTCCTTATAAATAAAGTATAATTGAAAAATGGATCAAAAAAATATTAGTACAATTGCATTTAAGTAGCACAAATATAAAGCTGTATGAATTTATTCAATTAGCACTTTGGAGACTCTACAACTGAGAATTGAGTTGTGACCAAAAAACTCCCAAGTACTTTGTGTGCTATTCAAACATAATGATAAAAAAATTAAGAGAAAAAAGGGGGTTTAGCTCAAAAGAGTCCTTGGTTCAACTCCAAGTGCTCCCTGCAACTATTTTGCATAAAGAGATAAGTTCCTAATTTCTTAACACTGCAGTATTTGGACTAGATAACTCTAAAAACTGAAATAAACTCAAGTAGTTACAATTTTCCTTATAAATAAAGTATAATTGAAAAATGGATCAAAAATATTAGTACAATTGCGTTTAAGTAGCACAAATATAAAGCTGTATGAATTTATTCAATTAGCACTTTGGAGGACTCTACAACTGAGAATTGAGTTGTGACCAAAAAACTCCCAAGAGCCTTGTGTGCGATATTTGTATATCAAACATAATAATAATCAATCATAAGAGAAAGGGGGTGTAAGCTCAGAGGCAGAGCATTTGACTGCAGATCAAAGGTCCTTGGTTCAACTCCAAGTGCCCCCTGCAACTAATTTTTCATAAAGAGATAAGTTCCTAATTTCTTAACACTCAAGGATTTGGACTAGATAACTCTAAAAAACTGAAATAAACTCAAAAAGCTACAATCTTCCTTATAAATAAAGTATAATTGAAAAATGGATCAAAAAATATTAGTACAATTGGGTTTAAGTAGCACAATATATAAAGCTGTATGAATTTATAAATTAGCCTTTGGAAGACTCTACAACTGAGAATTGAGTTGTGACCAAAAACTCCCAAGATACCTTGTGTGCCGTATTTGATATCAAACAAATAATGATAAATACAACATTAAGAGAAAGGGGTGTACCCAGTGGGGCATTTGACTGCAGATCAAGAGTCCTTGGTTAACTCCAAGTGCTCCCTGCAACTGATTTTGCATAAAGAGATAAGTTCCTAATTTTTTAACACTGCAAGTATTTGACTAGATACTCTAAAAACTGAAATAAACTCAAGTAGTATTCAATTTTCCTTATAATAAAAGTATAATTGAAAAATGGATCAAAAAATATTAGTACATTGCGTTTAAGTAGCACAAATATAAAGCTGTATGAATTTATTCAATTAGCACTTTGGAGGACTCTACAACTGAGATTGAGTTGTGCAAAAACTCCAGTAACTTGTGTGCCGATATTTGTTTATTACAAAGATTAATAATATCAATTAAGTGACAAGGGTTAATAGCAGGCTTACGCTAATGCTTGGTTAACTCCAAAGTGCCCTGAACTTTTTTCAAGAGTAAGTTCCAATTCTTAACCTTCAGTATTTGGACTAGATTTACTCTAAACTAATTAACTACAAAGCTACATTTCCTTAATAGAAGTATAATTGAAAATAGGATCAAAATAAATATAGTACCATTTGGTTTAAGTAGACAATATAAAGCTGAATATCCATTTATTATTGCACTTGAAGACTCTACACTGAGAACGTTGGACAAAAATCCAAGACTTGTGCCGAATTTGTATATCAACATAAAATAAAATCTAAGAGAAAGGGGGTGAGCATGCAGCTTTGACTCAGATAAGAGGTCCTTGGTTCAACTCCAAGTGCCCCTGCAACTAATTTTCATAAAGAGATAAGTTCCTAATTTCTTAACACGCAGATTTGGACTAGATAACTCTAAAAACTGAAATAAACTCAAGTAGTTACAATTTTCCTTATAAATAAAGTATAATTGAAAAATGGATCAAAAAATATTAGTACAATTGCGTTTAAGTAGCACAAATATAAAGCTGTATGAATTTATTCAATTAGCACTTTGGAGGACTCTACAACTGAGAATTGAGTTGTGACCAAAAAACTCCCAAGAGCCTTGTGTGCCGATATTTGTATACCCAACATAATAATAAATCAATCATAAGAGAAAGGGGGTGTAGCTCGGGGCAGAGCATTTGATGCAGTTCAAGAGGTCCTTGGTTCAACTCCAAGTGCCCCTGCAACTACTTTTCATAAGAGATAAGTTCCTAATTTCTTAAACCAGTATTTGGACTAGATACTCTAAAAACTGAAATAAACTCAAGTAGTTACAATCTTTCCTTATAAATAAAGTATAATTGAAAAATGGATCAAAAATATTAGTACAATTGCGTTTAAGTAGCACAAATATAAAGCTGTATGAATTTATTCAATTAGCACTTTGGAGGACTCTACAACTGAGAATTGAGTTGTGACCAAAAAACTCCCAAGAGCCTTGTGTGCCGATATTTGTATATCAAACATAATAATAAATCAATCATAAGAGAAAGGGGTGTAGACTCAGGGGCAGAGCATTTGACTGCAGATCAAGGGTCCTTGGTTCAACTCCAAGTGCCCCCCGCAACTGATTTTTCATAAAGAGATAAGTTCCTAATTTCTTAACATCCAAAGGGAATTTGGACTAGATAACTCTAAAAACTGAAATAAACTCAAAAGCTACAATCTTCCTTATAAATAAAGTATAATTGAAAAATAGATCAAAAAATATTAGTACAATTGGTTTAAGTAGCACAAATATAAAGCTGTATGAATTTATTCAATTAGCACTTTGGAGAGACTCTACAACTGAGAATTGAGTTGTGACCAAAAAACTCCCAAGAGCCTTGTGTGCCGATATTTGTATATCAAACATAATAATAAATCAATCATAAGAGAAAGGGGGTGTAGCTCAGGGCAGAGCATTTGACTGCAGATCAAGAGGTCCTTGGTTCAACTCCAAGTGCCCCCTGCAACTAATTTTTCATAAAGAGATAAGTTCCTAATTTCTTAACACTCCAGTTATTTGGACTAGATACTCGAAAAACTGAAATAAACTAAAAAAGCTACAATCTTCCTTATAAATAAAGTATAATTGAAAAATGGATCAAAAAAATATTAGTACAATTGAGTTTAAGTAGCACAAATATAAAGCTGTATGAATTTATTCAATTAGCACTTTGGAGGACTCTACAACTGAGAATTGAGTTGTGACCAAAAAACTCCCAAGAGCCTTGTGTGCCGATATTTGTATATCAAACATAATAATAAATCAATCATAAGAGAAAGGGGGTGTAGCTCAGGGGCAGAGCTTTGACTGCAGATCAAGAGGTCCTTGGTTCAACTCCAAGTGCCCCTGCAACTAATTTTCATAAAGAGATAAGTTCCTAATTTCTTAACACTGCAGTTATTTGGACTAGATAACTCTAAAAACTGAAATAAACTCAAGTAGTTACAATTTCCTTATAAATAAAGTATAATTGAAAAATGGATCAAAAAATATTAGTACAATTGAGTTTAAGTAGCACAAATATAAAGCTGTATGAATTTATTCAATTAGCACTTTGGAGGACTCTACAACTGAGAATTGAGTTGTGACCAAAAAACTCCCAAGAGCCTTGTGTGCCGATATTTGTATATCAAACATAATAATAAATCAATCATAAGAGAAAGGGGGTGTAGCTCAGGGCAGAGCATTTGACTGCAGATCAAGAGGTCCTTGGTTCAACTCCAAGTGCCCCTGCAACTATTTTCATAAAGAGATAAGTTCCTAATTTCTTAACACTGCAAGGAATTTGGACTAGATAACTCTAAAAACTGAAAATAAACTCAAAGTAGTTACAATTTTCCTTATAAATAAAGTATAATTGAAAAATGGATCAAAAAATATTAGTACAATTGCGTTTAAGTAGCACAAATATAAAGCTGTATGAATTTATTCAATTAGCACTTTGGAGGACTCTACAACTGAGAATTGAGTTGTGACCAAAAAACTCCCAAGAGCCTTGTGTGCCGATATTTGTATATCAAACATAATAATAACTCAATCATAAGAGAAAGGGGGTGTAGCTCAGTGGCAGAGCATTTGACTGCAGATCAAGAGGTCCTTGGTTCAACTCCAAGTGCCCCCTGCAACTAATTTTTCATAAAGAGATAAGTTCCTAATTTCTTAACACTCCAGTTATTTGGACTAGATATCTCGAAAAACTGAAATAAACTAAAAAAGCTACAATCTTCCTTATAAATAAAGTATAATTGAAAATGGATCAAAAAAATATTAGTACAATTGAGTTTAAGTAGCACAAATATAAAGCTGTATGAATTTATTCAATTAGCACTTTGGAGGACTCTACAACTGAGAATTGAGTTGTGACCAAAAAACTCCCAAGAGCCTTGTGTGCCGATATTTGTATATCAAACATAATAATAAATTAATCATAAGAGAAAGGGGGTGTAGCTCAGGGGCAGAGCATTTAACGCAGATCAAGAGGTCCTTGGTTCAACTCCAAGTGCCCCCTGCAACTGACTTTTCATAAAGAGATAAGTTCCTAATTTCTTAACACTCAAGGAATTTGGACTAGATAACTCTAAAAACTGAAATAAACTCAAAAAGCTACAATCTTCCTTATAAATAAAGTATAATTGAAAAATGATCAAAAAAATATTAGTACAATTGAGTTTAAGTAGCACAAATATAAAGCTGTATGAATTTATTCAATTAGCACTTTGGAGGACTCTACAACTGAGAATTGAGTTGTGACCAAAAAACTCCCAAGACCTTGTGTGCCGATATTGTATATCAAACATAATAAAAACAATCATAAGAGAAAGGGGTGTAGCTCAGTGGCAGAGCATTTGACTGCAGATCAAGAGGTCCTTGGTTCAACTCCAAGTGCCCCTGCAACTATTTTCATAAAGAGATAAGTTCCTAATTTCTTAACACTCCAGTTATTTGGACTAGATAACTCAAAAACTGAAATAAACTAAAAGTACAATTTCCTTATAAATAAAGTATAATTGAAAAATGGATCAAAAAAATATTAGTACAATTGGTTTAAGTAGCACAAATATAAAGCTGTATGAATTTATTCAATTAGCACTTTGGAGGACTCTACAACTGAGAATTGAGTTGTGACCAAAAAACTCCCAAGAGCCTTGTGTGCCGATATTTGTATATCAAACATAATAATAAATCAATCATAAGAGAAAGGGGGTGTACTCAGGGCAGAGCATTTGACTGCAGATCAAGAGGTCCTTGGTTCAACTCCAAGTGCCCCTGCAACTATTTTCATAAAGAGATAAGTTCCTAATTTCTTAACACTCAGTTATTTGGACTAGATAACTCAAAAACTGAAATAAACTCAAAAAGCTACAATCTTCCTTATAAATAAAGTATAATTGAAAAATGGATCAAAAAAATATTAGTACAATTGGTTTAAGTAGCACAAATATAAAGCTGTATGAATTTATTCAATTAGCACTTTGGAGGACTCTACAACTGAGAATTGAGTTGTGACCAAAAAACTCCCAAGAGCCCTTTTGTGCCGATATTTGTATATCAAACATAATAATAAATCAATCATAAGAGAAAGGGGGTGTAGCTCAGGGCAGAGCATTTGACTGCAGATCAAGAGGTCCTTGGTTCAACTCCAAGTGCCCCCTGCAACTAATTTTTCATAAAGAGATAAGTTCCTAATTTCTTAACACTCCAGTTATTTGGACTAGATAACTCGAAAAACTGAAATAAACTAAAAAAGCTACAATCTTCCTTATAAATAAAGTATAATTGAAAAATGGATCAAAAAAATATTAGTACAATTGAGTTTTAAGTAGCACAAATATAAAGCTGTATGAATTTATTCAATTAGCACTTTGGAGGACTCTACAACTGAGAATTGAGTTGTGACCAAAAAACTCCCAAGAGCCTTGTGTGCCGATATTTGTATATCAAACATAATAATAAATCAATCATAAGAGAAAGGGGGTGTAGCTCAGGGGCAGAGCATTTGACTGCAGATCAAGAGGTCCTTGGTTCAACTCCAAGTGCCCCTGCAACTGATTTTTCATAAAGAGATAAGTTCCTAATTTCTTAACACTCAGTTATTTGGACTAGATAACTCTGAAAAACTGAAATAAACTAAAAGCTTACAATTTCCTTATAAATAAAGTATAATTGAAAAATGGATCAAAAAATATTAGTACAATTGAGTTTAAGTAGCACAAATATAAAGCTGTATGAATTTATTCAATTAGCACTTTGGAGGACTCTACAACTGAGAATTGAGTTGTGACCAAAAAACTCCAAGAGCCTTGTGTGCCGATATTTGTATATCAAACATAATAATAAATCAATCATAAGAGAAAGGGGGTGTAGCTCAGGGGCAGAGCATTTGACTGCAGATCAAGAGGTCCTTGGTTCAACTCCAAGTGCTCCCTGCAACTGAATTTTCATAAAGAGATAAGTTCCTAATTTCTTAACACTCAAGATTATTTGGACTAGATAACTCTAAAAACTGAAATAAATCAAAAAGCTACAATCTTCCTTATAAATAAAGTATAATTGAAAAAATGGATCAAAAAATATTAGTACAATTGAGTTTAAGTAGCACAAATATAAAGCTGTATGAATTTATATCAATTAGCACTTTGGAGGACTCTACAACTGAGAATTGAGTTGTGACCAAAAAACTCCCAAGAGCCTTGTGTGCCGATATTTGTATATCAAACATAATAATAAATCAATCCATAAGAGAAAGGGGTGTAGCTCAGGGCAGAGCATTTGACTACGCAGATCAAGAGGTCCTTGGTTCAACTCCAAGTGCCCCCTGCAACTGACTTTTCATAAAGAGATAAGTTCCTAATTTCTTAACACTCAAGGAATTTGGACTAGATAACTCTAAAAACTGAAAATAAATCAAAAGCTACAATCTTCCTTATAAATAAAGTATAATTGAAAAATGGATCAAAAAATATTAGTACAATTGGTTTAAGTAGCACAAATATAAAGCTGTATGAATTTATACAATTAGCACTTTGGAGACTCTACAACTGAGAATTGAGTTGTGACCAAAAAACTCCCAAGAGCCTTGTGTGCCGATATTTGTATATCAAACATAATAATAAAAATCAATAAGAAGAAAGGGGGTGTAGCTCAGGGCAGAGCATTTGACTGCAGATCAAGAGGTCCTTGGTTCAACTCCAAGTGCCCCCTGCAACTATTTTCATAAAGAGATAAGTTCCTAATTTCTTAACACTCAAGATTTGGACTAGATAACTCTAAAAACTGAAATAAACTCAAAAGCTACAATCTTCCTTATAAATAAAGTATAATTGAAAAATGGATCAAAAAATATTAGTACAATTGGTTTAAGTAGCACAAATATAAAGCTGTATGAATTTATTCAATTAGCACTTTGGAGGACTCTACAACTGAGAATTGAGTTGTGACCAAAAAACTCCCAAGAGCCTTGTGTGCCGATATTTGTATATCAAACATAATAATAAATCAATCATAAGAGAAAGGGGGTGTAGCTCAGGTGGCAGAGCATTTGACTGCAGATCAAGAGGTCCTTGGTTCAACTCCAAGTGCCCCCTGCAACTGATTTTTCATAAAGAGATAAGTTCCTAATTTCTTAACACTCCAGATATTTGGACTAGATAACTCAAAAACTGAAATAAATCAAAAAAGTTACAATCTTCCTTATAAATAAAGTATAATTGAAAAATGGATCAAAAAAATATTAGTACAATTGGTTTAAGTAGCACAAATATAAAGCTGTATGAATTTATTCAATTAGCACTTTGGAGGACTCTACAACTGAGAATTGAGTTGTGACCAAAAAACTCCCAAGCTTTGTGTGCCGATATTTGAAATATCAAACATAATAATAAATCAATCATAAGAGAAAGGGGGTGTAGCTCAGGGGCAGAGCATTTGACTGCAGATCAAGAGGTCCTTGGTTCAACTCCAAGTGCCCCCTGCAACTGAATTTTTCATAAAGAGATAAGTTCCTAATTTCTTAACACTCCAGTTATTTGGACTAGATAACTCGAAAAACTGAAATAAACTAAAAAAGCTACAATCTTCCTTATAAATAAAGTATAATTGAAAAATGGATCAAAAAATATTAGTACAATTGAGTTTAAGTAGCACAAATATAAAGCTGTATGAATTTATTCAATTAGCACTTTGGAGGACTCTACAACTGAGAATTGAGTTGTGACCAAAAAACTCCCAAGACCTTGTGTGCCGATATTTGTATATCAAACATAATAATAAATCAATCATAAGAGAAAGGGGGTGTAGCTCAGGGGCAGAGCATTTGACTGCAGATCAAGAGGTCCTTGGTTCAACTCCAAGTGCCCCCTGCAACTAGATTTTCATAAAGAGATAAGTTCCTAATTTCTTAACACTGCAGTTAATTTGGACTAGATAACTCTAAAAACTGAAATAAACTCAAAAAGCTACAATCTTCCTTATAAATAAAGTATAATTGAAAAATGGATCAAAAAATATTAGTACAATTGCGTTTAAGTAGCACAAATATAAAGCTGTATGAATTTATTCAATTAGCACTTTGGAGGACTCTACAACTGAGAATTGAGTTGTGACCAAAAAACTCCCAAGAGCCTTGTGTGCCGATATTTGTATATCAAACATAATAATAAATCAATCATAGAGAAAGGGGGTGTAGCTCAGGGCAGAGCATTTGACAGCAGATCAAGAGGTCCTTGGTTCAACTCCAAGTGCCCCCTGCAACTGACTTTTCATAAAGAGATAAGTTCCTAATTTCTTAACACTCAAGGAATTTGGACTAGATAACTCTAAAAACTGAAATAAACTCAAAAGCTACAATCTTCCTTATAAATAAAGTATAATTGAAAAAATGATCAAAAAATATTAGTACAATTGGTTTAAGTAGCACAAATATAAAGCTGTATGAATTTATTCAATTAGCACTTTGGAGGACTCTACAACTGAGAATTGAGTTGTGACCAAAAAACTCCCAAGACCTTGTGTGCCGATATTTGTTATCAAACATAATAATAAATAATCATAAGAGAAAGGGGGTGTAGCTCAGGGCAGAGCATAAATTGCTGTCAGATCGAAGAGTCCTGGTTCAACTCCAAGTTGCCTCCCTGCAACTAACATTTTTGCATAAAGAGATAAGTTTCCTAATTTCTTAACACTCAAGCGTTATTTGGACTAGAATAATCTCTAAAGACTGAAATAAACTAAAAAAGCTTACAATTTCCTTATAAATAAAGTATAATTGAAAAATGGATCAAAAAAATATTAGTACAATTGGTTTAAGTAGCACAAATATAAAGCTGTATGAATTTATTCAATTAGCACTTTGGAGGACTCTACAACTGAGAATTGAGTTGTGACCAAAAAACTCCCAAGAGCCTTGTGTGCCGATATTTGTATATCAAACATAATAATAAATCAATCATAAGAGAAAGGGGGTGTAGCTCAGGGGCAGAGCATTTGACTGCAGATCAAGAGGTCCTTGGTTCAACTCCAAGTGCCCCCTGCAACTGATTTTTCATAAAGAGATAAGTTCCTAATTACTTAACACTCCAGTTATTTGGACTAGATAACTCGAAAAACTGAAATAAACTAAAAAAGCTACAATCTTCCTTATAAATAAAGTATAATTGAATAATGGATCAAAAAAATATTAGTACAATTGCATTTAAGTAGCACAAATATAAAGCTGTATGCATTTATACAATTAGCGCTTTGGAAGACTCTACAACTGAGAATTGAGTTGTGACCAAAAAACTCCCAAGTACTTTGTGTGCCTATCAAACATAATGATAAAAAAAATTAAGAAAAAAAGTGGGTGTAGCTCAAAAGGTCCTTGGTTGAACTCCAAGTGCTCCCTGCAACTAATTTTGCATAAAGAGATAAGTTCCTAATTTCTTAACACTGCAGTTATTTGGACTAGATAACTCTAAAAACTGAAATAAACTCAAAAAGCTACAATCTTCCTTATAAATAAAGTATAATTGAAAAATAGATCAAAAAAATATTAGCACAATTGGGTTTAAGTAGCACAAATATAAAGCTGTATATGAATTTATTCAATTATCCCTTTGGAAGACTCTACAACTGAGAATTGAGTTGTGACCAAAAAACTCCCAAGAACCTTGTGTGCCGATATTTGTATATCAAACATAATAATTAATCAATCATAAGAGAAAGGGGGTGTAGCTCAGTGGCAGAGCATTTGACTGCAGATCAAGAGGTCCTTGGTTCAACTCCGAGTGCCCCCTGCAACTAATTTTTCATAAAGAGATAAGTTCCTAATTTCTTAACACTCCAGTTATTTGGACTAGATATCTCAAAAAACTGAAATAAACTAAAAAAGCTACAATCTTCCTTATAAATAAAGTATAATTGAAAAATGGATCAAAAAAATATTAGTAGAATTGCATTTAAGTAGCACAAATATAAAGCTGTATGCATTTATACAATTAGCGCTTTGGAAGACTCTACAACTGAGAATTGAGTTGTGACCAAAAAACTCCCAAGTACTTTGTGTGCCTATCAAACATAATGATAAAAAAAAATTAAGAAAAAAAGTGGATGTAGCTCAGTGGCAGGGCATTTGACTGCAGATCAAAAGGTCATTGGTTGAACTCCAAGTGCTCCCTGCAACTAAGTTTGCATAAAGAGATAAGTTCCTAATTTCTTAACACTGCAGTTATTTGGACTAGATAACTCTAAAAACTGAAATAAACTCAAGTAGTTAAAATTTTCCTTATAAATAAAGTATAATTGAAAAATGGATCAAAAAATATTAGTACAATTGCGTTTAAGTAGCACAAATATAAAGCTGTATGAATTTATTCAATTAGCACTTTGGAGGACTCTACAACTGAGAATTGAGTTGTGACCAAAAAACTCCCAAGAGCCTTGTGTGCCGATATTTGTATATCAAACATAATAATAAATCAATCATAAGAGAAAGGGGGTGTAGCTCAGGGGCAGAGCATTTGACTGCAGCTCAAGAGGTCCTTGGTTCAACTCCGAGTGCCCCCAGCAAATAATTTTTCATAAAGAGATAAGTTCCTAATTTCTCAACACTCCAGTTATTTGGACTAGATATCTCGAAAAACTGAAATAAACTAAAAAAGCTACAATCTTCCTTATAAATAAAGTATAATTGAAAAATGGATCAAAAAAATATTAGTACAATTGCATTTAAGTAGCACAAATATAAAGCTGTATGAATTTATACAATTAGCGCTTTGGAAGACTCTACAACTGAGAATTGAGTTGTGACCAAAAAACTCCCAAGTACTTTGTGTGCCTATCAAACATAATGATAAAAAAATTAAGAAAAAAAGGGGGTGTAGTGTGACGAAATGGACCCTTTAATATATAATGTAGGAGGATTTCTTATTCATCCAGACATATCATATTGTATATAGGTTTGTAAACTTGTAATGGTCAAAGAGAATTTCTTACAGTATTGTCATAGATTTCTGTGGTTAAAGTTTAGCTTGGTAATGTAATTATCTAACCTGTTTGTCATTGAAGGCCAGAGAACTTAATTATGCTAATCGTCCATTGTCTATTACCCTGTGAATGTGGATTGAGGCTCCAGCCACTATTGTGTTATTGTCATGGTTTGCAGACTGATTGTCTCAGACTAACATTCCATTGTAAGGTGCTATATCAATCAGCATTTGGATTGCAATAGTACCTAAAATATGTTAAACGAGGATTGGAGTTCAGCGAATGAAAAGACTGTGTTATTGCACCAATCATGACGTCCCCAATATCCAACAATGAGGGCTGAGGGTATATAAGGAGGACTGTTCACTTTGACCGGCAGTTTTAGGAGATTGGAGTTAGATTCTGTCTAGTGGCCTCAGTCTAGGGGTTTCGGTCCCGGCTAGAGGTCACTGGATTGGATACAGGCAGCTAATCGAGGGTCTTCGGATCCGATTAGCGAGCCATAACCCTAGGCCTAGGCATTTCGGTGCCGACCAAGGGGATCAGAACACAGACTAAGGAACCACAAGGACTTCAGTATCGGATTATCGGATTCGACTGTGATAAAGACTGCACAAGATACATAAGGATAAGGAAGCAACCCAGGTTGGGACGATACAGTCACCTGGCTACAGACTTTGCCGTGCTGCATTCTAAACCCTGGTGAGCCAGCGGAAGGGTGAGACTCTGTTGCCTGTTACATTTATGTGTTATGCTTGGTTATGCGTTATATGCTGTTAACTGTTTGGGGATCCAATAAAGCCTTGATATTGTGATTCCCTCACCCTGTGTTGTCTGAGTAGTGTTCCGCCCACGGTTAAGGAGCTCGGGCGTTCAGTTGGGGATGAGCCCTGGTCCACGCTGTCTTTGTAAAGGCGGCTGGGCCTGCGGACGAGAGCGCCCCCTGACCCCCGGGTCTCCACATGTAGCTCAAAAGGTCCTTGGTTGAACTCCAAGTGCTCCCTGCAACTAATTTTGCATAAAGAGATAAGTTCCTAATTTCTTAACACTGCAGTTATTTGGACTAGATAACTCTAAAAACTGAAATAAACTCAAGTAGTTACAATTTTCCTTATAAATAAAGTATAATTGAAAAATGGATCAAAAATATTAGTACAATTGCATTTAAGTAGCACAAATATAAAGCTGTATGCATTTATACAATTAGCACTTTGGAAGACTCTACAACTGAGAATTGAGTTGTGACCAAAAAACTCCCAAGTACTTTGTGTGCCTATCAAACATAATGATAAAAGATAAAAAAAAATTAAGAAAAAAAGTGGGTGTAGCTCAGTGGCAGGGCATTTGACTGCAGAACAAAAGGTCATTGGTTGAACTCCAAGTGCTCCCTGCAACTAAGTTTGCATAAAGAGATAAGTTCCTAATTTCTTAACACTGCAGTTATTTGGACTAGATAACTCTAAAAACTGAAATAAACTCAAGTAGTTACAATTTTCCTTATAAATAAAGTATAATTGAAAAATGGATCAAAAAATATTAGTACAATTGCGTTTAAGTAGCACAAATATAAAGCTGTATGAATTTATTCAATTAGCACTTTGGAGGACTCTACAACTGAGAATTGAGTTGTGACCAAAAAACTCCCAAGAGCCTTGTGTGCCGATATTTGTATATCAAACATAATAATAAATCAATCATAAGAGAAAGGGGGTGTAGCTCAGGGGCAGAGCATTTGACTGCAGATCAACTGCAGATTGACTTGCAGTTCAACTGACTTTTCATAAAGAGATAAGTTCCTAATTTCTTAACACTCAAGGAATTTGGACTAGATAACTCTAAAAACTGAAATAAACTCAAGTAGTTACAATTTTCCGTATAAATAAAGTATAATTGAAAAATGGATCAAAAATATTAGTACAATTGCGTTTAAGTAGCACAAATATAAAGCTGTATGAATTTATTCAATTAGCACTTTGGAGGACTCTACAACTGAGAATTGAGTTGTGACCAAAAAACTCCCAAGAGCCTTGTGTGCCGATATTTGTATATCAAACATAATAATAAATCAATCATAAGAGAAAGGGGGTGTAGCTCAGGGGCAGAGCATTTGACTGCAGATCAACTGCAGATTGACTTGCAGTTCAACTGACTTTTCATAAGGAGATAAGTTCCTAATTTCTTAACACGCAAGGAATTTGGACTAGATAACTCTAAAAACTGAAATAAACTCAAGTAGTTACAAATTTGCTTATAAATAAAGTATAATTGAAAAATAGATCCAAAAAATATTAGTACAATTGAGTTTAAGTAGCACAAATATAAAGCTGTATGAATTTATTCAATTAGCACTTTGGAGGACTATAAAACTGAAAATTGAGTTGTGACCAAAAATCTCCCAAGAACCTTGTGTGCCGATATTTGTATATCAAACATAATAATAAATAATTGAAAAGAGAAAAGGGGTGTAGCTCAGTGGTAGAGCATTTGACTGCAGATCAAGAGGTCCTTGGTTCAACTCCAAGTGCCCCCTGCAATTGATTTCTTAACACTCCAGTTATTTGGACTCGATAACTCTAAAAACTGAAATAAACTCAAAAAGCTACAATCTTCCTTATAAATAAAGTATAATTGAAAAATAGATCAAAAAAATATTCGCACAATTGCGTTTAAGTAGCACAAATATAAAGCTGTATAAATGTATTCAATTATCTCTTTGGAAGACTCTACAACTGATAATTGAGTTGTGATAAAAAAACTCCCAAGTACTTTGTGTGCCTATCAAACATAATGATAGAAAAAAACATAAGCGAAAGGGGGTGCAGCTCAGTGGCAGAGCATTTGACTGCAGATCATGAGGTCCTTGGTTCAACTCCAAGTGCCCCCTGCAACTGACTTTTCATAAAGAGATAAGTTCCTAATTTCTTAACACTGCAGTTATTTTGACTAGATAACTCTAAAAACTGAAATAAACTCAAGTAGTTACAATTTTGCTTATAAATAAAGTATAATTGAAAAATAGATAAAAAAAATATTAGTACAATTGAGTTTAAGTAGCACAAATATAAAGCTGTATGAATTTATTCAATTAGCACTTTGGAGGACTCTACAACTGAGAATTGAGTTGTGACCAAAAAACTCCCAAGAGCCTTGTGTGCTGATATTTGTATATCAAACATAATAATAAATCAATCATAAGAGAAAGGGGGTGTAGCTCAGGGGCAGAGCATTTGACTGCAGATCAACTGCAGATTGACTTGCAGTTCAACTGACTTTTCATAAAGAGATAAGTTCCTAATTTCTTAACACGCAAGGAATTTGGACTAGATAACTCTAAAAACTGAAATAAACTCAAGTAGTTACAATTTTTCGTATAAATAAAGTATAATTGAAAAATGGATCAAAAATATTAGTACAATTGCGTTTAAGTAGCACAAATATAAAGCTGTATGAATTTATTCAATTAGCACTTTGGAGGACTCTACAACTGAGAATTGAGTTGTGACCAAAAAACTCCCAAGAGCCTTGTGTGCCGATATTTGTATATCAAACATAATAATAAATCAATCATAAGAGAAAGGGGGTGTAGCTCAGGGGCAGAGCATTTGACTGCAGATCAAGAGGTCCTTGGTTCAACTCCAAGTGCCCCCTGCAACTGAATTTTTCATAAAGAGATAAGTTCCTAATTTCTTAACACTCCAGTTATTTGGACTAGATAACTCGAAAAACTGAAATAAACTAAAAAGCTACAATTTCCTTATAAATAAAGTATAATTGAAAAATGGATCAAAAAATATTAGTACAATTGAGTTTAAGTAGCACAAATATAAAGCTGTATGAATTTATTCAATTAGCACTTTGGAGGACTCTACAACTGAGAATTGAGTTGTGACCAAAAAACTCCAAGAGCCTTGTGTGCCGATATTTGTATATCAAACATAATAATAAATCAATCATAAGAGAAAGGGGGTGTAGCTCAGGGGCAGAGCATTTGACTGCAGATCAAGAGATCCTTGGTTCAACTCCAAGTGCCCCTGCAACTGATTTTTCATAAAGAGATAAGTTCCTAATTTCTTAACACTCCAGATTTTGGACTAGATAACTCGTAAAAACTGAAATAAACTAAAAAAGTACAATCTTCCTTATAAATAAAGTATAATTGAAAAATGGATCAAAAAAATATTAGTACAATTGGTTTAAGTAGCACAAATATAAAGCTGTATGAATTTATTCAATTAGCACTTTGGAGGAATCTACAACTGAGAATTGAGTTGTGACCAAAAAACTCCCAAGAGCCTTGTGTGCCGATATTTGTATATCAAACATAATAATAAATCAATCATAAGAGAAAGGGGGTGTAGCTCAGGGGCAGAGCATTTGACTGCAGATCAAGAGGTCCTTGGTTCAACTCCAAGTGCCCCTGCAACTGATTTTCATAAAGAGATAAGTTCCTAATTTCTTAACACTCAGTAATTTGGACTAGATAACTCTAAAAACTGAAATAAACTCAATAAGTACAATTTCCTTATAAATAAAGTATAATTGAAAAATGGATCAAAAAATATTAGTACAATTGCGTTTAAGTAGCACAAATATAAAGCTGTATGAATTTATTCAATTAGCACTTTGGAGGACTCTACAACTGAGAATTGAGTTGTGACCAAAAAACTCCCAAGAGCCTTGTGTGCCGATATTGTATATCAAACATAATAATAAATCAATCATAAGAGAAAGGGGTGTAGCTCAGGGGCAGAGCATTTGAACTGCAGATCAAAGGTCCTTGGTTCAACTCCAAGTGCCCCCTGCAACTGATTTTCATAAAGAGATAAGTTCCTAATTTCTTAACACTCAAGAATTTGGACTAGATAACTCTAAAAACTGAAATAAACTCAAAAAGCTACAATCTTCCTTATAAATAAAGTATAATTGAAAAATGATCAAAAAATATTAGTACAATTGGTTTAAGTAGCACAAATATAAAGCTGTATGAATTTATTCAATTAGCACTTTGGAGGACTCTACAACTGAGAATTGAGTTGTGACCAAAAAACTCCCAAGAGCCTTGTGTGCCGATATTTGTATATCAAACATAATAATAAATCAATCATAAGAGAAAGGGGGTGTAGCTCAGTGGCAGAGCATTTGACTGCAGATCAAGAGGTCCTTGGTTCAACTCCAAGTGCCCCCTGCAACTGAATTTTTCATAAAGAGATAAGTTCCTAATTTCTTAACACTCAAGGATTTGGACTAGATAACTCTAAAAACTGAAATAAACTAAAAAGCTACAATCTTCCTTATAAATAAAGTATAATTGAAAAATGGATCAAAAAAATATTAGTACAATTGAGTTTAAGTAGCACAAATATAAAGCTGTATGAATTTATTCAATTAGCACTTTGGAGGACTCTACAACTGAGAATTGAGTTGTGACCAAAAAACTCCCAAGAGCCTTGTGTGCCGATATTTGTATATCAAACATAATAATAAATCAATCATAAGAGAAAGGGGTGTAGCTCAGGGGCAGAGCATTTGACTGCAGATCAAGAGGTCCTTGGTTCAACTCCAAGTGCCCCTGCAACTAATTTTCATAAAGAGATAAGTTCCTAATTTCTTAACACTCAGTTATTTGGACTAGATAACTCAAAAACTGAAATAAACTCAAAAAGTACAATTTTCCTTATAAATAAAGTATAATTGAAAAATGGATCAAAAAATATTAGTACAATTGGTTTAAGTAGCACAAATATAAAGCTGTATGAATTTATTCAATTAGCACTTTGGAGGACTCTACAACTGAGAATTGAGTTGTGACCAAAAAACTCCCAAGAGCCTTGTGTGCCGATATTTGTATATCAAACATAATAATAAATCAATCATAAGAGAAAGGGGGTGTAGCTCAGGGGCAGAGCATTTAACAGCAGATCAAGAGGTCCTTGGTTCAACTCGAAGTGCCCCTGCAACTGACTTTTCATAAAGAGATAGGTTCCTAATTTCTTAACACTCAAGGAATTTGGACTAGATAACTCTAAAAACTGAAACAAACTCAAAAAGCTACAATCTTCCTTATAAATAAAGTATAATTGAAAAATAGATCAAAAAAATATTAGTACAATTGAGTTTAAGTAGCACAAATATAAAGCTGTATGAATTTATTCAATTAGCACTTTGGAGGACTCCACAACTGAGAATTGAGTTGTGACCAAAAAACTCCCAAGAGCCTTGTGTGCCGATATTTGTATATCAAACATAATAATAACTCAATCATAAGAGAAAGGGGGTGTAGCTCAGTGGCAGAGCATTTGACTGCAGATCGAGAGGTCCTTGGTTCAACTCCAAGTGCCCCTGCAACTAATTTTTCATAAAGAGATAAGTTCCTAATTTCTTAACACTCCAGTTATTTGGACTAGATATCTCGAAAAGCTGAAATAAACTAAAAAAGCTACAATCTTCCTTATAAATAAAGTATAATTGAAAAATGGATCAAAAAAATATTAGTACAATTGAGTTTAAGTAGCACAAATATAAAGCTGTATGAATTTATTCAATTAGCACTTTGGAGGACTCTACAACTGAGAATTGAGTTGTGACCAAAAAACTCCAAGAGCCTTGTGTGCCGATATTTGTATATCAAACATAATAATAAATCAATCATAAGAGAAAGGGGGTGTAGCTCAGGGGCAGAGCATTTGACTGCAGATCAAGAGGTCCTTGGTTCAACTCCAAGTGCCCCCTGCAACTGATTTTTCATAAAGAGATAAGTTCCTAATTACTTAACACTCCAGTTATTTGGACTAGATAACTCGAAAAACTGAAATAAACTAAAAAAGCTACAATCTTCCTTATAAATAAAGTATAATTGAATAATGGATCAAAAAAATATTAGTACAATTGCATTTAAGTAGCACAAATATAAAGCTGTATGCATTTATACAATTAGCGCTTTGGAAGACTCTACAACTGAGAATTGAGTTGTGACCAAAAAACTCCCAAGTACTTTGTGTGCCTATCAAACATAATGATAAAAAAAATTAAGAAAAAAAGTGGGTGTAGCTCAAAAGGTCCTTGGTTGAACTCCAAGTGCTCCCTGCAACTAATTTTGCATAAAGAGATAAGTTCCTAATTTCTTAACACTGCAGTTATTTGGACTAGATAACTCTAAAAACTGAAATAAACTCAAAAAGCTACAATCTTCCTTATAAATAAAGTATAATTGAAAAATAGATCAAAAAAATATTAGCACAATTGGGTTTAAGTAGCACAAATATAAAGCTGTATATGAATTTATTCAATTATCCCTTTGGAAGACTCTACAACTGAGAATTGAGTTGTGACAAAAAACTCCCAAGAACCTTGTGTGCCGATATTTGTATATCAAACATAATAATTAATCAATCATAAGAGAAAGGGGGTGTAGCTCAGTGGCAGAGCATTTGACTGCAGATCAAGAGGTCCTTGGTTCAACTCCGAGTGCCCCCTGCAACTAATTTTTCATAAAGAGATAAGTTCCTAATTTCTTAACACTCCAGTTATTTGGACTAGATATCTCAAAAAACTGAAATAAACTAAAAAAGCTACAATCTTCCTTATAAATAAAGTATAATTGAAAAATGGATCAAAAAAATATTAGTAGAATTGCATTTAAGTAGCACAAATATAAAGCTGTATGCATTTATACAATTAGCGCTTTGGAAGACTCTACAACTGAGAATTGAGTTGTGACCAAAAAACTCCCAAGTACTTTGTGTGCCTATCAAACATAATGATAAAAAAAAATTAAGAAAAAAAGTGGATGTAGCTCAGTGGCAGGGCATTTGACTGCAGATCAAAAGGTCATTGGTTGAACTCCAAGTGCTCCCTGCAACTAAGTTTGCATAAAGAGATAAGTTCCTAATTTCTTAACACTGCAGTTATTTGGACTAGATAACTCTAAAAACTGAAATAAACTCAAGTAGTTAAAATTTTCCTTATAAATAAAGTATAATTGAAAAATGGATCAAAAAATATTAGTACAATTGCGTTTAAGTAGCACAAATATAAAGCTGTATGAATTTATTCAATTAGCACTTTGGAGGACTCTACAACTGAGAATTGAGTTGTGACCAAAAAACTCCCAAGAGCCTTGTGTGCCGATATTTGTATATCAAACATAATAATAAATCAATCATAAGAGAAAGGGGGTGTAGCTCAGGGGCAGAGCATTTGACTGCAGCTCAAGAGGTCCTTGGTTCAACTCCGAGTGCCCCCAGCAAATAATTTTTCATAAAGAGATAAGTTCCTAATTTCTCAACACTCCAGTTATTTGGACTAGATATCTCGAAAAACTGAAATAAACTAAAAAAGCTACAATCTTCCTTATAAATAAAGTATAATTGAAAAATGGATCAAAAAAATATTAGTACAATTGCATTTAAGTAGCACAAATATAAAGCTGTATGAATTTATACAATTAGCGCTTTGGAAGACTCTACAACTGAGAATTGAGTTGTGACCAAAAAACTCCCAAGTACTTTGTGTGCCTATCAAACATAATGATAAAAAAATTAAGAAAAAAAGGGGGTGTAGTGTGACGAAATGGACCCTTTAATATATAATGTAGGAGGATTTCTTATTCATCCAGACATATCATATTGTATATAGGTTTGTAAACTTGTAATGGTCAAAGAGAATTTCTTACAGTATTGTCATAGATTTCTGTGGTTAAAGTTTAGCTTGGTAATGTAATTATCTAACCTGTTTGTCATTGAAGGCCAGAGAACTTAATTATGCTAATCGTCCATTGTCTATTACCCTGTGAATGTGGATTGAGGCTCCAGCCACTATTGTGTTATTGTCATGGTTTGCAGACTGATTGTCTCAGACTAACATTCCATTGTAAGGTGCTATATCAATCAGCATTTGGATTGCAATAGTACCTAAAATATGTTAAACGAGGATTGGAGTTCAGCGAATGAAAAGACTGTGTTATTGCACCAATCATGACGTCCCCAATATCCTACAATGAGGGCTGAGGGTATATAAGGAGGACTGTTCACTTTGACCGGCAGTTTTAGGAGATTGGAGTTAGATTCTGTCTAGTGGCCTCAGTCTAGGGGTTTCGGTCCCGGCTAGAGGTCACTGGATTGGATACAGGCAGCTAATCGAGGGTCTTCGGATCCGATTAGCGAGCCATAACCCTAGGCCTAGGCATTTCGGTGCCGACCAAGGGGATCAGAACACAGACTAAGGAACCACAAGGACTTCAGTATCGGATTATCGGATTCGACTGTGATAAAGACTGCACAAGATACATAAGGATAAGGAAGCAACCCAGGTTGGGACGATACAGTCACCTGGCTACAGACTTTGCCGTGCTGCATTCTAAACCCTGGTGAGCCAGCGGAAGGGTGAGACTCTGTTGCCTGTTACATTTATGTGTTATGCTTGGTTATGCGTTATATGCTGTTAACTGTTTGGGGATCCAATAAAGCCTTGATATTGTGATTCCCTCACCCTGTGTTGTCTGAGTAGTGTTCCGCCCACGGTTAAGGAGCTCGGGCGTTCAGTTGGGGATGAGCCCTGGTCCACGCTGTCTTTGTAAAGGCGGCTGGGCCTGCGGACGAGAGCGCCCCCTGACCCCCGGGTCTCCACAATTGGTGGCAGCAGTGGGATACTACTCAGCCTGGTTTATCCAGGGGAGCTGCAGGGGACTGGTGTTCGTGGACACCGTCCAAGGGCTCAACAACCAGGGATGCATATAAGCATACCCAGCAGGCCATAGTGAGGCATTCAGGTTTCGGACGTTGCCATGTCCAACCCCACCAGCTCAGCCATGGGACGAGGACTGGAGTGGAAGTACGGCCGCTATAGGAAACTGCAACTAGAGGTGGCATGTCTGTTCCGAGAAATCGAAGCCAGAGACACTGACACACGGTCGGATTTGATCCAGAGATTGGTCCAGTGGCATGCCCAGAAGGATGCAGAGAATGATGAGGACCCCGCCGAGATTGACCCAAAGGAATTAAACTGTGTGCCACATCATGGATCCAGTGACAGTCTGGAAGGACACCAGTTCCAAGCCCTGGAACTGCAAGAAACTGATCCTGTCAACACCGTGCCTGAGCAGGGAGAGGACAAGTTGGAGTTTATGGACAATGTCCCTATCCCTGTTGCTTTGGAGACTGGCCAGGAAGAGCTTGATGTGGGATTTGTGAGCAGCTTCCCCACACCTGTTGTTTCAGGGGCTAACCAGGAGGAGGTTGAAGTGGGGCTCATGGATGGCCTCCCCACATCTGTTGTTTTGCAAGCTGACCCAGGACAAGGACTATCCAGCCAGTGTGTCACAGCCATCTCCATCATCCAGGAAGCCAAGCAGCACCCTGATGTGGATCTTGCTACCCCACCTTCAGAGGATAATTCATGTTCCCAGCCCCCATCATTCTCCTCGGAGCCATCAACAGTGAGTAAATCTACACAGAATGTTGTCATGGACTGGGGGGGAATTGATGGCCAGAAGTTTATGGGAGCCCAACCCTTGAATCCCATTTTACTGTTTATCCACAATATGTCTGCCCATCCTGGGGGAGGTAATCTGGGGGAGGTGTATAGATGGAAGCCTCGATTGCTGACTTCTCCATTAAAAAAGACAATGCCGCCCAGAGGAGAAGGATAACCAGAGACTGATCATATCTGACTGCTCTGTCTGGCTAAATAAGAAGGGGGAGGTATGTGACGAAATGGACCCTTTAATATATAATGTAGGAGGATTTCTTATTCATCCAGACATATCATATTGTATATAGGTTTGTAAACTTGTAATGGTCAAAGAGAATTTCTTACAGTATTGTCATAGATTTCTGTGGTTAAAGTTTAGCTTGGTAATGTAATTATCTAACCTGTTTGTCATTGAAGGCCAGAGAACTTAATTATGCTAATCGTCCATTGTCTATTACCCTGTGAATGTGGATTGAGGCTCCAGCCACTATTGTGTTATTGTCATGGTTTGCAGACTGATTGTCTCAGACTAACATTCCATTGTAAGGTGCTATATCAATCAGCATTTGGATTGCAATAGTACCTAAAATATGTTAAACGAGGATTGGAGTTCAGCGAATGAAAAGACTGTGTTATTGCACCAATCATGACGTCCCCAATATCCTACAATGAGGGCTGAGGGTATATAAGGAGGACTGTTCACTTTGACCGGCAGTTTTAGGAGATTGGAGTTAGATTCTGTCTAGTGGCCTCAGTCTAGGGGTTTCGGTCCCGGCTAGAGGTCACTGGATTGGATACAGGCAGCTAATCGAGGGTCTTCGGATCCGATTAGCGAGCCATAACCCTAGGCCTAGGCATTTCGGTGCCGACCAAGGGGATCAGAACACAGACTAAGGAACCACAAGGACTTCAGTATCGGATTATCGGATTCGACTGTGATAAAGACTGCACAAGATACATAAGGATAAGGAAGCAACCCAGGTTGGGACGATACAGTCACCTGGCTACAGACTTTGCCGTGCTGCATTCTAAACCCTGGTGAGCCAGCGGAAGGGTGAGACTCTGTTGCCTGTTACATTTATGTGTTATGCTTGGTTATGCGTTATATGCTGTTAACTGTTTGGGGATCCAATAAAGCCTTGATATTGGTGATTCCCTCACCCTGTGTTGTCTGAGTAGTGTTCCGCCCACGGTTAAGGAGCTCGGGCGTTCAGTTGGGGATGAGCCCTGGTCCACGCTGTCTTTGTAAAGGCGGCTGGGCCTGCGGACGAGAGCGCCCCCTGACCCCCGGGTCTCCACATGTAGCTCAAAAGGTCCTTGGTTGAACTCCAAGTGCTCCCTGCAACTAATTTTGCATAAAGAGATAAGTTCCTAATTTCTTAACACTGCAGTTATTTGGACTAGATAACTCTAAAAACTGAAATAAACTCAAGTAGTTACAATTTTCCTTATAAATAAAGTATAATTGAAAAATGGATCAAAAATATTAGTACAATTGCATTTAAGTAGCACAAATATAAAGCTGTATGCATTTATACAATTAGCACTTTGGAAGACTCTACAACTGAGAATTGAGTTGTGACCAAAAAACTCCCAAGTACTTTGTGTGCCTATCAAACATAATGATAAAAGATAAAAAAAAATTAAGAAAAAAAGTGGGTGTAGCTCAGTGGCAGGGCATTTGACTGCAGAACAAAAGGTCATTGGTTGAACTCCAAGTGCTCCCTGCAACTAAGTTTGCATAAAGAGATAAGTTCCTAATTTCTTAACACTGCAGTTATTTGGACTAGATAACTCTAAAAACTGAAATAAACTCAAGTAGTTACAATTTTCCTTATAAATAAAGTATAATTGAAAAATGGATCAAAAAATATTAGTACAATTGCGTTTAAGTAGCACAAATATAAAGCTGTATGAATTTATTCAATTAGCACTTTGGAGGACTCTACAACTGAGAATTGAGTTGTGACCAAAAAACTCCCAAGAGCCTTGTGTGCCGATATTTGTATATCAAACATAATAATAAATCAATCATAAGAGAAAGGGGGTGTAGCTCAGGGGCAGAGCATTTGACTGCAGATCAACTGCAGATTGACTTGCAGTTCAACTGACTTTTCATAAAGAGATAAGTTCCTAATTTCTTAACACTCAAGGAATTTGGACTAGATAACTCTAAAAACTGAAATAAACTCAAGTAGTTACAATTTTCCGTATAAATAAAGTATAATTGAAAAATGGATCAAAAATATTAGTACAATTGCGTTTAAGTAGCACAAATATAAAGCTGTATGAATTTATTCAATTAGCACTTTGGAGGACTCTACAACTGAGAATTGAGTTGTGACCAAAAAACTCCCAAGAGCCTTGTGTGCCGATATTTGTATATCAAACATAATAATAAATCAATCATAAGAGAAAGGGGGTGTAGCTCAGGGGCAGAGCTTTTGACTGCAGAACAAGAGGTCCTTGGTTCAACTCCAAGTGCCCCCTGCAACTGACTTTTCATAAGGAGATAAGTTCCTAATTTCTTAACACGCAAGGAATTCGGACTAGATAACTCTAAAAACTGAAATAAACTCAAGTAGTTACAAATTTGCTTATAAATAAAGTATAATTGAAAAATAGATCCAAAAAATATTAGTACAATTGAGTTTAAGTAGCACAAATATAAAGCTGTATGAATTTATTCAATTAGCACTTTGGAGGACTATAAAACTGAAAATTGAGTTGTGACCAAAAATCTCCCAAGAACCTTGTGTGCCGATATTTGTATATCAAACATAATAATAAATAATTGAAAAGAGAAAAGGGGTGTAGCTCAGTGGTAGAGCATTTGACTGCAGATCAAGAGGTCCTTGGTTCAACTCCAAGTGCCCCCTGCAATTGATTTCTTAACACTCCAGTTATTTGGACTCGATAACTCTAAAAACTGAAATAAACTCAAAAAGCTACAATCTTCCTTATAAATAAAGTATAATTGAAAAATAGATCAAAAAAATATTCGCACAATTGCGTTTAAGTAGCACAAATATAAAGCTGTATAAATGTATTCAATTATCTCTTTGGAAGACTCTACAACTGATAATTGAGTTGTGATAAAAAAACTCCCAAGTACTTTGTGTGCCTATCAAACATAATGATAGAAAAAAACATAAGCGAAAGGGGGTGCAGCTCAGTGGCAGAGCATTTGACTGCAGATCATGAGGTCCTTGGTTCAACTCCAAGTGCCCCCTGCAACTGACTTTTCATAAAGAGATAAGTTCCTAATTTCTTAACACTGCAGTTATTTTGACTAGATAACTCTAAAAACTGAAATAAACTCAAGTAGTTACAATTTTGCTTATAAATAAAGTATAATTGAAAAATAGATAAAAAAAATATTAGTACAATTGAGTTTAAGTAGCACAAATATAAAGCTGTATGAATTTATTCAATTAGCACTTTGGAGGACTCTACAACTGAGAATTGAGTTGTGACCAAAAAACTCCCATGTACTTTGTGTGCCTATCAAACATAATGATAAAAAAAAATGAGAAAAGGGGGGTGTAGCTCAGTGGCAGAGCATTTGACTGCTGATCAAGAGGTACTTGGTTTAATTCCAAGTGCCCCCTGCAACTAATTTTTCATAAAGAGATAAGTTCCTAATTTCTTAACACTGCAGTTATTTTGACTAGATAACTCTAAAAACTGAAATAAACTCAAGTACTGTATATACTCGTGTATAAGCCGAGTTTTTCAGCACAAAAAATGTGCCTAAAAGTCCCCCCTCTGCTTATACACGAGTATATACGCAGCCCCAGCTGTATACAGCAGCCCCAGCTGTATACAGCCCCCCAGTGGTATCCAGGGCCCCCCTTGCTGCACACCTGTAAAGGAAGATGTCAGTATACTTATCGCTGCCGCCACCACTGCGCTGCTCGGTCACCGCTGCTCCGGGTCTTCATGCTTCCTGTTCCTTCTCCGGCGCTCAGGAAATGACGTCATTGTTCAAGCGCCAGAGAAGGAGCAGGAAGCATGAAGACCCGGAGCAGCGCGGTGACCGAGCAGCGGAGTGGCGGCGGCAGCGATAAGTATACTGACATCTTCCTTTACAGGTGTGCAGCAAGGGGGGCCCTGGATACCACAGGGGGGCTGTATACAGCTGGGGCTGCTGTATACAGCTGGGGCCCCTGTATACTACTTATGGGGGGGGCGTCTGTGCACCTCTGGGGCTGCTGCTGTATATACCCCCTAGGGCTGCTGTTGTATATACCCCCTGGGGCTGCTGCTGTATATACCCCCTGGGGCTGCTGCTGTATATACCCCCTGGGGCTGCTGCTGTATATACCCCTGGGGCTGCTGTATACTACTACTGGGGCTGCTGTATACTACCACTGGGGCTTCTGTATACTACTACTGGGGCTGCAGCTGTATATACCACTGAGGCTGCTGTATACTACTACTGGGGCTGCTGTATACTACCACTGAGGCTGCTGTATACTACTACTGGGGCTGCTGTATACTACCACTGGGGCTTCTGTATACTACTACTGGGGCTTCTGTATACTACCACTGGGGCTGCTGTATATACCTCTGGGGCTGCTGTATACTACCACTGGGGCTGCTGTATATATCTCTGGGGCTGCTGTATACTACCACTGGGGCTGCTGTATATATCTCTGGGGCTGCTGTATACTACCACTGGGGCTGCTGCTGTATATACTACTGGGGAGGCTGCTGTAACACTGCTGGGGCCTGTATGTACCACTGGGGAGGCTGCTGTATACCACACTTCTGGGGGCTGTATACTACCACTGGGGAGGCCTGTACATCACTGCGGGGGCCTGTATACCACACTGCTGGGGGCTGTATTCCTGTGCTGGGGTCCACCCTCGGCTTATACACGAGTCAATAGGTTTTCCCAGATTTTGGGGGCAAAAGTAGGGGGGTCGGCTTATACACGGGTCGGCTTATACACGAGTATATACGCTAGTTACAATTTTCCTCATAAATAAAGTATAATTGAAAAATAGAAAAAATAAGTATTAGTACAATTGTGTTTAAGTAGCACTAATATAAAGCTGTATGAATTTATTCAATTAGCACTTTGGAGGACTCTACAACTGAGAATTGAGTTCTGACCAAAATACTCCCAAGAACCTTGTGTGCCGATATTTGTATATCAAACATAATAATAAATCAATCATAAGAGAAAGGGGGTGTAGCTCAGTGGCAGAGCATTTGACTGCAGATCAAGAGGTCCTTGGTTTAACTCCGCGTGCCCCCTGCAGCTAATTTATCATAAAGAGATAACTTCCTAATTTCTTAACACTCCAGTTATTTTGACTTAATAACTCGAAAAACTGAAATAAACTCAAGTAGTTACAATTTTCCTTATAAATAAAGTATAATTGAAAAATGGATCAAAAAATATTACTACAATTGCGTTTAAGTAGCACAAATATAAAGCTGTATGAATTTATTCAGTTAGCACTTTGGAGGACTCTACAACTGAGAATTGAGTTGTGACCAAAAAACTCCCAAGAGCCTTGTGTGCCGATATTTGCATATCAAACATAATAATAAATCAATCATAAGAGAAAAGGGGTGTAGCTCAGGGGCAGAGCATTTGACTGCAGATCAAGAGGTCCTTGGTTCAACTCCAAGTGCCGCCTGCAATTGATTTTTCATAAAGAGATAAGTTCCTAATTTCTTAACACTCCAGTTATTTGCACTAGATAACTCTAAAAACTGAAATAAACTCAAAAAGCTACAATCTTCCTTATAAATAAAGTATAATTGAAAAATAGATCAAAAAAATATTAGCACAATTGCGTTTAAGTAGCACAAATATAAAGCTGTATAAATGTATTTAATTATCTCTTTGGAAGACTCTACAACTGAGAATTGAGTTGTGATCAAAAAACTCCCAAGTACTTTGTGTGCCTATCAAACATAATGATAGAAAAAAACATAAGCGAAAGGGGGTGCAGCTCAGTGGCAGAGCATTTGACTGCAGATCAAGAGGTAGTTGATTCAATTCCAAGTGCCCCCTGCAACTGACTTTTCATAAAGAGATAAGTTCCTAATTTCTTAACACTGCAGTTATTTGGACTAGATAACTCTAAAAACTGAAATAATCTCAAGTAGTTACAATTTTCCTTATAAATAAAGTATAATTGAAAAATGGATCAAAAAATATTAGTACAATTGCGTTTAAGTAGCACAAATATAAAGCTGTATGAATTTATTCAATTAGCACTTTGGAGGACTTTGAGTTGTGATCAAAAAACTCCCAAGTACTTTGTGTGCCTATCAAACATAATGATAGAAAAAAACATAAGCAAAAGGGGGTGCAGCTCAGTGGCAGAGCATTTGACTGCAGATCATGAGGTCCTTGGTTCAATTCCAAGTGCCCCTGCAACTGACTTTTCATAAAGAGATAAGTTTCTAATTTCTTAACGCTCAAGGAATTTGGACTAGATAACTCTAAAAACTGAAAGAAACTCAAGTAGTTACAATTTTGCTTATAAATAAAGTATAATTGAAAAATAGATAAAAAAAATATTAGTACAATTGAGTTTAAGTAGCACAAATATAAAGCTGTATGAATTTATTCAATTAGCACTTTGGAGGACTCTACAACTGAAAATTGAGTTGTGACCAAAAATCTCCCAAGAACCTTGTGTGCCGATATTTGTATATCAAACATAATAATAAATATTTGAAAAGAGAAAGGGGGTGTAGCTCAGTGGCAGAGCATTTGACTGCAGATCTAAAGGTCCTTGGTTCAACTCCAAGTGCCCCCTGCAACTTACTTTTCATAAAGTTCCTAATTTCTTAACCTTCCTAGCGTTATTCCCGAGCCTGACTCGGGGTTAACATTCACTACCAGAAGCGTTAACCCCGAGTCAGGCTCGGGCTTACCCGCGTTCGCGGCAGATGCGGTGAGAAAACCGCATCTGCCGCACTTGCGGCGCGGTTGCGGTAATCTGCATAGGAACCAACCACCTCGGATGACCCTCATACACTGTTAATATGTGCCCCTGCAGCCTAGTAAACCATTAGCAGCACTGTTGTTGTGTGCAAAGTGGCTGCAGTAGAAGTGAGATAATGATTTTATACACTTACATGCCTGCGTCCTTGAGGGCGTCTCCCTGTGTGTGCTGGCACTTGTGGGCTGTGCTCATCATGTCTGCTCTCCCCCTCCCTTATGCACGCCCCCTCTCAGCCTGCTATAGTGATGTGAGGCTGATTGCGTCATAAAGGGGCGGGGCTACCGGGATGCCGCGATTTAGCCCCGCCCCTTTATGACACAATCAGCCTCACATCACTATAGCAGGCTGAGAGGGGGCGTGCATAAGGGAGGGGGAGAGCAAACATGATGAGCACAGCCCACAAGTGCCAGCACACACAGGGAGACGCCCTCAAGTACGCAGGCATGTAAGTGTATAAAATCATTATCTCACTTCTACTGCAGCCACTTTGCACACAACAACAGTGCTGCTAATGGTTTACTAGGCTGCAGGGGCACATATTAACAGTGTATGAGGGTCATCCGAGGTGGTTGGTTCCTATGCAGATTACCGCAACCGCGCCGCAAGTGCGGCGCAAGTGCGGCAGCTATGCGGCAAGTGCGGCAGATGCGGTTTTTTAACCGCATCTACCGCGAACGCGGGTAGCCCGCTTTTAGCAAAAAATTCTAGAACTAAACAGACCGCCAGGGAGGCTAACACGCAAGGAATTTGGACTAGATAACTCTAAAAACTGACATAAACTAAAAAAGCTACAATCTTCCTTATAAATAAAGTACAATTGAAAAATGGATCAAAAAAATATTAGTACAATTGCATTTAAGTAGAAAAAATATAAAGCTGTATGAATTTATACAATTAGCGCTTTGGAAGACTCTACAACTGAGAATTGAGTTGTGACCAAAAAACTCCCAAGTACTTTGTGTGCCTATCAAACATAATGATAAAAAAATTAAGAAAAAAAGGGGGTGTAGCTCAGTGGCAGGGCATTTGACTGCATATCAAAAGGTCCTTGGTTGAACTCCAAGTGCTCCCTGCAACTAAGTTTGCATAAAGATATAAGTTCCTAATTTCTTAACACTGCAGTTATTTGGACTAGATACCGTATATACTCGTGTATAAGCCGACCCGTGTATAAGCCGACCCCCCTACTTTTGCCCCCAAAACCTGGGAAAATCTATTGACTCGTGTATAAGCCGAGGGTGGACCCTAGCACAAGTATACAGCCCCCAGCAGTGTGGTATACACCAGTCCCAGAGGTAGATACAGCAGCCCCAGTGGTAGTATACATGCAGCCCCAGTAGTATATACAGCCCCAGTGGTATATACAGCCCCAGTGGTATATACAGCCCCAGTGGTATATACAGCCCCAGTGGTAGTATAGACGCAGCCCTAGTAGTATATACAGCCCCAGTGGTAGTATATACAGCCCCAGTGGTAGTATACAGGCCCCAGCAGTATATACAGCCCCAGTGGTTTATTCAGCCCCAGTGGTAGTATACAGGGCCCCAGAGGTATATACAGCCCCAGTGGTAGTATATACAGCCCCAGTGGTAGTATACAGGGCCCCAGCAGTATATACAGCCCCAGTGGTTTATACAGCCCCAGTGGTAGTATACAGGGCCCCAGAGGTATATACAGCCCCAGTGGTAGTATATACAGCCCCAGTGGTAGTATACAGGGCCCCAGCAGTATATACAGCCCCAGTGGTAGTATAGACGCAGCCCTAGTAGTATATACAGCCCCAGTGGTAGTATACACAGCCCCAGTGGTAGTATACAGGTCCCCAGCAGTATATACAGCCCCAGTGGTTTATACAGCCCCAGTGGTAGTATACAGGGCCCCAGAGGTATTTACAGCCCCAGTGGTAGTGTATACAGCCCCAGTAGTAGTGTATAGCAGCCCCAGCGGTAGTATACAGGCAGCCCCAGTAATGCAGGGCCCCCCAGCCTGACTACGGTCACCTGTAAAGCAAACTATACTTATCAGTGTCCCGCTGTCCGCGCCCGCCGCTGCAGACATCCGCGATCCTCCATCTTCATGCGACTTCTTCCTGTTTCCTGTGCTCGTCGCAGGGAATGACATCATTGCCTGCGACGAGCACAGAAACAGGAAGAAGACGCATGAAGATGGAGGATCGCAGATGTCGGCAGCGGCGGGCGCGGACAGCGAGACACTGATAAGTATAGTTTGCTTTACAGGTGACCGGAGCGAGGCTGGGGGGGGCCCTGCATTACTGGGGATGCGGGGGCTGCTGTATACCGATGTATACATCGGTATGTACCCATCGGTATACAGCACTGACTCGCATATAAGCCGAGGGGGGTACTTTTCAGCCCAATTTTTGGGCTGAAAAATTCGGCTTATACGCGAGTATATACGGTAACTCTAAAAACTGAAATAAACTCAAGTAGTTACAATTTTCCTTATAAATAAAGTATAATTGAAAAATGTATCAAAAAATATTAGTACAATTGCGTTTAAGTAGCAAAAAATAAAGGTGTATGAATTTATTCAATTAGCACTTTGGAGGACTCTACAACTGAGAATTGAGTTGTGAAAAAAAAACTCCCAAGAGCCTTGTGTGCCGATATTTGTATATCAAACATAATAATAAATCAATCATAAGAGAAAGGGGGTGTAGCTCAGGGGCAGAGCATTTGACTGCAGATCAAGAGGTCCTTGGTTCAACTCCAAGTGCCCCCTGCAACTGACTTTTCATAAGGAGATAAGTTCCTAATTTCTTAACACTCCAGTTATTTGGACTAGTTAACTCTAAAAACTAAAATAAACTCAAATAGCTACAATCTTCTTTATAAATAAAGTATAATTGAAAAATGGATCAAAAAATATTAGTACAAGTGCGTTTAAGTAGCAGAAATATAAAGCTATATGAATTTATACAATTAGCACTTTGGAAGACCCTGCAACTGAGAATTGAGTTGTAACCAAAAAATTCCCAAGTACTTTGTGTGCCTATCAAACATAATGATAAAGTAAATCTTAAGAGAAAGGGGGTGTAGCTCAACGGCAGAGCATTAGACTACAGATCAAGAGGTCCTTGATTCAACTTGGAGTGTCCCCTGCAACTAACGTTTCATAAAGAGATAAGTTCCTAATTTCTTAACACTCCAGGAATTTGGACTAGATAACTCTAAAAACAAAAGTAAACTCAAGTAGTTACAATTTTCCTTATAAATAAAGTATAGTTGAAAAATAGATAAAAAAAATATTAGTACAATTGCATTTAAGTAGCACAAATATGAAGCTGTATGAATTTATACAATTAGAAATTTGGAAGACTCTACAACTGAGAATTGAGTTGTAACCAAAAAACTCCCAAGTACTTTGTGTGCCTATCAAACATAATGATAAAATAAATCATAAGAGAAAGGGGGTGTAGCTCAGCGGCAGAGCATTAGACTACAGATCAAGAGGTCCTTGATTCAGCTCAGAGTTCCCCCTGCATCTGACGTTTCATAAAGAGATTAGTTCCTAATTTCTTAACACTCCAGGAAGTTGGACTAGTTATCTCTAAAAACTAAAATAAACTCAAATAGCTACAATCTTCCTTATAAATAAAGTATAATTGAAAAATGGATAAAAAAATATTAGTACAATTGCATTTAAGTAGCACAAATATAAAGCTGTATGAACTTATACAATTAGCACTTTGGAAGACTCTACAACTGAGAATTGAGTTGTGACCAAAAAACTCCCAAGTACTTTGTGTGCCTATCAAACATAAGATTAAAAAAACCGTAGCTCAGAGGTAGAGCATTTGACTGCAGATCAAGAAGGCCTTGGTTCAACTCCAAGTGCCCCCTGCAACTAATTTTTCATAAAGAGGTAAGTTCCTAATTTCTTAACACTGCAGTTATTTGGACTAGATAACTCTAAAAACTAAAATAAACTCAAATAGCTACAATCTGCCTTATAAATAAAGTATAATTGAAAAATGGATCAAAAAATATTAGTACAATTGCATTTAAGTAGCACAAATATAAAGCTGTATGAATTTATACAATTAGCACTTTGGAAGACTCTACAACTGAGAATTGAGTTGTGACCAAAAAATTCCCAATAACCTTGTGTGCCGATATTTGTATATCAAACATAATAATAAATCAATCATAAGAGAAAGGGGGTGTAGCTCAGAAGCAGAGCATTTGACTGCAGATAAAGAGGTCCTTGGTTCAACTCCAAGTGCCCCCTGCGACTGATTTTTCATTTTCATATTTCTTAACACTCCAGTTATTTGGACTAGACAACTCCAAAAACTGAAATAAACTCAAAAAGCTACCATCTTCCTTATAAATAAAGTATAATTGAAAAATGGATCAAAAAATATTAGTACAAGTGCGTTTAAGTAGCACAAATATAAAGCTATATGAATTTATACAATTAGCACTTTGGAAGACTCTACAATTGAGAATTGAGTTGTGAACAAAAAACTCCCAAGTACTTTGTGTGCCTATCAAACATAATGATAAAAAAAATGATAAGAGAAAGGGGGTGTAGCTCAGTGGCAGAGCATTTAACTGCAGATCAAGAGGTCCTTGGTTCAACTCCAAGTGCCCCCTGCGACTGATTTTTCATAAAGAGATAAGTTCCTAATTTCTTAACACTCCAGTTATTTGGACTAGTTAACTCTAAAAACTGAAATAAACTCAAATAGCTACAATATTCTTTATAAATAAAGTATAATTGAAAAATGGATCAAAAAATATTAGTACAAGTGCGTTTAACCCCTTCCCGACCCAGGACGCAACATATGCGTCATCAAAACAAGTTCGTTCCCGACCTTGGACGCATATGCTGCGTCATCGCGGGTTTCCCTTCCTGCAGCTCTATTAACCGCGGTCACTAAGGGGTTAATAGAGCCGCAGGTACGGAAGGAACTGCACTATACCCTAGGGGAGGTGGCTTAGTCCCCCCGTGGCTATAACCGCTCCGATTGGCAGTGAAGTGAATGTGAAACTGCCAATTGGAGTAATTGTAATATCTCACCAATGTAACTTGGCAAGATATTACCATAACAATACAGCCAATGCTTGATGCTGGACAGCATCAGGCATTGGCTGGAGAAGGGGCCCTGTGACTTCCCCCGCTCCAACCTCAGATCTGTGGGGGCGCCGGCGATCCCGGGCCCTCCGCCTTGCTCCCGGCCGCCGATGTGCCCCCTGCCCTCCGATCTCCCCCCTGTGTGATCTCCCCCGGGTGTGATCTCCCCCTGTGTGATCTCCCCTCAGTGATCTCCTTCCCTGTGATCTCCCCCCCGTGTTCTCCTTCCCCTGTGATCTCCCCCCCCCCCCACGTGATCTCCTTCCCCTGTGATCTCCCCCGGCCCCCGCCATGCGATCCCTCCCCATGCCCTCCTGTGATCAGCAGCGGTGATCACCTGCGCCCGGTCTCCTCTTCCCGCTCCCTCTTCTTCCTCACCTGTCTTCTTTCTTCTCCTCTGTCCTCCGATCTTGTCCCTCTTTCCTCCAGTCTTCTCCCTCTGTCCTCCGGTCTGCTCTGTCTTCTGTCTTCTCTGTTGCTGACCTCTTCCTGCGCCGTCCTGCTTCTTCTGTCGGCTCTTCTGCACAGTTATCTCCCAGCATGGAAATGACTGTGCAAGGAGCGGTGTCACAGCCAGGGCACAGCATCTGTGTGATTGCTGTGCCCTGGCTGTGTTAACCCTCTAAGTGCTGTGATCTCAGGGATCACAGCACTTAGAGGATCCAATCGTCATGGAAACAATCACCAGAGACTACAAGAGGACACTTGATCCCTTGTTGTAGTCTCTGGGATCAGCGTTATGGTGCATGGTATGACAGATCATTGCCATACCGTGCACCATGACGCTGATCCCAGAGACTACAAAAAGGGATCAAGTGTCCTCTTGTAGTCTCTGGGATCAGCGTCATTGTGCACGGTATGACCAATCATTGCAATCCCGTGCACAATGACGCTGATCCCAGAGACTACAAGAGGACACTTGATCCCTTGTTGTAGTCTCTGGGGTCACAGTCATGAAGCATGGTACGGCAGATAATTGCCATACAATGCTTCATGACTGTGACCCCAGTGACTACAACAAGGGATCAAGTGCCCTCTTGTTGTAGTCACAGGGGTCAGTCATGGTGCACTGTATAGCAATGATCTACCGTACCGTGCACCATGACTGACCCCAGTGACTACAACAAGAGGACACTTGATCCCTTGTTGTAGTCTCTGGGGTCACAGTCATGAAGCACGGTACGGCAGATAATTGCCATATAGTACTTCATGACTGTGACTCCAGAGACTACAACAAGGGATCAAGTGCCCTCTTGTTGTAGTCACTGGGGTCAGTCATGGTGCACTGTATGGCAATAATCTGCCGTACCGTGCACCATGACTCTGACCCCAGAGACTACAACAAGAGGACTCTTGATCCCTTGTTGTAGTCTCTGGGGTCACAGTCATGAAGCACGGTACGGCAGATAATTGCCATACAGTACTTCATGACTGTGACCCCAGAGACTACAACAAGGGATCAAGTGTCCTCTTGTTGTAGTCACTGGGGTCAGTCATGGTGCACTGTATGGCAATGATCTGCCGTACCGTGCACCATGACTGACCCCAGTGACTACAACAAGAGGACACTTGATCCCTTGTTGTAGTCTCTGGGGTCACAGTCATGAAGCACGGTACGGCAGATAATTGCCATATAGTACTTCATGACTGTGACCCCAGAGACTACAACAAGGGATCAAGTGCCCTCTTGTTGTAGTCACTGGGGTCAGTCATGGTGCACTGTATGGCAATGATCTGCCGTACTGTGCACCATGACTCTGACTCCAGAGACTACAACAAGAGGACACTTGATCCCTTGCTGCAGTCTCTGGATGTAGCAGAGGCGATCGAGCGTCGTGGGACCTTCGTTGTGGACTACATCGGAGGCGATCGAGCATCGTGGGACCTTCGTTGTGGACTACGTCGGATCTTTATAATAAAGATGGAGTCCGAATTTTGTTTGTGTTTTTTTTCAAATAAAAAGATTTTTCTCTATGTGTATTTTCTGACTATTTACCAGAGATTCCTAATGGGGGGTCTAACATTGGCCCTATATTATGAATCTCGGGCTTAGTGCAAGCTGCTAATAAAAAGCTGGCATTAACCCCTTTATTACCCAGTTAGCCACCGGCACCAGGGCAACTGGAAGAGCGTGGGTACAGCGCCAGAAAATGGCGCTTCAATGAATGCACCATTTTCTGGGGTGGCTGTGGGCTGCAATTCGCAGCATGGGGGGCCCAGAACGCTTGGGCCTCTCTATGCTGAGGATTCCAGCCCCCAGCTGCCTAGTTGTGCCTGGCTGGACCAAAAATATGGCGGAGCCCCACGTAATTTTTTTTCTAGAATTAGTTCTAGAAATTAAAAAACAAATGGGCTTCCCTGTATTTTTGGTTCCAGCCAGGTATGACGAGGCAGTTGGGGGTGGGTGGCAGTCCGTAGCTGCCAAGTTGTACCTGGCTGGACCAAAAATATGGCGGAGCCCTATGTTATTTTTTTTCTAGAAATAATTCTAGAAATAAAAAAAAAATAGGCTTCGCTGTATTTTTGGTTCCAGCCAGGTACAATGAGGCAGCTGGGGGCTGGTGGCAGTCCGTACCTGCCAAGTTGTACCTGGCTGGATCAAAAATATGGCAGAGCCCCATGTCATTTTTTTTTTTTTTTTTTTTTAATTCTACAAATAAAATGACATGGAGCTTTGCCATATTTTTGGTTGCCAGCCAGGTACAACTTGGCAGCTAGGGGGCTGGAATTCTCAGCATGGAGAGACCCAAATGTATTGGGTCCCCTATGCTACGAATTGCAACTAATAGACTAGTATGTTTTTTCACAAAAAGTTTCTTTATTAATTTATACGTCTCAATTTGTGAAGCACCTGGGGGTTCAAAGTGCTCACGATGCATCTAGATATGTTCCCTGGGGGGTCTAGTTTCCAAAATGGGGTCACTTGTGGGGGAGCCCCAATGTTTAGGCACACAGGGGCTCTCCTAATGCGACATGGTGTCTGCTAACAATTTGAACTGATTTTCCATTCAAATTGTTAGCGGACACCATGTCGCGTTTGGTGAGGCCCTGTGTGCCTAAACTTTAGAGCTCCCCCACAAGTGACCCCATTTTGGAAAGTAGACCCCCCAGGGAACTTATCTAGATGGGTGGTGAGCATATTGAACCCCAGGTTCTTCACAAATTAATCCATAAAAATGAAAAAAAACAATTTTGTGGAAAAAAAAGTACGTTTTCATTTTTACGGATCAATTTGTGAAGCACCTGGGGGTTCAAAGTGCTCACGATGCATCTAGATATGTTCCCTGGGGGGTCTAGTTTCCAAAATGGGGTCACTTGTGGGGGAGCCCCAATGTTTAGGCACACAGGGGCTCTCCAAATGCGACATGGTGAGCATATTGAACCCCCAAATGCTTTACAAATTGATCTGTGAATGTGGAAAAAAGTACTTTTTTTTCACAAAAATGTTCTTTTAGCCTCAATTCTTTCATTTTCACATGGGTAACAGGATAAAATTCATCCTAAAATTTGTTGGGCAATTTCTCCTGAGTACATCGATACCTCATATGTGGTCATAAACCACTGTTTTGATGCTCAGCAGGGCTCAGACGTGAAGGAGCGCCATTTCACTTTTTGAATGGAAAATTAGCTCCAAAAGTCAAATTGCTCTCTTTCCCTTCAGAGCTCTGCCGTGCGCCCAAACCGTGGTTTATGATCACATATGAGGTATCGATATACTCAGGAGAAATTGCCCAACAAATTTTAGGATCCATTTTATCCTGTTGCCCATGTGAAAATGAAAAAATTGAGGATAAAAGAACATATTTGTTAGAAAAATTAAAATATCCATTTTTTTGTTTCCAATTTGCTTAGTTCCTGTGAAGCACCTGAAGGGTTAATAATCTTCTTGAATGTAGTTTTGAGTAGCTTGAGGGGTGCAGTTTTTGGAATGGTGTCACTTTTGGGTGTTTTCTGTCATGTAAACCCCTCAAAGGGACTTCAAATGGGATGTGGTCACTAAAAAAAATTGTTTTGTAAATTTTGGTGGAAAAATGAAAAATTGCTCATGAACTTTGAACCCTTATAACTTCCTAATAAAAATTTTTTTTTTTTCAAAAATTGTGCTGATGTAAAGTAGACATGTGGGAAATGTTATTTCATAACTATTTTGTGTCACATAACTCTCTGGTTTACCAGAAGAAAAATTCAAACTTTGAAAATTTCAAAATTTTAAAAATGTTTGCCATATTTTTGATTTTTTCACAAATAAACGCAAAAACTATCAACCTAAATTTAATACTAACATGAAGCCCAATATGTCACGAAAAAACAATCTCAGAATCGCTAGGATCGGTTGAAGCATTCCAGAGATATTTCCTCATAAAGGGACACTGGTCAGAATTGACAAAAATGTCAAGGTCTTTAGGGTCAAAATAGGCTGGGTCCTGAAGGGGTTAAGTAGCACAAATATAAAGCTATATGAATTTATACAATTAGCACTTTGGAAGCCTCTGGAACTGAGAATTGAGCTGTAACCAAAATCTCCCAAGTACCTTGTGTGCCTATCAAACATAATGATAAAGTAAATCATAAGAGAAAAGGGGTGTAGCTCAGCGGCAGAGCATTAGACTACAGATCAAGAGGTCCTTGATTCAACTTGGAGTGCCCCCTGCAACTGACGTTTCATAAAGAGATAAGTTCCTAATTTCTTAACACTCCAGGAATTTGGACTAGATAACTCTAAAAACAGAAATAAACTCAAGTAGTTACAATTTTCCTTATAAATAAAGTATAATTGAAAAATAGCTCAAAAAAATATTAGTACAATTGTATTTAAGTAGCACAAATATGAAGCTGTATAAATTTATACAATTAGCAATTGGGAAGACTCTACAACTGAGAATTGAGTTGTAACCAAAAAACTCCCAAGTACTTTGTGTGCCTATCAAACATAATGATAAAATCAATCATCAGAAAAAGTGGGTGTAGCTCAGCGGCAGAGCATTTGACTGCAAATCAAGATGTCCTTGGTTCACCTCCAAGTGCCCCCAGCAACTAAATTTTCATAAAGAGAAAAGAGATAAGTTCCTAATTTCTTAACACTCCAGTTATTTGGATTAGATAACTCTAAATACTGAAATAAACTCAAGTAGTTACAATTTTCCTTATAAATAAAGTGTAATTGAAAAATGGATCAAAAAAATATTAGTACAATAGTATTTAAGTAGCACAAATATAAAGCTGTATGAATTTATTGAATTAGTTTTTTGGAAGACTCTACAACTGAGAATTGAGTTGTGACCAAAAAACTCCCAAGTAGTTTGTGTGCCTATCAAACATAATAATAAAAAAGCCTTAAGAGAAAGGAGGAGTAGCTCAGAGGTAGAGCATTTGACTGCAGATTAAGAAGGCTTTGGTTCAACTCCAAGTGCTCCCTGCAACTAATTTTTCATAAAGAGGTAAGTTCCTAATTTCTTAATACTGCAGTTATTTGGACTAGATAACTCTTAAAACTGAAATAAACTCAAATAGCTACAATCTGCCTTATAAATAAAGTGTAATTGAAAAATGGATGAAAAAATATTAGTACAATTGCGTTTAAGTAGCACAAATGTAAAGCTGTATGAATTTATAAAATTAGCACTTTTGAAGACTCTACAACTGAGAATTGAGTTGTGACCAAAAAATTCCCAAGAACCTTGTGTGCTGATAGGTAACTTCCTAATTTCTTAACACTCCAGTTATTTGGACTAGATAACACTAAAAACTGAAATAAACTCAAGTAGTTACAATTTACCTAATAAATAAAGTATAAGTGATAAATGGATCAAAAAAATATTAGTACAATTATGTTTAAGTAGCACAAATATAAAGCTGTATGAATTTATACAATTAGCACTTTGGAAGACTCTACAACTGAGAATTGAGTTGTGTCCAAAAAACTCCCAAGTACTTTGTGTGCCTATCAAACATAATGATAAAAAAAAACATAAGAGAAAGGGGGTGTAGCTCAGAGGCTGAGCATTTGACTGCAGATCAAGAGGTCTTTGGTTGAACTCTAAGTGCCCCTTGCAACAAATTTTTCATAAAGAGATAAGTTTCTAATTTCTTAACACTGCAGTTATTTGGACTAGATAACTCTAAAAACTGAAATAAACTCAAGTAGTTACAATTTTCCTTATAAATAAAGTATAATTGAAAAATAGATAAAAAAATATTAGTACAATTGCGTTTAAGTAGCTCAAATATAAAGCTGTATGAATTTATTCAATTAGCACTTTGGAGGACTCTACAACTGAGAATTGAGTTGTGACCGAAAAACTCCCAAGATCCTTGTGTGCTGATATTTGCATATCAAACATAATAATAAATCAATCATAAGAGAAAGGGGGTGTATCTCAGAGGCAGAGCATTTGACTGCAGATCAGGAGGTCTTTAGTTCAACTCCAAGTGCCCCCTGCAACTAATTTTTCATAACAAAATAAGTTCCTAATTTCTTAACACTCCAGTTATTTGGACTAGATAACTCTAAAAACTGAAATAAACTCAAATAGCTACAATCTTCCTTATAAATAAAGTATAATTGAAAAATGGATCAAAAAATATTAGTACAAGTGCGTTTAAGTAGCACAAATATAAAGCTGTATGAATTTATACAATTAGCACTTTGGAAGAATCTACAATTGAGAATTGAGTTGTTACCAAAAAACTCCCAAGTACCTTGTATGCCTATATTTGTATATCAAACATAAAAATAAATAAATCATAAGAGAAAGGGGGTGTAGCTCAGTGGCAGAGCATTTGACTGCAGATTAAGAGGTCCTTGGTTTAACTCCAAGTGCCCTCTGCAACTGATTTTTCAAAAAGAGATAAGTTCCTATATTCTTAACACTCCAGTTATTTGTACTAGATAACTCTAAAAACTGAAAGAAACTCAAGTAGTTACAATTTTCCTTAGAACTAAAGTATAATTGAAAAAGTCAAAAAAAATATTAGTACAATTGCGTTTAAGTAGCACAAATATAAAGCTGTATGAATTTCTTTAATTAGCACTTTGGAGGACTATACAACTGAGAATTGAGTTGTGACCAAAAAACTCCCAAGAACCTTGTGTGCCGATATTTGTATATCAAACATGATAATAAAACAATCACAAGAGAAAGGGGGTGTAGTTCAGTGGCAAAGCATTTGACTGCAGATGAAGAGGTCCTAGGTTCAACTCCAAGTGTCTCCTGCTGCTTATTTTTCATAAAGAGATAAGTTCCTAATTTCTTAGGCTGATTTCACACTGCGGTCAGATCAGGTCAGATCAGGTCAGGTTTTGAGTGCCAAAACCAGGACTGACTCCAAAACCTAGAACAGGTGTCAATCTTTCAATTATACTTTTTCTCTGCAAGTTCCTCTCCTGGTTTTGAAACACAAAACCAGACCTGATCTGACCTGATCTGACTGCAGTGTGAAACCAGCCTTAACACTCCAGTTATTTGGACTACGGTAGATAACTCTAAAATGAAATAAACTCACATAGCTACAATCTTCCTTATAAATAAAGTATAATTGAAAAATGGATCAAAAAATATCAGTACAAGTGCGATTAAGTAGCACAAATATAAAGCTGTATGAATTTATACAATTAGCACTTTGGAAGACTCTACAACTGAGGATTGAGTTGAAACCAAAAAACTCCCAAGTACTTTGTGTGCCTATCAAACATAATGATAAAACAAATCATAAGTAAAAGGGGGTGTAGCTCAGTGGCAGAGCATTTGACTACATATCAGGAGGCCCTTGGTTCTACTCCAAGTGCTTCCTACAGCTGACTTTTCATAAAGAGATAACTTCCTAATTTCTTAACACTCCAGGAATTTGGACTAGATATCTCTGAAAACTGAAATAAACTCAAATAGCTACAATCTTCCTTATAAATAAAGTATAATTGAAAAATGGATCAAAAACATATTAGTACAATTATATTTAAGTAGCACAAATATAAAGCTGTATATGAATTTATTCAATTACCGTATTTTTCGCTTTATAAGACGCACCTGATTATAAGACGCACCTAGGTTTTAGAGGAGGAAAATTAGAAAAAATAATATTTTGAGCCAAATAGTGTGCAAAAACCTTTAATTAAATAACAAAATATTATTTTAACATAGTAGTAGCAACAGGAGTCAACAGGAGCATTGTGGGTAACATGTGAGAACAGTCACATGTACCGTAAGTAACAGAAAGAACCATGTTCTGGCTAACAAGTAGGGAGAAACTTTAATCCTCAGGCACCGCAATCTTCTAGTCAGGAAATCCCAGGAATTCCTCATCACAGTCAAAGTGTGCAAAAACCTTTAATTAAATAACAAAATATTATTTTAACATAGTAGACTCAACAGGAGTCAACAGCAGCATTGTGGGTAACATGTGAGAACAGTCCTATGTACCCTAAGTAACAGGAAAAAACCATGTTCCAGAGAACAAGTGAGAGAAACTTTAGTCCTCAGGCACAGAAGTGGAAGTGGATTCAGGGAATCCCATGAATTCCTCATCACTGCTGTCAGAGTCGAGGAAGTTCAAGTCCTCACACTCATTAGTGTCACTTTCTCCACTGTCCTCATATAGCAAATCATCTTCGGTGCCATCTAAGGCATTGCTAATCCCACATTTCTTAAATGAACGAATAACCGTTTCATCCTTCACGGATTGCCATGATGTGTTCACCCACTCACAAACTTGGGTGATAGTGGGCCTCTTCATACGTCCAGTTGGTGTCAGGTCATGATTTCCAGCAGCCATCCATTTATTCCATTCTTCTCGCATGTAAACTTTAAATGGCTTGTTTATGGAAACATCAAGAGGTTGCAGAAGGCTGCTAAGCCCCACTGGAATTACAGCGAGATGGGTCTTCACATCTTTAAACACCTTTTTAGTGTTTTCACTGATATGTGCTCTGAATTGGTCTAGCACTAACAGGGCTGTTTTTTTTAGAAGCCCTCCAGGACGTTTGGACCACACTTTGTTGACCCACCATCTCATTCCGTTCTCGTCCATCCATCCTTTCTCGTGTACATGCACAACAACTCCTCGTGGGATAGCTTCTTTGGGCATGTTCTTTCTTTTAAAAATTAACATAGGCGGCAGTTTCGTGCCATCGGCACAGCAGGACAACACAACTGTGTAATGGTTTTTTTCATGTCCTGCTGTTTTTACCGTTACACTTTTGGCACCCCTTGCATCAACAGTCCTGTTGGATGGCTTATCAAACGTTAGAGGGACTTCATCCATATTCCCAATCTGGCTTAATTCAAATCCATGTTTCTTTCTGCTGTCAATTACAAATTTATGGAAAGATAAAATCTTGGCTTCGTATTCTTTTGGCATTTTTTGTGCAATTCTCGTTTTGGTGCGCATAGCAAGGCCACATCTCTTCATAAATCTGAAGCACCATGATGGTGATCCAGTAAAGTCATCGATGCCTTTCTCAGCAGCAATCCGCTTGGCTTCACAGATTATCATTTTTGTTGACACCGAAAGGCCATTATTTCTGTGGCGTGTGATCCACTCTTTCATGTCCACGTCTAACTCTGGCCACTTTGCACCACGCCCACGAAGACCAGATTTGCTTTTTCCAGCATTTTGCAGCTCATCCTCCTGTTTCCTCCACTCTCTTATCATTTTTTCAGTTGGAGGCGGTCCGAAATGTCTCTCCGCTGCTCTGTTCCCGTGCTCTTTAGCATATTTTATAACCTCCAGTTTGAATGGAATTTTGTATGCAAGCCTTCTCTGCTTTGACATTCTTGAAAAATGCACAATATGCAGCAGCCAACTGTACGTTATTTTTCTGCAACAAAATACAGTATTGAAACAACGGTCAGCTCTGTCCTACATAGTTATGGGGGCATTGCAAGTGAGAAAATGAATACCGTACTTTTGCTGTAGAAAAACATGGGCTGCACATCCAAAAATCACGTAGTAGTGTTAGGCAAAAATGCATCGTACTGTATTCAACTGAACAAGAAATTTTTAGTTTAACATTATGATCAGACTTATGGTATAAAGTCTACTGCCAAGTCATGTCGAATCTCAGCGTGTCCATAACTTTAAATACTGTAGCCTTAAAGGTGTGGACTCATGCACCAACCACCACAGCGACAATGAACCAGCAGAATGGGTACCTTGCGCCCCACAAAACCCATGCTGCAAGGCTGGAGACTTTAAGAGGGGTTCCGCCTATTTTTGCTCATTGAGTTTCGCCGTGACGTGCTAGTGGATTCATACGGTCTCAGAGTGTGTTCATACATTACGTACTGTATTTTGCTGCGTTCTGTATTTTTACATGAGAGCTCATCAAAAACCAGGAGTGGAACAATCAATACCATAAGTGGAACAATAAGAGGAAAACTGCAATAGAAACAAGTGCTCCACTTTTATGTTTACCGTAATCACCCACTCCTGTTTTGTGATGAGCTCACGAGTTAAAAAATGCAGCAAATATGGTAAGCAGCATGTGAAAGCACCCTAAGGCTGCATACGCACGGTCTGGAGTAGCTGCGTGTTGGACGCAGCTCCTCCGGACCTGAGTGAAGCCGCGGGTGGCCGCAGGGAGACCGCAGCCGCCCTGTACTCACCGGGTGCGGGGCGGCTTCTCCCTGCAGTCACCCCATGGGAGCCGCTTCCGACTCCGCAGCATGAAATGAACATGCGGAGGAGGAGCGGACCGTCAGCAACCTGCACTGCAGCTCCAAACACGTTGCAGGCGGGTTAAGCATAGTGAGGATGGGATTTCTTGAAATCCCATCCACTATGCTTATACTGTACTACGCAGCTTTTTAGACGCAGCGGCAAGACAATGCGTCCAAACGCTGCATATACTGATCGTGTGCACACACCCTAATTCAAGGCCTCAAGAGCCGCACACAGTGCCGGTTTTCAGAATTTCCCTATTATTGCACAAGTGATACCGTAATTGAATCACCTGCACTGGTGATGATTCCAACCCCTGTGGAAATCCTGAAAACCTGCGCTGTGTGCAGCTTTTGAGGCCTGGAGTTCCCTACCCCTAGACTACAGTAATCAGAATGTTAAACTAAGAGCCTCATGGTCAATTTTATTATGCCTAGTGGCATTAGATCAACTTATGATTTTAGATGTGTGGCCCATGCCTTTTTCTACAGCTATGATGAATGAAAAACAATATGGGCGATCTGTGATGATGCATTGTTATGGGGATCTGCATGGTACACACTTATTGGAGAGATCTTTGATGACACTCTGTTATGGGGGATCTGTGGTGATGCACTGTTTTGGAGAGATCTGCAGATGACACACTTATGGGGGATCTGCATGGAGCACACTTATTGGAGGGATCTGTGGATGACGGTCTGTTATGGGGGATCTGTGGATGGCGCTATTATGGGGGATCTGTGGATGACACGCTTATGGGGGATCTGCATGGAGCACACTTATTGGCGGGATCTGTGGTGACGCTCTGTTATGGGGATCTGTGGATGACGCTCTGTTATGGGGATCTGTGGATGATGCTCTGTTATTAGGGATCTGTGGATGATGCTTTGTTATGGGGATCTGTGGATGACGCTCTGTTATGGGGATCTGTGGATGAGACACTGTTATGGGGGATCTGTGGATGACGCTCTGTTATGGGGATCTGTGGATGACGCTCTGTTATGGGGGATCTGTGGATGACGCTCTGTTATGGGGATCTGTGGATGACGCTCTGTTATGGGGGATCTGTGGATGGTGCTATTATGGGGGATCTGTGGATGACACACGTATGGGGGGATCTGCATGGAGCACACTTATTGGAGGCATCTGTCGATGACGGTCTGTTATGGGGGATCTGTGGATGGCGCTATTATGGGGGATCTGTGGATGACACGCTTATGGGGGATCTGCATGGAGCACACTTATTGGCGGGATCTGTGGTGACGCTCTGTTATGGGGATCTGTGGATGACGGTCTGTTATGGGGGATCTGTGGATGGCGCTATTATGGGGGATCTGTGGATGACACGCTCATGGGGGATCTGCATGGAGCACACTTATTGGCGGGATCTGTGGTGACGCTCTGTTATGGGGATCTGTGGATGACGCTCTGTTATGGGGGATCTGTGGATGATACACTTTTATGGGGGATCTACATGGAGCACACTTATTGGCGGGATCTGTGGTGACGCTTTGTTAGGCCGGTTTCACGTTAGCGTTCGCTGCCACCGCTGCGTATTGCAGTGGGCGAACGCAAGCCGACCGCAAGCACCGCCAATCCCCATGTTTAACATGGGGACGCACGGTGTATACGGTCGGGTGCGGATGGCCGTGCGTTCCCATTGCCCTCCATGTGTGATTTGTACGCATTCAGAGGCTTGCGTACAAAACAAACATTCCCGGCCGCACAGAATCTGCAACATGTACGCAACATGTTGCAGATTCGGTGCAGATGCGAATATATGATCTGTGCGCAAGCCTCTGCATGCGTACAAATCACACATGGAGGGCAATGGGAACGCACGGCCATCCGCACCCGACCGTATACACCGTGCGTCCCCATGTTAAACATGGGGATTGGCGGTGCTTGCGGTCGGCTTGCGTTCACCCACTGCAATACGCAGCGGCGAACGCTAATGTGAAGTCAGCCTTATGGGGGATCTGTGAACTACAGTGTACACTGCCTGAAGTATCATATATTGTGACTACTATCCCCCTCATCCTTAGGAATGCACCCATGTACTGTATATATGGGTGTATTCTGAAAGATGAGGGAGGTGGTAGTCACATTTCCTATGAACACTTTGGTCACATTACTGTCCCTCCCTATTTACACCAAATATGGCTACAACCCCCATCATCCATCAGAATACACACATGGTACTGTATATTCTGAAAGATGATGGGGGTTGTGTTTCCCTTTAATGTCTGCTCACCTCTCCCTAGGATCTCTGGGACTTGTGTAAACAAAAGTGTTTTACAATACATTGTGCAGGGATCAATATGTGATTGGTGGAGGCAGCTCAGCAACAGTTCCCTCCACCAATCCATATCAATCCCTGCAGAGGATGAGGAGAATCACTCTTCTCTCCCTCCTCTGCTTTGGGTCTCCGTGTGCAGTGGAGCCCTGAATCCTGCCTGGCCTGCCTCCTGCCTGCCTCCAGCTATTTGGCGATAACTACTAGAGCGCATGCGCAGATCGGGAGCTCGGGTGGACCGAGAGCTCCATCGGCGCATGCGCTGTTTGGCGGCCATTTTGTTTAAGGAAGTGCAATGGCGCCGGCCTGCACTATGCGCCCACATACCGGGGATCACCGCCGATCACCACGCCGACACCCCCCAGCGCCGGGCCTGCTGCATTGCCCCTCCGGACGCCATTAGTGACCAGTCTGCTCCGCCGCCGCCGCCAACCCCGCAGTAAGAATGTTTTTTTTTAACTCTGACAGCATTTTTTTCTATATTCGCTTTTTTAGACGCACCCCCATTTCCCCCCTAACTTGGGGGAAATGAAAGTGCATCTTTTAAAGCGAAAAATACGGTAGCTCTTTGGAAGACTCTACAACTGAGAATTGAGTTGTGACCAAAAAACTCTGAAGTACTTTGTGTGCCTATCAAACATAATGATAAAACAAATCATAAGTAAAACGGGGTGTAGCTCAGTGGCAGAGCATTTGACTACAGATCAGGAGGCCCTTGGTTCTACTCAAAGTGCTTCCTACAGCTGACTTTTCATAAAGAGATAAGTTCCTAATTTCTTAACACTCCAGGAATTTGGACTAGATATCTCTAAAAACTGAAAGAAACTCAAATAGCCACAATCTTCCTTATAAATAAAGTAAAATTGAGAAATGGATCAAAAAAATATTAGTACAATTATGTTTAAGTAGCACAAATATAAAGCTGAATGAATTTATTCAATTAGCACTTTGGAGGACTCTACAACTGAGAATTGAGTTGTGACCAAAAAAACTCCCAAGATGTGTGCCGATATTTGTATATCAAATAAATAATAATAAAAAAATCATACGAGGAAGGTGGTGTAGCTCAGTGGCAGAGCATTTGACTGCAGATCAAGAGGTCCTTGGTTCAACTCTAAGTGCCCCAGGTCACTACTTTTTCATAAAGAGATAAGTTCCTAATTTCTTAACACTCCAGTTATTTGGACTAGATAACTCAAAAAACTGAAAGAAACTTAAGTAGTTACAATTTTCCTTATAAATAAAGTATAATTGAAAAATAGATAAAAAAAATATTAGTACAATTGCGTTTAAGTAGCACAAATATAAAGCTGTATGAATTTATTCAGTTAGCACTTTGGAGGACTATACAACTGAGAATTGAGTTGTGACCAAAAAACTCCCAAGAACCTTGATGCCAATATTTGTATATCAAACATAATAATAAATCAATCATAAGAGGAAGGAGGTGTAGCTAAGTGGCAGAGCATTTGACTGCAGATCAAGAGGTCCTTTGTTCAACTCCAAGTGCCCCCTGCAACTGACTTTTCATAAAGAGATAAGTTCCTAATTTCTTAACACTCAAGGAATTTGACTAGATAACTCAATGGTGGGTTTACACACACCATTTATCTGTTCAATCTCTGAACCAATCTCTGGTTGCAGTGAAATCATGGATACATTGCTCCATGTTGTACACAGCCACAAAATGGAGCAATGTATCCATGATTTCACTGCAACAGAGATTGGTTCAGAGATTGAACAGATAAATTGTGTGTGTAAACCCACCATAAAAACTGAAAGAACTCAAATAGCTACAATCTGCCTTATAAATAAAGTATAATTGAAAAATGGATAAAAAAATATTAGTACAATTGCGTTTAAGTAGCACAAATATAAAGCTGTATGAATTTATAAATTTAGCACTTTTGAAGGACTCTACAACTGAGAATTGAGTTGTGACACAAAAATTCCCAAGAACCTTGTGTGCCGATATTTGTATATCAAACATAATAATAATTCAATCATAAGAGAAAGGGTGTGTAGCTCAGAAGCAGAGCATTTGACTGCAGATAAAGAGGTCCTTGGTTCAACTCCAAGAGCCCCCTTCAACAAGTTTTTCATAAAGAGATAAGTTCCATATTTCTTAACACTCCAGTTATGTGGACTAGACAACTCTAAAAACTGAAATAAACTCAAAAAGCTACCATCTTCCTTATAAATAAAGTATAATTGAAAAATGGATCAAAAAATATCAGTACAAGTGCCTTTAAGTAGCACAAATATGAAGCTGTATGAATTTATACAATTAGCACTTTGGAAGACTCTACAACTGAGGATTGAGTTGAAACCAAAAAACTCCCAAGTACTTTGTGTGCCTGTCAAACATAATGATAAAACAAATCATAAGTAAAAAGGGGTGTAGCTCAGAGGCAGAGCATTTGACTACAGATCTGGAGGCCCTTGGTTCTACTCCAAGTGCTCCCTACAGCTGACTTTTCATAAAGAGATAACTTCCTAATTTCTTAACACTCCAGTTATTTGGACTAGATAACTCTAAAAACTGAAATAAACTCAAATAGCTACAAGCTTCCTTATAAATAAAGTATAATTGAAAAATGGATCAAAAAATATTAGTACAAGTGCGTTTAAGTAGCACAAATATAACGCTGTATAAATTTATGCAATTAGCACTTTGGAAGAATCTACAACTGAGAATTGAGTTGTTACCAAAAAAACTCCCAAGTACTTTGTGTGCCTATCAAACATAATAATAAAAAAAATCATAAGACAAAGGGGGTGTAGCTCAGTGGCCGAGCATTTAACTGCAGATCAAGAGGTACTTGGTTCAACTCCAAGTGCCCCCTGCAACTAATTTTTCATAAAGAGGTAAGTTCCTAATTTCTTAACACTCCAGTTATTTGGACTAGATAACTCTAAAAACTGAAATAAACTAAAGAAGTTACAATTTTCCTTATAAATAAAGTATAATTGAAAAATGGATCAAAAAATATTAGTACAATTGCATTTAAGTAGCATACATATAAAGCTGTATGAATTTATTCAATTAGCTCTTTGGAAGACTCTACAACTGAGAATTGAGTTGTGACCAAAAAACTCCCAAGTACCTTGAATGCCTATATTTGTATATCAAACATAAAAATAAATTGATTGTAAGAGAAAGGGGGTGTAGCTCAGTGGCAGAGCATTTGACTGCAGATTAAGAGGAACTTGGTTTAACTCCGAGTGCCCTCTGCAACTGATTTTTCAAAAAGAGATAAGTTCCTAATTTCTTAACACTCCAGTTATTTGTACTAGATAACTCTAAAAAACTGAAAGAAACTCAAGTAGTTACAATTTTCCTTAGAACTCAAGTATAATTGAAAAAGTGAAAAAAATATTAGTACAATTGCGTTTAAGTAGCACAAATATAAAGCTGTATGAATTTCTTTAATTAGCACTTTGGAGGACTATACAACTGAGAATTGAGTTGTGACCAAAAAACTCCCAAGAACCTTGTGTGCCGATATTTGTATATCAAACATGATAATAAAACAATCACAAGAGAAAGGGGGTGTAGTTCAGTGGCAGAGCATTTGACTGCAAGATGAAGAGGTTCTTGGTTCAACTCCAAATACCCCCTGCAACTTATTTTTCATAAAGAGATAAGTTCCTAATTTCTTAGGCTGATTTCACACTGCAGTCAGATCAGGTCAGATCAGGTCAGATCAGGTCAGGTTTTGAGTGCCAAAACCAGGACTGACTCCAAAACCTAGAACAGGTGTTAATCTTTCAATTATACTTTTTCTCTGCAAGTTCCTCTCCTGGTTTTGAAACACAAAACCAGACCTGATCTGACCTGATCTGACTGCAGTGTGAAACCAGCCTTAACACTCCAGTTATTTGGACTACGGTAGATAACTCTAAAATGAAATAAACTCAAATAAGCTACAATCTTCCTTATAAATAAAGTATAATTGAAAAATGGATCAAAAAAATATCAGTACAAGTGCGTTTAAGTAGCACAAATATAAAGCTGTATGAATTTATACAATTAGCACTTTGGAAGACTCTACAACTGAGGATTGCGTTGAAACCAAAAAACTACCAAGCACTTTGTGTGCTTATCAAACATAATGATAAAACAAATCATAAGTAAAAAGGGGTGTAGCTCAGTGGCAGAGCATTTGACTACTGATCTGGAGGCCCTTGGTTCTACTCCAAGTGCTCCCTACAGCTGACTTTTCATAAAGAGATAACTTCCTAATTTCTTAACACTCCAGTTATTTGGACTAGATAACTCTAAAAACTGAAATAAACTCAAATAGCTACAATCTTCCTTATAAATAAAGTATAATTGAAAAATGGATCAAAAAATATTAGTACAAGTGCGTTTAAGTAGCACAAATATAACGCTGTATAAATTTATGCAATTAGCACTTTGGAAGACTCTACAACTGAGAATTGAGTTGTGACCAAAAAACTCCCAAGTACTTTGTGTGCCTATCAAACATAATAATAAAAAAAATCATAAGACAAAGGGGGTGTAGCTCAGTGGCAGAGCATTTGACTGCAGGTCAAGAGGTTCTTGGTTCAACTCTAAGTGCCCCTTGCAACTAATTTTTCATAAAGAGATAAGTTCCTAATTTCTTAACACTCCAGTTATTTGGACTAGATAACTCTAAAAACTGAAATAAACTAAAGTAGTTACAATTTTCCTTATAAATAAAGTATAATTGAAAAATGGATCAAAAAAAATTAGTACAATTGCATTTAAGTAGCACACATATAAAGCTGTATGAATTTATTCAATTAGCTCTTTGGAAGACTCTACAACTGAGAATTGAGTTGTGACCAAAAAACTCCCAAGTACCTTGAATGCCTATATTTGTATATCAAACATAAAAATAAATTGATCGTAAGAGAAAGGGGGTGTAGCTCAGTGGCAGAGCATTTGACTGCAAATCAAGAGGTCCTTGGTTTAACTCCGAGTGCCCTCTGCAACTGATTTTTCAAAAAGAGATAAGTTCCTAATTTCTTAACACTCCAGTTATTTGTACTAGATAACTCTAAAAACTGAAATAAACTCAAATAGCTACAATCTTCCTTATAAATAAAGTATAATTGAAAAATGGATCAAAATATATTAGTACAAGTGCGTTTAAGTAGCACAAATATAATGCTGTATGAATTTCTTTAATTAGCACTTTGGAGGACTATACAACTGAGAATTGAGTTGTGACCAAAAAACTCCCAAGAACCTTGTGTGCCGATATTTGGATATCAAACATGATAATAAAACAATCACAAGAGAAAGGGGGTGTAGTTCAGTGGCAGAGCATTTGACTGCAGATGAAGAGGTCCTTGGTTCAACTCCAAGTGCCCCCTGCAACTTATTTTTCATAAAGAGATAAGTTCCTAATTTCTTAGGCTGATTTCACACTGCGGTCAGATCAGGTCAGATCAGGTCAGGTTTTGAGTGCCAAAACCAGGACTGACTCCAAAACCTAGAACAGGTGTCAAACTTTCAATTATACTTTTTCTCTGCAAGTTCCTCTCCTGGTTTTGAAACACAAAACCAGACCTGATCTGACCTGATCTGACTGCAGTGTGAAACCAGCCTTAATACTCCAGTTATTTGGACTACGGTAGATAACTCTAAAATGAAATAAACTCAAATAAGCTACAATCTTCCTTATAAATAAAGTATAATTGAAAAATGGATCAAAAAATATCAGTACAAGTGCGTTTAAGTAGCACAAATATAAAGCTGTATGAATTTATACAATTAGCGCTTTGGAAGACTCTACAACTGAGAATTGAGTTGAAACCAAAAAACTCCCAAGTACTTTGTGTGCCTATCAAACATAATGATAAAACAAATCATAAGTAAAAGGGGGTGTAGCTCAGTGGCAGAGCATTTGACTACAGATCTGGATCACAGCTGACTTTTCATAAAGAGATAACTTCCTAATTTTTTAACACTCCAGGAATTTGGACTAGATATCTCTGAAAACTGAAATAAACTCAAATAGCTACAATCTTCCTTATAAATAAAGTATAATTGAAAAATGGATCAAAAAATATTGGTATAATTGCGTTTAAGTAGCACAAATATAAAGCTGTATGAATTTATACAATTAGCGCTTTGGAAGACTCTACAACTGAGAATTGAGTTGTGACCAAAAAACTCCAAGTACTTTGTGTGCCTATCTAACATAATGATAAAAAAATCATAAGAGAAAGGGGGTGCAGCTCAGTGACAGAGCATTTGACTGCAGATCAAGAGGTCCTTGGTTGATCTCCGAGTTCAATTCTAAGTGCTCCCCGTCACTACTTTTTCATAAAGAGATAAGTTCCTAATTTCTTAACACTCCAGTTATTTGGACTAGATAACTCTAAAAACTGAAATGAACTCAAATAGCTACAACATGAGCATAACATTCCCAGGTACTCCTAAGTACCTTGTGTGCCTATATTTGTATATCAAACATAATAATAAATCAATCATAAGAGAAAGGGGGTGTAGCTCAGTGGCATAGCATTTGACTGCAGATCATAGAGGTCCTTGGTTGATCTCCGAGTGCACCCTGCGACTGAGTTTTCATAAAGAGATAAGTTCCTAATTTCTTAAGACTCCAGGTGTTTGGACTAGATGACTCTAAAAACTGAAATGAACTCAAATAGCTACAACATGAGCATAACATTCCCAGGTACTGTTTGTGCTTTTAACGATCATTAAGATTTTTGAGAAAAAAGGCATAGTAGTGTAAGAAACTGTAGAATAGTATATGACACTGTAAAATATATATTTTTGTTTCTCAATGTTGATGAAAAATATCCATATTAAAAAGAGGTATACCTCAGTATCAGAGCATTTGACAACAGAACAGGATGTTTTTGGCTCAACTCCATATTTCCCCTATAGTTAACTTTTCATTAAGAGATGACTTTTTGATTTCTTAACAATATAGTTATTTAGAGTGAATAACTCTAAAAACTAAAAAAAGCAAGTAGTGTAGAATCTTCTTTATAGATTTACTATAATTTCAAAAGTTAAGCCAAAAATGTCAGAAAAATGCATTTAAGTAGCACAAAAATAAAGCTTTTGGAATTGATACAATTAGCACTTTGGAAGACTCTACAACTGAGAACTGAGTTGTGACCAAAAAACTCCAAAGTAGTTTGTGTGACCATATTTGTGTATCAAACATAATGATAAAAACAATTATAAGGGGGTATAGCTTAGTAGCAGAGCAATTAGCATTTTAGAAGACTCCCCAACTAAGAATTGAGTTGTGACAAAAATTTCTAAGCATTTTGTGTGCTTTTAGCGATCATTAAGATTTTTGAGAGAAAAGTATGAATACTAGTGGAAGAAACTGCAGAACAATATAGGACACTGTACAAAATTTAATATTTGTATATCAAACATAAAAATAAAAAAATCATAAGAGAATGGGGGTGCAGATCAGCAGCAGAGCATTTGACTGCGGATCAAGAGGTCCTTGGTTCAACTCTGATTGCCCCCTGCAACTAATTTTTCATAAAGAGAGAAGTTTCTAATTTCGTAACACTCCAGTTATTTGGACTAGATAACTCTAACAACTGAAATAAACTCAAATAGTTACAATCTTCCTTATAAATAAAGTATACCGCATATACTCGCGTATAAGCCGAGTTTTTCAGCCCAAAAATTGGGCTGAAAAGTCCCCCCCTCGGCTTATACGCGAGTCACTGTATACTGTATACACTGTATACAGTGTATACAGTATACAGCAGCCCCCCCATATCAGTATACACGCTCCCCCCTTATGTAGCAATCCTGAAAAGGAAAACGTTATCATACTTATCCGTCCCGCTGTCCCGCTGCCGCCGCATTATCGCGCTCCTCCTTTTCCGGCTTCATCCGTCTTCTTCCGGCGGGCGCAGGCAATGACGTCACTGTCTGCGCCTGAAGACGGAGGAGGAGGAGCGCGATGATGACGGCGGCGGCAGCGGGACAGCGAGACGGATAAGTATGATAACGTTTTCCTTTTCAGGTTGCTGCACAAGGGGGGGGGCCTGTATATTTATTGGGGCTTTTGTATAGCCCCTGGGGCTGCTGTATAGCCCCTGGGGCTGCTGTATTACCCCAGGGGCTGCTGTATACCCCCTGGGGCTGCTGTATAGCCCCTGGGGCTGCTGTATTACCCCTGGGGCTGCTGTATTGCCCCTGGGGCTGCTGTATAGCCCCTGCGGCTGCTGTATTACCCCAGGGGCTGCTGTATACCCCCTGGGGCTGCTGTATAGCCCCTGGGGCTGCTTTATTACCCCTGGGGCTGCTGTATTGCCCCTGGGGCTGCTGTATAGCCCCTGGGGCTGCTGTATAGCCCCTGGGGCTGCTGTATTACTCCAGGGGCTGCTGTATACCCCCTGGGGCGGTTGTATAGCCCCTGGGGCTGCTGTATTACCCCTGGGGCTGCTGTATTGCCCCTGGGGCTGCTGTATAGCCCCTGGGGCTGCTGTATACCCCCTGGGGCTGCTGTATTACCCCTGGGGCTGCTGTATTACCCCTGCGGCTGCTGTATTACCCCTGGGGCTGCTGTATAGCCCCTGGGGCTGCTGTATACCCCCTAGGGCTGCTGTATTACCCCTGGGGCTGCTGTATTACCCCTGGGGCTGCTGTATTACCACTGGGGCTGCTGTATAGCCCCTGGGGCTGCTGTATTACCCCTGGGGCTGCTGTATTACCACTGGGGCTGCTGTATTACCCCTGGGGCTGCTGTATTACCACTGGGGCTGCTGTATCACCACTGGGGCTGCTGTATAGCCCCTGGGGCTGCTGTATAGCCCCTGGGGCTGCTGTATTACTACTGGGGTCTGTATTTACCACTGGGGAGGCTGCTGTATACCACACTGCTGGGGGCTGTATACCTGTGATGGGGTCCACCCTCGGCTTATTCACGAGTCAATAGGTTTTCCCAGGTTTTGGGTGCAAAAGTAGGGGGGTCGGCTTATACACGGGTCGGCTTATACACGAGTATATACGGTAATTGAAAAATAGATCAAAAAAATATTAGTACAATTGCGTTTAAGTAGCACAAATATAAAGCTGTATGAATTTATACAATTAGCACTTTGTAAGACTACAACTGAGAATTGAGTTGTGACCAAAAACCTCCCAAGTACCTTTTGTGCCTATCAAATATAATGATAAATAAATCATAAGAGAAAGGGGGTGTAGCTCAGTGGCAGAGCATTTGACAGCATATCAGGAGGTCCTTGGTTGAACTACGATGCCCCCTGTAGCTAATTTTTCATAAAGAGATAAGTTCCTAATTTCTTAACACTCGAGTTATTTGGACTAGATAACTTTAAAAACTGAAATAAACTCAAGTAGTTACAATTTTCTTTATGAATAAAGTATGATTAAAAAAATGAATAAAATTTTATATTAAAAAATTGCGTTTAAGTAGCACACACATAAAGCTTTATGACTTGATACAATTAGCACTTTGTAAGACTCTGCAACTGAGAATTGAGTTGTGAGCATAACATTCCCAGGTACTAGGGATGGGCGAATCTACTCGCTAGGACTCGTTACTCGGCGAGTAGTAAGGGACTCGCAGGACTCGGTACTCTGCGAGTTTCCCAGTGATTACTCGCACGAGTCCAATGCAAATCAATATCAATCCTAGTTTTGTCAGAAACGCTGACAAAACTAGGATTGCCATTGTTTGCATTAGACTTGTGCGAGTAATCACTGGCTACTGTGCCAGTGATAGCAGGGAAACTCGCAAAGTAACTGCTGTTTCTTTGCGAGCCGAGTCCAGCTGTCTTCTCTGTGCAGCTCCAGGGTCCTAGAGCCCGCCTGCTGCCTGATGTAGCAGTGCTGAGATTGTTCTCAGTCTGCTCATTCCCTGTGCATAGACATCTATATTTATGCACAGGGGATGTAGCAGAGAGGACATCGCGTTTTGGACTACGTCGGACGGAAGAGGATTTTTTTAATTAAAGATGGAGTCCCTAATGGCTTTTTTTTTATTTCAAATAAAAATTTTTCTCTGTGTTGTGTTTTTTTAACCCTTTATTGGAGATTCTTAGTGGCTGGGTCAAACGTGGCCTGACATTAAGAATCTCGGGCTTAATACCAGCTTGTATAACAAAGCTGGTATTAACCCCTTTATTACCCAGCGTGCCACCGCCACCAGGGCCGCTGGAAGAGCGGGGTTCAGCGCCAGAGGATGGCGCTTCAATGAACGCGCCATCTTCTGGGGCGGCTGCGGGCTGCAATTTGCAGCGGGGGGTGCCCAGAAAGCTTGGGCATCCCTGCGCTGCGGATTCCAGCCCCCAGCTGCTTAGCTGTACCTGGCTAGACATAGAAATTGCGCGGAGCCCCACACATTTTTTTTTTTATTATTTAATGAATTTCAAAGTCATAGGCTCAGAGTCAGAGTCTCGGAGTCGGAGTCTCCTCAGAGTCGGAGTCTCAGAGTCGGAGTCTGAGTCGGAGTCGCCTCAGAGTCGGAGTCGCCTCAGAGTCGGAGTCGCCTCGGAGTCGGAGTCGTCTCGGAGTCGGAGTCGTCTCGGAGTCGTCTCGGAGTCGGAGTCGTCTCGGAGTCGAGTCGGAGTCGTCTCGGAGTCGAGTCGGAGTCGGAGTCGTCTCGGAGTCGAGTCGGAGTCGTCGTCGTCTCGGAGTCGGAGTCGTCTCGGAGTCGGAGTCGTCTCGGAGTCGAGTCGGAGTCGTCTCGGAGTCGTCTCGGAGTCGGAGTCGTCTCGGAGTCGGAGTCATCTCGGAGTCGTCTCGGAGTCGGAGTCGTCTCGGAGTCGGAGTCGTCTCGGAGTTGGAGTCGTGTCGGAGTCGTCTCGGAGTCGGAGTCGTCTCGGAGTCGTCTCGGAGTCGGAGTCGTCTTGGAGTCGGAGTCATCTCGGAGTCGGAGTCGTCTCGGAGTCGGAGTCGTCTCGGAGTCGGAGTCGTCTCGGAGTCGGAGTCGTCTCGGAGTCGAGTCGGAGTCGGAGTCGTCTCGGAGTCGGAGTCGTCTCGGAGTCGGAGTCAAAAAAATGCGTGGGGATCCGCGCAATTTCTATGTCTAGCCAGGTACAGCTAAGCAGCTGGGGGCTGGAATCCGCAGCGCAGGGATGCCCAAGCTTTCTGGGCACCCCCCGCTGCAAATTGCAGCCCGCAGCTGCCCCAGAAGATGGCGCGTTCATTGAAGCGCCATCCTCTGGCGCTGAACCCCGCTCTTCCAGCGGCCCTGGTGGCGGTGGCACGCTGGGTAATAGATGTTAGGGCCAGCTTTGTATTATCAGCTGGCCCTAAGCCCGAAATTTATGGCGGTCACGCCAATATTAGACATGACCGCCATGAATTTCTATTAAATTGTTTTAAAAAAAACACAACACAGAGAAATTTTTTTATTAGAAATAAAAAAAAAAGTCATTAGGGACTCCATCTTTAATTAAAAAAATCCTCTTCCGTCCGACGCAGTCCAAAACGCGATTTCCTCTCTGCTACATCCCCTGTGTATAGATATAGATGTCTATGCACAGGGAATGAGCAGACTGAGAACAATCTCAGCACTGCTACATCATCTCTGTGCACAGACATTCATGTCTGTACACAGGGAATGAGCAGACTGAGAACAATCTCAGCACTGCTACATCAGGCAGCAGGCAGGCTCTAGGACCCTGGAGCTGCACAGAGCAGACAGGACTCTTCTCTTATCTGTGCGAGTTTCCCAGCGATTACTTACAAAGTAAACGAGTCCAATGCAAATAAATGACAAAACTCGGATTGCTTCAGGCTGAAGCTTCCGAGACACATCTGCGATTTGTAAATCTCACACTACTCGCTATTACTCGCTTCCCCATTCATTAACATTGGACTCGCTAGACTCGCAACGAGTAGCGAGTCCTGGGCTCGGACTCGCTAGAGTCAAGCGATTCCGAGTAATTTAGGATTCGCCCATCACTACCAGGTACTCTTTGTGCTTTTAATGATCATTAAGATTTTTGAGGAAAAAAAGCATAGTAGTGTAAGAAACTGTAGTATAGTATGACACTGTAAAATATGTAATATGTGTTTCTCAATAATAATGATAAATATGCATATTAAAAAGAGGTATACCTCAGTATCAGAGTATTTGACGGCAAAAGAGGAAGTTCTTGGTTCAACTGCATATTCCCCCTATAGTTAACTTTTCATCAAGAGATGACTTTTTGATTTCTTAACAATATAGTTATTTAGAGTGAATAACTCTAAAAACTAAAAAAAAATCAAGTAGTGTAGAATCTTCTTTATAAATTTACCATAATTTCAAAAGTTAAGCCAAAAATGTCAGAAAAATGCATTTAAATAGCACAAAAATAAAGCTTTATGAATTGATACAATTAGCACTTTGGACGACTCTACAACTGAGAACTGAGTTGTGACCAAAAAACTCCCAAGTAGTTTGTGTGCCGATATTTGTGTATCAAACATAATAATAAAAACAATTACAAGAGAGAGGGGGTATAGCTTAGTGGCAGAGCAATTAGCATTTTAGAAGATTCCCCAACTAAGAATTGAGTTGTGACAAGAATTTCTAAGTATTTTGTGTGCTTTTAGTGATCATTAAGATTTTTGAGAGAAAAATATGCATACTAGCGGAAGAAACTGCAGAACAATATAGGACACTGTACAAAATTTAATATTTGTATATCAAACATAATGATAAAAAAAATCTTAAGAGAAAGGTGGTGCAGATCAGTGGCAGAGCATTTGACTGCAGATCAAGAGGTCCTTGGTTCAACTCTGATTGCCCCCTGCAACTAATTTTTCTTAAAGAGATAAGTTCCTAATTTCTTAACACTCCAGTTATTTGGACTAGATAACTCTAAAAACTGAAATAAACTCAAGTAGTTACAATTTTCCTTATGAATAAAGTATAATTAAAAAAATGGAATAAAAAATGTTCTGAAAAATTGCATTTAAGTAGCAAACACATAAAGCTTTATGAATTGATACAATTAGCACTTTGTAAGACTCTGCAACTGAGAATTGAGTTGTGACCATAATATTCCCAGGTACTCATTGTGCTTTTAACGATCATTAAGATTTTTGAGAAAAAAAGCAAAGTAGTGTAAGAAACTATAGAACAGTATATGACACTGTAAAATATTTAATATTTGCATTAACTTACCTCCAATGTGCTGTATGGCGCTGCTGCTCTCTGGTTCGGCTGTGATCTTTAATGATACTGATCTTGTTTCTGCTCACAACTGCCTTTCCAGGTTTATGTCAGCTTGACGCACATTCTACTCTTTGTGATAATAATTTTTGGAAATCATATACATCATATGGGAGACACTGGGACTGCTGTATATATATCACTGGAGAAAAGGGGGGCATAAACATCACAGGAGGGACAGAGGCATATTCATCAAAGGAGGGGCTGGGGCATATGCATCACAGGAGAGACAGAGGCTTAAAGATCGCAAGAGGGGCTTGGGCATATAGATCACAAGAGGGGCTGGGGCATATAGATCACAAGAGGGGCTGGGGCATATAGATCACAAGAGGGGCAGTGGCATACAGATCAGAAGAGGGGTTGGGGCATATAGATCACAGGAGGTGCTGGGACATCAAGATCACAAGAGGTGTTGGGGCATATAGATCACAAGAGGAGCTGGCGCATATAAATCACAAGAGGGTCTGGGGCATATAGATCACAGGAGGCTCTGGGGCATATACATCACAGGGGGTGGGGGCATAGAAATCACTGGAGGAGCTGGGGGCATAGACATCACGGGAGGAGTTGGGGGCATAGATATCACAGGAGACATTGGGGGCATATACATCACTGGAGATGCTGGTGGCATATAGAGCACAGTGGGGCACATACAGCACTAGGGAGCAGAGGCAGCACTGGAGGGTAAATACATCATTGGGGGCACATACAGCATTGGAGGAAATATAAAACACTGGGGGGCTCAGACATCCTTGGGGACACATACTGTACTGGGGGCACATATAGTACTTCTGACCAGTGCAGCTGCATTACTTTTGTGGAACCAGGGCATATTTTGCACTGACCCCAACTACAAAGTGCGTCCTCATCTCATGCTGGTAAGTACACACATTCATCAGCGAATACATAGCCTGAGATATACAGCACCTGGGTGGTACACGGAGCCTGAGGCCTACTGCACACGGGTACACGGGGCCATATGTACACTGCACATGGGTACACAGGGCTAGAGGCATAGTATACAGCACAAGGGTGAACGGGGCCAGAGGCTAGTACACAGCATGCAGGTAAACAGGGCCAGAGGCATAGTATACAATACACGGGTACACGGGGCCAGATGTATACTGCACACAGGTACACAGGGCTAGAGGCATAGTATATAGCACACGGGTACACAGGGCAAGAGGCATAGTATACCGCACAAGGGTAGATGGAGCCCAAGGCATACTATACAGCACATGGGTACATGGGATCTGAGGCATAGTATACAGCACATGGGTACATGGGACCAGAGGCAGAGTATACAGTACATGGGGCCCAAGGCATAGTATACAGCACATGGGTACACGGGATGTGAGGTTTAGTATACAGCATACTGGTACATGCGGTCAGAGGCATAGTATACAGCACATAGGTACACGGGACCAGAGGCATAGTACACAGTACACGGTAAATAGGGCCAGAGGCATAGTATACAGTACACAGGATCTGAGGCATAGTATACACTACAATGGTACACGGGGCCAGAGGCATAGTATACAGCACACAAGTACACGGAGCCAGAGACACAGTATACAGTACACAGGGCCAGAGGCATAGTACACAGCACACGGGTACACTGGGCCAGAGGCATAGTATACAGCTCACAGGTACATGGGATCTGAGGTATAGTATACAGCACACAGGTACACAGGACCAGAGGCATAGTACACAGCACATGGGTACACGGGGCCAGAGGCATACGCAACACAGGTACATGGGGCCAGAGGCATATGACACACGGGTATACGGGGCCAGAAGTGCACGACACAGGGGTACATGGTGTCAGAGGCGTATGACACACAGGTAAACGGGGTCAGAGGTGTACGACACAAAGTCTACACGGGATCAGAGGCGTACGACACACAGGTACATGGGGCCAGAGGTGTACGACACATGGGTACACAGGGGCAAGAGGCGTACGACAGAAAGAGTACATGGGGCCAGAGGTGTACAACGCACGGGTACACGGGGTCAGAGGCATATGACACATGGGTGCACGGCACTAGAGCAAAAAGGAGATCCAGCAACACATCCAAAGGAAGGTAGATAAAAATCAATATGGCCATATATGATTTTAACATGGCTTAACATGATTTGCATCTCCCTTCTTTGGCTGTGTTGCTGCTGGATGCTGCTCCTTCTTACTGCGGACACTCCTCATCCCTGCACGGCCCAGAGATAATGAAATAGCACAGAACAGACAATTTTATTTATTTATTTTCACACCTTTATGTTTACTGACCTCCTGAAGGTGGAAGGAATTGTGTACTTACGATCCCGGCAGGTGCTGATTGCAATTGTCAGGGAGCTGAAGCCGGAGAGAGCAGAGGCTCATGCCACACAGAACTTCTATCGCTGACAATGTTGCACATTGGAAACAATTCCGGCGCGCACCTCTGACAATTTAAACGGTCCATGTTACAAAATGAGCAAAGTGGCCACGGGCCGGATAAGGTAACATGGCGGGCCGGATCCCTGAGCCCTGATTTAGGGTATTGGCCATTTTCAATCCCGTGTTGGTCCAGTTTAAACTACCTCAAGTGCTGAATATCTGTAATATCTTCCACAGGTCATCGCTCAGGAAATTTGGACCATTTTCAGATGTGCCCGACTTAGGGTCCAGAGGCCCATCATAAAGGTGATGCTGTCACATGTAGACTGCTCTGCAGACTCGGTGAATTGCTGTACTTTTAGAGAAGGATGGCTCACAGGTAAACGGGTGCTCAGAACATATATTCAATAATAATAATGGAAGATTCTGGCATACCAAAAATGAAAAACAGCACTCTTGGATTTCCATTCAGATCACACTTTTTATTTGGGAGCAGTCAGACACGAAAAAAGTTGTAGCACATATGACAATGTTTCGACCGTGTGGTCTTCTTCAGGTTTTACAACTAACAAGAAATAAAGAAACATACAAATCAATAATATTCATATACATGTGATCACTTGAACAAAAATAAAAGTTATCCCTTACCCATAACAGTGTGATTTCTGACCCATATATACATATGCTTCTATACAATCTTCCACAAATAAGAATACTGCATCCACATCTATGGAACAGTAAATATCTTTTTTCAATGCTTTAGTGAAAGGAATTATTTTGTCAATCAGTACCACCTGTACTGTTTATATCTAGAATCAAAACACGAATGTCAAATTAGCACATATAATAATAGTATTATATAAATCATATAAATCAGTGGAATTAAACCAAAATTGATATACATATCACCTATCGTGTTTAAGATTATTTATGATTACAAGTATAATTGTTCTTGTGTCAAATTACAGACACGAGTTTTCAATAAGAGACATATATCTGCTTGAACCTCAGTATCCTTATGAAACAGCAGTTTTAGATGGATATATATCTTGTCATCTAGTCTAGTGTGTGTTCATTTATATCGGACTGAATAATAGTCAAAATACCTGCTCCCTCTGATTCGGGTAGCCCATAGGTAAATAGGAGACTGTTGTTTATTACAGACTGCTGCAATTAAGAAAAACAACAAATACAAAAAGTTACTATCACTGTAATCCATACTCTCTATGTCAATACAAGAATCCATGTAATTCTAATATCCAAGCGAGATATTACTTTTTTATAAGAAATAAGGATAGACCCACATAGCCTGCCCTAGGCGTAACCACTGGCTACTGTATGAACACTGGGAAATCCATTACGACATATAAAGAAAATTAGTGCCAACATCACATTAGAAAAAACAGTATACTTCAACAAAAAACTGCTGTAAAAGCCATTAATTTTTATAAAAGTGTTTACCCTATTGGCGTACCTCACACTTAATCTACGCAGACGGTTTCCTCCTCGTCGTGCTATGGGGACATGCTCTATTACCTGGAACTTTAATTGGGAAATATTATGACCCCGCGAAATAAAATGAATCAGAGGGAGCAGGTATTTTTACTATTATTCAGTCCGATATAAATGAACACACACTAGACTAGATGACAAGATATATATCCATCTAAAACTGCTGTTTCATAAGGATACTCAGGTTCAAGCAGATATATGTCTCTTATTGAAAACTCTTGTCTGTAATTTGACACAAGAACAATTATACTTGTAATCATAAATAATCTTAAACACGATAGGTGATATGTACCGTATATACTCGTGTATAAGCCGACCCGTGTATAAGCCGACCCCCCTACTTTTGCCCCCAAAACCTGGGAAAACCTATTGACTCGTGTATAAGCCGAGGGTGGACCCCAGCACAGGTATACAGGCCTCCCCAGTCGTAGTATACAGCAGCCTCCCCAGTGGTGTATACAGGCCCCAGCAGTATTACAGCAGCCTCCCCAGTGGTGTATACAGCAGCCTCCCCAGTGGTGTATACAGGCAGCCCCAGCCCCAGTGGTGTATACACAGGCAGCCCCAGCCCCAGTGGTGTATACACAGGCAGCCCCAGCCCCAGTGGTGTATACACAGGCAGCCCCAGCCCCAGTGGTGTATACACAGGCAGTTCCAGCCCCAGTGGTGTATACACAGGCAGCCCAAGCCCCAGTGGTGTATACACAGGCAGCCCCAGCCCCAGTGGTGTATACACAGGCAGCCCCAGCCCCAGTGGTGTATACACAGGCAGCCCCAGCCCCAGTGGTGTATACACAGGCAGTTCCAGCCCCAGTGGTGTATACACAGGCAGTTCCAGCCCCAGTGGTGTATACACAGGCAGCCCCAGCCCCAGTGGTGTATACACAGGCAGCCCCAGCCCCAGTGGTGTATACACAGGCAGCCCCAGCCCCAGTGGTGTATACACAGGCAGTTCCAGCCCCAGTGGTGTATACACAGGCAGCCCCAGCCCCAGTGGTGTATACACAGGCAGCCCCAGCCCCAGTGGTGTATACACAGGCAGCCCCAGCCCCAGTGGTGTATACACAGGCAGCCCCAGTGGTGTATACACAGGCAGCCCCAGTGGTGTATACACAGGCAGCCCCAGTGGTGTATACACAGGCTGCCCCAGAGGTGTATACACAGGCAGCCCCAGAGGTGTATGCTGGCACTTGCCCCCCTGCTTTTAAGCCCCCCCGGCTGCTTAACTTACCATCCTCTCCTCTGTCTTCATCGCGCGCGCAGGTGCCTCGGTGCTCCCGTCCTCCATGCATCCGGGTCCCCGGCCGTCGCATAGCGATGACGTCATGCGACCGGCCGGTCACATGACCCCGGATGCTACTGAGGACGGGAGCACAGAGGGACTTGCGCGCGATGAAGACAGAGGAGAGGATGGTAATAATAGCAGCCGGGGGGGGCCTTACAAGCAGGGGGGGCAAGTGCCAGCACTTGGGGGGGATATATTTAGTTATGCACTGCTTCCCCCTGCTGCTGATTGACAGGGGAAGCAGTGCATATGTAATGAGCGGCCCCACGTGACGGGGCCGCTCATTCAGCAGCCTCCCCCCGCCTCCTCCAGCCTCCCCAGCCCCCCAGCCCCGGACACAGCCCCCACCAACCACGTATATGACCCGTGTATAAGCCGAGGGGAGACTTTTCAGCCCAATTTTTGGGCTGAAAAACTCGGCTTATACACGAGTATATACGGTATATCAATTTTGGTTTCATTCCATTGATTTATATAATTTATATAATACTATTATTATATGTGCTAATTTGACATTCATGTTTTGATTCTAGATATAAACAGTACAGGTGGTACTGATTGACAAAATAATTCCTTTCACTAAAGCATTGAAAAAAGATATTTACTGTTCCATAAATGTGGATGCAGTATTCTTATTTGTGAAGGATTGTATAGAAGCATATGTAGATATAGGTCAGAAATCACACTGTTATGGGTAAGGGATAACTTTTATTTTTGTTCAAGTGATCACATGTATATGAATGTTATTGATTTGTATGTTTCTTTACTTTTTGTTAGTTGTAAAACCTGAAGAAGACCATACAGTCTAAACGTTGTCATATGTGTTACAACTTTTTTCGTGTCTGATTGCTCCCAAATAAAGTGTGATCTGACTGGAAATCCAAGAGTGCTGTTTTTCATTTTTGGTATGCCAGAATCTTCCATTGTTATTTTCGGTGAATTGCTGTGTCATTGGTAGACTGCTCTGTAATCTCTGTGAATTGCTCTGCAGTAGCTAAATGGAGTTAATTTCCTTTAGTCTAGTAAGCTTAAGTTAAACTATTAAAGTTAAACTTAATAACTTTTTGGGCCACCCTTAGCAGCAACAACGGCAATCAAGCGTTTGTGATAACTGGCAATGAGTCTTTTAAAATGCTCTGGAGGAATTTCGGCTCACTTGCCTTTGCAAAATTGTTGTAATTCAGCCACATTGGAGGGTTTCAAGACATGAACCATCTTTTTAGGGTCATGCCACAGCATCTCAATCAGATTAAGGTCAGGACTTTGACTAGGCCACTCAAAAATCGTATTTTTGTTTTTCTTAAAGCAAACCTGTCACCCCCCAGGCATCTGAAGATAAAATAGCCACCTTTTTCAGCACAAAGGCTGCATTCTGAGAAGGTGGCTATAGTATAGTGTACAGTGTTGGCCAAAAGTATTGACACCCCTGCAATTCTGTCAGATAATACTCAGTTTCTTCCTGAAAATGATTGCAATCACAAATTCTTTGGTATTATTATCTTCATTTAATTTGTCTTCAATGAAAAAACACAAAGGAGAATGAAGCAAAAAGTAAAACATTGATTATTTCACACAAAACTCCAAAAATGGGCCAGACAAACGTATTGGCACCCTCAGCCTAATACTTGGTTGCACAACCTTTAGCCAAAATAACTGCGATCAACCGCTTCCGGTAACCATCAATGAGTTTCTTACAATGCTCTGCTGGAATTTTAGACCATTCTTCTTTGGCAAACTGCTCCAGGTTCCTGATATTTGAAGGGTGCCTTCTCCAAACTGCCATTTTTAGATCTCTCCACAGGTGTTCTATGGGATTCAGGTCTGGACTCATTGCTGGCCACCTTGGAAGTCTCCAGTGCTTTCTCTCAAACCTTTTTCTAGTGCTTTTTGAAGTGTGTTTTGGTTCATTGTCCTGCTAGAAGACCCATGACCTCTGAGGGAGACCCAGCTTTCTCACACTGGGCCCTACATTATGCAGCAAAATTTGTTGGTAGTCTTCAGACTTCATAATGCCATGCACACGGTCAAGCAGTCCAGTGCAAGAGGCAGCAAAGCAACCCTAAAACATCAGGGAACCTCCCCGCCATGTTTGACTGTAGGGACCGTGTTCTTTTCTTTGAATGTCTCTTTTTTTCTCCTGTAAACTCTATGTTGATGCCTTTGCCCAAAAAGAGAGAACATTCTTCCAAAACGTTTTAGGCTTTCTCAGGTAAGCTTTGGCAAACTCCAGCCTGGATTTTTTATGTCTCGGGGTAAGAAGTAGGGTCTTCCTGGGTCTCCTACCATACAGTCCCTTTTCATTCAGACGCCAACGGATGGTACGGGTTGACACTGTTGTACCCTTGGACTGCAGGGAAGCTTGAACTTGTTTGGATGTTAGTCGAGGTTCTTTATCCGCCATTTGCACAATCTTGAGTTGAAATCTCTTGCCAATTTTTCTTTTCCGTCCACATATAGGGAGATTAGCCACAGTGCCATGGGCTTTAAACTTCTTGATGACACTGCGTACGGTAGACATAGGAACATTCAGGTCTTTGGAGATGGACTTGTAGTCTTGAGATTGCTTATGCTTCATCATTATTTGGTTTCTCAAGTCCTCAGACAATTCTTTGGTCTTCTTTCTTTTCTCCACGATCAATTTAGTACACACAAGTACACAGGACAGAGGTTGAGTCAACTTTATCCATGTCAACTGGCTGCAAATGTGATTTAGTTATTGCCAACACTTGTTAGGTGCCACAGGTAAGTTACAGGTGCTGTTAATTACACAAATTAGAGAAGCATCACATGATTTTTCTAACAGTGCCAATACTTTTGTCCAAACCCTTTTTTATGTTTGGTGTGTAACTATGTCCAATTTGGCTTTAGGACAATTATTTTTGTGTTTTTTTCATTGAAGACAAATTGAAATGAAGATAATAATACCAAAGAATTTGTGATTGCAATCATTTTCAGGAAGAAACTGAATATTATCTGACAGAATTGCAGGGGTGTCAATACTTTGGCCAACACTTATATAGTATAGTATAGTGCTCCCTTGGTTCACTGAAATAAAGACTTTTAAAAATCTGTGCCAAACCTGACAAAAGACAGGGAGGCGGGCTTTTCAAGCGTCTATCTCCAGCATCTCTGGTGTCAGTCTTCCCTCTCTGCTCTCCGTGCCCGATTCCTCTTCCTTGTCACCTAGAGCTCTGTGGCTCTACAGTCGTGGGTGAGACCTGTCACCCTCCTGGTGCATGCAGTCTAAATGCACCACTGAATACAGCATGTCTGCTGCATTCAGAGAATGGGTCCCTAATTACGCTTGCACCCCTGTACCCCAGGTATAGACTTTAGAAATCTTACATATAGTGAGTCAGGAGGGCATTCCTGAGTGATGAGTCATTGCTGGCATGGAGGTTCTCCCCGGCTCCAGCTCCTTCAGTAACGCCTCCTGCCCTCTCTTGTTCATCCTGCTTTATTGTGTCTCCCTTCCCCCCTGCTCATGCAGAGCATTGCATCCAAGGACATCAGAGCTGTAGAGCATTGCATCCAGGACTGAAGAGCTGCAGAGCATTGCACCCCAGGACTGAAGAGCTACAGGGCATTAAACCCAGTACTGTAGAACTGCAGAGCTCTAGGAGACAAGGAAGAGTAGGCAGCACACGGAGAGCAGAGAGGGATGACTGACACCAGAGAGACTGGAGATAGATGCTTGAAAAGCCCGCCTCCATGTCTGGGGTCAAGTTTGGCACACATTTTACAAAAGTCTTTATTTCAGCCAATCAAGGGAGCATAAATATTATAGCCACCTTCTCAGAATGCAGCCTCAGTGCTGCAGAAAGTGGCTATTTTATCTTTAGATGCCTGGGGGGGTGACAGGTTTGCTTTAATCCATTTAGAGGTGGACTTGCTGGTGTATTTTGGATCTTTATCCTGCTGCATAACTCAACTAGTAAAGAGATAAGCCCGGCTACTCTGTATGAACAATCTGGTGCTCAAGGAAAAACCAACTAATATTATAATGTATGGCCTTGGCACTCTATGAAATATTTCAAAAAAAGGAAATTGCGGTATATTTTCTTCAAAGTCTTTATTAAATCAGCAACATAGGAATCACAGTCACAGTTAATTGACGTTTCGGCAATACAATTATGCCTTGTTCACGGACTGTTAAGGTCTATAAAATAACACAGAAATACATCCATGAGTAGATGAAAAGGAATACAATGTAAACAAAAAAAAAAGCCCTCATGCTGGAAATAAAGGAGAAAGAAAATAATGATATATTACATAAAAAATGAAGCTATCTTTTATACTGTATACAATTACACATTCTCTCAATCATAAGCCTTACTGAAAGAACCATACCTAGGAGAGCCGTGGTAAATATATGTATTACCATGGCTCTCCTAGGTATGGTTCTTTCAATAAGGCTTATGATTGAGAGAATGTGTAATTGTATACAGTATAAAAGATAGTTTCGTTTTTTATGTAATTTATAATTATTTTCTTTCTCCTTTATTTCCAGCATGAGGGCTTTTTTGTTTACATTGTATTCCTTTAATGTACTTATGGATGTATTTCTGTGTTATTTTATAGACCTTAACAGTCCGTGAACAAGGCATAATTGTATTGCCGAAACGTCAATTAACTGTGACTATGATTCCTATGCTGCTGGTTTAATAAAGACTGAAGAAAATATACCGCAATTTCCTTTTTTTGAAATATTTCATAGAGTGCCAAGGCTATACATTATAGCATAACCCAAGTATGCTTGAGGTCATGAACAGATGGCTGGACATTCTCCTTCAGAAATTTTTGGCATATGACAGCAGAATTTACAGTTTTATTTTTATCACAGCAAGTGTTCCAGGGCCTGAAGCAGCAAAACAGCCCCAGACCTTCACACATTTACTGTTGTTATGTTGTTTCTTTTCCGAAATGCTGTTACTGGTCGTTGTTGTGGGCTACTTTGAGACCTCTTGGATGAGTCATCATAGCGCTCTTGGGGTAATTTTGATCAGCCGGCCACTCCTGTGAATGTTTCCCCTGTTCCATGTTTTCACCATTTGTGGATAATGGCTCTCACTGTGGTTCGCTGGAGTCCCAAATCTTTTGAAATGGCTTTATAACCTTTTCAAGACTGATAGATCTCAATTACATTGATTCTGATTATTCCTAACTGTCTTTGGATGGTGGCATGGTGTCTAGTTTTTAAAGATCTTTTTTGGCTACTTCACTTTGTCATGCAGGTCCTATTATGTGATTTATTGATTGAGAACAGGTGTGGCACTAATCAGTCCCTGAGGTGGCTAGATAAATTGAACAAAGCTTCACAAAGATGTGATAAACCAATTAATTTATGTTTTAAGGGGGGAGGGCAGGGTTGCAATACATTTTTCACACAGCACCCTGTAGGTTTGGATTTCTTATTCTCTTAATAATAAAGCAAGGGAGAGAGAGCACATAGGGCCGTAAATGTGATTAAGTAGGAGACAAGTGCATGGTACGGAACACTCACCTTATTAGGTTGTAAAAGTCACAACCACTCCACAGCGTAGGAAAAACAATGGTTGCTGCAGATTTCCGTGGAAGGGATGTCCAGAAGAAGAAACGGGCTCTAATTCGTCCGCGCTGACGAAGACAAAGCAGGCAGGGATACTCTGAAATCTTTATTGTGCCAATAAAGAATTCAAAATATCCCTGTTTGCTTTGTTGTGGTCAGTGCGGACGAATTAGAGCCCGTTTCTTCTTCTTCTTAATAATAATAATAAAGGCAATCATTTAAAAATTGCATTTTTTTGTTTACATGTGTTATCTTTCTCTAATGTTTAAATTTGTTTGATGATCTGAAACATTTAAATGTGACAAACATGCAAAAGAATAAGCGATCAGAAAGAGGGCAAACACTTTTTCACACCATTCAATATCTCATAACAAGAGACTAATATTACGATCGGAAAATAGTAAGTTTAGGTTTGGAGCCCTTGAGCTTCATGTTGCATGTCTGTATGCTAGTGCTTGACTTCCTAACATGTTTCCATGTTATTGGAAACACATGTTATTGGAAACAGGATTGTACAGTAGATCTTCATTAAATTAAGCCTCTCTTTCAAGCTAACTGAAATATCAGTTGCACTTTCAAGCAGCAAAGTCCAACGCCAATTTTGACAATTTAAATGAACAAGTGCAGTGCAGTAAGAAACATCTTATATTTTTAATTTATATAATAGATTTTCCAAACTGTTCATTGTTATGAAGAAAGAAAACACCCAAGGGTTGTGCTACAGGTTTTTCAGCCACATCATGCCTCAATTTTCTTGACTCTAAAGCAGATACTCCAAAATATGTCAAAGATTTCATGCATTGTACTGAAATGGATGAAGTCCCAGTCCATGGCTATTTGGAAAGACATTCAGATATAGTGATTGTTTTTAGGATAATGCCACTCCAAGTGTCCATAGCCAGATTTGTCCATCAGGGAAAGGGAGTGCAGAGATATATGTAAAACAAGCAGCTTGGAAGATGCATTGAACTGCTTGGCCATGAATAGAGTACAACAGGCACCTTGTCAGCACATTTAAAAAAAAGCACAATGGCCTTGTTCACACACAATTTGCGTTTTTTTACCACTCCTAAAACCACCTGCGTTTTTTTAAGAGTGCCAAAAAATGTCCCTTGTGTGTCTGAAAGGATTTGCAATGTTTTTGGACTTAGTCATTTTTTGCCCAAAAACGCAGGCAAAAACACATGCGTTAATGCAGGGTGCATAAATGTGCCATTTAAAAACGCATGCATTTCCCATAGGGCCCCATGTTATAGAAACACATGCGTTTTTTTAACATGGGGTCCTATGGGAATCGCGTGCGTTAACGCAGGTGCCTATATGCCCTGCGTTAATGCATGCATTTCCCATAGGGGCCCATGTTAAAAAAATGCATGTGTTTTTGGAAACAACCCCTGCGTTTTTTTCCAGCACCCAAAAAACACTGCATGCAGCGTTTTTTGGACTTGGGGAAAAAAATGCAAGTGGAGGTGAAAAACGCAGCTACACTTAATTGTACCCTGCGTTAACGCACCTGCGTTTTTGAAAAACTGCAGAAAGACGCAGAGTGCCAGAAACGCAGGTGAGTGTGAACAAGGCCAATTACTAACAAATGCAGCAATGAACATGGACACTAGAAATATTACTTTTATCATAGTTATATCTGCTACAAGGTGTTATGTCTGACTAAAGGGGAACCAGTCAATCTATTAATACTCAGACCATATCTATTCATATTCAGACCAAACTACGGGCAGTATAAATGTGATCCCAGTTGCAAAGCCAGGTATATTTTTCTTTGTAATGCTATGGTGTGTTTTTTTTTTCAGTGTACTGTAGTAAGGGTGCTTTCACATCAGCGTTTTTTTCAAATCGCGGCAGATGCGGTGAAAAAACCGCATCTGCCGCGATTACCGCATACCGGCTGCACTTGCGGCACGGTTGCGGCGCGGTTGCGGTAAACGCCATACAAGGTATAGGCGGACTTGCGGCAAGTGCGGCAAGTGCGGTTTTGCACTTTCGGCAGGTGCGGCCGCGAAGAAAAACGCGGCTGACAGCGTTTTTTTTTCGCGGCCGCACCTGCCGCAAGTGCCAAAACCGCACTTGCCGCACCTGCCGCAAGTCCGCCTATACCTTGTATGGCGTTTACCGCAACCGCGCCGCAACCGTGCCGCAAGTGCAGCCGGTATGCGGTAAAAGCGGCAGATGCGTTTTTTTCACCGCATCTGCCGCGATTTGGAAAAAAGGCAGATGTGAAAGGGCCCTTAGAAGATTCAGCACTTAATTATAACCAGAGATGGGACTATGCTGCAAGGGAGACCTGTATATTTTCTGGAGCAGTGTTGGGGAGGCCTGCCAGGAGCGCCACTGGACTTGTCTCATCTATTGCTATGCTCCCTGAGATATAGTTATAATATCAGAACTTAACACGATTAAACCTGTTAACCTCAATCTTTTATTACGGTAAATGAAAATCCACAACGTAATAAACATGGTACCTAAAAGAAATGGTTGTAGTTTGTGCAGCATGAATCTATGGACAAGCAGCATTTGAATAGTTCTATTGAGTTGACCGAGTGCCTTTAGCATGCCAGAGAATGGTTGGTATATAGATAATAGATTGTGATCATAGATTGTGAGCCCTCGCGGACAGGATCTTCTCCCCTCTTGTATCTGTATGACCAAATTGTCCACATTTATTGTACTTGTCCTTGTCTGCTCTTTTAGCATGTAAAGCGCCATGGAATTTAATGGCGCTATATAACTAAATATTAATAAAATAGAGCTAATAATGTCAATGCTCACCATTTGTATGTAATCCCCACTTTGCACAGAAGAAAATAGTAGAAAAAATGTAATCATATTATTGAAAATGTCTAAATGGAAGGTCACTCCTATTTCAATCATATAATGAAAAATGTCCTTGAGTAGCTTATTTTATTTGTCATTCTTTGAAAATTCTATTTAATTAAAAATATTATTTGCTTATTTAACTCACTTTTCCAGCACAATAACAACACATTTTATTGTACAATATCGTTTTATTCTATTTTTGTTTTAATAAAAAATGAAAAAAGAAACACTTTCAGATTTAAGGAGAAATTAAATATTCCATCACCTTTTAGTCCATTACATGCTTCACCTAAAATGACCTTTTCCATGTGTATAGTCTCTGTAGGCTCAGGTACCATCTTCAGACGATAGAGGTATAGGGGTGCTTTCCAAAAGCATTTGCAAGATAAGAGTTAAACCTGTTAACCTCAATGTTTTAAAAAACAAAAATCCACAACCTAATAAACATGGTGCTTAGAAAGACTCATGTTTTATCATGCAGTCCATTCCCAACTACCATTCCCCAAAGGGGAAAAAATGGAAGATCATTACCCCTAGTTTCCATTTACAACTATACACTACAGCAGGAAGTGTCCTGAGTAAGATTAAAAATGCATTTCACTGTGATAGCATAGACTATTATTCCAAAGGTTATTTCTGCCCTTGAACCAGCAAGGAAAGTCTAATTAAGTCCTCAGAAGCTGCATCAGTTCTCAATTGTATCCAAGATCTTTGGATGTGATGACATTTCGTAGTACTTGCCTATGTGTGGCTTATTTCAACAGTATCCTCAGAAAGAGGAGATGGCATCTTAGAAATCAAAATGGTTGACTCTTGTATCCCAATTGTAAGCCACTTTAAGTGGTTTTAGAAAGTTTAATTGATCTCTAAGAGTTATTATAAATGTTGAATTTCTGTAGTATTGTCATGTTTATGTGTTCAAAAATCCACTGCTGAGTCTCCGACAGAGGGTCACATCTGTTCATGAATAATTTTTTTTCAGCTGGATTACAATCAACGCAGCTGTTGCTTACAGGATGAAACAACGTTTTATCCTATGGATAAAAGAAAAAGAAAGTTCAGTTGGAATATTTGTCAAGCAAAACTGAGTACACATGTACTGTATGTTAGAGAACAATAAGGCTACAAACACTTCTCCACATTTCCATCATGTACTAATTTTTACAGCATGCACCAATTTTCAAATTTTGTTATACATTTTAACAAGATATTTCATAATACTTAACAGTTAAAATAGTTGTCAAAAATGGTTAAAGTGATCCTGACCCCAGAAGACAACCCCACATCCCCTTCTTACCTACCCATGCAGCTTGTTATCCTGCTGCCATCCATCCCTGTTTGTTCCTAAATCACGCTGGCGTTCTTTATAAATCATTATTTTCTTATATCATTCCTGCAGCTTCCTTGTAATGAGGAAGCCGCAACAGGCAGGGCTGTGTGCTCTCCCCCGCCTTGACGGTAATTATGCACGCCCCCATAGGCATGGTAAACATCCCAGAGGCAGCTCGCTTCATACTAGGGGCGTGAAGCCGGTATGATGCGTATTACGTTGTCTTCTGGGGTCAGGATCACTTTAAGTTTTTAATTATACTTGGGATATGTGATAATTTGCTAATTTCACGGGGACTAGATGATCAGACCCACATGATCCAGCCCATGGGATTCCAAAATGATTAACACTCCCTAATATCCTATATAGTTCACTTACAAAATTAGGGTTATTAATGGCCAAGTAGCTATCTGCATCCATTATTCAGTGATACCAAAGCTGTGTAAATCCTTACATTAGTAGTCAGTCAAGCTACCGCTCTCATATGGTGTCACCTAGTATCTCTATACATAATCAGCAGTTCGGCGCTTCCGGCCACTGTGCCGATATCACGCGAGCTGCCGACACTGGGCGGAAGCGCCGACACTGGGCGGAGGCGCTAACATGCTGCCGCACGCGCCACCCACCGCCCGCCGCTCCCGCCACTTCCTCCAGCAACCCCCCACAGCCCGCCGCTCCCCGCCACTTCCTCCAGCAACCCCCCACAGCCCGCCACTCCCCGCCACTTCCTCCCGCTCCCCCCACACTCACCCGCTCCCCACCACATACTCACGCCACATCCTTCCGCTCCACTGCTGCTCACACCGACATTCTATGACAGCGGGGGGCGGAGCAACTGCCCTTCTCATGCCTCTAATTACCCCCCTACTCAACCACACTGACCCTACTTACCCCCACACTGCCCCTGTTCACCCTCTTACCCCCATATGCCCTCACTCCTAAAACTGCCCCTGCTCACCCCCCTACTCACCCACACTACCCCAACTCACCTACACCACCCCTGCTTAGCTCCCCACTTACCCACACTGCCCCTACTTACCCCCACACTGCCCCTCCTCACCCTCTTACCCCCGTATGCCCTTACTCCCCACATTGCCCCTCCTTACCCCCCTAATCACCCACACTGCCCCTGCTTAGCCCCCACCTCCAGCCCTGAGCCACTTATCTCCTCAGCCCTCCAGCCCTGAGCCGCTTATTCCTCAGCCCTCCAGCCCTCAGCCGCTTATCTCCTCACCCCTCCAGCCCTGAGCCGCTTATCTCCTCAGCCCTCCAGCCCTGAGCCGCTTACCTTCTCACCCCTCCAGCCCTGAGCCGCTTATCTCCTCAGCCTTCCAGCCCTGAGCCGCTTATCTTCTCACCCCTCCAGCCCTGAGCCGCTTATCTCCTCAGCCCTCCATACCTCAGCCGCTTATCTCCTCAGCCCTCCAGCCCTGCGCCGCTTATCTCCTCACCCCTCCAGCCCTGACCCGCTTATCTCCTCACCCCTCCAGCCCTGACACGCTTATCTCCTCACCCCTCCAGACCTCAGCCGCTTATCTCCTCACCCCTCCAGACTTCAGCCGCTTATCTCCTCAGCCCTCCAGCCCTGAGCCGCTTATCTCCTCAGCCTTCCAGCCCTGAGCCGCTTATCTCCTCAGCCCTCCAGCCCTGAGCTGCTTATCTCCTCAGACCTCCACCCCTGACCCGCTTATCTCCTCACCCCTCCAGCCCTGAGCTGCTTATCTCCTCAGCCCTCCAGCCCTCAGCTGCTTATCTCCTCACCCCTCTAGCCCTGAGCCGCTTATCTCCTCAGCCCTCCAGCCCTGAGCCGCTTATTTCCTCACCCCTCCAGCCCTGAGCGCTTATCTCCTCAGCCCTCCAGACCTCAGCCGCTTATCTCCTCAGCCCTCCAGCCCTGCGCCGCTTATCTCCTCACCCCTCGAGCCCTGACACGCTTATCTTCTCACCCCTCCAGACCTCAGCCGCTTATCTCCGAAGCCCTCCAGCCCTGAGCCGCTTATCTCCTCTGCCCTCCAGCCCTCTGCCGCTTATCTTCTCTGCCCTCCAGCCCTGAGCCGCTTATCTCCTCAGCCCTCCAGCCCTGAGCCGCTTATCTCCTCACCCCTCCAGCCCTGAGCCGCTTATCTCCTCAGCCCTCCAGACCTCAGCCGCTTATCTCCTCAGCCCTCCAGCCCTGACCCGCTTATCTCCTCACCCCTCCAGCCCTGACCCGCTTATCTCCTCACCCCTCCAGCCCTGACACGCTTATCTCCTCACCCCTCCATACCTCAGCCGCTTATCTCTTCACCCCTCCATACCTCAGCCACTTATCTACTAAGCCCTCCAGCCCTGAGCCGCTTATCTCCTCAGCCTTCCAGCCCTGAGCCGCTTATCTCCTCAGCCTCCAGCCCTGAGCCGCTTATCTCCTCACCCCTCCAGACCTCAGCCGCTTATCTCCTCACCCCTACAGCCCTGAGCCGCTTATCTCCTCAGCCCTCCAGACCTCAGCCGCTTATCTCACCCCTTCAGACCTCATCCGCTTATCTCCTCACCCCTCCAGAACTCTGACGCTTATCTCCTCACCCCTCCAGCCCTGAGCCGCTTATCTCCTCACCCCTCCAGACCTCAGCCGATTAGCTCCTCACCCCTCTAGACCTCAGCCGCTTATCTCCTCACCCCTCCAGCCCTCAGCCGCTTATCTCCTCAGCCCTCCAGCCCTGAGCCACTTATCTCCTCAGCCCTTCAGCCCTGAGCCGCTTATCTCCTCAGCCCTCCAGCCCTGAGCCGCTTATTTCCTCACCCCTCCAGCCCTGAGCCGCTTATCTCCTCAGCCCTCCAGACCTCAGCCGCTTATCTCCTCAGCCCTCCAGCCCTGCGCCGCTTATCTCCTCACCCCTCGAGCCCTGACACGCTTATCTTCTCACCCCTCCAGACCTCAGCCGCTTATCTCCGAAGCCCTCCAGCCCTGAGCCGCTTATCTCCTCTGCCCTCCAGCCCTCTGCCGCTTATCTTCTCTGCCCTCCAGCCCTGAGCCGCTTATCTCCTCAGCCCTCCAGCCCTGAGCCGATTATCTCCTCACCCCTCCAGCCCTGAGCCGCTTATCTCCTCAGCCCTCCAGACCTCAGCCGCTTATCTCCTCAGCCCTCCAGCCCTGACCCGCTTATCTCCTCACCCTCCAGCCCTGACCCGCTTATCTCCTCACCCCTCCAGCCCTGACACGCTTATCTCCTCACCCCTCCATACCTCAGCCGCTTATCTCTTCACCCCTCCATACCTCAGCCACTTATCTACTAAGCCCTCCAGCCCTGAGCCGCTTATCTCCTCAGCCTTCCAGCCCTGAGCCGCTTATCTCCTCACCCCTCCAGACCTCAGCCGCTTATCTCCTCACCCCTACAGCCCTGAGCCGCTTATCTCCTCAGCCCTCCAGACCTCAGCCGCTTATCTCACCCCTTCAGACCTCATCCGCTTATCTCCTCACCCCTCCAGAACTCTGACGCTTATCTCCTCACCCCTCCAGCCCTGAGCCGCTTATCTCCTCACCCCTCCAGACCTCAGCCGATTAGCTCCTCACCCCTCTAGACCTCAGCCGCTTATCTCCTCACCCCTCCAGCCCTCAGCCGCTTATCTCCTCAGCCCTCCAGCCCTGAGCCACTTATCTCCTCAGCCCTTCAGCCCTGAGCCGCTTATCTCCTCAGCCCTCCAGCCCTGACCGCTTATCTCTTCAACCCTCCAGCCCTGAGCCGCTTATCTCCTCAGCCTCCAGCCCTCAGCCGCTTATCTCCTCACCCCTCCAGCCCTGAGCCGCTTATCTCCTCAGCCCTCCAGCCCTGAGCCACTTATCTCCTCAGCCCTTCAGCCCTGAGCCGCTTATCTCCTCAGCCCTCCAGCCCTGACCCGCTTATCTCTTCAACCCTCCAGCCCTGAGCCGCTTATCTCCTCAGCCCTCCAGCCCTCAGCCGCTTATCTCCTCACCCCTCCAGCCCTGAGCCGCTTATCTCCTCAGCCCTCCAGCCCTGAGCCACTTATCTCCTCAGCCCTCCAGCCCTGAGCCGCTTATCTCTTCAGCCCTCCAGCCCTGAGCCGCTTATCTCCTCTGCCCTACAGCCCTCAGCCGCTTATCTCCTCTGCCCTCCAGCCCTAAGCCGCTTATCTCCTCACCCTCCAGCCCTGACACGCTTATCTCCTCACCCCTCCAGACCTCAGCCGCTTATCTCCTCAGCCCTCCAGCCCTGAGCCGTTTATCTCTTTACCCCTCCAGCCCTGACCCGCTTATCTCCTCACCCCTCCAGCCCTAACCCGCTTATCTCCTCACCCTCCACCACTGAGCCGCTTCTCTCCTCACCCGTCCACCACTGAGCCGCATCTCTCCTCACCCCTCCAGCCCAGAGCCGCTTATCTCCTCACCCCTCCAGCCCTGAGCCACTTATCTCCTCACTCCTCCACCACTGACCCGCTTCTCTCCTCACCTCTCCACCACTGACCCACTTCTCTCCTCACCCCTCCACCACTGAGCCGCTTCTCTCCTCACCCCTCCACCACTGAGCCACTTCTCTCCTCACCCCTCCACCACTGAGCCGCTTCTCTCCTCACCCCTCCACCACTGACCCACTTCTCTCCTCACCCCTCCACTACTGAGCCGCTTCTCTCCTTACCCCTCCACCACTGAGCCGCTCATCTCCTCACCCCTCCAGCCCTGACCTGCTTATCTCCTCACCCCTCCACCACTGAACCGCTTCTCTCCTCACCCCTCCAGCCCAGAGCCGCTTATCTCCTCACCCCTCCAGCCCTGACCCACTTCTCACCTCACCCCTCCACCACTGACCCACTTCTCTCCTCACCCCTCCAGCCCTGACCCGCTTCTCTCCTCACCCCTCCACCACTCAGCGCTTCTCTCCTCATCCCTCCACCACTGAGCCGCTTCTCTCCTCACCCCTCCACCACTTAGCCGCTTCTCTCCTCACCCCTCCACCACTGAGCCGCTTCAGCCGCCTCTATGCTCTGCTACCCACAGAGCCGCCTCTATGCTCTGCTACCCACAGAGCCGCCTCTATACTCTGCTACCCACAGAGCCGCCTCTATATTCTGCTACCCACAGAGCCGCCTCTATACTCTGCTACCCACAGAGCCGCCTCTATACTCTGCTACCCACAGAGCCACCTCTATACTCTGCTACCCACAGAGCCGCCCTATACTCTGCTACCCACTGACCCGCCTGTATACACACAATTCATGTCACCGCGCTCCCGATGCAATTGCATCGGGCCTTTTTACTAGTTGTAGTTATAAATGCAAACCTAAAAGTCTTAGCACTAAACAGATTGTCACATGTTTCCATCTGGCTCACTTTACTAACTTTAATGTGCAACAAAGTGTGCCTTAGTGTATCACACACTATGTACTACAAAGTATCTCTGCAACTGCTACTGAGGTATTTCGGAATTAGTCTCAGAATGCCATTGCACTGCAAACTAAGGTGCAGTATAATTTGCTTCAACGCGTTTCGTCCACCTTAATACATTCCTAGGCTAACCTTGTCTTTGCTGCCCACAATGAGAGCCGCTGCTTAAAATGGTTTGGTTAATGAAACAAAAAAACATTTAAGCTTCTGAGTGTTGTCTACGGATCAGACCAACATAGAGCTTTTTGGTTTAAATGAAACTCTATATATTATGAAAAAGAAAAACATCTTACAGAAAAAAAAATTAATACAATTTGTGCAACATGCACAAGGTATTATCATAGTTTAGGCCTCTTTTGCTGCATTTTGGTCAGGGCAATTTTTCATCATTAATGAAACATTGAATTATGAATTATTACAGTGAAATAGAAAGGAAATTGTTAGGATATCTGTCCTGGAGTTAAATGTCAACGGAATGGGGGTTATACAGCAAGCAAGAACCAAAGCACACAAGTTGCTCAAAAAGGAATACATAATGTGTAAATGTCATTTCATTGAAAAAAAAAAACAATACTGCACTGGTTGTTAATAATGGGTCATATATAAGCTAAGATGATGCTTTATTTGTGCCATACGACTTATTTTTCTCACATTTTTTCTCTGCTTTTTTTTTCTAAAACTGCATTTTATGGCTATATAGGTAGGTCCCTAAGTGTCTGCCAGCACTGTGTGTGTATTTCACAGCTTCTGAGAGCAGGCTGATTGTGAGCAGTGCAATTTATCAGCAGAGAAAGGATAAACAAAGATCCTGGCTGAGTTGTGTGGAGCCAGATGGAAAATCTGATATTTGTGCAAAGGAATGAGGAGTTTGCAGTGATCCAGACATTATGACATTGCTCAGCACTGTGCTGTAGCCTGACGTAATCTGATACATTTTCATCTCATGAGCTCTTCAGTGAGCAGTGTGGACGTTCTGTAGACCCTCCCTTTTACCCTTATATGGTTACATGCCCTGTATTCAGTGTGAGAAGCTTGAAGATGTATCTGACTGATAATAAACATATATCTGCTTCACACACAGTGTATTTGGGACACTTTGTGGAAGGTTTAGGAATGGTTTCCTTCCAGATTTCTTTAACAAATTAATTAACTTCATTGATAAAGTAAATTTGAAAGCTTATTAAAATCTTTTGCTGTACGTTATTCTTAAATAAAAATTTAAACGCCGGTTTCGCTTTCAAAAGGATCAAAATTAAAGTTTTTGAATGTCCAAATAAAGCTCTGATCTTAAATCTAAAGAACTGTTGTGGATAATCCTAAAAGGAGCAGTTCATTTAATAAAACCCATCAACATAGTAGAATTGAAGCAATTTTATAAAGGAAAAATTCCTGCAAGCTAATGTTAAAGACAAATCAATATTTAATATAAATACTTAAGCTGGGTATTCATAGCATTTGGCCTGACATGCCATGGCATCATTGGGCCTTACGTCTGGACCCCACGAAACAGGATGCAGTCATATGCGCCAATGCGGACATTCAATATAATGATTCAGAGTCACACTGAGCTTTGTCATGTATCACATTTGGCAATACATGCCTATTGCAGTCTGGCCGCAAGACATAAACGATTTTACTGGATTTCTCTCAGTGTTTTTCCTGTACAGCAATTTCTCAGCTACAAATTTTAGTGAGAGTTCTATTATTTGGATTCCTCTTAATTCAAATGTTATGACATTTCTTAATGATTTGTTGCATTATATTATAAGTATGCCACTTTAAAGACATGTACTATTTTTTCTATGCCTATTGATATGTTGTTTTCATTTGTTAAATTTAGCTTAATTTGCACAAATACTGCTGACTTTGAAATTCCAGCATTAAATGGCACTATTAGTAAATGTTCTTAATTAAATTGTCTTTATGTTGCCCTATCAATTTAATTTGTTTATTTTATCCGTGACCTTAAAATATCTAAGCATGAGTTGTTTGGAAAACTAGAAATAATCATAAACATTTTAATCTGGATTGCTAATGGGCACACCACTTCACTTGACTATAATAATATCGCCTTGAAATAGCGATGTAAATACTTCTTCAGTAATTGGATATGATTATAAAGCAGTTAAAATGCATAACATTCTGTTTTGTAATTTGAAAATAAATAGCATATACAATCCACAGAAATTTTGAAGCTACCTAACTTTTATTGATATGTTCACACTGCTACATTCCTTTCAAACATGTTGGTTTCATTCTTTCGCTGCCTATGACTAAAGTTACCGTTACATGGGGCAACATTGCAGCGATGTTGGAAGCGATTCCGCGGGTGCACACTCGCTTCCGACATCGCTGCCTAGTTGTCACACGCATCAATGTTGCCAGCAACGCCGCTGCGATGTTGCAGCAGCGATCGCTCACTGGGTTGAGCAAAACCCAGCGAGCGATATGCAGCCATGTTGACATTAGGCAAAATCGCCGGCAACATCGCTATCGCGGTGTCACACGGCATGATCCAGCCAAATCGATTGTGCGAGATCATCAGGTTTTACAACATGTTGGTAAACCTGACAACTCGCAATCAGCGATATATTGCAGTTGCATTGTGCTGTCACACAGCACAAAGCACTTGCGATGTCGCCGCAACATCGCTGAACCAGGAATTTTTCAGCGATGTTGCGGGCGATATCGTGCGGTGTGACGGTACTTTAAGTTACATTTGTTGGTCTATATTCAGACCTTATTGTTAGTACTGTTTGTGAGCTGCTAGCACCTGTATTGTCATCTTATCCATGCACTAGCACTCTGCTGTTACTTATTCTAATTACAGTTTCTTTCGGATTATAAAACACACTTTTGTTCCCCCAAATTTTGGGGGAAAGTGGGGGGTGCATTTTATAATCTGAATACATGCTGTAGGATGTGCTGTAGGTGAGGGAGGTTGCTCTGGAGCAGTGTTCGGGGCTGGAGGAGGCTGCAGCAGGCTATAGCTGCCACCTGTGATCACGTGCCCCCGCTTATTATGCTCATTTAATATGCACTGCATCCCCTGTCCATCACCTCTGTGCTGAAGCTGTGCTGAAAGGATGGCGGGGGGAGTGGAACATATTATTTAAGCCTGTACTTACGCCCCATTTTGGATATTGCCCCGTCATGATATATGCCCTCTGCTGCTGCACTCATACAAAATAATAAACACTGTTTACTTACCCTCAGTTGCACCTTGTCTGCAGCATCGCCACCATCTTCCTGTCTCTGTGCCTGGCATTTGAACATGTGACCTGCACAGCACATTAATGTCATCACTGTGCACCTTGATCACATGATCCGATGCCTGGACATGCAGGAAGTCACCGCTGAGCTGGGAGCAGGGAGCAACCGAGGGTAAGTTAACAGCGCTTATTATTTTGTGTGTGTGCAGCAGCAAGAGGGCATTTACCATGATGGGGGACTATTGTCGAGCCCCAGGCCCTGGGGTACTCTGGTATCAGGCTCGGTGGGTGTTTTCACGGGGATGTCACAGGTGGCAGCGTCTGAGCCGGTGGCCTGGGTGATACTTCAGTAAGGGGTTATGTACAGGGAATAAGAGTTTGTTGTTGTCATGTGGTGCCACCTGTAGTACCTGGTGAGGGATCACCAGCGCCGCCACAGTCCTCGGGAAGGCAATGGTATCGCGGCAAGGATGGCAAAGCTCCCTACAGGTGGAGCTGGCCCTCCGGGGCAGCGTTCCTGTAAGCAAAACAGGTCGATGAAGATAATGACACAAAGGCAAAGTCACTTTCTTGGGTACTTTACTGTAAACGATCAGCAGCAAAATACAGAGTCCACAGTTCAGCAAGATGTTAATCAAACAGGTAGCTCTATGGGTGGCTGCAAGTAGATGCCAGGTGGTATGGTGGCACCTGTGGTATGCCTTAGTTGATGAATCCATGTCCTTTCTTCCCCGCCTAGGATGAGTCTATACCCAATGGCTCATTCAAGGTAGTATTGGGGCTCCCCTCCCTCGTGGTGAAGAAGCAGGCAGACCGCTCTGTCTTGCAGGGTGCCGCAGCCGGTGAACAGACCGCAACAGCCGGTTGATGACTTCAGAGGTGGACTGGCCGTTTCCTCGGGTCCAGCGTTCCCGTGGTGAACTGGGGAATTCCCTGGAGTATGGTCGCTCCATGCTGGGGTTCCCCCTTTCACTCTAGGCCCCAGAGTCCCACGTCAGGCACCCTCTCTCAGGATACCCTCAGGATACTCTCTCATCTTCCCTCTGGATCAGCCTAGAGATGTCCGGTTAAACTTTCCGCCTCGCTCCACAGTCCTCTGACTCACTGACTGACTCTTTGTCCCCCCTATTGTAATGAAGGAGTGCAGGAATGGGTCCCACCCACTAGCCTAGTATCCACTTGCAGCTGGGGAAATTACACCACTTTTACGGGTGCAATACCCCACTGTGACGCCTGACCATGTGGGGCGCCACATACCCCCCTGATGAAAAATACTCGTCCTCGAGTATAAGTACCTGTTAACCGGGGAGTGAAAAGCATTTTTATCTTTTCATATTCAACATCACAATCAACGGGTAAACTATTTACAAACAAGCAAACTTTAGCTTCTTCCTATTTCTAGGAGGCACATTTTCTTATAACGTTATACACACATTGCAGTAGTTAGTATAGACCCCATGGTCCTCGGGTCACCTGTTAGCTAAGATATTGCTCTCCAGTTCTTTACTATCTGCATATAAACATAATATTTTTGAGTCTACCTCGGCCCAACGGGGACTGGTACTAACTGTGCGGGTCCGGTGGTAACATATTGTCCACAAGAGTCCAGTGTGAGTTATCACCGCCGGACCGCTATATATATATATATCACACATAATCAATTTGTAAGGTAAATAAAAGTTCTGCACAGGAGTCCATGACTCTGACTCTTCATAATGCAGGGGAATAAAGCTGGATAAAGGGACTATTTACAGTTCAAGTCTCTACAATAGGAGTCTATTGTTGGCGGGATATTTGTATAGTGAACCAGCCTAAGGGGCCTGGATGCCTTTCAAAGGAAACCTGCTCACCTTGGTACAGATCACGATCCGGGTGTCCACACCACAGGTACGATTCAACGTCTCTTCTTGCAATAAAGATGTCGTCCTGGAGTCCGGGTTCACGTAGGAATCCCTATCCTTCATCATGGTAAATGGAAACTACTGTTCCTTGGCCGTTCAACTCCAATGGAAGTGGGGGCTGTGCTCTTGCTTCATCTCGAAGTCGCCGGGTAGCCTGTTCTTTCTGGAACCATTCCTCTCATCTTTTCTGTCTTGCTAGTTGGTGTCGCTGGTTCAGGGATGACTGGTATTCTGGTGGTGGTGAGTTGCCAGTTGGGACTCTGGGCGACACGCTGGTCTCTGCTGTGCTTACAGTGATAGGGGTACCTTGCCGCTGCCATGCAGACCACCATGTAGCCTCTGGGGTACTTCCTCCTGAAGCTCCTTCTACGTCCTCCGGTTCCTGAAAGTTTATCTCGTCTCTCTCTTCTTCAGCTCCTACAATAACTTCTGGTTCTGCTGGGGATGGCTGCTCTGGCTCCAGCTGGAGATAGTTGCGGGTATGGGACGGTGGTTCTACAGGAGCTCCAGTCTGGGTCCCTGCGTCCCAGGTCTGGATGGGTGCCGGGACGGGTGGTAAGGAGGGACAGTACTCCACGACTGCTTGCACTGCTGCCGCTGCCTCTCACGCTTCTCGGCCTTCTCTCATTGTTCTGAGTTCACAGGCCCTCTCAGCGCTCCACTGTCGGCACACCCATGCCAGGGCCTCCTCTATGTCCTGGCGGAGCCATCCAAAAGCGTCTCTCCAGTAGTCGGCATTCCCCTCTAGTGTTAAGAGGTACGCTGCTGCCGGGTCTCCTTGTGCGGCTCTGGCCTGTTCTTCGACCTCACGCACGATATCTCTCCAACGGGGTGCCGCCATGCAGCCGGGTATAAAGGATCCTTGCACATTCTGTCCTTCTCTTCCGGTTTGTCTCTTTATCGGCGGCCACTCCCAGAGCACTTCCTGTGGGCTGCCCCCTGATTGATTGATGGCAATCGGGGAGGCCACACTTATTGGTGCCTCCATATTGGCCCTCCTTCTTCTAGGGGCTGAGGCACACCCCCGGGCCTACACATGGTGTTTAGTACATGGCTACAGCGCCATCTTGGGTCCTCCTGCAGTGATGTCGGGAACCCATTTTGGGCGCCAAGCAAAGACGGGAAAAGTTTGTTTCAAAAGTCCAAGGCACACAATACCCGGTAAAACAGGGCACGAGATCCTGTTCATGACACCCGAAAGATATGTCGAGCCCTAGGCCCTGGGGTACTCGGGTATCAGGCTCGGTGGGTGTTTTCACGGGGATGTCATGGGTGGCAGCGCCTGAGCCCGTGGCCTGGGTGACACTTCAATAAGGGGATAAGAGTTTGTTGTTGTCATGTGACACCACCTGTAGTACCTGGTGAGGGATCACCAGCACTGCCACAGAACTCTGAGGGCAATGGTATCGCGGCAAGGATGGCAAAGCTCCCTATAGGTGGAGCTGGTCCTCCGGGGCAGCGTTCCTGTAAGCAAACAGGTCTATGAAAATAACGACACAAAGGCAAAGTCACTTTCTCGGGTACTTTACTGTAAACGATCAGAAGCAAAATACTGAGTCCACAGTTCAGCAAGATGTTAATCAAGCAGATAGCTCTACAGGTGGCTGCAAGTGGATGCCAGGTGGTATGGTGATACCCGTGGAATGCCTTAGTTGACAAACCCGTATCCTTTCTTCCCCGCCTAGGATGAGTCTATACCTAATGGCTCCTTGAAGGTACTATTGGGGCTCCCCTCCCACATGATGAAGAAGCAAGCAGACTGCTCCGTCTGGCAGGGTGCTGCCGCTGGTGAACAGACGCAGCAGCCGGTTGACGACTTCCTCGGGTCCAGCGTTCCCGTGGTGAACTGGGGAATTCCCTGGAGTATGGTCGCTCCACGCTCGGGTTCCCCCTTTCTCCCTAGGGCCCAGACTCCCACATCAGGCACCCTCTCTCAGGATCCCCTCAGGATCCTCTCTCATCTTCCCTTCGGATCAGCATAGAGCTGTCCGGTTAAACCTTCCGCCACATTCCTCTGACTCACTGACTGACCCTTTGTCCCCCCTAGAGGTGAATATATCTCCCTCCCAGGAGTAACCTCTCATTCCTATTCTAATGTGGGAGTGCAGGAATGGGTCCCACCACTTTTACGGGTGCAATACCCCACTGTGACGCCTGACCATGTGGGGCGCCGCACTATATCCAGGACAAGGGCTCTATGTACCAGGACAAGGGGGCCATAACCAGGATAGGGGGACCATATCCAGAATGGGGAGGGGCCATATCATGGACAAGGGGGCTATATACCAGGACATGGGTCATATCCATGATGGGGGACCATATCCAAAATGGCCATATCTAGGACAAGGAGGCTAAGAGGGCTTTGTACCAGGACAGGTTGGCCATAGCCAGGATGGGGAGGTATATCCAGAACAAGGGGGCTATGTATCTGGACAAAGGGGACAAGTACCTTGATTGACGGACCATATCTAGGATGGGGGGCCATATCCAGGACGGGGAGGTTATGTACCAGGTCAAGGGGTCTATGTATCAGGAAGGGGGGGCCTTATCCAGGATGGGGGACCTTATCCAGAATGGGGGTGTTTATATATCAGGATGGGGGGGGTCATGTACCAGGATAAGGGGGCTGTATATCAGGATGGAGGGGCCAAATCCAGGGTTTTGGCGCAATATCCATGATGGGAGGTTTATATCACAGGATGGGGAATATGTATATTATTATATATATATATATATATATATTATACATATATATCAGGATGGGGGATATATATATAATGATTGTAAGACAGACACTGGCATTATAAGATGGACCCCATTTAACATTCAAATTCTTTTTTTTCTCTTTTCTGTCACCAAATTTGGGGTGCGTGTTATAATACACTGCATCTTATAAAGTGAAAAATACGGTATGTCTTCTTTATCAATAAAAATATTTGTTGGCACAACAAGCCCTTTCTTGTTTCTCCTTTTATAAACTGCTTTCTGTGTGGGTGTTCATGTCCTGCGTCTCGCATTGGTTGAATCACTTTTATATCTCTTGATTCTCCACAATGACCTGCTGGACATCACTTTAGACCAATGGTCTTTTTTTTGTCTGATTGCTTTCAAACATGTTGGTTTCATTTTATCCCTGTCTATGACTAAATTAAAGGGGAATTACTGGGAGGGAATTGTTTTGTACTATTCCTGCCCTACTACATGATGAAGCTGAACGGTCCACTACAGTTTTAGGATGTTTAGACAATTTATAAATCAATACAATTGTATTGCTCCTCAGCACTCACCCCTTCCTTATGGGACAATGTCAGTGGAACAAATAGCACGATCTCCTGCTGAGCGCTCAGAACAGGGCAAGGAATCCTGATCAGGTGAAAAGTCCTTTATTAAGAAAAACCTCCGTAACCACGACATGTTTCGACGGTGTAGTGTCGTCTTTCTCAAGTGGAATTTCTCTCTCCCTGAGGGCACGGCAGGAGCTGCTCGTTCTTAACCGCAAGGACCTGTTTCGCCGTGGCTACGGCTTAACACTGAAGACATAGGACCTGTCTGACGGCAGCGCGCTCGGTCACATGGACGTGAGGAGGCGGAGCCTGTGTAGTACGAGGAAACAGCCTGGCTTAAGGGGGAGACCCCCATAATCACTCACACTTACACCAGTGTTGTGCATGGACCGCACAACACTAGGAGTTTAGTAGATATAGAACCATACGTTAACAGAGACTAAGGCGATATTGTACCAATTGCGCCCATTTCTCTCCTTTTGTCTTTACATTATGGGACAATGTGTCCTGGAGCAGATGCAGAAAGGGGCCTAATGATGGCATGGCTGCTGGCTCTGATGCTCACACTGTATGTCATCCACACTCTATATGCCTGCTGTTGGGACAACTGTACTCTTCTGAGCTGACAGTGACAGCTGCACAAAGATACACATAGTCATTCAGCTCAGGAGCATCGTGCAATACATACAGAAGGCATATAGAGTGGGGGCGGGCATGTAGTGTGAGCATTGGAGTCGGTGACTATGCCCACGCAATACCCCCTGTTCATACACTAGCTAGAAGTATGAGGGAGCTGGAATGTAGAATGAGCATGGAACTCCAGTGACCACACCCTCCTGTTTTGGCAGCAGCTGCAAGGTAAATTTGCTCTATGATGTATTGTTCCATAAGCGAGGGGTGAGTGCTAAGGTGCCGATACAATTTTATTGATTCATAAGTGTCTAAACAACCTAGAACTATAGTGCCCAGCTTTGTGTCATCATTTAGGAGGGAACTGGGAGGAAAGAGAAACACACATAGGTTCTGACCAGTGAAAGAACTGAGTCATAAAGTGACAGAAACACTAACCTTGCAGGGTTATGCCTGTCACAACACTTTTGCGTGTTAACGGCTGCAGCACTCCGTCTGGTGAAGGATTGTGCAAATAGAAGAGGATAGTGGGAGGTTATGCGTGCACTGCCTTCCAGGGATCACAAAGGAGCCAAGTGTCCAATGTAGTATAGATCAAGCTGTATTTATCTGCCCACTTCTTCAAGAAACATACAGGCTGTAAGTCTCTTGAAGAAGTGGGAAGATAGTTTACGAAAAGCGTCAGAATAAAGATACAGCTTGATCCATACTACTCTGGACCCTCGGCCCCTTTGTGATCCTTGGATGGAAGCGCACGCAGAACCTGCTACTATCCTCTTCTATTTGCGCAATTCATCATGTACGAGGGCAGGAACAGTACAAAAGAATTTTCTCTCCTGGTGTTCTCCCTTTAAATTATAACCAGAAAATTGTTACAATGTAAGTTAAATCAATGTTCAATTTTATGAAATTCCCAGGAAATGGTAAATTTGAACAATTTTAAATTCAATTTGTGAAAATAAAAAAAATAATGCCATTTTACACACTGTAGAGGTTTACATCAGTCATAGAAGGCACACATAACCACATGTGCATCCATGCTAGCTTTCCTATAATGCCTTGCAGTTATCACATTACATGTAAAGCACAATTAATCAGGAGGGACTGTGATTTCAGGTTTAACGCCATGGATTGGAGCTGCCATTTCAAGGTAATTTGGGGGCAAAGAGAGGACTTGAAAGCTTGCAGCTTTGCAAAAAAAAAGGGGTAAAAATGCCATAAATCATTGAACAGCAATGTATCGTGCAACTGCAGCAGTAGAGAAGATGAATGCAGTTACAGTAGACTGCAAATAATAGAGATTCAATTGATAAGGTAAGAGTCAGAAGAGGTGATAGGTACTACTTAACCTCTTCATGACCTTGGATGTACCAGTACTGGAGTGATGCACTGCTTTGTTTAGCATAAGCGATCAGACCATTGCAGCGTTAAATCCCCTAAGGCAGGGGTGGGGAACCTTTTTCTGACGAGGGCTATTCAGAAATTTATACCATCCTTCGGGGTCCGCACAAAATTATTTACCTGATAATTACTCAGCTATATTTGGTTGAACAATCACCTCACCCTACTGCAGTGGCTGGAGCTGCTTCTCTTTCGCGTGGCTGTAATGTTAGGTGATATTGATCATGGGATTTTCAATTGCGTTCTCAGGTTTTCTAGAGCCCTACACATCACATGATAGGCTGGGAGCATATACATCACAGGGGGGCTGAGGCTGGGACATAGAGATCATTGGGGAGCTGGATTTAAAGGGCAGGAAGTTGTCAAAATGCGTCTGCCAACCCAAGCACGGCAGTCCACAACAATCTGCCCAGGGGCCACATAAAAGGTCTTTGAGGGGGCCTGAGGTTTCCCACACCTGCCCTAAGGGGACTGGTAAATAAACTGAAAATTAGGAAAAATATGAACAATTCTGAAAACATACCACAAAAGTTCAAATTACCCCCCTTTTGCCCAATTGCAAAAATAGAAGAAAAAAATACACATATTTAGCATTGATGCATTTTGAAATGTACAGTCTATCAAAATATAAAATAAATTAATCTGATTGGTAAACAGCATAACTAGAAAAAATCAAAAGGCCAGAATTAAAGGTTTTTAGACATCTGCAATAAAATGCAATAAGAGGTGATCAAAACATTTGCATCTACCCAAAAATGGTATAAAAACATTAGCTCAGGGTGCAAAAAAAAGGCCATCTCTTAGCCCTAGAATGCCAAAAAATTAAAATGATGAGTCTTGAAAAATGGTAACACTTTTTTCAATAAATTAATGAAAGGGAACCTGTACCCCCCTTTGGGCATTTTAAACTATTCCCACCAGCACTTCCATGATGTAAATGAGGTTCTAGTAACCCCTGTATATGCCCAGACCTGTCCCTCATACCTGTAATATGAACTTTTATTAAGTCCATAGCTGGCCTCCTGCTGAGACCGGGAAGCCACTGTTGAAGCCATACCTGGTGTATGGTGCTCTCGCTGCCCCTCTGGGCTGTTAAACCCGCCCTGCACTTTTCAAATTTCCCGTCCTTCCTCTGGCTGGTGTGGTGACATTAATGCTGCATTAAACTGTGCCGATGTCTCGCGAGACTTAACAAATCTCGCGTGATGTCAGCAATATGCACAAACTAGCTCGTGCAGGTGCGCCTGTCTGTGCCGACGTCTCATGAGATTTGTTCCCTTGAATTTATTTTACCAAATAAATAAAAAAAGTTCTATAATTGTCTGGCATCTATAAACAGGTACTGACATTGGGAATCATGATCACTGCAAGATCAGTTCTACCATATATTGAAGATGGTAGATAAAAACCTCAAAACAATTGTGGAATTGCACCAGTTTTGCAATTTCACCACACTTGGATTTTTTTCACTATTTAAGTATACTATGGCAAAATTAGTGGTTCGATTAAAAAGTGCAACTGATCGAGCAGAAAAGAAGCCCTCATATGGCAATATTGACTACAATGTAAAAAAGGTATGGCTCATAAAGCAAGAAAAGGAAGAAATAAAAGTGCAAGAAGGGAAAAGGCAAGGTTGCGAAAGTGGTTAAACTATGGCTAAATTCTGTCCAATGAAGTCATCTATGTATTAAGACTAATATACGAAGAGAATAAATATTTCAAATCTCAGGAGACACTGACCGATAAGCAGCAGATGCATATTATTTACCCACAACAGAGTAAATAAATGATTAAAAATCTCTATTTATGATTTTTGAGCAGCTGTAATGATTTAATGGCTTTACTAATTACATTTTAAGAAACATCAGCATATTATTTTGAACACTAATCACTCCTTTACACAGGTTTTACCGCATCTTTGGGACTAATTACAATTAATTATTTCTGCTTCTGTTTTATTATTTTAAACAAAGCATAATGATTCAAATAGGAACATTATAAATGTAATAACATTTAAAAAAATGAGCATCGTATATGGGGCTTGCAGTAAGTGTGCGGCAGGTGCGGCAAGTGCGGTTTCGGCCATGAAAAAAACGCTAGTGCTGAAACCGCAACTACACTGCACTTGTCGCACCTGCCGCAAGCCCCATAGACATTGCATGGGGCTTGCCGCAGGTGAACCGCAAGTGCGGTTGTTATGCGTTTTTTTCACCGCAACTGCCGCAATCAGCGTAAAACGGTGATGTGAAAGGGGCCTTACTGAGTTTTAAATTTATCTATTTATTTATCCATTTTATCTATTTAACAGTGTAAGGGTGCTTTCACATTTGCGTTTTTCGTAATTCGCAGCAGATGCGGTGAAAAAACCGCATCTGCCGTGTTTACCGCATAACCGTTCCACTTGCGGCGCGGTTGCGGTTTTTTCTATGCAATGTATAGGGGGACTTGCGGCAGATGCGGCAAGTGCGGTTTTGCACTTGCGGCAGGTGCGGCCGCGAAAAAAAACGCAGTAAGCCGCGGTTTTTTTCGCGGCCGCACCTGCCGCAAGTGCAAAACCGCACTTGCCGCACCTGCCGCAAGTCCCCCTATACATTGCATAGAAAAAACCGCAACCGCGCTGCAAGTGGAACGGTTATGCGGTAAACGCGGCAGATGCGGTTTTTTCACCGCATCTGTCGCGAATTACGAAAAACGCAGATGTGAAAGCACCCTAATACTAGTATGTAGCAATACAGTACTAACATGTTTCTGCATTAGAGCTGAGAAAAGACATGAGTCCATCCATTTGTAGCCTATTATACAATCTAAGAGCTGAAAAGCCAAAATTTCCATGATGTACCAGTCAATTTAGATTCTATTAAAATCAATCCTTAAAGGGAGTCAACCACCAGGATTTAAACACCTGTAAATCAGTGAAGCAGGTGATTGACATGTGCAGCATGACATCAATATTTGTTTTTGGTTCTTTTTATTCCTCCCATGTGGGTTTGTCTTTCTGCTGTAAGCTGAAGCCCCTACCTCTCATCCAGACTCATCCGGGAGTGGTTATAGGGGTTCAGTTTACAGCAGAAAGACAAGCCCACATGGGAGGAATAAAGAGAACCAAAACCAAATATTGATGTCATACTGCACACGTCAATCACCTGCTGCACTGATTTACAGGTGGTTAAATCATGGTGGTTAGTTCCCTTTAATGATTAGAATATGCTATTATATCTATTACCTATATTTAGAAATCTAGCAAACATAATTTGTAATTAGTACACTCTAAGGGCCCTTTCACATCAGCGTTTTTTTTCAAATCGCGGCAGATGCGGTGAAAAAAACGCATCTGCCGCGATTACCGCATACCGGCTGCACTTGCGGCGCGGTTGCGGTTTTTGCCATGCAAAGTATAGGCGTACTTGCGGCAGGTGCGGCAAGTGCGGTTTTGCACTTGCGGCAGGTGCGGCCGCGAAAAAAACCGCGTTTTTCGCTGATCGTTGCAGATGCGGCGGATTTACCACATCTGCCGCCTAACGGCCGAGTTGCATTTCATCTGCGGTAAGCCCCATGCAATGTCTATGGGGTTTGCGGCAGGTGCGGCAAGTGTGGTATAGCTGCGGCTTCGGCACTTGCGGCAGCTGCGCACGCGAAAAAAACGCATCTGCAGTGATTAGCGAAAAAAGCTGATGTGAAGGGGGCCTAAGGTCCCTTTCACATCAGCGGTTTTCGCTGATCGCGGCAGTTGCGGTGAAAAAACCGCAACTGCCGCGATTACCGCATAACGGCTGCACTTGCTGTTCACTTGCGACAAGCCCCATAGAATGTCTATGGGGCTTGCGGTAAGTGTGCGGCAGGTGCAGCAAGTGCGGTTTCGGCACTTGCGGCAGCAAAAAACCCACGGCATACTGCGTTTTTTTCGTGGCCGCACCTGCCACAAGTGCCAAAACTGCACTTGCCGCACACTTACCGCAAGCCCCATAGACATTGTATGGGGCTTGCCGCAAGTGAACCGCAAGTGCAGCCGTTATGCGGTAATCGCGGCAGTTGCGGTTTTTTCACCGCAACTGCCGCGATCAGCGAAAACCGCTGATGTGAAAGCAGCCTTAGGGTCCTTTCACATCAGCGGTTTTCGCTGATCGTGGCAGTAGCGGTGAAAAACCGCAACTGCCGCGATTACCGCATAACGGCTGCATTTGCGGTTTACTTGCGGCAAGCCCCATAGAATGTCTATGGGGGCTTGCGGCAGGTGCGGCAAGTGCGGTATCGGCACTTGCGGCAGGTGCGGCCGCTAAAAAACCGCGGTCAGCCGCGTTTTTTTTTCGCTGCTGCACCTGCCGCAAGTGCCGAAACCGCATTTGCGACACCTGCCGCACACTTACTGCAAGCTCCATAGACATTGTATGGGGCTTGCCGCAAGTGAACCGCAAGTGCAGCCGTTATGCGGTAATCGCGGCAGTTGCGTTTTTTTCACCGCAACTGCCGCGATCAGCGGAATCTGCTGATGTGAAAGCAGCTTTAGAAAGACATTTTGAATTCTTCCACTTTGAATTCTTTCAATGAATTTAACATAACAAATTTCTTAAATAGAAGAGATTTCTCGTTTCACCGTTTTAGGGTAAGGAAACCCCTTCTATGTTGGTATAACACCTTCTTTTCTTTAGATGAAGAGGGTGCTCCTTTTTATAGTTACAATCCTGGTAATAATTAGCTGACAGGATAGATTTAGGTATTTATTTTTAATATTTCACACTTAATTACTAGATGCCTTTTCAGCTATCTATTTTTAAACTAAAATTCCGTTTTCTGGGTACTGTATACTGAGAGAGAGAGAGAGAGAGAGAGAGAGAGAATGTAACTTTTTTCCAAGTAAAATGTTGTTTTAGCACCAGTTTTTAGTATGACTATTCAAACCAAGAATAGGTACTAATGAATCATGGCACTAATAATAATTTAAATACATCATCTCATCTGCTTGTATTTCCTTAATCTCCACTGCTCCCTCTTTGATTAACAGCTCTGGCTTCATAAAGCCATAAATCCAGAGAAGGGAGGAAGTAGTAGGAAAACAAATAGGTAGGGAAAGTATATTTAATCCCTTATGGTACCTTTACACGCCGCTACCGTTTCAACGGTTCCTAACGGTACCTGATATCGCAATTACGCGCCGCTACAAGGTGCTCCACAGTAGGATTTTTCGATCCCTGGAAGCACCGACGGGTGCCGCAGGTTACCTTCTGTAGAGCGCCTTCCCTCATTTACACGCCGCTACCACAAGGGAATATGGGAGGACCTGGGGCAGCAGGGACAACACATAGGCGTGCCAGAGTTGTGGATTACGAGACGCTCGTACGGTGATTGGACAAAGCAATAACATCATGATTGGCCAGCCAGCGCAGGGAGGCTGGCTAATACATGACGCTATAGCAAATGTGTAGTGACTGGTCATCTAGTTAAATATGCCGCCCTGTACAGGGACAGCCAGTGGGTACACAGTACTCTCCACCAATGATAACTGATGGGGCGTGGTATACATGACGCTGTAGCACGCCCCAGGTTACTCAAATACCGTACCTGTGCCCCGATTACATGCCGCTACCATACGGTTTATACCTGCTTGTTTTTGAGCAAGGCTAAAAGACCGGTGTCCACAGAGACAGGACGATGCTATCTGAATTACACGGTGCTACCTCGCGGTGTTTTGAAGGTACAAGGTACAATTGTCTCCGACACCCGGTGTTTTCTAACCTTCGGTAGCGGCGTGTAAAGGTACCATTAAGGATCAATCTTCATTTTTGCAATTCTGACCAGTGTCACTTTCTGAGGTTATAACTGTGGAACTCTTCAACATATCATAATGATTCCAAGAATGATTTTTCATGACATATTGGACTTCATGTTAGTAGCAAATTTAGGATATTTTCTGCTTTTCTTTGACCAAATAGAGTGTTTACATGCAGTGACAGTTCAAAGCCATGGCAGGTATAGCAGTCATTGGTCATTAAGGGGTTAACCTACAGAGTGGGCCATTTATATGGATACACCTAAATATACTGGGAATGGTTGGTAATATTAACTCCCTGTTTTTGGCACATTAGTATATGGGAGGCGAAAAACTTTTCCAGATGGGTAGTGACCATGGTAGCCATTTTGAAGTTGGCCATTTTGGATCCAACTTTTTTTTCTTTAATGGGAAGAGGGTCATGTGACACATCAAACATATTGAGAATTTCATAAAAAAAACAATGGTGTGCTTGATTTTAAAGGGATCATGTCACCCCCAAATCACCTCCTAAGCTATTAAAACATGTCCCTGCAGCCTCCAGTCAGTAATCCCACACTACTTTTTGGTCATAAAAGCATTCAGTGAAAGTATAGAAAAACGTTATATCACTTACTCATTAGTGATGATAATGAGTAGTGGCTATATTCTTTAGTCACCCAGGAGGGCCCATGTCGTCATAATAACACGCCTTAACCCCTTCCCGACCCTTGGCCCACCATTTGGGCCATGAAAACAAGTTCATTCCCGACCCATGGCCCACCCCCTGGGCCATGGAATAATCGGGCTCCTGCAGGTCGAGTGAGGGTCTCACTGACCTGTCACTCGGCCTGCAGGTACATGGGGAGTTGTACTACACCCCAGGGGGGGTCGATTTGCCCCCACCCCTACCCCCCCGGCTACAGGCGCGGTGATTGGCGCTCAAAAGTGAAAGTGAAAATCACCGCGCCTGTCATGTTTCCCTGCCTGCAGCTGCTCTCCCTACCCTCTGATCTTCTCCCCTGTCATCCTATAACTCCCCCCCCTGTCCCCCACCTCTCTTTCCTGCCCCATTTCCCCCCGCTTCCTGTCCCTGCCGCCCGCTTCCTGTCCCTGCCTCCCACTTCCTCTTCCTGCCGCCCACCTCCTCCTGACTGCCCCTACTTCCTGTGAGTCCTAAGTGTCTCCCCACATCTACTGCCAGACCCCCCACTGCCCCCTTCCTGCCCCCCGATCACCGGAGCGGCGATCGCCTCTCCCACTCACCCCTCCGGCAGCCCGCTCCGTCCTGTGACTGCTGCGTCCCGCTCCTCCTTCTCTTCTATGCTGTGAGTCCCGCCGCCTCCGATCTGACAGCTCTGTTCTGGAGCTGCCAGATCACTTTCTACAGCTGGATCCTGAGGATCTTGCTGCAGGAAGTGATCTGACATCTCCAGCACAGTGATCCACAGTGACCATTATGTGATCACTGTGGATCACTGTGCTGGATCTGTCAGATCACTTTCTACAGCTGGATCCTGAGGATCTAGCTGCAGGAAGTGATCTGACAGCTCCAGCACAGTGATCCACAGTGACCATTATGTGATCACTGTAGATCACTGTGCTGGATCTGTCAGATCACTTTCTACAGCTGGATCCTGAGGATCTAGCTGCAGGAAGTGATCTGACAGCTCCAGCGCAGCGATCCACAGTGACCATTATGTGATCACTGTGGATCACTGTGCTGGATCTGTCAGATTACTTTCTACAGCTGGATCCTGAGGATCTAGCTGCAGGAAGTGATCTGACAGATCCAGCACAATGATCCACAGTGATCACATAATGGTCACTGTGGATCACTGCGGATCACTGTGCTGGATCTGTCAGATTACTTTCTACAGCTGGATCCTGAGGATCTAGCTGCAGGAAGTGATCTGACAGATCCAGCACAGTGATCCACAGTGATCACATAATGGTCACTGTGGATCACTGTACTGGATCTGTCAGATCACTTTCTACAGCTGGATCCTGAGGATCTAGCTGCAGGAAGTTATCTGACAGCTCTAGCACAGTGATCCACAGTGACCATTATGTGATCACTGTGGATCACTGTGCTGGATCTGTCAGATCACTTTCTACAGCTGGATCCTGAGGATCTAGCTGCAGGAAGTGATCGGACAGCTCCAGCACAGTGATCCACAGTGACCGTTATGTGATCACTGAGGATCACTGTGCTGGATCTGTCAGATCACTTTCTGCAGCTGGATCCTGGGGATTGAGCTGCAGAAAGCAATCTGACAGCCAGGGCACACTGATGCACATAGTGGGTCACTGCGCCCGGGCTCTTAGATCGCTGCTCTGCAGCCCGATCTCCCTGCATGGGCATCGAGCTGCAGAAAGTGATCTGACACCCCGGGCGCAGTGACCCACTATGTGCATCACTGCGCCTGGGCTGCCAGATCGCTTTCTGCAGCTCAATCCCCATGCATGGGGATCAAGCTGCAGAAAGCAATCTGACAGCCCGGGCGCAGTGATGCACATAGTGGGTCACTGCGCCCAGGCTCTTAGATCGCTGCTCTGCAGCCCGATCTCCCTGCATGGGCATCGTGCTGCAGAAAGCAATCTGACAGCCCGGACGCAGTGATGCACATAGTGGGTCAATGCGCCTGTGCTGCCAGATCGCTTTCCGCAGCTTGATCCCCATGCATGTTGATCGAGCTGCGGAAAGCGATCTGGCAGCCCAGGCACAGTGATGCACATAGTGGGTCACTGCGCCCGGGGTGTCAAATCACTTTCTGCAGCTCGATCACCATGCTGGCGGATCGGGCTCCAGAGTAGCGATCTGAAAGCAAAGGCGATTGAGCGTCATGGGACCTTCGTTGTGGACTACGTCGGAGACAATCGAACGTCGTGAGACCTTCGTTATGGACTACGTCAGAGCGATCGAGCGTCGTGGGACCTTCATTGTGGACTATGTCGGATCTTTTTATACTAAAGATGGAGTCCGAATTGTGTCTGTGTTTTTTTTTCAAATAAAAAGATTTTTGTCTGTGTGTATTTATTGACTATTTACCGTACTAGAGATTCCTAATGGCGGGTCTAACATTGGCCCTATATTATGAATCTCGGGCTTAGTGCCAGCTGCCAATAAAAAGCTGGCATTAACCCCTTTATTACCCAGTTAGCCACCGGCACCAGGGCAACTGGAAGAGCGTGGGTACAGCGCCAGAAAGTGGCGCTTCAATGAATGCGCCATTTTCAGGGGCGGCTGCGGCTGCAATTCGCAGCATGGGGGGCCCAGAACGCTTGGGCCTCTCTATGCTGAGGATTCCAGCCCCCAGCTGCCTAGTTGTACCTGGCTGGACCAAAAATATGGCGGAGCCCCACGTAATTTTTTTTCTAGAATTAGTTCTAGAAATTAAAAAAAAAAAAAAGGGCTTTGCTGTATTTTTGGGTCCAGCCAGGTATGACGAGGCAGCTGGAGGTGGGTGGCAGTCTGTAGCTGCCAAGTTGTACCTGGCTGGACCAAAAATATGGCGGAGCCCTACGTCATTTTTTTTCTAGAAATAATTCTAGAAATAAAAAAAAAATAGGCTTCGCTGTATTTTTGGTTCCAGCCAGGTATGACGAGGCAGCTGGGGGCTGGTGGCAGTCCGTAGCTGCCAAGTTGTACCTGGCTGGACCAAAAATATGGCAGACCCTATGTCATTTTTTTTCTAGAATTAATTCCAGAAATAAAAAAAAAATAGGCTTCGCTGTATTTTTGGTTCCAGCCAGGTACAATGAGGCAGCTGGGGGCTGGTGGCAGTCCGTAGCTGCCAAGTTGTACATGGCTGGACCAAAAATATGGCGGAGCCCTATGTAATTTTTTTTCTAGAAACAATTCTAGAAATAAAAAAAAAATGGGCTTCGCTGTATTTTTGGTTCCAGCCAGGTACAATGAGGCAGCTGGGGGCTGGTGGCAGTCCGTAGCTGCCAAGTTGTACCTGGCTGGACCAAAAATATGGCAGAGCCCCATGTCATTTTTTTTTTTTAATTCTACAAATAAAATGGCATGGAGCTTTGCCGTATTTTTGGTTGCCAGCCAGGTACAACTTGGCAGCTAGGGGGCTGGAATCCTCAGCATGGAGAGACCCAAATGTATTGGGTCCCCTATGCTGAGAATTGCAACTACTAGACTAGTATGTTTTTTCACAAAAAGTTTCTTTATTCATTTACACGTCTCAATTTGTGAAGCACCTGGGGGTTCAAAGTGCTCACTATGCATCTAGATATGTTCCCTGGGGGGTCTAGTTTCCAAAATGGGGTCACTTGTGGGGGAGCTCAAATGTTTAGGCACACAGGGGCTCTCCATACGCGACCTGGTGTCCGCTAACAATTCCAATTGTTGGCAAACACGAGGTTTCATATGGAGAGCACCTGTGTGCCTAAACATTGGAGTTCCCCCACAAGTGACCCCATTTTGGAAACTAGACCCCCCAAGGAACCTATCTAGATGCCTAGTGAGCACTGTGAACCCCAGGTGTTTCAAAAATTGATACGTAATAAGGAAAATAATACTTTTTTTTCACACAAATTTTCTTTTTTAATTTTTACGGATCAATTTGTGAAGCACCTGAAGGTTGAAAGTGCTCACGATGCATCTAGATATGTTCCCTGGGGCGGTGTAGTTTCCAAAATGGGGTCACTTGTGGGGGAGCCCCAATGTTTAGGCACACAGGGGCTCTCCAAATGCGACATGGTGTCCGCTAACACTTTGAACTGATTTTCCATTCAAATTGTTAGCGGACACCATGTCGCGTTTGGTGAGCCCTTGTGTGCCTAAACTTTGGAGCTCCCCCACAAGTAACCCCATTTTGGAAAGTAGACCCCCAGGGAACTTATCTAGATGGGTGGTGAGCATATTGAACCCCCAGGTTCTTCACAAATGAATCCATGAAAATGAAAAAAAAACATTTTTGTGGAAAAAAAAGTACTTTTTAATTTTTACGGATCAATTTGTGAAGCACCTGGGGGTTCAAAGTGCTCACAATGCATCTAGATATGTTCCCTGGGGGGTCTAGTTTCCAAAATGGGGTCACTTGTGGGGGAGCTCCAATGTTTAGGCACACAGGGGCTCTCCAAATGTGACATAGTGTCCGCTAACAATTTGAGCTGATTTTCCATTCAAATTGTTAGCGGACACCATGTTGCGTTTGGTGAGGCCCGGTGTGTCTAAACTTTGCAGCTCCCCCACAAGTGACCCCATTTTGGAAACTATATCTAAAGGGTTGAGAATGAGCAAAAATAGGGTCTTATCCTTTATAGACAGATAATAAGTTATCAATATTGGTATTGCTCACCTGGTGTGGTTGTGTAGCACACAACCAGCGTAATCACTCAGGAAAAAACAGCTGCTGCAGGGACTGTACTTCCACAGGATGTGGTGCTCAAAATACAGGTTATTTTTCGGACGAAGTACCTTCTTGTCCGCGCTGCTGTCAGAAACATATACCACCGACACGGGATGTCTAGGTATTAGTGATGATTTATTGCCTTATTTCCAACGCGTTTCGGAGCCACTTGCCTAGCTCCTTCCTCAGGATGGTCACCACTCATCTGGAAAAGGTTTTCCCTTCCCATATACTAATGTGACACAAACAGGAAGTTGATATCACAACCATCCCATTTTATTTAGGTTTATCCATATAAATGGCCCACTCTGTATAGGCCCAGCCATGTTGCACCATGCACCTGTACTATGTTTAAACAGTAATTATGTACTGACAGAATCCATCTAAGTTACTTGGGCATCATAACAAAAATTAAGCTGTGGGAGGCAGTGAATATTTTGGCCCTAAAGCTGTTTGTGCTTCAAATTGAAAATTTCAAATACGATGCAATATATTGTGTCCAGATCGTGACTTTGTGACGCGCATCACATTATTTGTAATATATGCTCTTCCCACTGCAGTAATGTCAAACATGTGGATACTAACTGTGGCTTTAAACTCTGACGGGCTGAGCAAGGATGAGGCTAATTGGATTTAAGAGTGCAGAACTGGCACTCTTCCAAAATTCAGCCTGCAGGTGTCCCAACACCTGAAAACTCTAGGAAGCTTAAACTCTTTCTTTTAAAGCTGCTTTAAATTCACCATGTTGAAAGAAACTGGTAGACTGTGAACTCAGCTAGCCTTGGGTTAATGGAGTTCTCAGCCGCCGGGTCTTCCAGCAAGGATTTTAGCCCAAAAACTTCAACTTTTAAAATTTCAAACTTTGTCCCTGAACAAAAGCCTCATTCGCCAATTTTTTATTAAATTGCTTTGATTTTTCAATCAAGAATTGTCAACATTTGTGCCAAATTTGAAATTGGCAAACCTTGTTTGGAAAAGTTTGCTCATCTCTTTTCCTGAATCACTCAGAATAACCAATCAATTGAGGACAAGTTAATTACAATGCATACTGTTGTGGTGAAAAAGTAAGTTGAAGTAAAGAGTAACAAAGATAGAGTGACAGAGGGAGGAAAGAGACATGTTCTAGAGGGAGAAAAGTTACAGATTATGGGAGCCTATTTACCCTGGTTGTAGAGCAAGGTGCTTACAAGTAGAGATGAGCAGTGTTCGACTCGAATTGTTTGCCAATCTCAAATTCGAGCTGTTTTTAGTGGTGTTCGAGTTATTCGCCGAATTCAAACAATTTGCTTCAAATACGGCAGTTCTAGGTTATGTTTGAGTTTGGTTCGAAAATGCGGCACAAAAAAACACATCTGCTGCATTTTCCGCCTAAATAATGAGCTGTGCGAGGTTAAAAATAAAAAAAACTGTATGCTCACCTGTCCGGCGATCCACCGCTGCCTCTGGCAAGGTCCTGATGCTTATAGGACCTGTGATGACGTCACAAATCGGGTCACATGAACGCAGTTGCAGCGGTAACTGAGGTCATGTGACCCGATTTGTGACTTCACCACAGGTCCTATAAGCATCAGGACCTCGCCGGACAGGTGAGCATAGATATTTTTTTTTTCATTTCTAGCCCTTTCTTTTACTTAATTAAGCAAAAATTAAACTCTATCATTTTGCATTATACACTTGTGTGGACCTCGAGAGGTGTTACCTTATTATAATGGGCATGCATACACTCATTTCTTTAGGGATTATAAATTGTTCAGGAGTAGTTGCCCATTTATAGCATTATGTCCAAGTGTAGTCCTTTATGTTTTCTTATTGTAATTACAAGGTCAGTATATGACTATGGTCAGGGGCTGACTGGCGACGCAAATCCTGGGTGGCAAAGTTTTTCCGGCAGCCCTTGGGTGAGGACCGGGGGGGGGGGGGGGTGCTGTCGGAAATTATCGGCGGCCCATCTCGGTCCCTCTCCGGCCGGGCCCGTATGTGGAGTTCCTGCGCCCTAGGCGCTGTCAGCGGTGCCCCCCCATCGTGCCACGCCCCCCTGCAGACGGAGGGGTAGCTAAAGGCTAAAGGGAGCCTAGAGGTTCCCATTATGGTTGGAGTAGATGGTTGCTAGTTGACCGCCACCATGTCACATCAGCAAGGAGGTGGCAGTCATGTTTTGGGTCGTAATCATGTGGAGAGAGCTGGTTTGCCCCTATAGGGTCCATGAAGGAGTGAAAAGGACCACGGCAAAGTATATATACTTTCAGACTGACCACTTTTTTTCTTTGTACAAAATCATCCCTATGCATGACAATGCACCATCTCTTGGTACAGAGCATAGCCCTGAGTAATTGGCTGCTATGGACATAAAAGTAGAGAAAACCATGGTGTGGCCACCAGTCTCCCCTGATCTCAGCCCTATTGAGAAACTTAGAAGTACCATTAAGCAAAAAAAATCTAAGATGCTGTAAGACATTAACCATCAAACCAGCAGCTCTGGGAGTCAATTCTGACATCCTGCAAACAAATGCAATCAGAAAACATCCAAAACCTGACAAGTGCAATAAATGCAATATTTGTGAAGGTGATATCAAAGAAAGGCGATATACAATATGAGACATACTGGTAGGATGCTTACATTGTGAGCCCCAATGGGGACAGTGTTGATGATGTATGTAAAGTGCTGTGAAGTTCATAGTGTAATATAAATGTAAAAAAATATTTCTTCATATGTCGTCACAATACCGGGATCTGAGGATCTTCTATTTCGAGGTCAGGGGCTCTCTGATGCCATATCGCTGCCTGTCTCGCTGTCTTCCTCTTTTGACACTGAAGTGCGGTGGACAAGAGAACATTAACTGGTTAATAACAAGAAGTATGGAGTGTACTAACTGAGCCATAAACACCCCCATACCATGTCCCGCAGACATTGTAGGATTACTATATGGATTTTATTATTAGGGCACGGACACACTGGCGTGAATCTCGGATAAGTGCAATGTGTGATTTTATCGAAGTGCAGTCAGTTAATCAACGTCTGAAACACATTGGCGAGTGTCGGACGCTTTTTTCTCATCCAGATTCTGGATGGGAAAAAAGTCACAACATGCTGCAACAGCCTGCGATTCATGCGTGAGACTCACCAATGCAAGTCTATGAGTCCGACAAAATCATGGACCGCACACGGACAGCACACGGACCATCCGAGAGGCATCAGTTTTTTTCACTGATACATTCTCATTCTTCAGCTGAGACAACTGTAAAATGCTCCTGTAAATAGCAGTAATAGCTGCTGAGAAACAAAACAGATTGCACATGGATGTGATCTAAGAAAACTGTCGGACACTCACACAGCATTTGGATGTCACAGTGGCCAGCCACACAGACAGCCCGCCACAGCCACACACAGAGCCACAACCACACAAAAACAGTCAGCCACATAGACAGCTACACAGACGCAGAGAGCCACACAGAGAGACACAGCCACATAGACAGCCAGCCACATAGACAGCCCGCCACAGCCACACACAGAGTCACAACCACACAAAAACAGTTAGCCATATAGACAGCTACACAGACGCAGAGAGCCACACAGAGAGCCACAGCCACATAGACAGCCACACACATAGCCACAGCCAGCCACACACAGAGCCACAGCCAGCAACATAGACAGCCATAGCCAGCCACACACAGGCACACACAGACACAGCCAGCCAAACACAGACACAGCCAGCTACACACACAATATCAGCCACATACATACAGCCACACACATAGCTAGCCACACACATAGCTAGCCACACACATAGCTAGCCACACAAACACAGCCACACACAGCCAAAGCTAGCCAGCCAGCCACACATACAGCCACACACATACAGCCAGCCACGCATACACACACAGCCAGATTGAATACACATGCAGCCAGCCAGGCAAACACACATGCAGACACACACACATGCAGCCAGACACACAGACATGGAGGCAGACACACACATGCAGCCAGAGGCACACATTAACATGTAGCCAGACACACACGCAGCCAGAGACACACTCACACAGCTGGAGACAGACACACACACACACACATGCATCCAGAGACACACACACACACACACATGAAGCCACACACACACACACACATGCAGCCAGAGACACACACATGCAGCCAGAGACACACACATGCAGCCAGAGACACACACACACACACACATGCAGTCAGAGACACACACATGCAGCCAGAGACACACACACTGCCAGAGACACACACTTGCAGTCAACGACACACACACATGCAGCCAGCGACACACACACATGCAGCCGGAGACACACACACATGCAGCCAGAGACACACACACATGCAGTCAACGACACACACACATGTAGCCAGAGACACACACACACATGCAGCCAGAGACAGGCACACACATGTAGCCAGAGACACACACATGCAGCCAGAGACACATATACATGCAGACAGACACAGACATGGAGCTAGAGACACACATTCATGCAGACAGACACAGACATGGAGCCAGAGACACACATGCAGCCAGAGGCACACACTAACATGCAGCCAGACACACACGCTGCCAGAGACACACACATGCAGCTGGAGACACATACATGCATCCAGAGCCACATACATGCAGCCAGAGACAAACACACACATGCAGTCAGAGACACATATACATGCAGACAGACACAGACATGGAGCTAGAGAGAGACATACATACATGCAGACAGACACAGACATGGAGCCAGAGACACACATGCAGCCAGAGGTACACACTAACATGCAGACACACATGCAGCCAGGGACACACACATGCAGCTGGAGACACACACAAACATACACATGCATGCAGAGGCTTGTACACACATATGCAGCCAGACACACACGCACCCAGAAACAGACACACACATGCATGCAGCTAGAGACACACACACATGCATGTAGAGACCCACACACACACACATGCATACAGAGACACACACACGTGTCCAGAGACACACACATGCAGCCAGAGACAGACACATGCAGCTGGAGACACACACAAACACACACATGCATCCAGAGACTTACACACACACATGCAGCAAGACACACATGCACAGCCAGCCATGCATGAACATGGGCAAGTTTTATATGGAGGAGCAGCACACATTGCTCACCTCATGGCTGGTGTCCCATTTAGCTCTTCTCCGCGGCAGGAATGTAATGTAGCCAGGCGCGCTGCATCACAGCTTGCAGATATGGCCACACTCAGACCCCTTCTGTTAGCAGTGCCGCCGGCCGGTACTGTTCACAAACAGGATAAGGTGCCGTGGGTTCACAAGGTTCACTGCCTGCGTGCTGACGTAGCACGCAGGCTACACACCGCTCTGAACCCTCCCTCCTCCCTGGCTCAGTGGCGCAGGCGCCCTCTCCACTCCCTGCATCCCACAGGCCAGCCGGGTGGCTGCCATGACAACCCGCTGCTGCCGGAAGCCCGGACCGGCCCCGCGGTGGCGCAGCCCAGTGCAGAGCTGAGAGCTCTCTCAGCTCTTCTTAGAGGTGAGTGCGGCGGCGGCGGCGGCCGAGCCGACAGACGGCCGCCCGCTAGCACTGACAACAGTCAGTGGCTTAATCGCGACCGGCGTCCCGCCGGTTGCCTGGACAACGCAGCCCTGCTTGCTGCGATATGAAGCCCGGGCGCGGCGGTCCCACTGCGGCCGCACCGCGCTGACAGCCGCTCAGTTCATCTGATGATGATCCTTTCACTATTCAGGGCGGCTGTCGGCAGTACCGGGCGGCCCTGAACTGTCATATACCGGCGGCCCGGAGGGCAGTTGCCCCCCAGGAACCCGGGCCAGTCCGCCCCTGACTATGGTCCACTTTATGTTCAAAAGATTCATATATCTTATTTTATAATGTTTCAGTTTTACAAAGAAATAATAAAAGTTACATTTTATTTACCATTATTCACACACTTTTCCACTTCTCCCCATCCCCTTTTTTATATGAATTCATCAGAATGAAATGGCATTCTGTTCAATAGACACAAGATGCAGTCTTTAGCTTTTCAACATATGGAAGAGCATTGATAAGGATCCAGCAGCAGGATGGAACAGTGATCTTTTCAGCAGAAGAGAGAATCAATGAAGTGTCCACTGCTCTCCTATGTTGTCTAATGCTGGTGAGCAGAAATCAATAACACGTGTGAGCTGCAGTGACTGCAACTCATTTGCTAGTGCTCTTGAGTGCTGCCAATAGCTCTTCCCCGTTTTAGACAAGTCAGGAGAGTGGTGCATGCTTCACTAATTCTCTCTTTTGCTGAAAAGATTGCAGTTCCATCCTGCTGAATCTTATATAATAATATAATATTTATTGATTTTTTTGTTCTATTATTTACACAGCACTTTACATACATTTGTAACACAATCCCCATTGGGGCTCACAATCTTAACAGCCTGTCAGTATGTCTTTCAAGTGTGGAAGGAAACCAGAGCATCGAGAGGAAACCTACACAAGCACAGGGAGAACATGCAAACTCCTTTGCAGATGTTTTCCTTGGTGGGATTTGAATCTAGGACCCCAGTGTTGCAAGACTGTACTGCTAACCACTAAGCCACCATCCTTATCATTGCTTTACATGTATTGGACTGGAGGATCTTTCAGTGAGCCAGTCCGACCATGTCTATAGCTTTTATTCTACCATTAGCAACATTTTATAAGCATATGTTGAGAATTTGTCAATTATTTTAAATTGTTTAACTTCTTATTTATTTTATGTTGTAATAGTTTGAAGCTTAACTACCGTATATACTCGTGTATAAGCCGACCCGTGTATAAGCCGACCCCCCTACTTTTGCCCCCAAAACCTGGGAAAATTTATTGACTCGTGTATAAGCCGAGGGTGGACCCCAGCACAGGTATACAGCCCCCAGCAGTGTGGTATACAGCAGCCTCCCCAGTGGTATATACAGGCCCCAGCAGTGTTACAGCAGCAGCCCCAGTAGTATATACAGCAGCAGCCCCAGTGGTAGTATACAGCAGCCCCAGAGGTATATACAGCAGCCCCAGTGGTAGTATACAGCAGCAGCCCCAGTGGTAGTATACAGCAGCAGCCCCAGTGGTAGTATACAGCAGCAGCCCCAGTGGTAGTATACACGCAGCCCCAGTAGTATATACAGCCCCAGTGGTAGTATATAGCCCCAGTGGTAGTATATATACAGCCCCAGTGGTAGTATATAGCCCCAGTGGTAGTATATAGCCCCAGTGGTAGTATATAGCCCCAGTAGTAGTATACAGCCCCAGTGGTAGTATATAGCCCCAGTGGTAGTATATATACAGCCCCAGTGGTAGTATACAGCCCCAGTGGTAGTATATAGCCCCAGTGGTAGTATACAGGGCCCCAGCAGGGCCCCCTCATAATTTGGCGCCCCCACCTCAGTTTCTGGGCCCCCCAGCATGCAGCGCTGCACATATACATTACGTGTCTAGCAGCTGTTACCCTCCGGTGGCAGATCGCGGCTCCCGGCTCCGGGCTCCATCTTCCTCGCTGTCTTCCTGCTTTGTGACCGGCGCGATGACGTCATCGTGCCGGTCACATGACAACCAGGAAGACAGAGAGGAAGATGGAGCCCGGAGCCGGGAGCCGCGATCTGCCACCGGAGGGTAACAGCTGCTAGACACGTAATGTATATGTGCAGCGCTGCATGCGGGGGGGCCCAGAAACTGAGGTGGGGGCGCCAAACTTTGAGGGGGGCCGTATGACTCGCGTATAAGCCGAGGGGGCGACTTTTCAGCCCAATTTTTGGGCTGAAAAACTCGGCTTATACGCGAGTATATACGGTAAGATATTTCTCTTTTCATTAATATTGCATAATATTTAGATATACTTTGTACACACTTATATTACCAAGAATTGCATATTTTATTTATTTTTACATATAGAAATCCACATGTCATTTATTTTGTTTGCTCTATAAAATTGTTCCTTTCCATATATGTATCACTGTGTGTTTGTATGTTATACTAACATAAAAAGATAGCCGTGCACCACTCAGCAAACCACGAAGGCCCACTTACGGCCACATAGATACTCCCTGGAGGCTGCTGGTTTTACCGGGGTGTCTCTCAGTAGAAAAAAGTCCAACAATTCCTTGATGAAGGACCCTGGAAGTTCAATCTGAACAAAATGGCAAGCTGTAGTCCGGCTCTCAAGCACCCCCTCCCTGCACCTATGTGACCCCGTTCTGCATCAATACAGCAAGCACAGAAGAACTAGTAAGTGCTGTTTCACTTCTTTTGAAGGAATTGTTTGTATGTTATATGTTATTTACTTGTATTTTTCTTACACTTTTTTGCATTACTCATATATTTTACTTTACCTTTCTATAACTCCAATGTTGATTACCCTTCATTCCATGACAGTCATAAAGGGTGACTGGACTATTACGGGAAATAGCATCAAAGCAGAACTTTCTTGTATGAAGCGGTTCTCCGGGGCGTATGTCTTCTCTCCATCCAAAGGTGAAAAGCTGAGGAATAATATCACTTAAAATTAATAAAGTAAAATAAGAAACTTCAGTTAACACTGTGTCACTTGGTACTACTAAGATTTTGTGAAAGTGGAAATAAATGACTGTACCACTTTTGGCATATAGAGTCCAGCAGCCTCATATAGTTGAGTGTCAAACTCTACTGTTGGTCCACAGCAAATATTTACATTGCTTTAAAGATGCATGGCATATCTAAAAATTTAAAATAGTAAATGATTTACTTAATTCATTTAAAATTACATGTCCCACAGAAAACTTATTTATTGCACATTTATTGCTTCTATTCCTGGTTTAGATTACATAAAACATTTACAATATTTAATGCTAAGATGTGCCAAGCATATTTTATTAACAGAATTACTTAAGGCCACTTTACACACACAGATATATGTGTCCAACTTCTGAACAGATCTCTGGTTGCAGTGAAATCATGGACGCGTTGTTACATTTTGTGGCTGTGCACAATGGAACAATGTGTCCATGATTTCACTGCAACCAGAGATCTGTTCAGAAGTTGGACACATATATCTGTGTGTGTAAAGTGGCCTTTAGATTTTACTTGTTAAGAATATATATTTTTCAATTGATATTTATTAAGTTTCATATTATTGAGACTTACTCAACCAAATTATAACTGGTCTTTAATCCGAATCTATTAGCAAGATGATATTATGTTTTAATTAAAGGTAATCTGTCAGGCAATTTTTTCATACCATACAAACAGTATCCAGAAATAGGGTTTGGGCATTCCATTCAGGATATGTAACTTTTATTGCCGTATGTTGCCATATTTTAATGCTGTAAGCCCTGGAAAATTTATAGTTGCACGCTGGTGTGTCCAGTGTAAGTAAATGCAAAATTAATATTCACCTTACCCTGCTCATAATCCCACCTACCCCTCTGTGCCAGTGTCAATGATTGGGTGCAGTCAGACTGCAATAGTACTCCTTTTGTTTGAGCAAGTTAATCTCACTTTGCAGCTGTGACACCTTTTTTCCTTAGCAGCTAATCATTTGCGTATTTGTCTTGCATTTATACTGTACCAAATCTGCTCAACTGCAGTGCTGCTCATTCGTTTAGTGGCGTCAGTGCTTTGCGCCGCTTCTGGTGTGTGCACTGTACCCACCACGCTGTTCCCTGATTGTGTCTTTTTTCCCCAGAGATCAGTGAATGCTTTGTGATGTTGGTCTGCCAGGCATTGCTCCCACCTGGCCAGGATCCTATTCCACACTGATGAGGGGCAATACCCCGAAACAAGTGTCTGTGGATGTATGCCTGGCTCTGTTAATTCCCTTGTCATATCCGTAGCTCGTAACTGAGTGGGATATTGACTAAAAGGGCCACTTAATGTGGTGGTTATGGTGGTCTCCGCAAGGATTACACCCCAGGGCTAGATCCTTCCCTGGAGGGATATCTGGCTAGTCCCATGTTTGAGACTCTTAATCGAGGCTCCATGAACTCCATTTGCACATTCAAATTTTCAGGGGGCAATGTGTCATGGATTTCATTGTGTTTGAGCGCTTTAGCCAGCTGCCCACAGTGTTTTACTTGACTGGTCTCCCTGAGATCAGTGAATGCTTTGTGATGTTGGTCTTTTCCCCAGGGAAACATTCTGCAAATGATGGAAGATAACAAGCAGCTGGCCCTGAGAATAGGTTGCGGACGTCCATTCTGCAAGCTACGAAGTGACCAATCTGAGATCTGAGCTGACAACCACCAATAGGAGATTGGCTGACATGAACAATGCAGAACCCTCTGTCATGATGAACAATCAGAACAGCACACAAGTTCTTGAATATGGCAACATGAAACTGAGCAGATATGGTACCCTACATATGCAAGGCAAATACACAAATGGTTTGATTCTAGGAGAAGTGGTGTAACAGTTGCAAGATGAAGTGCACTTGCAAATGTAATGACCAGAGGTCCGTACTAGATCCAGCGAGTCACAGAAACAGAGTCGGAGGCAGAAGCAACATAAAATACTTCCTCTTACTTGAGGAAACAAATCAAAAATTTAGAGCAAGATGTATAGATAAATTATTTCCCCAGAAATAGCTATATTATTTACATACACCCAGCATCAAGCTAGGGTCGGTGTGTTACCTTATTGTTCCTCCTCAGTGTGACGAGACAATGCCAAGAGTAAATTTACCTAAAATCTACACAGAAAAACAATTGATAACTAACTCCACACAGTAGCAGGATGGGTGTAAATCAGATGGATGCAGTCTAGTGAGGATCACTGAAATAACATACCGATTTAAAATCTATCAACTCTATACACACAATATATATAAACTATATAAACCCAGTCTACATATATGTACATATATATTTATATATTTGATCTATTGGATACCCAAGTATCTTATCTAATGGTACTATTTAGTCCAGTTGCAGTCTGTACCAGGCCTGGGGAAGTACTGATTGCTGAATGCAGTCCCTTCCAATGGTCTTCAGTGCCATAAACGAAAAAAAAAAAAAAAAAACACAACCGTAGTAAACTGGGATATTGTGCTGTCTTGTCTGAAGGGGGTCTTAAGTCACTGTAGCTTTTGGGAGGCCAAGTGTGTTCACCTGGAGACACCACACCAAGGCCTGCAGTCTCACAGCAGAGATTCAGTATTTTCCTCTCACAGTATGGCTGACCCGTCTCCTCCAAAGCACTCTTCTCCTGGAGTATACTCACTTCCTATCAGAGAATAAGTCTTTGGTCCCCTCCAGGGGCCCGGCTATCCAGTGGATCAGTGTCCAGTCTCAGCTTTATCTGGCTCAGACGTCTCCACAGCCGTTCTCCTCACAGCACTCAGGACACTTGTTTACCTCAGCACAAACTGTCATAATTTCTCTTTGTCTCCACAACAACCCCCTCAGCTGATTGCCTCCACCTTTTTATTCAGGAAGTAATCCTCACACTCTTACACTTGGTCTGACAATTGGAGTAATACTTACTCAGAAGGGAAGGAGTGACATTTTTGAGCGGGCACCTGGTATGTGAATATTAGGCTATGTTTCAAAGCTGTGGATTTTCTGCGGTTTTTGTCACGGTTTTCCTACATTTTTTTTTCTGTGTATTTTTGACAAGTCCGCAGTATAGCACCTTAGAAATGTTGTGCTCATGCTGCGGATGTTCTTGCCGTGGTATTGGCACACATTTTCCTGTGAGAAAATCTGCAACACATCAATTCTGTCAACATCTTTTGCTGCGATTTTCACGCATAGAACTCAATGTCAGCTCTAAAATACTCAGCAAATACGCAGCACTGTTCACACATTGAACATTTATTGTATATTTAGTAGGGATTCTGCGCTGATGACATGGGGCTCCGCTGTATTTTTTGTCATCAGCATAGGTACGGGCTGCCACCCACACCCAGCTTCCTTGTTTTACCTGGTTGGTAAACAAAATACAGTGGAACCCTTTTTGTTAAATTATTTCTAGAAAGAATAAAAAAAAAAAATTGACGTGGGGCTTTTCTGTATTTCTGGTTGCCAGCCAGGTACAACTAGGAAGCTATGGCCACCTACCCCCAGCTGCCTAGCTTTACCTGGCTGGTAACCAAAAATACAGCAAAGCCTGACATCATTTGTTTTTTTTTAATTATTACTAAAAATGTGTGGGGCTTCGCCATATTTTTGGTTGTCAGCCAGGTTCACCTAGGCAGCTGGGGGCTGGAATCTTCAGCGTGGAGAGGCCCAAGCTGTCTGGGCCCAGCAAGCTGCAAAATGCCACCTGCGGTCACCCCAGAGAGTGTCGCATTCATTGAAGTGCTATTTTCTGGCACTATACCCAGACTCCTCCACTTGCCCTAGTGCCTGTGGCAAACTGGGTAATAAAGGAGTTAATGCCAGCTTTGTACTGACAGGTGGCACTAACCCTGAGATTCGTAATGACGGGCCAATGCCACACCTTGCCGTTAGAAATTTCTAGTAAATAGTAAATAATGCACATCACAAAGAAAAATAATTTTATTAGAACAAAAAAACACAAACACATAGTTTGACCCGACATACCCTCCGACGTAATACACGATGGTCCCACGTCACTAAATCATCTCTGCTACATCGAGAGACTGCAGCAAGGCTAGAAGAGTCCTCATGCCGTCTCTTGGCACACACTGATTGCAGATGCACTGTATGGCAATATCCCTGGAGTGAACCTGGCAGTGATGTAGATCCAAGTGCCAGAGATCACATGATCTCTGAAGCTTGGGTCATGTGACCAGATGTTTCCATAGCAACGTTAGGTTGCCATTGAAACTTTGGGTCATCATTGCAATGATTGGCCCATCACAACTACATTTTGGTGGACTGATCAGCTTGGGGAGAGGTAAGAGAGCGCACGCTGCACTTAGGGGTTCACACAAGGACAGTGATCACACAGATCGCTGTGTGATCACTGTGATCACTGTCCCTGTATGTCACATCACTCATCCTCAACCTGATCTCCATGAAGGAGATGGGGCTAAGGAGGAGTAGGCAGCAGTGCGGGCGGGCACAGCCAGCTGGTGGGTTAGTACAGATGGCCACAAGCGGGCATGGGTGACAGGTGGGCGGGCATAAGCGGGCACATGCAGCTGGTGGGTGGGCATAGACGGGCATTACTGGCTGGAGGGCATGCACGAACAGGCACAAGCGTCTGGAAGGCATGGATCGGCACAAGCGGTGGGCACAGGTAACTGAAGGCGCTGCTGCCACCATGCTGATGGTGGGAATGATCAATCACATCAGCACTGGAAAGGGTGAAACCGCCCCCTCCAGTGCTCCAAGCATATGGAAGTGGCTGTTAGAGCTCCAACATAGGCTAGAAAGTTCATTTCATTGCTTGCTCATTACAATCGCTGGGATTGGCTGTTCAGAATTGAACAGCCAATCACAGCGATCGTGGGTGAGGAGTGAAGAATCCACCCCCGGGAGGTCGAGATGTAGCATCCTGTATATAGGATCACAGGATACTAGGGCCCGATCGCCGTTATCGCAGCCAGGATGCTGCGATTATAGCATGATGAACTGGTAAGTCGTAGATCAGGAAGTACCATGGACCTATGATGAACCAGTACTTCAAAGTTCAAGAAGGAGTTAAAGGGAACTTGTCACATTCTACATGAGGTCCAATCTGTGGACAGCATAGTACAGAGATGGAGAAGCTGAGCTGAATGATATTTAGGTCCGTTTAAAAAGATTCAGAATAAAGCCATGGTCACATGTTGAGTATTTGTTTAGTATTTTACCTCAGCATTTATAAGCCAAAACCAGGAGTGGATAAATAATACAGAAGTGGTGCCCATGTTTTTATTACACTTTTCCTCAAATTGTTCCACTCCTGATTTTGGCTACAAATAATGATGTGAAATACTGATCAAATACTGATCATGTGACCGTGGCCTAGCATGTTTTATAGATTCATGTCAGCAGTTGCAAACAGAGATGACTCCAGGAGTAGCAACCTGCATATTCTGCATACCAAAGTCGAAAGCCCTCTGAGGAATGAAGGGTAAAGAAAACCTAGTAACTTAGACCCAACTAACTAGATAAGCTTCACACCAATACCAATAGTGAAATGGTCACCAGTCTATCTCTAATGGCCACTTTACACGTCCCAACATCGTTTCGATATTGTATACAACGGCACGGGAGCGTGCACTTTTTTGGCTGACATCCAAGATCGCATAGGAGATGTTACACAGGGCGATTTCGGCAGGCAACACAACTGCAATGTCTGCGCCCCCTTGTACGTGCGACCCAGGAACAACCATTTAACATGGGAGTGAACAGGGGAAGTTGCTCTCCAAGTCGTTGTTGGGCTGTCACACAGCACAATCCTGCCAGATCGTCCATCCAATATCGGACAGTTGGAGAGCCTGCACAATTCTTCCCCGATATCGTTTTGGCATCGTTCGTGCATCGTATTGTTCATTTACACCACACAATGCACGAACGATATCATCGCCAACGCACGAACCACGTGACTTTTTATCGAAGTTGGACCACGATATCGGAACGTGTAAAGTGGCCATAACAAATACCTATATGAGTTTATATATAAGCAAACATGCATAAAATGGTTCACTAATAGCTTCAGTAAGGGTGCCTACACATTTGCGTATGGGAAAGCAGCGTATGCTGCGTTCCCATACGCAGTCAAACGCATGCGCACTGCGGTTCCTATGTTTAACATTGGAACGCATAGTGCCTGCGTTTGCTGCGTTCGGGTGCGGATGCGGACGATATCTGCTCCTTCCGGTGTCCAGCATCCGCGCCTGGGACGCAGCATGTTGCATTTTTTGTGCGCTCGGGGAGCTTGGAAAATCGGCAAGCGTCTCCAAGCGCACAAAACATGCATTGTCTTCAATGGGTCCGCAGTGTTCAGCGCTTGACAGCGCTGGAGAACGCTGCGAACCCATTGAAAAATCTCCCGGTGGCCGCCGGTGATGTCACAGGAGCTCACCGACGGCCACCGGGAGATCAGCTGAGCCACTGCTGTCCTCCTCCTCCCCGCCGCCGGTAAGCACCGGGACCTGTCGGCGGGGAGAACAGCTGATCTGACAGCTGTTTGAATCTTCCCACGCCGACATCTCCTCTCGGTGTCGGCGCGGGAAGATTCAAACAGCTGTCAGATCAGTTGTACTCCCCGCCGACATGTCCCGGTGCTTACCGGCGGCCGGGGGGCGGAGATCTCCGGCGCTGAACTCCTCCTCCGGCCCGCCCCCGGACAGCGCCGATTGGCTGCCGGGCTCCCTAGTGATGTGTCCGCAGGCGGACATTATCCGCTGCGGACACATCATAAGACACTGCTTTTGACAGCGTTTGTGTCTGCATGCCATCAGCATGCAGACACAAATGCCAGTGTGAAGCCACCCTAACAGACTATACTATTTGTCAATAATATATCTATTTATCAGAAATGACAAAGAGATGAATGAACATTTTAAAGTTCAGGTTCGGGCGGTGCAGCCAAACATTTCTGTGCACTGTTCGTGACACCGGACCTGACCTGAACCTCAATAGAAGTCACTGGTTGTTCAGTTCTTTGCCCACATACAGTCAGCCATAAGTAAACCACTTCCAGGGGAGGGCATTTTTTAACCCCTTAATGACGAAGAAATTTGTCATTTTTCATTTTCGTTTTTTTCGCTCCTCGGCTTCCAAGAGCCATAACTTTTTTATTTTTACGTCAATATAGACATATGATGGCTTGTTTTTTGCGGAACGAGTTGTACTTTCAGATGCAATAATTTGTTTTACCATATAATGTACAGGGAAATTGCAAAAAAATTCCAAGTGCAGTGAAATTGCAAAAAAAGTGCAATTACACATTTGTTTTTTGGATTTTTTAGTCGCCGTGTTCACTATATGGTAAAACTGACGTGACGGTGTGATGCCTCGGGTCAGTACGAGTTTGTAGATACCAAACATGTATGCCTTTATTGGTATCTAGGTGGTGGAAAAAAATTCAAAAGCATGAAAAAAAAAACATTGCACTTTTTGCGCCATGTTCTGCGACCCGTAGCGTCCTCATTTTTCGGGATCTGGGGCTGGGTGATGGCTTATGTTTTGCGTCTAGAGCTGACGTTTTTAATGATACCATACATGGGTGGATGTGCTGTTTTGATCGCCCGTTATTGCATTTTTTAGCATTGTTGCAGCGACCAAAAAAAACTTAATTTTGGCGTTTGAACCATTTTTTGCGCTACGCAGTTTATGGCTCTCATTATTTGATTATTTATATTGATAGATCGTGCGATTCTGAACGCGGCGATACCAAATATGTGTATTTTATTTAATTTTTTAATACTTTTATTGTGGATGGGAGAAAAGGGGGGTGATTTGAACTTTTATGTTTTTTGTTTTTTTTTCAACTTTGTAAAAACTTTATTTGTTTATTGATTCTTAATTTTACACAGCCCCATAGAGAGGCACCTTGCTGCACAGTCCGATCGCTTCTGACACATACAGAGGAGCTGCAGCTCCTCTGTATGTGTCAGAATCGCGGACCTGTTGTGGTTGGCAGCCCCTGCCAACCACAAGCAGGAAATGCTCCATGACAGGTTCCAGGGTCAAGCCAGGACCCTGGCCTGTCACATCAGCACGGGAGATCCCGCGATACTATCGCGAGATCTCCCCTGGAGCCGGGTAAGCGCGCGCTGCACGCTCCGGCTCCCTTAGATCCCGCTTTCAGAGATTGATGGCAGGATCGAAGGGGTTAATAGCACCGATCGGATGCCGAGTGTGAGCCAATCAAACACTGCACTTGGCTCGCAAAGCCAAACACCAACTGTGATGGTGTATAAGGGTTAGATACTGTTTAATTTTTTTAAAATATAAATTCTTAGTTTTGCTTAAAAAACTGCATTTAAAAAATCAATCATAACTTCATACATGTAAAAGCACATTAGAAAAAATTAGTAGTAATCTTTTATTTTATTTTTCATGGGAAATAATGTGTTATACTGTACTGTTTCAATGAAATTTTTGTTGTCAACTATATGTTATACTGACAGCTTTCAGAATGGTCTTATAAATGCTTTGAACTATAGACCAATGAATACAATGTATACTTAAGTGAGTTCTGAGTTAATGATGCTAATACAGAAAATAATAAAGCAGACACCAGATGCTTTTCTTTGCTAGAGTCTGCCCTCTAATGGAAAAAAACATCTACTGCAGTCTCTTTCTAAAAGAGCTGTAAGGCCCCATTGACACACTGCTTTTTATGCTGCGTATTTTTACGCACAAGGTCAAAAAATGCCAGAAGTGGAACAATCAAAACCGGTAATGGCACACTCAGAAGAAAGGTCTAATAGAAACAAGTGCTCCACTTATATGTTTAATCACCCACTCCTGGTTTGTGATGAGCTTGTGCTTCAAAATACGCAGCAAAAAAAAGCAATGTGTGATTGGAGCCTAATACAAACAAAATTATAATCAGAGATGAGCCGATTACTCCATTGATTATAGACTTTAAATTGATTTTTCTAAGATTTGCAGGGGTCTGCAAACTTACATACGGTACTTTGCAATTCAATTAGAGCATTGTTAAAAACAAAAACAATGCCCATTGCCATTCATGCATTACTGAAAACTCTGAGGGTGGGCTTATATTATATTAGGCATGTGTATGCTTTATTCTCCATAACGTTTTGCAGACATCACATCCTATGGTATAGTCCTGCCAATCACTGGGGACTATTGCAGGGACTATACATTATGGCTGGCTAAGGAGTGACATTTCAGAAATATGTGAAGAAATAGAAGCTCAGTGCAACTGCATACACACAAGGGCAGAAAAAGGCCTTATCTGATTGTGATTTTGTACTGCAGTGCTGAACTGAATTGCATATTGAAGTAGTAGTCCCAATCTGTGAATAATTATCCAAAAATTCAAGTAACATAAGGAGGTGCTGTACCTGTCCTTTTATACTTTTACATGGTAGGGACAGTATATGAGTGCATGGATCGTTCCACCTGGAAAAAGGCAAAAATGGCATTTTGTTGGATTACTCCACTAGTGTTGAAGCTCATTGAAAATGGGAGTAGTAGTCAGTCTGTTAAAAATAATCTACAGATTCAAATGAGTTACCTGCAGCTTTTTGTATCGCCACTGCTAAGGTAAACAGTGGGTTTCTATGGGGCAGCATTGCACTGGCAGTGCTAGGTTAACGCTATGCGCTGCTGCTGAATTTCAAAGTTTTTACCGCTTGGTCAGCCTTAAGTGTGACCCTAGCCTTAGGCTGCTTCACATCAGTGATTTTCGCCATTCGCGGCAGATCAGGCAGTTTTGCTGCATCTGCCACATAACGGCTCACCTGTGGCAAGCCTGCGTTCAGTAGTCCCTATGGGACTTGACGTCACGTGCTGGAACTTGCAGTTTTGCCAAATCCGGCAATTGCGGCAAAGGAAAAAAAAACGTTGCTAGCAGCGACTTTTTTACTTCCTGTAAGTGCTGCCTCTAGCAAAACTGCAAGTTCTGCATGTGACCACAAGTCATAGGGAAGTTGGGCTGAACGCAGGCTTGCCACAAGTGAGCCGTTATGTGGCAGATGCAGCAAAACTGCTTGATCTGCCCGAATGGCGAAAATCACTGATGTGAAAGTAGCCTTACTAGTTTGTTGTCTTTTTCTTTATTGTACTGAGTAAAGCTGTCAGGGGCTAGAGTGATTAAAGAGTAAGGCTTTTTCTCTCCTTTGAGTCAACTAAGTTTGTTGTTTGATGTGTGATACAGACATGACTTTCAAAAGTTTACTATGGACTGTACATAATACTTAGGGCTAGGGGCCCTCGTCTTCTAAACAGCCCGGGGCCCTGGCTACTCTTAATCTGCCCCTGGGTACAAGTATAGTATAATTGGGGATATATTCTAAGGATGAAGTACATATACAGTCATATGAAAAGTTTGGGCACCCCTCTTAATCTTACACTTTTTTTTTTTTATTGTTTTTTTGCAACAGCTATTTCAGTGTGATATATGTAATAACTGATGGACACAGTAACATTTCAGGATTGAAATGAGGTTTATTGTACTAATCAAAAATGTGAAATATGCATTATTTCAAAAAATTGACAGGTGCAAAAGTATGGGCACCTCACAGAAAAGTAACATTAATATTTAGTAGATCCACCTTTTGCAAAAATAACAGCCTGTAGTCGCTCCTGTAGCTGTTAATGAGTTCCTGGAACCTGGATGAAGGTATTTTTGACCATTCCTTCTTTACAAAACAATTCCTGTTCAATTAAGTTTGATGGTCGCCGAGCATGGACAGCCCGCTTCAAAACATCCCACAGATGTTCAATGATATTCAGGTCTGGGGACTGGGATGGCCATTCCAGAACATTGTAATTGTTCCTCTGCATGAATGCCTGAGTAGATTTGGAGCGGTGTTTTGGATCATTGTCTTGCTGAAAGATCCATCCCCGGCGTAACTTCAAAATTTGACACTGATTCTTGAACATTATTCTCAAGAATCTGCTGATACTGAGTGGAATCCATGCGACCCTCAACTTTAACAAGATTCCCGGTGCCGTCATTGGCCACACAGCCCCAAAGCATGATGGGCCTCCCCAAATTTGACAGTGGGTAGCAAGTGTTTTTCTTGGAATGCTGTGTTTTTGTGGCGCCATGCATAACGCCTTGTTGTATGACCAAACAACTCAATCTTTGTTTCATCAGTCCACAGGACCTTCTTCCAAAATGAAACTGGCTTGTCCAAATGTACTTTTGCATACCTCAGGCGACTCTGTTTGTGGCGTGCATGCAGAACCGCTTCTTTCGCATGACTCTCCCATACAGCTTCTCCTTGTGCAGTGTGCGCTGTATTGTTGACCGATGCACAGTGACACCATCTGCAGCAAGATGATGCTGCAGGTCTTTGGAGGTGGTCTGTGGATTGTTCTTGACTGTTCTCACCATTCTTCTCTGCCTTTCTGATATTTTTGTTGGCCTGCCACTTCTGGCCTTTACAAGAACTGTCCCTGTGGTCTTCCAGTTCCTTACTATGATTCTCACAGTGGAAACTGACAGGTTAAATCTCTGAGACAACTTTTTGTATCCTTCCCCTGAACAATATGTTGAACAATCTTTTTATTCAGGATCATTTGAGAGATGTTTTGAGGAGCCCATGATGCCACTCCTCAGAGAAGATGCAACTAGGAAAACAACTTACAAGTGGAAAACCTGAAATAGTTTTTTCCATGATTGGATACACCGGGCTATGAAGTACAAAGCTCAATGAGGTTACCAACCAATTTAGTGCTTCAGTAAGTCAGTAAAAAGTAGTTAGGAGTATTCAAATCATGAAAATCAGAAGGGTGACCATACTTTGGCACCTGTGAAATTTTGAAATAATGCATATTTCCCATTTTTGATTAGTACAATAAACCTCATTTCAAACCTGAAATATTACTGTGTCCATCAGTTATTACATATATCACACTGAAATAGCTGTGTTGCAAAACAAAAAAAATAAGAGTAAGATTAAGAGGGTGCCCAAACTTTTTCATATGACTGTATATCTGGAAGGGACCCAGGATTGTTGACATTACTACAGGATGGGGACATTACTATATAATGAGAGGAAGAGCAACTCATATGTCTTTATGGGACTTAGAGCTCTCAAAGGGCCTATAGATCTGACCAACATGTATGGGAGGACAAATCCAAATTTTCCATTGTGTCCATTTAGACTGTATTTATTCCTAAGATGTTGGTTATCAATAGTTACCATCCATTTTCTCAGTACCAAGTACTGTAGGTAGAGGTGCCTTGGACATTGGTAAAGCTGTCTTTGCATTTAAAGAGGTCAGAAGAGGTTCAATAAGGTCTTAGGGTACCGTCACACTTGGCGACACACCAGCGATCCCGGCAACGATATGACCTGGTAGGGATCGCTGGTGCGTCGCTATGTGGTCGCTGGTGAGATGTCAAACAGTCAGATCTCACCAGCGATGCAGCAACAATCTTGAAAGATACGGTGGTCGTTGGAACCCTGTTTCTCAGACCTATAGTATTGAGGTCGTTGGTTGTTGTCCCTGTCAAACACATCGAAGCATGCTGCCCAGCGGGACCCCAATGATCAAAAAATGGTCCAGGCGACTCTGACACGGCCAGCGATCTCACAGCAGGGGACTGGTCGCTGCTAAGTGTCAAACATAGTGAGATCGCTGGGGAGGTCGCTGTTGCGTCACTAAGCTTGTGATTCACCAGCGATCTCGCTAGCGATCTCGCTTAGTGTGACAGGGGCATTAAAAGATCTCATAATTGTTTTTAATGTATATTCATGCTACTAGAGACTTTGCAGTATTGATATTCACTTCAAATGTATACCACCACAAATTGGATTGTTTGAGATCATTTTATGAAGTTGGCAAATCCAAATGTCAACTTTTCACTTTTCTCTATTTAAAATGTAAAAAAATAATTGGCTTATACCAAGCTTTTGGGCTTATGTGATTCAACATGACTATTTGCAAGTATAATACATTACAAGATTTAAATAAATCAAAATAAAAAGTTGCATGTCTTCAGAAACTTTATGACAGCATTTAAAAAGAGAAAAATTAAGATTCAGGTAAACAAGTATAAAATAAGAGCAAAAACTGGCTGCCTATGACCTTATGGCAGGTCTTATTTAAAGGGAACCTGTCACCTAGATAAAACCCCACAGGCTATCACTACCTGTCCCTGCACATTCCTATTACTACTCTAACTATCCCTCTCTGTGCTAAATGTGCCCTGTGACTGTTTAATAAAATGTATTTATACCTTACTGGGGCGTACGTTAATGAACCAGGGGGCTACCATTGCTAGCCCCCCTGGGCGTCCTCTTTTGTCTGTCTCGCGGCCTCTAGGAGTTTTTATCACACCCCGATGGGCGTGATATTGAAATCAAATTTTGCGCCCCCAGCCTGGCTCGCTCCGCTCTGCTGTGAAGCCTTCCTGTGGTATGGCGCCGAACGCGTCATTTCTGGAACTTCAGGCGCCAAAGCAACTTGATTTTTACCACAGCAGCGCTGTGCACTGCTAAGCGGGGCCCCTTAGAAACCCGATGTGTACCTTAGCAGTGCTGTGCGCTGCTGTGCGGGGCCCCATTTCAACCCGATGTTTACCTTAGCAGCACATAGAAGTTCCAGAAATGACGTGTTCGGCTGTGCGCTGCTAAGGTAAACATCAGGTTTGGCACAGGAAGGCTGCACAGCAGAGCGGAGCGAGCCAGGCTCGGGGCGCGAAATTTGATTTAAATATCACGCCCATCGGGGTGTGATAAAGACTCCCCAGGGGGAACTAGCAATGATAGCCCCCTGGTTCATTAACATACACCTCAGTAAGGTATAAATATATTTTATTAAACAGTCACAGGACACATTTAGCATAGAAAGGGATAGTTAGTTAGGTAGTAATAGGCATGTGCAGGGACAGGTAGTGATAGCCTAGGGGGCTTTATCTAGGTGACAGGTTCCCTTTAAGCTACAAATAAATCAAATATAAGGAAAAAAAAAAGAATAAGTACAGTATTCAAAGTGATATTTAATGCATTCTCCTTATTGCTAACAATAAATTAATACATTAATGGACAATAAAAAAAACAACTCAATTGCGTGATGATCATATTCAAATGATTATCATTCTTCTTAAACATTAATCCTTTTTTATGTCCTGTTAAAACATCAATAAATTCATTCATAAACTATGTTGACAATATCAGAATTAACATAAGCCCTTGTGAGATTAGGATCATAATCATAAAAAGCAAATAACTACAGAATTTATTCATTTGTAGTTTAATGCTGCCACCTAGTGGAGTTAGCATGAATTACATCTCCACACATTTTTATTTCAATCAAAGTAACAAAATATAACAATCTTTGTTCTATACAGAAAAGGAACTATTGTCAGTGATTCTTCCATACAAGCTGCCAAATTTACAAATAATAATTACTCTTTTATTTTAGATTATGGCAGCCAAGATAGTTTTAAAAGATTGTGTGTTAAAGATTACTTTTACTCATTTTAGCCTGTTAAAACTGGACATGTCATAGGACAGTGATGGCGAACCTGTGGCACGCAGAGCCGCCTCCGCTGGCACGGGGCCTCGCCACCACACTGCCGCTTTGATCTGCCGGCGTGCACCGCGCCGCCGGCAGATCAAAGCTGTATCTGAGCAGAGGAGACTTTTCTCCTCTCTCACACACTTCTAGGCCCGCCCTCCCGGCCAGTGTCATGTGACAGCGGTCACGTGACGCGCCCGGCATCACGTGACCGCCCTCAGTGCTCAGTGCTGGAGACAGGATGCAAGCTGCAGCAGTGGTGAAAGAAGAAAGGTGAGTATGAAAGTTTTTTTTTTTTTCACCAGCAGCCAGGATGGGGCCATACAAGGAGGAGGATGATGGGGCAATACTATGAGGAGGAGGATGATGGGGCAATACTATGAGGAGGAGGATGATGGGGCAATACTATGAGGAGGAGGATGATGGGGCAATACTATGAGGAGGAAGAGGATGGGGCAATACTATGAGGAGGAGGATGATGGGGCAATACTAGGAGGAGGAGGATGATGGGGCAATACTATGATGAGGAGGATGGGGAAATACTAGGAGGAGGAGGAGGATGGGGCCATACAAGGAGGAGGATGATGGGGCAATACCTGGAGGAGGAGGCTGATGGGGCAATACTATGATGAGGAGGAGGATGGGGCAATACTATGAGGAGGAGGAGGAGGATGGGGCAATACTATGAGGAGGAGGAGGATGGGGCAATACTATGAGGAGGAGGAGGATGGGGCAATACTATGAGGAGGAGGAGGATGGGGCAATACTATGAGGAGGAGGAGGATGGGGCAATACTAGGAGGAGGAGGATGATGGGGCAATACTAGGAGGAGGAGGATGATGGGGCAATACTATGAGGAGGAGGATGGGGCAATACTAGGAGGAGGAGGAGGATGGGGCCATACAAGGAGGAGGATGATGGGGCAATACCTGGAGGAGGAGGATAATGAGGCAATACTATGAGGAGGAGGAGGATGGGGCAATACTATGAGGAGGAGGAGGATGGGGCAATACTATGAGGAGGAGGATGGGGCAATACTATGAGGAGGAGGATGATGGGGCAATACTATGAGGAGGAGGATGGGGCAATACTAGGAGGAGGAGGATGATGGGGCAATACTAGGAGGAGGAGGATGATGGGGCAATACTATGAGGAGGAGGATGATGGGGCAATACTAAGAGGAGGATAGATGGATGGATGGATGGGGCAATACTAGGAGGAGGATGGATGGATGGGGCAATACGAAGAGGAGGCAGGATGGATGGGGCAATACTAAGAGGATGATGGATGAATGGATGGGGCAATACTAATAGGGGGCAAGATGGGGCATATTATTATGTGATGGGGACAAGGATGGGGCAGATTACTATGTAATGGAGGCAAGAATAGGGCAATACTACCAGGGGGCAAGTTGGGGCATATTACTATGTGATGGGGACAATGGTGGTGCAATAATACCAAGGGACAAGGATGGGGCACATTACTGCTGGATGGGGCATATTACTACATGGGGACAAGGATGAGACACATTACTGCAGGATGGGGCATATTACTTCAAGGGGACACGGATGGGGCATATTACTACAAGGGGAGAAGGATAGGGCATTACTGCAGGATGGGGAATTTTGCTGCAAGAGGACAAGGATAGGGCATTACAACAGGATGGGGCATTACTACATGATGGGGCAGGATAGGGACATTACCACAAGGGGACAAGGATGGGACATTACCGAAGGGGACAAGGATGGGGCATACTACAAGGGGATAAGGATGAAGACATTACTACAAGAAGGGGGTCAGGATAGGAACATTACTGCCAGGAGAGGGTCAGGATGGAGCACAACTGCAAGGAGAGGGTCAGGATGGAACATATAGCTAGGAGAGGATCAGAATGGAGCAAAAAGCTAGAAGGAGAGGATCAGGATGGAGAACATAGCTAGAAGGAGGTGGTCAGGATGGAGCACATAACTACAAGGAGAGGGTCAGGATGGGACACATTACTAGAAGGAGAGGGACAGGATGGAGCACATTACTACAAGGAGAGGGTCAGGATGGAGCACATTACTACAAGGAGAGGGTCAGGATGGAGCACATTACTACAAGGAGAGGGTCAGGATGGAGCACATTACTACAAGGAGAGGATCTGGATGGAGCCTGTAACTAGAAGGAGAGGGTCAGGATGGAGCACATAGCTAGAAGGGGAAGGACAAGATGGAGCACATAGCTAGAAGGGGAAGGACAAGATGGAGCACATAACTACAATGGGAAGGTCAGGATGGGAAACATTACTACATAGAGGGAGTCAGGATGGAGCACATAGCTATAAGGAGAGGGTCAGGATGGGACACATTACTGCAAGGAGAGGGTCATGATGGAGATATTACTACAAGATGAGGACCATGATTTCAGTATGAAATCTGCTTGTATTCCATGATAAAATCTATCTCCTATCTGTCTAATATTCTGCATTTTTTCCATACAGATCAGTCCACCTGCTGTTTCTAGAAAGGGCAGTGGCAGCGGCTTAGCTTCAATGTCCAGTACACATGAGCTGTCTGACCACTGCCGAAGAGAAGAGAAGACTGCAAAGGTAAGTTTAAAATCAATTAATTGTCAAAATAATTGAATTGATCATCAATGTTTCAGGACTACAAGCCCTGTACAGGGAAGAGAGTTATCATCTGCTGGCTCTTCCCCCTGTGCAGCGCTTGTGATTACCACTCCTGCTGTAATTTAGGTTATATTATCGTGTTGGCACTTCGCCATAAATAATTTTGTTTTAGGTTGCAGTTTGGGCACTCGGCCTCAGAAAGGTTCGCCATCACTGTCATAGGATAATGGCAGCAAATCTAAGTAAAACACTTTTTTTTTGTTTTAATTTATGAATTATATTAATGAGATTTTAACCTGTAATTTTTTATACTAATTTTCATTAAGACAAGAGGGTGTTAGCAGAGATTCATCTGTGGAGTGCTTAGGCTGGCTTCACACTGCGGGATGGTTCCGATCCAAGGCTGTCCGTGTAAACTGGACAGCCCCTAACCGGTTTTTGGCCCCATAGTAGGCTATGGGGCCGGATAGAAGCAGAATGGCAGCTCTCTGCCATCCGGTTTCTATCCATCCGGGACAATCCGGGAGAATTCAGTATTCTCTCACGGACACAAAAGCGCTGCTTGCAGCGTTTTTGTGTCGGAGTAGAGAATATCTCCTCTAATTAGCAATTCCCGGATTGCCCCAGATTGCCCCGTATTTGCCCGGACCCTCCCGGATCCAGTGCAATCCCGCACTCCCTAACATGGGAGCCTATGGGGCCGGATTGCACCGGTCCGGGAGGATCCGGGAACCGGACCCCTGCGGCTGCACACCGCAGTTGCTTCAGGACCGCGGCTAGCTCCCTGCCAGCCGCGGTCCTGATGCATCAGTGGCGGCAGCTGCGTCCTGGTGCACACCGGACCAGAGGGCATATTAGCCCTCCGGTTCTGTGTGCTGATCCGATCCGGGGCTGTCAGGTTCACCCTGACAGCCTCGGATCGGATCTGCCCCACAATGTGAAGCCAACCTTACTGGACTTTTTCCTGTGCGTGTAAGACACACAGCTGCCCTGCTCTCCTCATTGATCTCACTGCCTATACCAGTGACAGACATAACACTGTTGCAGCTGTACCAGAGCCCGGACATAAAGGGGTGTTGGAATATGTTAAGTGCAACAACTCTAATCCTGTATGTGTAAGCGTTGTATTGCTAGGTTTGCACATTGTAAGTAAATGATGGAAGAAGGGCTTCAGGGCATTATAGTGGACAGGGGGAGGAGTACATTATATATGGATATAAAATGAATTAGATGGTATTAGATGGTGGGAGAGGATGTTAGGTTCTTCATAGCGTCCTCCACCCACAATTCATTACATGGCCCTGATAGCAACTCCTCACTTCACAATCCATTCTCCCAGCAGAGATCACTCAGCAACCGTGAACACTCCAATGCGCATGCACTAGCCTTGTGTGGACATCTTCATCACCTTACACCACCCTCTGTCTGACATGTTGCTCACAAAGCATGAATTTGATTCAGGCTGGAAACACACTGTCCGAGTGACATGGGAGTCACTCGGACGAGTCTCGGATGACTAACTCAAAATGGTCTCCCCCCTTTCTGCTGGATGGAAGTGTCAGCTACTTGTGTTTCTAAGCAGATCCCCAATCCCGTCAGGGGGAGGCCATTTCAAGTCAGTCATCCAAAACTCGTCCGAGTGATTTGCATGTCTCTCCGGCAGTGTGTTTCCAGCCTCACAGTTACACACACACAATAAGGTATTTTCTCCTATTCTTACAAGCACATACATCCTCCCACAGTCTTTACTGAACAGTTGCAGCAATCAGGTAAGCAACCAGGCATGTTTCTATCCCATATTAAAGCCGTCGCATGTGCGAGTCGTATTCCCACATCACATGCCACAGAATTTATTAGACATAATATGACCATGATCCACATGCCACAGCCAATGCATGGAAGTGCAGGCCTCCAGAAATGTAGGAAACCACCATGGGCAGCTCATCTTATTCAATGATAAGTATTTGAGATTTACCATCCTTATTACTTTGTGTTTTGTTTCCTCCCCCTCCACAACTACAGATTTACCTCATCTCTCTTATAAACAAGTGTGACTTAGGGATTACCTGCCGTATGATTACCAAGAATTATGACCTCATAGCTTCTAGTTGGGACCTACAATATATTATCTGTTTTCCAACAGGTGTCCATCTCTCCCCTAAGAATAGTCCCATATACCACACAGCAATTTATAACTCTATTATGGTATTTCTCCCAGCAGCCCACTTGGCTGAAATTTACAATTGGGGTTTACCTAACACCAAATATTCCTACACAGGAAAGATGACTCTAACAGAACATTACAAAAATCTATTTTATTCACATTACGCTTTCACACATTATAGATCCCATGGCATTTTGATATGTGGAGCCTCTCCCTCTTTTCATAGATACTGTTTGTTGGTACATTCAGGACATGGCTTATGCAACTTGACTAAGTCGCACCCCGGGGACGGGGGTATTCGAGACCGGGCCCTGTCGTCCTCTAGCTCTGCTGGGGTTGTCACGGTGACGTGACTCGGTCCCGTGGTCCCAGGTGTGGCAATATAAAGGGGAAAAAAGTTTATAGTATAAACAGGGAAAAAGAGTTTATAGTTATTCCTGACGCCACCATTGGTTTGTGGCTAGTAAAGCCACCGCTGCCATCCAGGCCTCTGGGGAACGATGACGAAGGCGGCAGCCGGGATAGTGAGCCCTCCACGGGCAGGGCTTGGTTCCCCAGGGCAAGTATAGGGATGCAGTCTATGTGAATGGTGAACGTTGGGGGTGCAGGGTTCAGCCTGTGAAGAATAAACAGACACAGTGGGAACAGTTCTCTTTTACCTTTTACTTAGTAGTAAAGTTTTCCGGGTACTGTCCAAAGCTGATAACGGGGATCCGGGCTTGGAAGCAAGTTGGAGTGACCCACTTCAGGCAAGTTCTGAGGTCTACCTACTGATTCAGTGTCTGTGGGCCTTGGCTGCGTGTAGCTGTGCTGAGGCCTTCTTTAGTCTGCTCTGGCTGTTTGACAGGCAGCGTAAGTATTGAGCCCAGGCTTTGGGGTACTCGGGTACCAGGCTTCGGGGGTAGCGTTGCTGTGTTACGGAGAATGGCGGCCGCGCCTAATCCAGTGTCCTGGACCTATCTTTGAAAAAGGGGATATATTTACAGGGGATTGTATTTACAAGTTGTTGTGACGCCACATGTAGTTTCTGGTGATGTGTCACCAGCACCACCACGGTCCGCCGGAGGTAGATGGTAATGCGGCTAGTTTGGCAAAGTCCTCTACAGGTAGGGCTGGACCTCCGGGGCAGTGTTCCTGTATGGCAAGTTCATGAAAGGAAATACAGGAGAGGCAAAGTCACTTTTCCTCCGGGTACTTTACTGTTAACTTGCATCGGCATCATACAAAGTTCACAGTTCAGCACTTTAGATGTTACAAGAACAGGTAGCTTATCGGGTGGCTGCAAGTGGATCCCAGGTGGTATGGTGGGACCTGTGGTGTGCCTTCTTTCACTAACTCCATCTGTTCCTTCCTGCTTTCCAGTGTTGGTGTGAAGCCTGGTGACTTGGAATCAGCCTGACCTCCTTTCCTCTCTCACCATCGCTGATGTCGGGTAACCCTCTACTGGCTGGCCACTCGTTCCTCTGGCGGTGCCTGGTACCCTCTTTCAGTCTTCTCTGGTGCCCGGGAGAAGTAAAGACTCCACGGGAATCCGTATTCTCTGTGGTCCTAAAGTATCCCACAGGTGCGGGCTCCGGTGCCCGGTAAGCTGTTTGGGAGAACCTAGTGATGGCCCCTCTTCCCATACCAGCTGCTCTCCTGAAAAGCTTTCTCCTTAGAACCTCTCCTCCTTCCATCTCTCCTCCTGGTCCCTCATCCGAGTGACCCTAAGCTCTCTGACTTATAGGCAAAGACCTCCTTGTTCCCCTAGAGGTGATTTTATTCCCTCCCTGGTAACCTCCCACGTTTATTCTACTTGGGAGTGCTGTGAATGGGTCCCACCCACCATCCTTGGGTCCACCTGCAGCTGGAGCATCTGCACGCCTTTTACGGGTGCAGTACCCCTCTATGACGTCCGCTTGGTGGGGCGCCACATAAGCTCTCTGATGGTTCCCCATCTTAGCTGGGTCTCCTGAGCTCTATTATGCGGCTGTGTCTCCTAACCTTTGGTTGGGCAGGCAACTTGAAATCACCCACCCTCCAGGTTTGGTTGCTGGATATAAAATTCCTGGCAACCTCAGTCTCCGTGACTGTATTGCATTACGCTTTGGGGCTAACCGGCACTGGCTCCACTCCCTGGACCTGGTCCTTCACTTCCCCAGACACTCACCACGGGTCTCACACATGGTCTTGTCAGTCTCCTAGGACGAGCCTGTCATGGCTCTGTCCGTAGGGTGTCTTCTACAGTCCTCCTGAGAACTGAACTGCCTGTCCCCGCCCCCAGACCAGAATTTATAGAGGACCTGCCCTGAACCCAGACTTTAGAGCTCCCTCTTCTGGCCTGGAGTTGGGAAGGTGTTGTGTGCATGTTGTGTGCATGTGTGTTACATGTGTGTTACCTAGTGGATGCCTTGCCTTGCTTCCAAGCTTTTATTGTAAAAATATAAAAGGGTGGGGGACAAGAAGCGCAATAGTGCCCTATCACTGGTGACACTACAGTATGTCAAGGTGGTGCTGTGGAACCACTCACCTGATGCAGTTGTGAAACCCACAACTGGTTTGAAGGCGTAAAGTACTCCAAGCTGCTGCAGGACCTCCACCAACCACTGGCCAGTGGTAATATCCAGAATGATGATGGGAATAAAGGTGTGTCACTGTCCGCACTGCTCCAAGCTCAAAAAAACTCACCAATGAGTCAGAATTTCATCAAGCAGATTTTCATTCTTTTATTCACCTTCCTCCAACGCGCCCCACCTAGAAATATTCCTGAGGAAGGCGGCAGGTGGGGCGCCGAAACGCGTTGGAGGAAGGTGAATAAATAGATGAAAATCTGCTGGATGAAATTCTGACTCATTGGTGAGTTTTTTTGAGCTTGGAGCAGCGCGGACCGTGACACACCTTTATTCCCATCATCATTCAAGCTTGTATTGTGACAATCAGACCCCGGGCGCCACAATTACGCTATCCATACCAGATACAGATACGACTAGGTATCTATTCTTCCCCTATGATTTCAAGCACTTGAAATACTGAATCACTAACTTATTTTTTATTCCCTTTTTTTTCATTGTTTACAGTTCCACCTCCAGTATTCTGTAGCTTATCGCAGTCTACTCCTGTAATCAGGGTAATGGCGGTTTCACCAACTGAATGCCAGCAAGTGCAGCGTGTCGGTCACACTTGTAAACCATTGTGCTGATTGAGGGCTGGGAATACTTTTCACCCACCTGCTGGTCAAGGCGAGGGGGTACTTTGTCAGAGCCAATCACAGGCAGCGAACAGTATGGCGGCTGGACAAAGAGCAGTGGGAATGTCAAATACACCATGCAAAGTGAAAAGCAAAAATAAAAGAAACAAACATGGAACCACAGTATGAACGAAAAGATAAAACTGAGACATAGCAGTGACAAAAGAAGGAGCTGCAACCAGCAGTAAACCTCAGATCACATGCACTAAATTAACCACACAAAATAACTAAAATAATCAGCAGCTAAGCACTGTACAAGGCAGGTTTAAGATTCCTTCCAGCAATCTCCCTTCTGCCCACATAACCACAGGGGAAGAATAAAGTGGAGGGAAGATCCCACCATCTGACTGTCCCAGCAGAAATACATCCCATATCCGGTGGCAACAGCCAACACCAGTGGACCCAGCGTCTCTGACCCCTGAGTGGCACCATTGCCAGGAGCAGCAGCCTTCCACCTCCCGGCAACATCTGGAGTACAGTTAACACAATGTACCTGGTCAGAGCTCTGCCCCCTGAAAGTGACAACCCACCTCTTGTGGCCAGCAAAGGGCAATGTGTTAGTTGACAAGGAGCCACAGCACACCCAGAAGCGTGATGGACCCGCTTGCATGCAGAACCACCAGATCTGACGACTCCATCTCTTTTCTTGGAGTTATACAGGTAGACTATGCAGTTTCATACGGACTGGAATTTTCATGGATAATTAATTCTCATTATGTTTCTCAGATGTAAACTTGATGTAATGTTACTATATGTATATAGTGTATATCTTGTAAATATAACATTGTTTGTGTATATATATATATATATATATATATATATATATATATATTTTGTCTTGTTACAGCAACTCTGTGATCAAGACCACCAGTGACTGGTCAAGACGTTCGCTTCCACTGTCGCTCTATTACTCACATATCATTTTTTTTAACTTTTTTTGCAAACTATCTTTGACTGTGCGATGCGATAATTTTCATTGAATCCTATATTATAATGTCAGACTCAAGGTTTTTTGGCGCATACCCTAATGGAAACTAAACAGACCCCATTATAGATAAAGGGATAAACATGAGAATTTTAATTTCCATTATGTGACAAATACAGCAACAAAATCAATGGTGCTTCTGGTGTTGTTATTCTGTATTAAGGAGATGTATTCATGCACTGATGGTGGTTTTTGCATCATATTCCTGTACTGTTGGTGCTTCTGATTAAGTGTTCATGTAGTTATGTTTGTTATGTGCTGTATTTATGTACTACTGATGACTTTTGTAATGTATTCAAGTAGAAATTATGTTTTTAGTGCTATAGTCATCACCAGAAAATTCATCAGTATGTCAATATGAAACCAAAATCATCGACAGCACATACATATAACAATAGAGGCATCAATAGTACATGAATACAGCACCAGAACCATAATCTGAAAATAAATGGGTCACTGGAATCACCATAGATATGTGAATAGAGCACAAGAATAATAATCAGTACATAAATACATCATAAAAACCACCATCAGTAAATGTCACCAATACCAACATAGGTACATGAATACATCCCAAGCTTAGAACAGCATTTTATTCCAGTCAGTCCCATACACACTTGTATTTCATGAACGAACAACTCCCAGCAAGTCCTTAACAATGGTAAGGAGATACTGAGAGTTGTTGTTATCAGTAATTATCAGACTGCAGACCATACAGGAAGCACAGTACTAATGAGATGTAGTCAGTATCAACAGTTAAACTTTTACATCCAGTAACGTTATAGGTGGCATCTGTTAGTGAGTCATTTCTTTCTGTTAATTTCTATCTTGCTCAGACACTATGATAATGACTAGCCCAGAGCAAAACAGGGACTCGGGTGTCTGGGCCCCCAGCTGCGGTTGGGATGTCACTGGTGGCCTGCCCAGACTTGTGGCCCTGATGGTCAACAAAAAAGTGGTAGTTGAAAGGGCAATAAAAGTTTGTAAGTTCATCGTGATGCCATCTGTGGTATCTGATGACTGCACCAGCGCTGCGTGGGGCCTCCAGGGATGATGGATGAGCAGCTAGGTGTTGAAGCTGCCCACAGGTAGAGCTGGATCCCTGGGGAGTTTGGTTTTGATGATGAGGGATGGAGCAGGGATTTGGCCAGGCTGTTGAATAATGGGACAGTCTCTGTGGATGGCAGACGCTTGGGTAAGGAAGCGACACACAAACCACTGGTTGTTTCTTTACCTTTTACTGGTGGAATTGCAGGTAAACGTCCAGGGCACTTCCGGGTGTTCAGGATGCACTTCTGGTCTCCACAGTGAGTGGGTATAAGGCCTCATTGTCTCTTTTCCCGTGTGTGTGAAACCCCTGCCTTGTGTGAAACTTGGCTGGCCTCCTCTGCTCTCCTATCACCTGTGCTGTCATTGGGAAACCCTCAATGGACTACCGCTATTCCTCCCTCCGCGATGCCTGGCTCCCTGGTTAGTGACTGCGCAGATTCCCAGGAGACTGAAGTTTCCACGGTAGACCGGTATTCTCTAGTGGGCCAGGTGCTCTCCAGTAGACTCGGACTCCAGTGTCCGGTGTACTGTTTGGGTTAACCTAACAATGGCGCCTCAGTTCCCACTCTGTTCTCTCTTTTCTCCTTGCCTTCCGACCCCACTCTTGGGCCCTGCAGGACTACTTCGAAGGCTGTTCAGGGTCACTGGCTTGGGCCTAGCGTGGCACTGACCACCAGAATATCTTCACAGCTCTTGTAGCGTCTGCACGCATCAACTGACTCTGCCCCCAGCACCAGTATTTATAGGGGATCCTGCCTAAGGGCAGTAAGTTGAGCTCCCCCTACTGTGCTGGGGTGGAAAGTGTTGTTTGTGTCTGTGTACCCACTGTGGAAACCCATCTGTGCTGTAGGTCAGTCTGTGGTTACCTGTGTAAGCAGGGCACCCCATTCCTACCTAGGTAAGGTCAGTACTCCTGGACTGAGAAACATTTTTGGTTAACATATATATAATAACAGATAACATATTTACAGAGTCTCAAAACCAAAAATTTACAAAAACCACTGAAAAATGGAAAAACAGGTACAGTCCATATGGTGCTAGTCCATCCACCGCAGGCTGGAAAAAGTAAGTTAGTTGTCACAACCAGTCCTGTGACTATGGTCCTTTTAAAGATGAAAACAAGGGAAAAAGTTATTTTGAAGAGTCTTTACAGTGCGGTCTCTGTAAGCTCCAGGTAAAAAGGGGTAACGTTTTCAAAAGTTCAATTGAGTTCTATAAAGTCCTTACAGATAAAGTCTCTGTAGGCTTAAAAGTTTAGAATACACAACAACATTTACTACGGGTGCCTCGGTGTAGGAGTCCTAGTACTGTAGGTGCCTCTATGAGTCATAAGCGGTGTAGGCCTCCTGGCCTCCTGGCCTGGGATCACCTATTGGCCAAGATTTTGCTCTCCCTAGAGAGCTCCTTATGCCAACTCCACTCACCCCTCTTTTGATGTTGTGTACATGGTGTGACCTGTTTTGGCCTACACTTCACCCTTTTGCACACTACTATTTACAGTTGCTTACATTTTTACAAGAGTTACTATTTACATGATACCTTCCTTGGTGTTATATTACATTTATTGTACCCAATCTCCATACCTGAATGGGGGTTGTCCACATGTGCTACGACTTGATCTACGCACGACGGGTGTGGCTATCTCAGGTGATGTGTCAGGAGAATGCAATGTGGGTAAGTCAGGTAAGCATCTGCGTGGCCTTAGTCTCACTACAGGACTAGCAGGTGTACCGATTGCAGGATCCTCTGATTATCTGACAACGGGTGTTTTTTCCTGGCTTCTTGGGCTGGGTTTTTGAGACTGCTAGAAGTTGATGATTGAGACTATTACTGCTCCTTCATGTTGAGTCCAATCTTCTGGGAAGTCTCCAAATATTGTGGATATGACTTTTCTTTGGGTTCTAGAAATGGAGTTGGGGGTTCAAAGGGTTCTGTTTCCTCTCCAGGAAGGTCTTGAAGGTCTTGGGTCTTCCATGCTTCTGGGCACTTTTTCAAATGATCTCTGGAAACTGTTTGTGTAGTTTTTCCTCTCATGAGGCAAACTTTGGTGTTATTAAAGTTGGATTCCAAAACAGTGTATGGTTCTCTTTCCCATTGGTCATCTAATTTATGTCTTCTCCGTTTTTTTTTAAGACGATACTTCTGGGTAACATTGGTTCTGCTGGTGCATTTTTGTTGATGTTTTTCTCTTGGCGTTGTCTGGATTTTTGTAGACTGTCTTCAACGCAAACTTGGACTTGTCTATACTGTTCTAGATGGTTAGTATTCGAGTCAGAGTTAGAAGTATCTGCTATGGGTTCAACGACTCCTAAACCCAAATCTACAGGTAGTTTTCCTGTACGGGCTCTCATGAGATAGGCAGGTGTACAGTTTGTAGAACTCAATATGATGTGATTGTACATGTCTACCAGATCAGGCAGTTTTTCTAGCCATTGATTTCTTTTTTCAAGAGGTAGTGTCTTGAGCATGTCTATTACAATGTTGTTCATCTTCTCACATAATTCATTGGATTGAGGATGATATGGTATTGTCCTTATCTTCTTACAACCATAAAGATGACAAAACTCTTGGAAGATTTGGCTTCAAATGCTGAACCTCTATCCGTTAAGACTTGTTCTAAGTAGCCTAGGGTCTACAGAAGACATTTTGGAAGGTCTTTGCGGCTGTTGCAGCTGTAAGATCTTTTACAGGTGTGACCATCAGGAATCTGGAGTAGTGGTCCACTATTGTTAAAGCATATGTGCAGCCTGTCCTGCTTGGAGTTAATTTCACGTGGTCCAAGGCTACAATTTGGAGTGGTTGCGTTGTTACGATGGATTAGAGTGGTGCTCTTTGACTTTCCTGGTCTTTTCTGCGCAGGCTTCATGGTCCACAGTCTTTACACCATCTTTCATGGATCCTTCATGCCAACCAGTAGAATCTGTCTTTGAGCAACATTCCAGCTTTTCCACCCAAAGTGTCCAGTTTGGTTGTAGTAGGCATTTAGTACCATTTGGATCTCTGTTCGGGGTACTATGATTTGCCAGACCATTTCATGGGTTCTGGGGTTGATATATCTTCTACAGAGCTTTTCCTGGTAAATTAACAATTTGCTTCTTTCGTTCCACAGGTGTTTAGCTTCTGGTGGAGGATTTGAAGGTAGCTTTGCGGACTCCTGAGTTATCAGTCCTTTTACTAAATTGATAGCCAGGTCACTATCTTGAGATTCCTTTCAACCAAAGTGTGGTAACGGGTTCACTACTTTCTCAGGAAGTTCTGTGTGGATTTGCTGACACTGAGATGTCCTCAACTGATGGAAGGCGGTTAGCTCTATCTCTTCCAGCTCATCCTCGTCTGCTCCCATATCTGCTAAGTGAGGCATCCTGGAAAGGCATCAGCATTGCCGTTGTTATGACCAGCCCGGTACTTGATGGTAAACTGGTAAATGGATAATCTGGCCATCCATCTCTGTTCCATGGCACTCAATTTTGCAGTTTCCAGGTGGGTCAAGGGATTATTATCCATGAAGGCAATAAACTTGTTAGATGCCAGGTAATGTTTAAATTTTTGTGTTACGGCCCAGACCAAGGCCAGGAACTCCAACTTGAACGAGCTGTAATTGTCAGGGTTCCTTTCTGTAGGGACAAAGCTTCCTACTAGCATAGGCAATCTCTTTCTTTGCCTTCTTGCTTCTGGGAGAGTACAGCTCCTAACCCCATGTTACTGGCGTCGGTGTACAACAGGAATGGTAGGTTGTAGTCAGGGTAAGCCAGGATCTCTTCACTTGTCAGGGCTTCTTTCATCTGCTGGAACGACTCTTCCTGTTCCTTGCCCCACTCCATGAGAGGATCTGTGGACTTGCCTTTCTTGGGTTGGCCTACTAGGAGGTTTTGCAGTGGAGCAGCCTTCCTCGTGTACTCCTTGATGAATATCCTGTAGTATCCCACCAGTCCCTGGAACTGACGTACTTCCTTGAGGATCTTTGGTTTTGGCCATTCCCTGATGATAGTGACCTTGTCTGGATCTGGGTCCACTCCTTCGGAACTGACTATGTGTCCCAGGTACTGAACCTTCGGCTTTAACAGGTGGCATTTGGATGGTTTTAGCTTCATCCCGTATTTGGACAGGGCTTCAAATACCTCTGCTAGATGTCTTAGGTGTTCTTAATAAGATTTTGAATACACTATGACATCATCTAGATAAAGCAGTACCGTTTCAAAGTTCTTATGCCCCAGGCAACAACTCCATCAGCCTCTGGAACGTTCCGGGAGCAATACATAGTCCGAAGTGCATGCTGTTGAATTCACATAGGCCCATGGGCGTGAAAAATGCCGTCTTCTCACGGTCTTCTTCTGCAATGGAGACCTGCCAATACCCGCTAGTGAGATCTAGGGTTGTAAAGTAATTAGCAGACTTCAATGCAGCTAGTGATTCTTCAATGCGAGGCAACGGGTAAGAATCTTTGTGTGTTATATGATTTATTTGCCTGTAATCTACACACATTTTCATGCTGCCATCCTTCTTTCTGACTAGGACTAGTGGAGTTGCCCAGGGACTACAACTGTCTCTTATGACCCCTGCGTCCTTCATGTCCTATAACATCTCTTTGGCTTTTTGATAGTATGCAGGTGGAATAGGTCTGTATCGCTCTTTAATTGGTGGAAGTGTACCTGTGGGGATATGATGGTGTACCGCTTTGATCCTACCAAAGTCAAGTGGATGCTTACTAAATACTTGTTCAAATTCTTGAATTACCCGGTAGACACCTTGCTTTTTATGCATGGGAGTGGAATCATTTCCTACATGGAGCTGCTGACACCAGTCCTCTAGCTGCCCTTAGAGTTGTTATCCTCTGTCTCTTTGGGTAGAGTTAAGGGTCCCACTGCTTGGATCTCGTTGTTATGCATAGTGTACAGTTTAGAATACCTGGGTAGTTCGACCTCTTCACTGCCACAGTTTAAGATGCAAACTAGTACTCTTCCCTTGTGTACACCTACTACCCCCCTAGCTGTCAAGAGTGTAGGTCTGTGTTCTGAGCTGATTGGCTCCACTACTGCCTGATAGTCCTGCCCTCTTAGACCTATAGCTGCTCGACACCAAATCATCATTTCACTCTTTGGAGGTATTACAATAGGAAGCAGGTCTGTTACCAGTATAGTACCAATTTCACCACCTGTAAGTTTTACCTGTTGATGGTGCAGGAGGGTTCTTATTTCTCTCTGAAGAACCTTCTTCTGCCCAGGTTTGGCAGTGTCTGCAATCTATTGAAGCAAGAACAACACTTGATCCATGCAATTGCTAACAACATTGGTACCAAGTATAATGTAAGGATCCTGGCTATTGGGATTTTCAACTACCACAATGATCCCCTGATCTTGTAATTCCACCCTCCCCACTTTATGGGTACTTCTCTAACTCCCACTATAGTAAGTGGTTCACCATTAGAAGCATAAATATTGCGGTTCACATCCCGTGGCTTAAGTTCATTACATGACCAGAATTGCTTATAAAGAATATCAGGGATAGTGGTCACTTGTCACCCGGTGTCCAATAAAGCAGGTGTCGAGATGCCATCTAGTATGATAGACAGGAAGGGTCGCTGTCCAATGTAGGTATCATACCAGTCGGCTGGGCCCTGTTGAGTTACTCCTGATGTTCGACCCCAAGAGTCTGCTCGATTAAAGGACAGTATCGTGCGATGTGGCCAGTCTTGTTGCAGCGACGACAGATAGGTTCTCCTGTGGAGCTGTAAAGATCGGTGGTCCTCCATCTGGGCGACGTGGTGTTCCTTCCTCTCATCCACGGGACGTCCTCCGGGCTGTCAGCAAGCTGGATTAGAGGTTGGGGTTTAGGCTGTGGCTTTGGCTTCTGCTGCAGCTGTAGGGCTTCCATGACTGTGGCTAGGCTCTTGCCCAGCTGGCGCACCTCCAAGCACAAAGAGTCAATCCTGTCGGAGTTAGTAGACTGAACACGGCTTTCAGCTGCAGGCATGGGTACTGGTGTTGTTGTAGCCGGGGCCTTGCCACTGAACCACTGCTGTATGGCACCTTCAGGAGTCTCCACTGGCTGTAACCCCTTTATGGCCATGTCCTTTAAAGTTTGAAATCAGTGTCTGGGTGGCTTAAGGACAACCTGCGTAAGGTTTTGTTGTCCTCTGGTGATAATAGACCCCGAGTAAACTGTTCAGTGAATAGTTTATTCTCATCGGGGACACTAGCAGGGCTGAATTGCTTCAGAGCTCACAGCGCTTCTTGTAGGCGCCAGGCGTAGGTCCGGGTATCATCCCCGGTTTTTGATAGCAATGATAGAAGCGCATTATTATGTCAGCTTCATTACAGTCCTCAAAAGCAACTTTTAGTTTATCGAAAATTATAGTTACTGATCCCCGTTCAGCGGTGGACCAGGATTCAGCCTCTCTTTCCGCTGCACCAGTTAACTGTCCCAATACAACACCTGCGCGCTGCTTTCCAGTCATTGCATACATGTCCAACACGCTGCAGATCGTTCTACTGGTTGCAGCCATAGTCGCTTCGGGGTGATTCTCGGCGTCAGCAAATGAGCTGTCATTGTCGCTGGACGAAGCGGGTATTTTCGGGGCCCCCTAGTGAATCACGACCAGTCTTTAAACAGTTAAACAGTTTTGAACTCTGTAGGCAGGGAGTTAAACGTTTGTGAATTTCCGGATTAGGTCGCGGCGCTTTGGAAGTGTTCGGCAGAGCGAGGGGCGGCGTTTGGTTTGCAAGCCATTACGCCCCCTTTCTTCCCGCTCTGCAGCGCAGTAATGGCGGCTCAGTTTAACAGTCACATATTACAGTCTTAAACACGGCACGCAGTACCCGGTGGCATTGGGCACGGGATCCTGTTCGTGATGCCAGAAATTGACTAGCCCAGTGCAATACGTGGACTCGGGTGTCTGGGCCCACTGCTGCGGTTGGGATATCACTGGTGGCCTGCCCAGACCCGTGGCCCTGGTGGTCAACAAAAAAGGGGTAGTTGAAATGGGAATAAAAGTTTGTAAGTTTATTGTGACGACACCTGTGGTATCTGGTGACTGCACCAGCACTGCGTAGGGCCTTCAGGGATGATGAATGAGCAGCTAGGTGTTGAAGCTCCCCACAGGCGGAGCTGGATCCCTGGGGAGTTTGGATTTAATGATGAGGGATGGAGCAGGGATTTGGCTGGGCTGTTGGATAACATGACAGTCTCTGTGGATGGCAGAGGCGCAGGTAGGAACCGACACACACACCACTGGTTGTTTCTTTACCTTTTACTGGTGGAATTGCAGGTAAACGTCCAGGGCACTGCCGGGTCTTCAGGATGCACTTCTGGGTCTCCACAATGAGTGGGTATAAGGCCTCCTTGTCTCTTTTCCCATGTGTGTGAAGCCCCTGCCCCGTGTGAAACTTGGCTGGCCTCCTCTGCTCTCCTATTTTGGAGCCCACTAGGACGGGGTACTCGGTACCGGACCGGGGTACTTCTGGGGATATCACGGTGGTCTTGGTCCGGACTGTGTCACGGATTCCGCAAGTAATAGGGGAATATTTACAGGGGAGTTTGTTGTGACGCCACCCACAGGTTGTGGTCAGTGAGGGGACCGCCGCTGCTGCAGAACCTCCAGGGATGATGTTTGTCAGCTGGAAATGTAACAGCTCTCCGCGGGTAAAGCTTGGTTCCCCGGGGCAGTGGTAGTAATAGTCTATAGATGGTACTATGGATTTTGCAGGATAGGGGTAGTAGTAGAGATGATGGTAGTTGGTGAGGGCACGCAGGGTTTGAGCACAAGGATCACACACACTCATGGTTTTGAAGTTTTTCCAGGGCCTTAATGCAAATGTTGGTAGCAGAGTACTGTCCACGGAGTCTGTACTGGGGCCGGGTTGCTCCCTCCCTGTCCGTGTCCTCAGCTTCCCACTGCTGTGCTGTGTGTAGCCCTGCTACTGCTTTAGCTGAGTTGCTGGCCCTGTCTCTCCTCACAGGTACCCACTTGCTAGGCAACTTGTGTCTTTTCTCTGTGTCTGTGACCCCGCCGTGTTGCTTCGCTGAGGTACGGTGTAGGTATGTAACCTCCACTATCCTGGTGTTTTCTGTGCTGCGTGTTTCAGTCACAGATTCGGATCCGGTATCCGGTCTCTGCGCTCCTCTGGGGTGAGTTCTGAGGTAAATCAGTCTCCCAGATATGTTCCTCTGTTTCTTGTACTCCTCTTATCAGACCTGGCTTCAGGCCTGAAAGTAGTCAGTGGTCCCTGTCAGGAGCTCAGCACTGCTCACATTTACAGGGCCTCCTCCGAGTGCTCCCTGCACTAAACTGAACTGTCACCTGACAACTATCAACTAACTACTTCCTCCTCAGACCAGAATATATCAGGGAGCTGCTTGAGTTCCTCCTTCTGGTCTAGAGGTGCTAGTGCAGTGTCCAGTGTTGTGTGGGGAGTTGATGCTACTGTGGCACATTAACCCCTGGGGTGCCACACTATCACCTGTGCTGTCATCAGGAAACCCTCGATGGACTACTGCTATTCCTCTCTCTGCGGTGTCTGGCTCCCTGGTTAATGACTGCACAGATTCCCAGGAGACTGAAGTCTCCACGGTAAACCGGTATTCTCTACTGGGCCAGGTGCATTCCAGTAGACTCGGTCTCCGGTGTCCGGTGTGCTGTTTGGGTGAACCTAACGATGGCACCTCGGTTCCCACTCTGTTCTCTCTTTTCTCCTCGCCTTCCGACCCCACTCTTGGGCCCTGCAGGACTACTTTGAAGGCTGTTCAGGGTCACTGGCTCGGGCTAGCGCGGCACCGACCACCAGAACGTCTTCACAGCTCTTGTAGCATCTGCACACTCCAACTAACTCTGCCCTCAGCACCAGTGTTTATAGGGGATCTTGCCTAAGGGCAGCAGGTTGTGCTCCCCTACTGTGCTGGGGTGGAAAGTGTTGGTTGTGTCTGTGTACCCACTGTGGAAACCCATCTGTGCTGTAGGTGAGTCTGTGGTTACCTGTGTGAGCAGGGCGCCACAATATCTTTTTACATCTACAGCTTTATCTCTGGATTCCCACTTTTCTGGTGTTCTGCAGCACATCATGACAAAGTGTCCATAAAAATAAGAGTGTTTATTAAAATTCCATCAGCATAACAATATCTGTCAATATTATGCCCTAAACAAACCTCTAATGAGATAAAATGCCTCAACACTGTACTCTTTAATGATCTATATTCACCCCACTGTCTGGCATTATCAGATATAACCACCACACGTTACACCCATATGAACTACTGCTTATACCATGGCTGTACTTTCTCCAATGTTTTCCCTTACACTCTCTGTATCTTCACACTATTGCCCACCATGCTACCTTCTCTCCATACTGTGCCCCCATTTCCCACTGCCCCTCTACATACACACCTCTCTTTATACTATGCCTCCATCCTGCCCACCACATTGCACTCTCCAAAGTGTACCCCTCCTCACGCTGTCCCTATACAAATTCTGATTATCACCACAGCCATTCATATTGTATATCCTCAACAGCCCCCAACATACACTATCGTGTCCACCACATCTCCCCTTGCAGTATTTTTCTTAACAGTCCCAAGTATAATGTCCTCCAGAGTCGCCTATATACTATAACATTCCCTGTTATGCTGTCTGTTATGCAGTATGATATCCCCACATCCAAGATATATTGCCTCACAAAGATCCCAGTATAATGTTCTCCACAGTTTCCCATACATTATGATGTCCCTACTGCCAGCCCTATGTATGACTCCACAGCGAGACCCTCATATGTTCCCACAGCCAGCCCCTCATATGTCCCCATAGCCGGTCCCATATATGTCCCCACAGACAGACCCACATATGTCCCCTCATCCAGCCTCATGTATGTTAACATAACCTGACCCTCATGTTTAAACAGCTAGTCTCTCATATGTCCCTATAGCCTTTCCTACATATGCCCCCACAGCCAGCGTCAAGTGTGTGCATCGCCCACCAGGGCCGTGGGTTACTCGGGACCGGTCCCTGTTTTTCTGGTCACAGGGGAAATTGTCACGGTAGTGGCTGTGGACCAGTTCCGTGGCCCTGGAGGGACCGCAATTAAAAAGAGGAAAAATGTAAAATGGGAAAAAAATGAAATAAAAGTTTGTCACTGTGACGCCACTTGTGGTATGCGGCCAGATGTGACCGCCGCTGCTTGTCTCAGCTCCAAGGGATGAGGATGGGATGCAGCGAGGTGATAAACCCTTCACAGGCAGGGCTGATTTATCCCCTGGGCCGGTGATAAGAGTTATTGTGGGGTAATTGTGAGGTGACTGTAAGGGTGCAACTTACACTTTCAGTTGTATTTCTAGGACTTTCAGCTCCTCAGGTGCTTCTCAGAGGCTGCGGTCTGTAATAGTGATGGGCGAATCCTAAATTACTCGGAATCGCTTGACTCTAGCGAGTCCGAGCCCAGGACTCACTACTCATTGCGAGTCTAGCGAGTCCAATGTTAATGAATGGGGAAGCGAGTAATAGCGAGTAGTGTGAGATTTACAAATCGCAGATGTGTCTCGGAAGCTTCAGCCTGAAGCAATCCTAGTTTTGTCATTTATTTGCATTGGACTCGTTTACTTTGTAAGTAATCGCTGGGAAACTCGCACAGATAAGAGAAGAGTCCTGTCTGCTCTGTGCAGCTCCAGGGTCCTAGAGCCCGCCTGCTGCCTGATGTAGCAGTGCTGAGATTGTTCTCAGTCTGCTCATTCCCTGTGTACAGACATGAATGTCTGTGCACAGAGATGATGTAGCAGTGCTGAGATTGTTCTCAGTCTGCTCATTCCCTGTGCATAGACATCTATATCTATACACAGGGGATGTAGCAGAGAGGACATCGCGTTTTGGACTGCGTCGGACGGAAGAGGATTTTTTTAATTAAAGATGGAGTCCCTAATGGCTTTTTTTTTATTTCTAATAAAAAAATTTCTCTGTGTTGTGTTTTTTTTAAAACAATTTAATAGAAATTCATGGCGGTCATGTCTAATATTGGCGTGACCACCATAAATTTCGGGCTTAGGGCCAGCTGATAATACAAAGCTGGCCCTAACCTCTATTACCCAGCGTGCCACCGCCACCAGGGCCGCTGGAAGAGCGAGGTTCAGCGCCAGAGGATGGCGCTTCAATGAACGCGCCATCTTCTGGGACGGCTGCGGGCTGCAATTTGCAGCGGGGGGTGCCCAGAAAGCTTGGGCATCCCTGCGCTGCGGATTCCAGCCCCCAGCTGCTTAGCTGTACCTGGCTAGACATAGAAATTGCGCGGAGCCCCACGCATTTTTTTGACTCCGACTCCGAGACGACTCCGACTCCGAGACGACTCCGACTCCGACTCGACTCCGAGACGACTCCGACTCCGAGACGACTCCGACCCCGACTCCGAGACGACTCCGACTCCGAGACGACTCTGACTCCGACTCCGAGATGACTCCGACTCCAAGACGACTCCAACTCCGAGACGACTCTGACTCCGAGACGACTCCGACTCCGAGACGACTCCGACTCCGAGACGACTCCGACTCCGAGACAACTCCGACTCCGAGACGACTCCGACTCCGAGACGACTCCGAGACGACTCCGAGATGATTCCGACTCCGAGACGACTCCGACTCCGAGACGACTCCGACTCCGAGACGACTCCGACTCCGAGACGACTCCGAGACGACTCCGACTCCGAGACGACTCCGACTCTGAGACGACTCCGACTCAGGCGACTCCGAGACGACTCCGACTCCGAGACGACTCCGACTCCGAGACGACTCCGACTCCGACTCGACTCCGAGACGACTCCGACTCCGAGACGACTCCGACTCCGAGACGATTCCGACTCCGACTCGACTCCGAGACGACTCCGACTCCGAGACGACTCCGAGACGACGACGACTCCGACTCCGACTCGACTCCGAGACGACTCCGACTCCGACTCGACTCCGAGACGACTCCGACTCCGAGACGACTCCGACTCCGAGACGACTCCGACTCCGAGACGACTCCGACTCCGAGGCGACTCCGACTCCGAGGCGACTCCGACTCTGAGGCGACTCCGACTCTGAGGCGACTCCGACTCTGAGACTCCGACTCTGAGGAGACTCCGACTCCGAGCCTCTGACTCTGAAATTCATTAAATAATAAAAAAAAAATGCGTGGGGCTCCGCGCAATTTCTATGTCTAGCCAGGTACAGCTAAGCAGCTGGGGGCTGGAATCCGCAGCGCAGGGATGCCCAAGCTTTCTGGGCACCCCCCGCTGCAAATTGCAGCCCGCAGCCGCCCCAGAAGATGGCGCGTTCATTGAAGCGCCATCCTCTGGCGCTGAACCCCGCTCTTCCAGCGGCCCTGGTGGCGGTGGCACGCTGGGTAATAAAGGGGTTAATACCAGCTTTGTTATACAAGCTGGTATTAAGCCCGAGATTCTTAATGTCAGGCCACGTTTGACCCAGCCACTAAGAATCTCCAATAAAGGGTTAAAAAAACACAACACAGAGAAAATTTTTTATTTGAAATAAAAAAAAAAGCCATTAGGGACTCCATCTTTAATTAAAAAAATCCTCTTCCGTCCGACGCAGTCCAAAACGCGATGTCCTCTCTGCTACATCCCCTGTGCATAAATATAGATGTCTATGCACAGGGAATGAGCAGACTGAGAACAATCTCAGCACTGCTACATCATCTCTGTGAGCAGGCGGGCTCTAGGACCCTGGAGCTGCACAGAGAAGACAGCTGGACTCGGCTCGCAAAGAAACAGCAGTTACTTTGCGAGTTTCCCTGCTATCTCTGGCACAGTAGCCGAGTCTAATGCAAACAATGGCAATCCTAGTTTTGTCAGCGTTTCTGACAAAACTAGGATTGATATTGATTTGCATTGGACTCGTGCGAGTAATCACTGGGAAACTCGCAGAGTACTGAGTCCTGCGAGTCCCTTACTACTCGCCGAGTAACGAGTCCTAGCGAGTAGATTCGCCCATCCCTAGTCTGTAACCATGGACCTTCAATAAAGACTTTTACACATGTCTCAAGTTTAACCGGGTACTTTACTTCACTGCTTGCTTTTACACAGTCACGGTTTTACTGCAGTGAGAGTACCGGTAGCCTGTCAACAGCTGGTCTGGTTCACCAAAGCACCCCCTTTCTTAATACCTTTCCAGGTTTCTCTCCTCAGAACCACTCACTACCTCAGGGCCAGCAGTCACGGACTATTTTGGGTATCCTTCACTTGGATCCCTAGTCCTATGTGAGGCTTTTCCTTGGTGTGACAGTTTGTTCTGTTTCGGGCATAAACACCCTTCACCTCACCGGTTAATCTGTGGCTTGAAGCAGCCAACCACTATTACAGGACCGGTACCCTGGCAGTCGACTCAGTCCCTCAGTGTCTCCTGTTAAGCCGGTCTTCCTCCTTGGACTCCTTCTCCACTACACCTGGTCAGTAGCCTCGGACCCGGTCAGCCTCTGATGACAGCGGCCACCGGGTCCCGGTGTTTTTTCACTGTTGTTTACAGTCTCTCTCTGTAGGTTACTCCCGTCCTCTGCCCCAACTCCGTTCTGACTAAGGGCCACGTCACACGCATCAATTTGCAGAACGATATTGTTAGCGATCACATGCATGCACGATTGCTAACAATATCGTTCACATCGCTGGTGAGCTGTCACACAGGCAGACTCACCAGCGATCAATGGACCAGAGACATCGTGGAAATGATTTAAATATTGTTTCCACGATGTCTTGCTCCAGCTGGCAGGCTGCGGTAAGCGGGAGCAGGCTGGTCTCCAAGGTAAACTGCAGGTATCTAGGCAGAGTGCTCTGTCTAGATACCCGATGTATACCTTGGTTACCAGCCTTCTCCACTCACCAGCTGGTATCCAAGGTACACAGCGGGTAAGTAGGGTCCCTAGTTACCCGCTGTGTACCTTGGCTACCAGCCGGTGAACGGAGAAGGCTGATAACCAAGGTATACATCGGGTATCTAGGCAGCGCACACTGCCTAGTTACCCGCAGTTTACCTTGGAGACCAGCTCCCAGCGCTTGCAGAGAGGTGCTGGGAGGAGCTGCCTTCGGTCGTCTCCTGGTGTCACACGCAGCAATGCTGCGTGTCCACCGGGTGACCAACGATAGATTTGAGGACCTGTCCTCAAATCAAACGATGAACAATCAGCCGACTGATCGTTCATCGTTTGTAGTGTCACATGCAACGATGTTGTTTCGACATCGTTCAAGCATCACAGAACACGTGACTTTTTAACGATATCGGCAACGATATCGTTACGTGTGATGTGGACTTAACTGTCATTCTCCTCTAAGGTAAACTACTCTAGCTCTTCCCTCTCTCACAGGTGTCTCCTCTAAGCTTCACGCATCACTCAGCTCTTCCCCACCTCTCCCTTGCCTGGTATAAAGTCCTAGGTATAGGGATTCGGGGATGTGTTGGATGCTTTTGGTTTGGGGTGAATGGCTTACCATCCCAGCTGCTGCTCTTTTCTGTGGCTAGCAGTCCGCAGGGGTGCCACATAAGACTTCACAGTCTGCCACTCATGTCTACACAGTGAGCCCCTCATATGTCCTCATAGTCTGTCCCACATATCTCCATAGTCAGCCACTTTTGTAATGTCCCTCATTCAGTGGCAAATATAAGGAGAAACATCTTTATTCACCTAATCCTGGCCGCCCATCCAGTCTACCTCCATCTCCTGTAGAATAAGTAGGATGCTGGATAACATAATGCAGTAACATCATCTGATGTTCCTTGTGCTGTCTCCAGCAGTGCACAGGCTGGAAGTAGCGTACATTCTGATGAGTTCCCAGTGGAGCAGGGAGCTCATTTCAGCTCCTCTGCTCCTGTCTCAGGCAGTGTTCACAGCAATTGGATTTGCGTTGGATAGACGTGTATACAGTTGGGAGCAGACAGGGAGAAATGACTGTGGGGTACATGCAGAGATAAGGCTGAGTGTTGTCAGTGACTGAATATGCTCACATCTATGCCTATACCCTGGCCATGACTGTGCTGAATGCCTGTGGTCAAAGGAAGGTGCTGGCTGGCCACAGGCATTCAGCACTGTTACTTTTTTTCCCCAGAGTGCGCCTGTCTTGGGGGAGTAGGAGGTAGCGCCCTAGGTGGGGGTCTACCCTGCCAACCCATTGTCCTGAGCCTGACTGCAAATATGCAATATTCATACTCCCTTTCAGAATACGACTAGACTGTTTCTGCAGAATAAACTTTTATTCAGCTCGCCAGAAATAGTCTAGACAGATTCTGGCTAAAAGTATGCATATCACACACTTGTGGTCACTCGACTGCAGTTACCAGTGCTCTCACGGGACAATCCTCACAACATGCAGTGAGCACAAGGTGAGAATTCACAAGTCTGCAGCATCACAGAGTAAGGCTAGGGTCACATTTAAAACAAGAATTGCTTTCACCGCATCCAGATCCGGATGCGGTGAACGCAATGCTGGGCACACACATTTTTTTACAAAAATGTGTGCAGAATACCGGACTGCAGTAACCGGATGGCTCAGGATGTGTAATCCTGAGCAATCCGGCAACTGCATAGTTTGCTGATCCCAGCTATTGCCGGGATAAGCAAACTGTCCTATGTCTATTAAAGTGTTAAATTTAGTGCCTAAAGGAATGTTTCAGGTCTGTAGGGGGGGCTTAGACCCCCCTATAGACCGGCCGCCCACTCTGCTGGGCTTCTACTGTAAAGTCCACATGGCACGGGCTCCTCTGAGCTCCGTGCATGTTCCCCTACCTCCCGCCCCCGTATCTGTACAGAGGGGTGCCTGCACCCCTCTGTTAGAATTATCCCTAAATGTGGCATCAACAGATTACAGTAATAAAGGTCTATAGTTACGGCATTATGCAAGATCTTTCACGATCCCTCTATGGGCGGGGCTTTGTTCTTCTGCCGCCGCCCATGGAATGATGATACCCGCCTCCTCTGGCCTTCACCCTGTGTTTTCAGGGCGGCCGCGTCATGAAAGGGGCGGGGCTACGTTCGCGTCATTCCGTAGCCCCGCCCCTTTCATGACGCGGCAGCCCTGAAAACACAGGGTGAAGGCCAGAGGAGGCGGGTATCATCATTCCATGGGCGGCGGCAGAAGAACAAAGCCCCCCCCATAGAGGGATCGTGAAAGATCTTGAAGAATGCCGTAACTATAGACCTTTATTACTGTAATCTGTTGATGCCACATTTAGGGATAATTCTAACAGAGGGGTGCAGGCACCCCTCTGTACAGATACGGGGGGCGGGAGGTAGGGGAACATGCACGGAGCTCAGAGGAGCCCGTGCCATGTGTACTTTACAGTAGAAGCCCAGCAGAGTGGGCGGCCAGTCTATAGGGGGGTCTAAGCCCCCCCTACAGACCTGAAACATTCCTTTAGGCACTAAATTTAACACTTTAATAGACATAGGACAGTTTGCTTATCCCGGCAATAGCCGGGATCAGCAAACTATGCAGTTGCCGGATGGCTCAGGATTACACATCCTGAGCCATCCGGTTACTGCACAGCGGTACAGGGAACCGCTGCAAAAACTGCTGCCTGCATGATTTTTAACGCAGGCAGCAGTGCCGGATACGGCCACCGGATGGCTTGTGAAGCCATCCGGTGTTTAGCATTGGCTCCTATGAGGAGCGTTTCCTGATCCGGTTTTGAGCTTTTTGAAAGCTCAAAACCGGATCAGGATTTTGAAACAAAAACGGGAATGTGACCCTGGCCTAACTGCATACTTGTCATTTTAGACTGGACAATGCTTTTAAAGAAGGAGCTATTTGAAATATTACCGTATATACTCGCGTATAAGCCGAGTTTTTCAGCCCAAAAATTGGGCTGAAAAGTACCCCCCTCGTCTTACACGCGAGTCAGTGCTGTATACCGATGTATACATCGGTACATACCGATGTATACATCGGTATACAGCAACCCCCGCATCCCCAGTAATGCTGGGCCCCCCCAGCGTCTCTCCGGTCACCTGTAAAGGAAGCTATACTTATCACAGTGCTCTGTCCGCGCCCGCTCGCACCCGCTCTCAGCAGCCGACCGGATCCTCCATCTTGCGTCTTCTTTCTTCCTGTTTCTGTGCTCGTCGCGGGCAATGACGTCATTCCCTGCGATGAGCACAGGAAACAGGAAGAAAGAAGACGCAAGATGGAGGATCCGGTCGGCTGCTGAGAGCGGGTGCGAGCGGGCGCGGACAGAGCACTGTGATAAGTATAGCTTCCTTTACAGGTGACCGGAGAGACGCTGGGGGGGCCCTGCATTACTGGGGATGCCTGTATACTACCGCTGGGGCTGCTATATACCTCTGGGGCCCTGTATACTACCACTGGGGCTGTATATACTACCACTGGGGCTGTATAAACCACTGGGGCTGTATATACTGCTGGGGCCCTGTATACTACCACTGGGGCTGTATATACTACCACTGGGGCTGTATATACTACCTCTGGGGCCCTGTATATACCTCTGGGGCCCTGTATACTACCACTGGGGCTGTATAAACCACTGGGGCTGTATATACTGCTGGGGCCCTGTATACTACCACTGGGGCTGTATATACTACCACTGGGGCTGTATATACTACCACTGGGGCTGTATATACCTCTGGGGCCCTGTATACTACCATTGGGGCTGTATATACTGCTGGGGCCCTGTATACTACCACTGGGGCTGTATATACTACCACTGGGGCTGTATATACTACCACTGGGGCTGTATATACCTCTGGGGCCCTGTATACTACCACTGGGGCTGTATATACTGCTGGGGCCCTGTATACTACCACTGGGGCTGTATATACTACCACTGGGGCTGTATATACTACCACTGGGGCTGTATATACTACCACTGGGGCTGTATATACTACCACTGGGGCTGTATATACCTCTGGGGCCCTGTATACTACCACTGGGGCTGTATAAACCACTGGGGCTGTATATACTGCTGGGGCCCTGTATACTACCACTGGGGCTGTATATACTACCACTGGGGCTGTATATACCTCTGGGGCCCTGTATACTACCACTGGGGCTGTATATACTGCTGGGGCCCTGTATACTACCACTGGGGCTGTATACTCTACCACTGGGGCTGTATATACTACCACTGGGGCTGTATATACCTCTGGGGCCCTGTATACTACCACTGGGGCTGTATAAACCACTGGGCTGTATATACTGCTGGGGCCCTGTATATACTACCACTGGGGCTGTATATACCTCTGGGGCCCTGTATACTACCACTGGGGCTGTATAAACCACTGGGGCTGTATATACTGCTGGGGCCCTGTATACTACCACTGGGGCTGTATATACTACCACTGGGGCTGTATATTTTACTAGGGCTGCGTCTATACTACCACTGGGGCTGTATAAACCACTGGGGCTGTATATACTGCTGGGGCCCTGTATATACTACCACTGGGGCTGTATATACCTCTGGGGCCCTGTATACTACCACTGGGGCTGTATAAACCACTGGGGCTGTATATACTGCTGGGGCCCTGTATACTACCACTGGGGCTGTATATACTACCACTGGGGCTGTATATACTACTAGGGCTGCGTCTATACTACCACTGGAGCTGTATATACCACTGGGGCTGTATATACTACTGGGGCTGCGTGTATACTACCACTGGGGCTGCTGTATCTACCTCTGGGACTGGTGTATACCACACTGCTGGGGGCTGTATACTTGTGCTAGGGTCCACCCTCGGCTTATACACGAGTCAATAGATTTTCCCAGGTTTTGGGGCAAAAGTAGGGGGGTCGGCTTATACACGGGTCGGCTTATACACGAGTATATACGGTAATTGCAGAAAACTAATCTTATATTGATTAAAGCCAATCTTAATGTAGTTATGTACCGTACTTCTCAGTTCATAGTTTTTCAATTTCTTTGGACTATAAGATTTATGGTATATGCTGAAATCTGTACAAAGTCATCCTGACTGTATTTTGTTCTGAAATACTATTCATACGTATTTAATAAATGAACATTCTTGATAACCAGATTGAACTGGTAGCATTTCAGAGCCCTCTTATACATTACCTGTTCATGTGACCAAGTCCTTTCAGAGCCATCCTTAACACAAGTCTCAACTCTAAGTTCTGTGCCTGTTGCTCCATGTTTGCTGTCAATACAAAGATTGGATGCCACATTTCTCATCTGTTAATGAAAACAGAAGGAATAATATTGTTAAAATATTATATTAATATTGATAAATTATGAAACAAAGATCAATTACATCTGCGTATTAGGGTTGCCTTCAGTGGTTTAAGTTACAATAGACTCAATAGCAGTAGATGCTATATAATACCAACAATTCTCACTACACCAAAAATCAGTATGGTGCCATACCAAGTGCCAGTTATGCAGACATTAAAAAAGTTATCCAAGTCTCATATACTGAAGTGGATAGATGAGTAGTATCAGCGTGGTATGCATCTGACTACTAACATCTCAACAATTATCTGTTTCCATTTTTCATTGCAATTGGATGTATGAAGCTCATGGATCCACTACAAAACATACCATATATTGGAGCCTTTTCATGTACTCTAGGTTTGATAGCAGCTGAGTTTCAGTACCTGTGAATGGCCACTAGACATTATATGTAGACGGACTGTAGTGGCTCTACATGTTCTGTAAACCTGGTCACAGTGGGATCAACAAACAACTGATTGGTGAAGGTGTTGGGTGCTAGACCTAACTGATCTGATATCATGGATCTAGGGATAGGTCATCAGTATGTAAGTTGTTTACAATGTTCTTCAAGGGACTAGATAAACAAAAGTGCATGACTTTTTCCAGTTGACTTCCGGATAGATAATTGAACTTGACATTTTTTTAAATTTCCAAATTGTAAGGATCTTACTGGGAAATTTGATCCACTGCAATTTTTTTCGCCACTAATTCGATTCGCCTTATTATATGTTGTTTCCCAAAGGGAATAAACAACAAAAATCAAACCTCAGCACTTACATGTTCACTGTTCCCTATATGGGTACCTTTACACGCGGCAATTTTTCTAGGAATTTCACTGGCAACTTACTGGTTGCAGTGAAATCAAGGACACATTGTTCTATCTTGTTACTGTGTATAAATGGAACAATGTGTCCATGATTTCACTGCAACCAGTAAGTTGCCAGTGAAATTCCTAGAAAAGTTGCCGCGTGTAAAGGTACCTTAAGGTGCACTGCATCTCTTCTTACAGACACTAGATGGGGTATTACGGCTGTGACGAGCCTCAGGACATCCATGCATATGCTTCTCACCAGGTCATGATGTCCTATTGTGAAGAGGTGATTTCAGCATGCAGCTACCGTACTGCTGCAAAAAGGCACTGAGCACCAGATAAAAACAATGAGCACTCTGGGTGGCTGGAGAGGTATTATTTTTTTTTATACTTTTTAACCTTTTTCTGGCTCTTTCTAGTTTAGCAAAAATGTGTCACCATTTTTCAGAATTTAAATGGAGCAAATTAGAAAAAAACATATTCTAGAGAATAAAATATTTAGCAAAATCCAAGTAGAATGTGATGAGCAAAAGGGTAACAATGTTTTGAACTTTTTACTTTCAAGCTCCCATCCACTGCAGCTTTGGGCATGAGACTACTTTCAATGTATAGAAAATCATCAATGCCAGGGCTGGCGTTTGGGGGGTAGACAGGGCAGGTGCCCAGGGCCCCATCCACATGCTGCTTTGACCTCACTTTACTATTGCTTTAATGAGCCTTTATAGGCTAAAGCTCAGTGATGTGCTGTATTTCCAGGCATAGGCAGCAAGCGCCGTCCTAGACAGAAGAAATGTAGAGCAAGTTCTCTCCCCAAGTGTGCTCCCCACTTCTGCCGCTCTACAATGGACAGCAGTATGGAGTAGAGAAGATTTGTTGATCTCTCTGCGTCAGACTGTTCAGTGTTATCTGTAGCTCAATCACAGCATAAGCATTTGGGACTGCACAGATCCAGAGGCTGAAGGGGTGAGCAGTGCTCATCTGCCTATGATGGAGCTACAACTAGAGATGGGCGAGTATACTCGCTACTATTCGGCACTCGCCGAATAGAAGCGGTATTCGGTACTCGCTACTCGCCGAGTAAATTAGGATTACTCGGGAGTAGCAAGTACCGAATACTTTTGCAGTGTATCAGTAGAAACACTGCTAAAGTCCTGTAAAAGAGAGAAAATGTGGTTAAAAAATAAAAAAATCGGATACTCACCTTAACCGACGGCTGTATTGGGACCCGGCCGATGCACATCTATTCATGGAAAAGGACCTTTCCCTCTCTCAGCCAATCAGATGGCTGGGAGAGATCTGGCCAATCAGATGCCGCCACGTCACAATGATGTAATCGCTAGCGGCCACCTGATTGGCCAGATGGAAAGGTCCTCGGTGTACCTGAGAGGACCTTTCCATCTGGCCAATTAGGTGGCCGCTAGCGATTACGTCATTGTGACTGGCAGCATCTGCCGGCTGCCTCTCACGCGCTGTGGCCATGGTCGGCCGGCCCCGTGTATCCCAGCGACAGCAGCGCTCACACTAAAGTGCCGCTGTCGCTGGGCAGCAATTTGGCGCGAAATTCGAACTTTGAATTCGCTGGCGAGCCGCGGACCTCTGTGCCACAGGTAGCCGCGGCTGAGCTCCGTACTGTACTGATGTACTGTCAGGTCCTTGCAAACTGGCCAATCAGCTAGCGATGACGTAATTGTGACGGGGCGCCATCTGATTGGCCAGATCGCTACAAGCCATCTGATCGGCTGGTAGTGACAGGTCCTTGTCCAACGATCAGATGTCTTTTCTGACGATCCCGTGCAGGCGTCGGGACAGGTGAGTATGTAAGATTATTATTTTTAAAACTTTTACTCACTTTTAGGCTACTTTAGCAGTGTATTTATAATACACTGCGAAAGAATTCGTATTTGCTATACTCGCAACGAGTAGCGAGTACAGCTACCTACTCGTTGCGAGTATAGCGAGCACGAATATTAAGGTACTCGCTCATCCCTAGCAGTTACTTTAATGTCACTGCTCACCATGATGGGCGGCAGCAAGGTGTTGTAGCCCTCTACGTTAACACATGCGTTTTTGGTGAAAAAATGACTAAGTCCAAAAAATACCAAAAAACGTCCAGGACCCCAGGGGACACTATTGGCACCCTGAGAAAAACGGATCCGTTTTTCTAAGGGCTTAAAAAAGCGGATGGGCATGTGTGATCCTGGCCAATGCACAACACTTCAGAATTCTCATAGGCCCAGTTCACATCTAAGCCTGGGCTGCGTTTTGCTAAGTTTGCGTTTTTACGCTAAAAACGCATCCAAACTCATGCGTTTTTGCCCCCATTGATTTAAATGGAAAACACATTGCAAATACATGCAAAAACACATGTGCATTTGCAAAAATACAAACCACATGCGTTTTTACAAATGCAGCCAAAAACGTGAACTGCTGCATCTAGGGCTGCGTTTGCAAAAATGCATGCGTTTTGCGTTTTTGCAAACGTACATGCGTTTTTGCATGCATTTTCCATTAAAATGAATGGGGCAAAAATGCATGCGTTTCGATGCGTTTTTAGCGGTAAAACACTGCAAAACGCAAACGCTGCAAAACGCAGCCAAGGCAAAGGCTAGGGTCACATTTGCGGCAGGGCACTGCAGATCCTGATCCGGTTTTGAGCAGTAAAAGTGCTCAAAACTGGATCAGAAACCGCAGCCCATAGGAGCCCATTGTAGTAACTGGATTGCACTACATGCAATCCGGTTAACGGCCCGGTTTCGTTGCCTGCATGAAAAATCATTCAGGCAATGTTTTTCGGAGCAGTATCTCTGCTGTAGCAGAATTCCTATAATGGGCTCCTAAGGGAGTCCATGCAGCTGCCGCAAGGCATATCTGAATGCCTGCAGCAGCCGGTGGCTTTGCTCATCCTGCTACCGCAGGGAAGAACAATGGGTTAAATCTTAATAATCCATGTGGGCAACATGTCTCTAGGGTGTGCCCACCCTCCTAGAGACATGCTGTCCACTCAGGTGGGCATGTGAGGGGTTAATCTGGGCATTTATAGTATTGCCGGCTATTGTCGGCATTTTCAATTTTATGAATGAACCCGGCGTCTCCTCACTGTGTAGGAGATACAGTACATAATGTACATACTGTATGAGCCACTAGCCTTGGTCCTGAAAGCATTAACATTAAGTCTATGGCGGTGCGCTGCCCATAACAAAATGTTAATGCTTTCAGGACCAAGTCTAGTGGCTCATACAGTACGTACATTACGTACTATATTCCTACACACGGGAGAACTGGGTTCATTCATAAAATTGAAAATGCCGACAATAGCCGGAAATACTATAAATGCCCACATTAACCCCTCACATGGCCACCTGAGTGGACAGCATGTCTCTAGGGGGAGTGGTCAATGTTTCTCGAGCGCTGAGTGAAAACGCATACGTTTTTACCGCAATTGCCTTTGGCATTGCGTTTGCAATGCGCTTTAAACGCGTTTCCCATATAACTCTATGGGATGTGTTCAGATGTGCTAACACATGCGTTTTTATGCATTAATGCATCTGAGTGCACTTAGCCTAAAGTGTAAGGCCCCTTTTGCATGTATGCGATGGTGAATTACCTGCCCTGCGCTAGCACAAAAGCAAGCGCAGGTGCAGTTTTAGGCAAAAGCAGGCAAGCACATCAGCGCATAGATGCAGTGTTCCTGCGCTCGTTTGCGCTCGGTGCATTCATTACCTTCTATGGCCAAGCACAGCCAAGCGCAATGAGCCGACATCCCCGAAGCGCAAGTGCAAAGTGCCTGATGTCATCGCGCATGCGCTTAGTCAGACGCACCCGGAAATATGGAAAGCAAAATGAACATGAAATTGTAGCCATTATTTTGAATAACTGTGCTACCAATAGTTATATGTAAACAACAGAATTCAGAAAATGAGAAAAGTACAATGTTTTTTTTCAAGATATAAGATTCAAGTCAGGAATGCAAGGTAAAATACATTTTATTCTTAATAACACAGCTTTTGAATTTCAGCAGAACATACAACTCATTATGCTACATGTCTAGAGAACTTAATGCTGTCTTTATGAGGAAATGAGCTCCTGTTGTGCTCTTATTGCTCTCTCTCAGCACCAGAGCATTCATAAGGACACTACAGTGGCGAAGCGGATATATCAAGTGTTTCATTTTATCTCTTTATGCAGAGACAAAGAAGAAGAGCAGACATAGTCAATGGTAGAAAAGTCTAAGCTTCAGTGTATGACAAAAATAAGATAAATACATGTTTGTTTTCTTAGGAAAGAAAGAATGAATTGGCAATAATAAACAAGCTGTGAATACAGCCCTATAAAGAAGTGAGCACACTTCAATTATTGCAAAAGCCACACAGATGCATAGAGCAGTTTAATTATTATCAATGATACAAAGCACAGCATGTTCTTTTGTGAGCACACAGGGTATTCAGGGAAGATGCTATTTCCACCGTGGTCTGGTATAGAAGTGTGTGCAGAGATGTTATTTTTGTTTGTCATTTAAATCTGTTGCATTATGGCAAACAGTAATTGAACAATCTTTTCTGCCACATAAATATGCTGCTATTAAAAGCAAATTGTGAAACGTCACCATGGTATGTTATCCAAACAAATACGGAGAACTAAATATGCAGAACAAATTTAGAGTTAAACACATGTCCATAAGAAAATTGAGAGAATACTCCACTTTTTGTGAAAAACTAATGACTTGTAAGGCTAGCTTCACACCATGGTTTTGTGCATCAGGTTCTGTCCGGTTTGAACCAGAGAGAACCTGATCCAGTTTTGCCTCCCATGTGGTGCCGAGATTGGTCATCAGGTTTTGTGTATTCTGTGCCTGATCCGGTTTTGTCAGGTTTTTCACCGTCCCCAAAATCGGAGCCTGCAGCATTTTTTGTCTCTGATGCAAAAAATCGGACAAAACCGGACAGAATCGGATCCACTGAAATCCGGTTCCCATATAATGGGAGTATATGGTGCTGGATCCAGTAAAAAAAAGTCATGGAGAACCTTTCCTCGTACTGATAGAGTTAAAGTGCTCTTTACAGTGTACATACAATGGGACAAATGGATTTACCAATATAATATCTACAGCACAAGTAGAAAATTACATACACTACAAATATGCTTTTACAAGAGATGAATTGTTTAGTATAGCATAAGTGTGGCCCTATACGTTTTGGATTCTGGGGGTGTTCTACATTCATTACCACATGATGGAGATGCAAAAGTCCTCACTTTTGCTGATCTGTTAAGGGTTGACCTATCACCACAGGGCAAGGATCTACACAAAAACTTACTGAGAGCTAAGGCTAAATTGGTAATCCAATATGATGCAGAAAACAGCTTAGCGATGAATGACACGAAAGATTTATTCATGTTCTTGTAAACTATCCACTATTAAGATTGTTTTTAACATTGGTTTTTAATTGTTTATCACAATGACATAGCAGCTGGTTACACTACAAAATTATGTGAATCACAATAATAGAAAAGGTCAGCCACAACCATCAGTCAATGTTTATATCAGGATTAGTGATGAGGAGCATGTTTGGCGCTACTCGGTACTCGCATGAGTATCCTGGTACTCGGGATGCTCGGCGAGCACCGAGTACCCGAAGTGCTCAGACTCATCACTAAACATTATCGATGACACAAATATGCAGCTCCCTACATTGCAGAAAGTGAGCTTGCACCTCACAGAGAGCAGTTTGATTGTTAAGGTCCCTCTGGGGGGCACAGCGAGGTGCTGTATGCTGCGACGATTTGAAAAAGCCCACCATCCTGCCCTTTCCCATAGACTGGAAGTTTGTGGGTGGAGCCTATCACTCATTGACTTGCATTGGGCTCGGTGCTCAGTCGAGCACCTGAGCATCTCGATATACCCAACCCGAGCTTCGAGCACCCGAACATTTTACTGCTCGCTCATCACTAATCAGGATCCATAGACACTGTGTTATTTGCTTTTAGATGCGGCACTTATGCTCCTGGGTGCATACTCACAAAACGCCGTCCATAATTATATGCATCAAAAGAAGAGTAGCACTCACTGGGTTGTTGGCGATCTTCTTATGTCAGCATGTTGCACGCATGAAAACGGAGAGAAGGAACAGGAGGGGGGATGGGAACACAGCAATTTCACGCTGATATAGTACTTCTCCTGTTGAAGCGCTAGATCAGTGTCAAACGGCCATAATTTCTATTCTCCCTCCTGCATCTTGTCTACTTTTTACATGTGCAACATGCTGAAATAAAGAAGATCGCCAGCAACCCGGTGAGCGCTACTCTTTTCTTTTCTGATGTATACAAAAGGAAGTGAATTTACGTCAGTCAGATCACAGGACCCATTGAAGTGCAAGTATAGTACGAAATAGAGATTGTATATTAGTGGTGCCTGCATCTGTATATCCACTGCCTTTTAATTAAATTGGAAGAAAGACAAAGTTTTACGCAGTGGTGTTACCTGTTTTCTCCTTATTTCGAGTACCGGTAATTCTATAATTATGCTTAACACTGAGCAGGTTAATCTCTATATATATAAATCTCATATGAGGCTGCGTGTTTATATTGCTTTATAAGCCAGTATCTAACTTGTTCCAAAAGTGATGAGTGGTAGAAAGTAAAAGTGTTAGGGCCACTTTACACACACCAACTTATCTGTCCAACTTCTGACCAACTTGCTGGTGCAGTGAAATCATGGACATATTGCTCCATTTTGTGACTGTGTACAATGGAACAATGTGTCCATGATTTCACTGCAACCAGCAAGTTGGTCTGAAGTTGGACAGATAAGTTGGTGTGTGTAAAGTGGCCATTATAAGCCAATGAATCATGATTTTTACACAATACATGCTTCAACTTTTGAAGTTTAGCTGTTGTTTTTAACCATTTCAACACCATGCCATGATGGATCTGATTTTGAAGATTTATTGATTTACTACCCAAGGAAAACACCATAAAAGTTTCATACCTTTTAATTAAAAAAAATAAATAAGCAAACAGATAAACAAAAAAAATTGATCCAGAAATAATGTCTTAAAAATGTTGTAGAAAATACAAATAGAGTGAGAAACAAAGGAGCCCAAGAAAAAAAGTAAACTGACAACCTCTATTGATTATGCAAAAAACCCCATACAATATAAAATGATAAAATCTACATAAAGTACAGAATAATAAATAACCGATGATAACAAGTAAAAGACCTAAGAGAGGTGGGATTAAGACCCCCAAGACCCCAATGCAAATTTTGGATAGCTTTTTGATGGGGTCACACAAGTAAAGATGAGTGGCTTTGATAAGTTTCAAATTCACAAAATCTACCTGATATTACAGAAAAATTCCATTTGCATCAAATTTATTCTCCGTGCAACAAACATAAATGGTAAAAATAAACAATTTAAAAAACGTAACAAAAAAACAACAACAATCATATTGTAAGTTGTAGGTATGAGTTGAAAAATGGCAATTGAATTTTAATGTAGATAAATGTAAGCATGCACTTCAGCAGAGAAAATAATAATTGGTAAAACATTGGGTAAGGCTAGGGTCACACTTGCAGATTTTACATGCTTTCTTGGAGACCTGCGTTTTTAAAAACGCATGTAAAATTTCACCCATAGGCCCCCATGCAAAAAACGCCTGCCCTAATAGCGAAACCGCATGCCTAAAGTGCCATGGTACATTAGTACCATTTAGTACCATCCAAAAACGCATGTGTTTCCCATAGGGGCCCATGTTAAAAAACTCATGTGTTTTTAAAACAGCACCAAAAAATGGTGCATTCACTTTTTCTGGGTGCTGATTCAAAAACGCATGGAAAAACACGTAGGCACCTAAAAAAACTCATGCAGAAATGAAAAAAGCATGCAGAAACGCATGCTTAATTTTAAGGCACCAAAAAAACTCATGTCAAGTGTGACTCTAGCCTAAAACTGTCAACAAAAACACATTTTTCATATGGATGGATGGCAAACTCAAGTTTCTGAGCAGTGTCAGGCCGCTGCTGCTAATAACATAATGGTATACATTAAGAGGAACATAGCTTTGCCTCTATAAAAGTCACTAGCATGACCACACTTAGAATACTGTGTACAATTCTGGTCTATAAGAAAGACATAGCTGAATTAGAGCGGGTGCAGAGAAGAGCAACCAAGGTTATCAAAGCTATGGGTGCTCTGCAATACCAAGAAAGGTTATTAAACCACGGGTTATTCAGTTTGAAAAGATGATGGTTTAGGGATGATCTTTTTACAATGTACAAATATATGTGGTGAAAGTACACAGACCTTTCTATTGACTTTTTTACACCTAAGCCAGTGACAGTGACAAGGCGGCATCCTCTATGTCAGGAGAAAGGAAGTTTAATCATAATCATAGATGCAGATTATTTACTTGTAAAAGCAGTGAGACTATGGAACTCTCTGCCATTTGATCTGAAAATGATTGACTCGATACAGATATTCAAGGAGGCCTTTCATATAAAAAATATTACTCAACATAAATACTAGACTTTGTCATGGAACGTGAACTTCCTGATGTCAATTTGTACTTTTGCAGAGACTTCCAATGATTAGCTCAAAGAGGCACTGGATTTCAGTAAGAAGAGGCTATGAAGACTGTATTGGGTTAGAACATGCCGCAGAGGTGGCCAGGAGGAAAGTAGTGAGGTATGTTTTAATTACTTTTTTACTTTTTCTAGCCCCTCATAGTCCAGTAATGGTTGCCAGCTGCCTGTGATCTGTTACATTCAAGAACAGCTAACTGAAAAAAAATCTACATTTTGGAGAATATGGGTTTTTGAAAGATTAATTCAAAAAGAAATTCCACTCTATATTCTCACTATATGCAACGATCTTTGTCTAACATCACTAAGGATGCAGTGGGCAATATGGGGGAGCAACATAAAGCTCCACTATCCTTAAATATCATCAACACATACAGTTCAATCCATTATATAATACTCATGTAACTAAGTATGAAAAGAATGTATTGTATTAAACTAAACACTTATGCAAATTAGTAATATCATCTACTAAAAGCCAAGGGTGCTACCTGGAAAGGTAAAGATACAAATATTATCTTTCATCACAGTATTACTTATAAGAGTGAAGAAGGTGCTGCGAAATATGAATGTCTATCTAATAGCCAAGCTCAGGAGCAGTTAACACAAGTCATTAAGATATAAGAAGCTTTTGGTTCCTATTGTTACTCTTTTTATATTACTGTTGTGCAGGCAGTTATACAGCGGCAAGGTAGCGTACTTAATCACACTCAATTGGTCTGTATAAAACATGTTACGCTTCTATTAGAAAGTTATGAGACTGGGAAAACAGCCAGCCTAGGAATAAAATAAACCATCTAAAAAAATGAACTCAGCAGTTTCTCTCCCAGCTTGTCCACTTTTATTTTCTTTCAGCTATTTATAAAACAAAACCATATCTTTTATCGTTCTTGTATATGATATTAGGGCACATACAGAGAATCTTTATAATTACTGCCTGTCCAAATGCTTATAAAATCAAATCATAACTCTAATAATATGATAGTGTTTTTTTATCCAACATTGCCTGTAGCCTATGAATGGATTCAATACAGTTATCTGCATATTCCTTCAAATGATACAGTGTAGTGGTAATTAGCTCTAGAAAAAACTGTTACTCACACATAATATGCCAAGGTTTACACATTAAAGTTCTTTAAGGAACGTTGACTGGTCTAGGCATCATATATCTATAATTAGTGATGCAGCATAAGAGCAAAAGTTGAAACCAAAAGGCAGCCTGATCATGTATTATAATGACCTCTATGTAATAATAAGATGGTAGTCTTGCAGATGTGAACTTATGGTTGAGTGTCATCAGGATCTCTTGTGATTAGCTAATTGTAAGAGGATTTTTGTCGTAAATGGATGTATTTTTTATCTAGATAATACATATTTACATAGTTTCACAGGTTGAAAAAAGACCTAGGTCGTCAACCTTCCTCCATTAATTACATATTTAGTCACTTTTGAGATATTAAAAAAGTATAAATCTATGCATTTCATTCAGTTAAATTAGATCTGCCAATACGTCAATCCCTACTGCTTTCTTAACATTAGTGACTAGTTCATAGTGCCTAATAGAAATGAGATACAGTAAATGTTGGCCAAAATGGTTGATTATTGCAGCGCTATTGATCATGCATTCACCAAGAGCCAAACCACAAATCAATAACCGGTGAACAGTTTGATACATGGCGTTGGGCTTTTTAGACAATGTCTAATATTTAAATGGAGGTTGGCAGAATAAAAATCCATACTTTTTTTTACTAAACTTGAAAGTCTTGCCTTATACATTTTTTTACGCTCTGACTTATTTTTAGATTTTATGACATTGTATGCATTTTGCACTGAGTAATATCCTTTATGTGTTGGTATGCCATTATTTGTCTGATGTCATACTTTTGGAGGGAGGGGCTGTGCCCGAAATTGCCTTTTCAATTTGTGCATAGGTCATAATGTCAAAAAAATTAATTATTTGTGAACTTTTATTATTATTAATATTATTATAATATATGCTCCTTTTTTGGAGGATGAATTTGAATTATAATTGTGTAAATTCACAGAACATATATAAAATCAGTGTACACTACAAGCAAAATAAACAGCCCCCACAGCTTCCTCAGCAATACAATTTAATTATAATTTGAAATAATGTCTCTGTCAATCAACTGATCCCTATCACGGCTATCTGTTCTTGGATGAAGGAACAATGTATTAATATACTACATAAATAGTTTAAAGTTAACTGTAACCAGCGTATTGCTAACTATAACACATACAAAGATATTGAAAATATGCATTTTGTTTTATATATGAACTATAAAAATGTACCTCTCCCCAGGCCGCAGGCGGAGGTTCTACCGGTGGGTAATATTTTGGAATGTCCCATGCTACTTGAGCCATGAACCATTTGAAGTCCTTACACTTGAGATGTTTGCGAAGTTCCTTTTGAGATGTGAGATCTCCAGTAGACAGATGTCTGTATTCAGGTCTCCTCTGGTAGATATACTCAGCAAATTCATCCATCCAGGTCTCTGCCACACGTTTCAGATTCTAAAATGCAAGAATTGTATATTACTGTTACTGGCACAGTTCTTTTGAAATATTTCATGCAAAATTGTACATCAAGTAATTATGACCTTTGTGTGATAGTCAGATTAATGGCTCAATTAGTTTATTAAACGAAAAAGTACTGAGATGTAACTGCACTGCAGGGATTAATGAGACTCAAATTAATCAAGAACAGACAAAATCATTAATCAGATTGCTTTTCTTTTAACCTTTTATTGTTTTATGCTACAGATACAGCTAAAGTTGAAGATGAATATCAAGTAAATCATTTCTTTTTGGTACAATTTGTCAAAGATTTAAAACAGTAGCATAGTGACTTTTCTCTTCTTGGTAGACTGCCTGTATTTCAATATGGAGCAAGGTTCCCCATCCAGGTCAAACTGGTCCACAAAAGATTCATTTTAGGCGGCCGTCACACGCACAGATATCTATAGCGATATTGTAAGCGATCACGTGCACGCGCGATCGCTTACAATATCGCTCACATCGCTGGTGAGATGTCACACAGACAGACTCACCAGCGATGTGGAGCCGCGATCTCGCTGGTAACTATGGTACACATCGGGTAACTAGGCGCCGCGCGTCGCTTAGTTACCCGACGTGTACCATAGTTACCATCTCACAGCATAGGCTCTGCTGCTGGGAGATGGATCATCGTGGTGTTATACACCACGATGAGACAGATAGTCAAATCGTTCATCGCTAGATCTGAGAACCGGAGCTCAGATCAGCGATGTCACGATCAAGCGATTTACCATCGTAAATCGCTTGATTACATGCAACGATTTCTTGCCCGATATCGCTTAAGCGATCAAAAAGGAGATCGCTTAAAACGATATCGGGCAAGAAATCGTTGCGTGTGACGGCCCCCTAAAAGGGATTTTATTCAAAGTTCTCTCATCAAGAGGATTCAACAGGATTGGTTCTAACTGCTTGATTGCTGGCGCTATCATCACTAAAACTGGGGTCCTGGGTTCTCTGTTTCTTTTCATCTCAATCAAGTTTCATTGAGGCATCAAATATTAGTACTGCAGATTTAATGGCACTGGCAAAACAATCAAAAACTACCACTTTTATCATCTAAATACCTAGTCCAATTGTGTAATGATACTTTCACTACCTTTCAATTAGTTTCACACATTCATGTTTTTATCCAGGTTGCTTCTGTGTTTCATTGTCATCCTTTGTGAAGACTGTGCTATTCTAAAGGTTTTTCAAAAGGTTACATAAAATAAGGAATATTTAAAGTATAAATGTCATTTCATTAACACTAGAAGTCCCATAAAGGGGTCATTTAATATTTCTACCTTTGGAACCCAGAGACGGGTCGAATGACCTGAAGGATTTTAGGCCACATTTACAAATGAAAGGATGCTAATTGGAGCCATCAGAGTTGTCGGTTTGGACTAAGGGTCATTTGACCCTCTTTCGGGACTTCAGGGGGAAGCTCAAAATTTCTGGGACTTCTAGTGTTAAAAGAAAAATAATACTGCACTGGTTGTTAATGATGGGTTACATACCAGCTAAGATAATGCTATTTTGTGCCTTTTGACTTACTTTCTAACATTTTTCTGTGCTGTATTAAAAACTGCATTTTATGGCTTTGTGGGCATGGCCAGCAGCTAAAAGCAAGAGAGATCCTGACCCGTGTGTGTTTATGCCCACACTCCTACAAGCATGGCCCAGACTTCAACCAGCCCTTCCCACACAGCAACAAGCCTGTGCCAGTCTCAGCATGCCCACCGCCCACACAGTAACAAGTCTGCCCCCCAGTCCCAAGCATGCCCACCCCATCCCCAGTCTCAGCATGCCCACCTCTACCCAGTCTCAGTATGCCCACTCCCCAGTCTCAGCATGCCCATTCCCCAGTATCATCATGCCCATCCTCTACACACTCCATACCCTTATGTAAACACTGATAGAATTGCATTGCACTGAGAGTGGTCATCTCCTCTTTTAGGCTAGGGTCACACTTGCATTTTTTCCATGCATTTTTCACACTTGTCTTTTGTGAAAAACACATGGAAAACCACATCCATAGGCCCCCATGCAAAAAACGCATGCCCCAATGGCAAAAACGCATGTCTAAAGTGCCACGCGTTTTTTGGATGCGTTTTAGGCTCAGCACCAAAAAATGCATCATGCTGCATTTTTTGGTGCTTTTTCAAAAACGTATGCGTTATTTTAACATGGGGCACTATGGGAAATGCATGCAAAAATGCATGGCACTAAATGGTACCATGCATTTTTGCATGCATTTTTTAGGGCTGCTCCAGACCTAACAGCAAAAAACGCAGCCCAAAAATGCAGGAGGCAAAAAGCAACCTTAAAAAACGCATGCAAGTGTGACCCTAGCCTTACACTGTGAAAAATCCACAACTGTGAGCTGGAGATGACCGCTCTCAGTTCTGTGGTGTGTGCGCTCACCTCCTCCCCTGTGCCCGCGCTGATGTGATATGAAGCGCACTGAACCTCACAGCCGCCCTGCCCCCTCTTTGCACTGAGTAGTTAATTCATTCTGCTGCACAGAGGGGGCAGTACAGCTGTAAGGTTCAGCATGCTTCATATCACATCAGTGCAGGCACAGGGGAGGAGGTGAGTGAACACATCACAGAACTGAGAGCTGTCATCTCCTTAACACAGCTTTGGATTCCTCAGAGTGTAAGGCTAGAGTCACACTTGCATTTTTTCCATGCATTTTTCACAATTGTCTTTTGTGAAAAACGCATGGAAAAACACATCCATAGGCCCCCATGCAAAAAATGCATGCCCCAATGCCAAAAACGTATGTCTAAAGTGCCATGCATTTTTTTGGATGCATTTTCAGCTCAGCGCCAAAAAATGCATCATGATGCATTTTTTGGTGCTTTTTCAAAAACCCATGTGTTTTTTTTAACATGAGGCCCTATGGGAACTGCATGCAAAAACACATGGCACTAAATGGTACCATGCGTTTTTGCATGCGTTTTTTTAAGGCTGCTCCAGACCTAACAGCAAAAATGCAGCCCAAAAACGCAGGCTGCAGAAAGCAACCTTAAAAATCACATGCAAGTGTGACCCTAGCCTAAAATAGGAGATGACTGCTCAGTGCCAAGTGGCAGTTCTATCACAGTTTACATATAGGAATGGGGTGTGGAGGGGGCGGGCATGCTTGGGACTAGGGGGCTTGTGGCTGTGTGGGGAGGGCTTGTCGCTTTGTGGGAAGGGTTTGCTGCAGTTGGGGCGTGCTTGTAGGAGTGTGGGCATAAATGACAAGTAGTGATGTTATGACCAACTGCAAAACAAACACGCCTCTGGTTGGTGGCCTGCAGATGCAGAAAGGTGATATTTAGGTAACCATGCAAAATGCTGACAGTGTGTAAATTACAAACTGTCAAATTTTGCAGCCTAGATATACACATAGGTTTTATTAAAAAGCCTGGACAACCCTTTTAAGCTATGCATCCTTCCTGGAAACAAACAATCAAGCCAGTTGCCAGAACTGAAATGACAAACACTCAACTTTTGATGTCTGACAAAAGTGAACATAATTAAATTAGCATATAAAACTAGTATACCAAGCATTTATTACCCCATAATAATTAATCATAGACAATAAACTATTATTTTACTGTTGGGTAGATCTGAAAAATCACACCTTAGCTTGCAGCACTATCAGAATATATCATGCGACATTTTATATCTTAAGCTCCAATAATTTGATTAATGGCACACATTTCTTTTAGCCTGTTAACAAGACTGTTTATGTTCTCCACAAACCTGTCTCTATTTATGGCACAATACTCTAAAGTTATCAGCACATAACCCCTTTAGCGTTCAAGTATAGCTTGGCTGCTTTTAGCTTTTTTTGAATAAATAAAGGGTTTTCTGATCATCAATAATGACCATTTGTAAGGAGATGAAAACTATGAAAAATAAAAATAAAATAATAAATAAAGATACATATACTTTCTTGAGAACACTCAGGTAATCTGCCTTTTTAATTCTTAGTAATTTTAATGTACAGACCATAAAGCATTAAACCATGATTCTTAATAAGATTTGTAGACAACAAACCAGAAAAATATAAAGTCAATGAAGAATTTATGAAAGTAGTCTCGTACATTTTTTTTACAGATTATATGAGGGTTCCCAATTCTTATGACGATGATCCGAACAACATGAAAGTTTACGCAAATATTTCTATAATTATAGAAAATATCACACATATAAATAAAAATGATGATGGATCCTTTTGCAACTTGAGTAGGAGTGATTCCTACAATTGCAAAAATCACCTAATAGTTATAAAAGTAGTCCTTGTTTCATCAGCAGTTTTGTTCCGAATTTAATAATCGGTGTTTGGTCCAGGTTTCAACAGCGTTTTTACACGAGAAAATAATAATGTCTCAACTTTCTCCTATTTAGCAGTCTGTACAGTCAGTACTCAGATAGCATTCAAAGGCCCCTAGGCTTGCATTGCCAAATTTAATCTAACACTTAGGCTGGGGTCACAGTTGACATGAGTTTTTTTAGTGATTTAACAAAACTCATGCGTTTTTACATGCGTTTTTTCATGTCAGCATGAGTTTTTTAAGGTGTGTGATGGCTCCCTGCGTTTTTGGCTGCGTTTTTAAATCCGCACCAAAAAATAGTGCATGTACTATTTTTTGGTGCGTTTTGAAAAACGCATGCGTTTTTGTAGAAAACGCATGCGTTTTTTAACATGGGCCCCTGTGGAAAACGCATGCAAAAACGCATGTACAATTAGTACCATTTAGTGCCATTCAAAAACGCATGCGTTTTCCATAGGAGCCCATGTTAAAAAAACGCATGCGTTTTTTTAACATGGGCTCCTATGGAAAATGCATGCGTTTTTGGATGGTACTAATTGTACATGCGTTTTTGCATGCGTTTCCCAAAGGGCCCCATATTAAAAAACGCATGCGTTTTTGGAAATGCACCAAAAACGCATGGTACTGTCACACATGCGTTTTTGCTATTAGGGCATGCGTTTTTTAACATTGGGGCCTATGGGTGCGTTTTTACATGCGTTTTTGAAAACGCAGGTCTCCAAAAACGCTTGTAAAAAATGCAACTGTGACCCTAGCCTTAGATTGAAGGCCCTGTTACACATAGTGATATCGCTAACGACATGGCCGCAACATCACAGGTTTTGTGACGTAGCAGCGACCTCGCCAGCGATATCGCTATGTGTGACACTTAGCAGCAATTGGCCCCCCGCTGTGAGATCGCTGATTGTTAATGAATGGCCTGGACCATTTTTTGATCGGTAATCTCCCGCTGGGCATGCTGGATTGCTGTGTGTGACATGGGCAATGACCAGCGATCCCCATTCTGCAGCCAAGAACCTGACAGATCCCAACGACCATGGGGTTGTCGGCGCATCGCTGGTAAATCTGCCTGCCTGTCATGTCACCAGTGACCGTATAGCAATATACCAGCGATCTCGGCCAGGTCAGATTGTTGGTGGGATTGCTGGAACATCGCTATGTGTAATGGGGCCTTAAGGCTGGAGACATACACTGAGACACATGCAAGATACTCGCATGAGTCTTGTATGACTCACCTGGCATGGCCTCTGCCTCTCTGGATGGGAGAATGGAGCTGTATAGAAACAGAAGCAGCTGACACGCTCCTGTCCAGAGAGATGCCAGCTGTTTTGGGTGAGTCATGCGAGACTCATGCAAATATCTTGCATGCATCTTGCTCAGTGTGTCTCTGGCCTAATATTGAGCATGTCCCCTCATTTTTGCATAGGCAGCTTGAAAAAAGTAGGACTTAAAAACAAGTCCATAAACTATACTAGGTGAAAAATATGGATAGAAGCCATTCGAGAAAAAAGATGCCAGAATCATCCCTATCACTGATCTCCTAATATTGTGTGGAACTCCTATTTAGTTTTTTTATTGAAGACACAAAATTAAGACAGAAGTGTTTTAAGTTGCCCTTTCTTGACGAGTATCAAGAATAGAAATGTGATGTACAGCAGTAGTTTATCACAGATCTATCAATCCTCAGTCACACTCATTCTATCAATTATATATTTTTATTAGTACTTAAAAACTTAGACTATGATTCCCATTTTTAATGTTTTAGATCTGCAATAATACTCCACAATCATAGTCAGACCTACCGCATATATTCCCTTGCAGTATTGATGAGCTGTTCACCATGATATTCTATCCCTAGGTTGTAAAATCATAAAATGGTCACTGCTTTCCCTGGCCTTATATTTTAATAGTCACTTTAATACTATGGACATCTCTGGCTGGCTGAAATAGACCATGTGATATGATAGTTACCAGGCATTATGTTCAACCTCGTGTGGCCCTTATGAAGCACCATAAGTTTGCTACCAGAAATTTCAACAAAGTGTAAAATAGCACAAGTCATTGGTTTTTGTGATCCTTGCAAAATTGTTTCAATTCACATGAACCTGTGAATTTCAGAATATTTGACTGAAAGTCAACATTCAGCAGATAGATATACTCATTGTAGATAATATTTTAGGTTAGGTTTTCAAACTTGATTTAAAGGGAACCTGTCAGCTCATTTTTGCCCCCAAATCTATCACTACCTGTCCCTACACCTTCCTAGTGTATACCTAATCATCCCTATTTAAGGTAAAACTGTACTATAATGGTGTGAAAAATTATTTTGTGACTTACATGTCCATATGCTAATTAGTAGTGATGAGCGAGCATGCTCGCCACTACTCGGTACTCGCACGAGTATCATTGTACTCGGGCTACTCGGCGAGCACAGAGTAATCTCGCGATACTCGTGCTGTGCTCGTGGTCGTCATCTCTGCATGTTGGCGCTCTTTTGAGAGCCAGCCCACGTGCAGGGATTGGCTGGCAGACCACTGCAATGCCACAGCCCTGTTAGTTGTGGCATTGCAGTGATTGGCCGGCCTGCACAGCGTGACCGAGCCTTTATAAGACCCGGCCGCGCTGTGCTCTGCACACAGGCATCCAGACAGTGAGTGTAGGGACAGTGTCTGCTGCTGCTTAGGGACAGTTTGCGGCCCTCATAGGTAGATTCGGAGCAGGGCTGCAAACTGCTGCTGAGCTGACCACAACAGTCCTTCTCAGGACTAATCTCGGAGGATATAGGCAGGGTGATCCAGATCGGAGTCCAAGCTTTTCTGTGACCATTACAGTCACCAGACTGTTGTACTTACTAGCTTGATCAAAGGGTTTGGACATAGGGACTAAAATTCTCATCTCCTGTGACCATTAGAGTCACCAAACTGGTGTACGTACTACCTTGATACAGGTTAGGGACTAAAATCCATCTCTCTGTGACCATTAGAGTCACCAGACTGGTGTACGTACTACCTTGATACAGGTTAGGGACTAAAATCCAAATCTGTGACCATTAGAATCACCAGACTGGTGTACGTACTACCTTGATACAGGTTAGGGACTAAAATCCTCATCTCCTGTGACCATTAGAGTCACCAGACTGGTGTACGCAGTACCTTGATACAGGTTAGGGACTAAAATCCTAATCTGTGACCATTAGAATCACCAGAATGGTGTACATACTACCTTGATACAGGTTAGGGACTAAAATCCTCATCTCCTGTGACCATTAGAGTCACCAGACTGGTGTATGTCATACCTTGATACAGGTTAGGGACTAAAATCCGAATCTCCTGTGATCTGAGCAGTCACCAGACTGGTGTACGTCATACCTTGATACAGGTTAGGGACTAAAATCCGAATCTCCTGTGATCTGAGCAGTCACCAAACTGGTGTACGTCATACCTTGATACAGGTTAGGGCCTAAAATCCTAATCTCCTGTGATCTGAACAGTCACCAGACTGGTGTACGTCATACCTTGATACAGGTTAGGGACTAAAATCCGAATCTCCTGTGATCTGAGCAGTCACCAGACTGGTGTACGTCATACCTTGATACAGGTTAGGGCCTAAAATCCTAATCTCCTGTGATCTGAACAGTCACCAGACTGGTGTACGTCATACCTTGATACAGGTTAGGGCTAAAATCCGAATCTCCTGTGATCTGAGCAGTCACCAGACTGGTGTACGTCATACCTTGATACAGGTTAGGGCCTAAAATCCTAATCTCCTGTGATCTGAACAGTTCACCAGACTGGTGTACGTCATACCTTGATACAGGTTAGGGACTAAAATCCGAATCTCCTGTGATCTGAGCAGTCACCAGACTGGTGTACGTCATACCTTGATACAGGTTAGGGCCTAAAATCCTAAATCTCCTGTGATCTGAACAGTCACCAGATGGTGTACGTCATACCTTGATACAGGTTAGGGACCTAAAATTCCGAATCTCCTGTGATCTGAGCAGTCACCAGACTGGTGTACGTCATACCTTGATACAGGTTAGGGCCTAAAATCCTAATCTCCTGTGACCATGCATTCACCAGACTGGTGTACTTAATACCTTGATACAGGTTAGGGCCTAAAATCCTAATCTCCTGTGATCTGAACGTCACCAGACTGGTGTACGTTCATACCTTGATACAGGTTAGGGACTAAAATCCAAATCTCCTGTGATCTGAGCAGTCACCAGACTGGTGTACGTCATACCTTGATACAGGTTAGGGCCTAAAATCCAAATCTCCTGTGACCATTGCATTCACCAGACTGGTGTACTTAATACCTTGATACAGGTTAGGGCCTAAAATCCTAATCTCCTGTGACCATTGCATTCATCAGACTGGTGTACTTAATACCTTGATACAGGTTAGGGCCTAAAATCCTAATCTCCTGTGATCTGAACAGTCACCAGACTGGTGTACGTCATACTTTGATACAGGTTAGGGCCTAAAATCCTAATCTCCTGTGAACTGAACAGTCACCAGACTGGTGTACGTCATACCTTGATACAGGTTAGGGCCTAAAATCCTCATCTCCTGTGACCATTAGAGTCACCAGACTGGTGTCGCTGTATACAAGCAAAATGCGCAAGGGCGTTGGCAAGGAACAAGGAAGTGAACGTGATGGTGGTGCAGGCAGAGGCCGAGGTCGTGTGCAAGCACTAATTTCGTAACAAGAAAGGGGCACATCTACTCACTCACACGTCCTGTCCCAAATTCTTGGGGCCCGCTGCAGTACACCGCTCTTGAACCAACACCAGTGTCAACAGGTTGTTACTTGGATAGCGGATAATGCTTCAAGTCAGATTGGCACCTCCACAAACACCCTGTCTTCCACACGGTCAAGTGTCAGTAGTCGTGATACTGCACCGCACATTTCCCAACCTGATCCTCCTTCCTACCACCAGGCTGAGTACACGTCCACGGACATTACTGATCCCACACTTGGACACTCGGAAGTCCAGAAGTGTGTACCCATGGGTGAGTGGAGGTACATGGCAAATTTCCATAGCAAAATTTAAATTCAGTTGTCATTTGTTGGTGGTGTGTTGAAGTCTGGCCCAATCCAACCCTTGTTCATCTTGATCAGAGTCAGCCTGTCAGCATTTTCAGTTGACACGCGGGTGCGTTTATCAGTAATGATTCCACCTGCGGCTCTGAAAACACGCTCTGACAAAACGCTAGCGGCAGGGCAGGCCAGGACTTCCAAGCCGTAGAGAGCCAATTCATGGCACGTGTCCAGCTTGGAGACACAATAATTGTAAAGCAAAGATGAATCTAGCAGTACAGTTGTTTGATCTGCAAGGTACTCCTTCAGCATCTGGCCAAACTTAGCATTTCTTGTGGCACTACCCCGCACCTCAGGGGCTGTGGTAGGTGAGGGGCTGAGAAAACTGTCCCACATCGTAAAGACTGTTCCCTTACCTCTGGCGGATTGGACTTGTGCCCCTCTCGGCCGTACGCCTTGGTTGTCCACCGATTTCTGACATATCCCGGTAGCGTTTTGTGAGGGAATGATTTGCCTACTTCCGTGACTATGGCCTTCTGGAAATGCTGCATTTTGGCTGACCTCTCCGCCTCAGGAATGAGAGACATAAAGTTCTCCTTGTAGCGTGGGTCTAACAGTGTTGCCAACCAGTACTGATTGTCGGCCAAGATGTTGTGAAAGCGAGGGTCACGAGCCAGGCAGCTTACCATAAAGTCAGCCATGTGCGCCAGACTCTCAACAGCCATCACTTCAGTATCCAGACCAACACGATGACTGAACATGCTGTCCTCCTCCTCCTCCTCCTCATCTCCACTGTCCTCTGGCCAGCCACGCTGAATAGAGGGTATGAGTGGTGTGCATGTCATATCCTCAATTTGGCCAGAGAGTTGCTCCATGTCTTCATCCTCCTCCTCCTCGTCATAGTCCTCCACTGCGCGTTGTGATGAGAACTATATACAACGCACACGATACCGGGGTCACTTTAACAATTTTAGCATTTACTAACGCGGATTGTGTACCAACCTCGGGGTTCCGCATGGCGTTCATATGTTATAACATCGCCTTTATATAAATTGTGGTCCGGGTGGCCTTGTGGGAGATGGTGTTCGACCTCTCTCCTCGCCACGTACACCTCAGCATAGAGGCCTTCCTCCCGGGAAAAGCTATACCCAGTCACCAGATTGGGTGGTAATGGTGGCTGGGTTCAGGCAAAGGCACGGGCCTGGCGGGTCTCCATCTCAATAACCCACCATGCTTCCCGCCTCCTCTGCCATTCTGCTTCATCATCCCGTGCAGGCTGGATGAACCACGGCCTCCCGACGGGTTGCCAGGAGCCATAAGCTGCGGTTGAAGGCTGACTTGCATGTTGCCTCGTGTCCACGCAAACCCATGATGGTGGTTGCTCTGGACGACCAGCCCTCTATAGCTCGCAGGGCCCTGATGTCTCTGCGCTATCGTCAAACTCCACCTGTTCCAGGCGATCAAGTCGGAGATCGTTGGTACCGACATTGTGAACAGGCCGCTGAGGGGTAACAGGTCTAATTGCCAATGTTTCTCGATCTGGCTTCCAGCCGCACCCTGTTTACTTTTTATAGACTCTGTATAGAGTCTGTCAGAGGTGCCTCTCAAATGCTTTCCTTGGTCCAATTCTTTATGGCTCTGTTGGCTCTCTACACTCCCACTCTTGAGTCTGGTTTCTGGTCCCTGGGTCTGTTGCTTAAAGTCTCTCACTTGTCAGCGTCTTGAACCCAGCTATGGGACAGAGGTTGGACTACTTTGATGGGTGCTGTGGCACCTTCTTGATCAGGCCCACAGCCTGACGGTCAGCAGTTCAGGATTAACCTTAAGAAACCACCTCGGTTCCGGTTTACCGGTATTGACTTGGACTCTCCAGCTGGCTCCGACCAGTCCTGGAGTGCCCCTATCTTGTCTGGGTTACCTCTTTAATTTTCAGATACCCTCCTCTCAGAGCTGCAGATTGAACTGCGTTCGTCCATTCTGCTCTCCACACACCGTCTGACTGACTTGTGTGTCAACTGTTACTGTCCCTTATGTCACGTCTCCTGCTCTGCTAAGCTCCACCCCCCTGGGACCTACTGAATATACAGTCCCTGGTGCTAGGCTGGCCGTGATTGGGATCTTGTGGCTTTGTATACAGACTCTGTAGCCCACCCTTCTACCTATGGAGGCACTACACCTTCTGTTTGGGATGCAGTACTTTCCTGTGGCTTCCCGCCAGAGGGGCGCCACATATACATAAGATGGATTTCACTACGTATATTTAGACAGATGACTGTACAAATATCCAGTGGCAAATATCCATCATATAAAAAAGTACAACATACTATACATTTTTTTCAAGATTCCTTGGCAAAGAAAAGCAGAGCATATCGTCCAATTCTATACAACTAAGGGCCACGTCACACACACAGATATCTCTGCAGATATTGTTCACAGATCTCTGGTTGCAGTGAAATCATGGACACATTGCTACATTTTGTGGCCGTATACAAAGGGACAATGTGTCCATGATTTGACTGCAACCAGAGATCTGCCAACAATATCTGCACAGATATCTGTGTGTGTGACGTGGCCCTAAGGCTAGGGTCACACTTGCCAAATTCTAAGTCCCCTGTGTGTTTTGCAGAGAATTTAGAATTTTTTTCTCCCTCTGCAGCCTTCATGTAGGCTGCAAAGTGGAAAACGCGGCCCCTGGCAACTCGCTGTGTGTCCTGGATACCAGCCACACAGCGGGCTGCAGGGAGTGCGATTTTCACCATGCACAGGGGAACACATCATGCTGCATTTCCCTGTGCGTGGTGAAAATCGCACTCCCCGCAGCCCGCTGTGTGGCTGGTATCCATGATACACAGCAGGTTGCTAGGATCCACGTTCTCCGCTCTGCATCCTGCGTGAAGGCTGCAGAGGGAGAAAAAAATTCTAAGTTCTCTGCAAAACACGCAGGGGACTTAGAATTTGGCAAATGTGATCCTAGCCTAAAAGCGTGTTATAGTGAAGTATCATCATATATGATCCAACTCACTGAAAAGGACATTAAGTTAAAAACAAAATAAAGAAAAATTCAGCCTTGCTTACAAACACTAACGGTACCTTTACGCGCCGCTACAACATGGTGGAAACAACCGGGTAGATGAGAGAAATGTATCTTGCACCGCCAAATCAACCCGAAGTAGCGGCGTGTAAAGGCGGTTGTTTCCACCCTTCACTTGCGGCACCTGTTTCAGAGCCGAGCTCTAAAACAGGTTGATTTCAACCCGATGGTAGCGGCCTGTAGCGGCGTGTAAATAAGGAACAAGAGGGTTGTTTCGACACCTTGCTATCTACCTGGGGCGTGACACAGGCTCCAGGAAACCGCCCCTCTTCAGCGATCATTGGAGGAAGCTCCTGCGTTACGATTGGTTGTCGCTGCATAGGGCGGCATATTTAAGGAGCTGACCAGTCACACTACACAATTGCTCAAGCGTCATGTATTAGTCAGCCTCCTGCGCTGGCTGGCCAATCATGATGCTATTGCTTTCTCCTATCAGGGTACGAAATTCTCGTAATCCACAATTCTGGCACGCCTATGTGTTGTCCCTGCTGCACCAGGTCCTCCCATATTACCTTGTAGTAGTGGTGTGTAAATGAGGTAAGGTGCTCTGCAGAAGGTAACTTCAGGCACCCGGCGGTGCATCCAGAGATAGATTCAACCTTCTGTAGTGCACCTTATAGCGATGCGGGTACCGTTTGTAACCGTTGCTGCGTGCTCGTGCACGTGAAGCACCCGGTTGTTTCCACCATGCTGTAGCGGCGTGTAAAGGTGCCCTCAGACATAATACCACTTGATGCATGATAGAGGTGGGGGCAACAAAGTGTCTTCTTCATTCTGAAGTGCATTGGTAATGTGACTTGGTGATGATATTGCTGCCTTTTTCTATGATGTTTTTTGATAAGAGGCTTATGGAATATTTGATTTATGTGCAGGGTGATTTACTGGCAAACACAAAACTCAGGAACTGTAAAAATAATGTTGCATTATAATGTTTATTTTATTTAGAACATGCAAATATGAGATATATTGTAATATTTATTTTTATTTTGTTGGTGGTTACTTATTTTGGTTAATTTTACACATTTATTATTTGATGTTCTTTATCTTTTTACTGAGACATGTACCATTCGTCTGGTCAACTTTAACGACAAATATGTGATCTGAAAAACATGGTAACATGAGCACATCTAGTGTATATTCATACACAATGTTGTAGCCACAACTGTTGGCTGAGAATAAGACAATGTATCATAGTCCACTAGAGGCCACTAACGAGCATCATTATAATCTATATACACTGGACAGATATTACTTAGGGTGGGTGCACATGATCAGTAAACGCAGCGTCTTGCATCTTGCCACTGCATCCAAAATGCTGCATTGCACAGTAGAAGCATAGTGGATGGGATTTTAAGAAATCCCATTCTCACTATGCTGTTCCCGATCGCAGTGTTACTTCAACTGTGGTGCAGGTGTCCACTCCTCCACTCCTCCGCAACATGTTCATTTCATGCTGCGGAATTGGAAGAGGCTCCCATCGGGTGACTGCAGGGAAAGGTCGCCCTGCATCTACCGCAGATGGTGAGTACAGAGCGGCTGCAGTCTCCCTGCAACCACTGCGGATTCCCTCAGGTCAGGAGGAGCTGCGTCCAATACGCAGCTGCTCCGGACTGTGAGCACATACCCTAGCATACAGACCTATTAACAATCAGTATATGTGTATATAAAAAGGTGAATTACATAGCTCTCTGACTACAATTCATGAGGCTGCTTGATAGCCACAATATGTGGGAAATCAGCTGCTGCTACTGCCATATGCCTGATATACCAATTTTATATTTACTCTTCAATCTTATTGCTCTTTATATTGTAAGTCTCATTAATGTTGCATTATTTACTTGTTTACTGTTTACTTTCTCATAGGTAATTAAATTTAAGTGATTGTCTTAAAGGGAATCTGTCAGCACATTTTTGTAAAGCAATCTGCTGCAGTCATTAGCACACAAAATTCGCCTATGAATCTCTTATCAAGATTTGTAGTTGTGTTTACTTGCAATGTTTGTTTTAATACCAAGAGAGTATAATTGCTGTAACAAGTTGGTGCACAGGCTCTTATCTGACTCTGCTCCCTTCTTTGATTAGGAGATCCCTGTCTATAGACTTTGTATATTGAGAATCTAGTATGGGCTGAGGAAGTTCTTCCAGCTCTGCTGCATAGCTGAATCTAATAACTTTGAATGTGCACCCAGTAGACTAAGGGTGCCTTCACACTGATCCGGTCCTGGACTGTCCGGGATGACCCTGAAAGCCGCGGACGGGATCAGCACACAGGACTGGAGGGCTAATATGCCCTCCGGTCCGATGTGCAGCCGCACGCAGTTCCTGCTGCTGATAAGTCAGGACCGTGGCGCCGCGGTCCTGACCTGTCAGCGGCTGCAGCTGCATGCGGCTGCACACCGGACCGGAGGGCATATTAGCCCTCCAGTCCTGTGTGCTGATCCAGTCCGCGGCTGTCAGGGTCATCCCGGACAGCCTTGGACCGGATCACGACGCAGTGTGAAGGCACCCTAATGGTGCCCATATTACCTTGTTGTAGCGGTGTGTAAATGAGGTAAGGTGCTCGGCAGAAGGTAACTTGAGACACCCGGCGGTGTATCTAGAGATAGATGTAACCTACTGTAGCGCACCTTGTTGCTGCGTGTAAAGGTGGTGCGGGTACCGTTTGCAACCGTTTGTGCGTGCTCGTGCACGTGAAGTATCTGGTTGTAGCTACCCGCCAGTAGCGGCGTGTAAAGGTACCCTATGTGATATATTGTTGGATTCAGGATCTCTTCATCTATATCATGCTTCTCAAAAATAGGGTAGCAAAAAAAAAAACTGACAGAATCCTTTAAGTAATATATGGTTGTTGGTTTGCAACTTGTTATTCAAAAGCAGCAGATTTTTACCTACGGTTCTTTTAATACAATTATGTTGCTAGTTTTTTCTTGCTATATTTGATTGGTCATGGTTCATGGTCAGCATTTGCATGATATGTCATACATACATCGTATGAATAAAATGTTCCAGCGCTTATTTGTTTTATGTTTTGCATCCTGAATTCACAAATAGCATGGTACCATTGTATTTTATTCATTGATCTACATATTTTTATGCTATATTAAAGAAAGTGCATGAGCAGGATGTGTCACATATTTATGAACACTTTTACGTTTGCATTTTTAAATATTTGTAGATTTGGTTTATCTTTTTTTTCAAATATGACATTAAAAAATAGGAATTGGTGTACATTTTGCTACACTCGTGCATATATTCTTTAGTGTAATTTATTTTTTTTAATTTGCTACTTGGTACATTGCACAAAAGCACAACTTCACCATAATTTTTTATAAATTGAGCCTATTTCCTTTTTGCTTGCCTGAATAAAGTATCTGAGCAGCACTAACGAGTGACTCATTGTAATGGCTAGACAACTTTGTCCTTGAATTTCTAAAATGGCATGTCGTTTGGGGATGTTTCTACTGTGTAGGGGTAAGTAAGCTATCAAAGTGATCTAAAAAAGTACAGCTCTTGAACTGCTGACAGAGTCCAAGGTCATTAATGTGAATTTGGGTTAAAAAGTTAGTATGACAGGTCCAATAAATCACCAGATCTGCAGTATCTCAAATGGAAGGTGATGGGTTGTTTCTGAAATGTAGGAGTCAGATAACAAAGTAAATTGCTATGTAAGGAGTTATATGACAAGAGATTAATGATTGATTGCCCTCAGTGGGAGAAACAAAATAATAATTTTGTAGTTGTGATACCGGAGTTTCAATGTGCGCTGGCCATAGAACTGATGTTTAAGGCTTCAGCACCATAGATAGCGGCGGATACAGTCCACAATTGGCGTAAGCTCCAGGGTCAACTCCTTTTTGACGATGCTTCCCCGCAATGTGCTTACGCACATTACGTACTGATACTCCTGCTTACAGCGAGGAGACGCCGGCTTCCATTCAGAAGTTTAGAAAGCTGACAATAGCAGCGATAATGTAATAATACCGATTAACCATTACCATGCCACTGTATTTGGACAACATGTCTCTAGGGAGGGTGGACTCTTCCTGGAGACATGTTGCCCACATATATTTAACACATTAACCCTTTGTTCATTCCCGCAACAGCAGGGATGAACGAAGCATACGACAAACTGCAGGCATTCACATGTGCCTTGCGGTAGCCGGATGGACTCCCATAGGCGCCCATTATAGCAGCCTCGCTGCGGTTTTCAAAGCGCTCCAAAAAAACATTGCCTGCATGATTTTTCATGCAGGCAGCAAAACTGTAATGCGGTAACCGGATTGCATTAAGTGTAATCCGGTTTTATAATGGGCGTCTATGGGCTGCAGATCCTGATCTTGTTTTGAGCATTTTTACAGCTGCAAATGTGCAAATGTGACCCTAGCCTTAGAGAGAGTCCTTAATTAGCCAAGGTCCAAACATTTCTGTGATCCAGGGCACAAGTTGAAGGCACACACTTCCCAATGGACTAGTGCTCATGCTAATTCTTAACCATTGCTGTCATTGAGCACATGAGCTTCAGAACCTTACTAGTAAGGAATGGAAGAAGGTGACTTTGATGAATTCTAATATCTTTCATACAATGTTGACAATCATGTGTACATTGATTACATGGGGAGTAAATGGCACAAGGATGCAACATTGAAAGAAGGCAAACCTTATTCAATCTTTTCAGGTATAATTCATAAGCGGACATGCTATAGGTGCAACCCGTGCAGTTGTACAGTGGTCCAAGAAGTAAAGGGATCCAATTCTACCTCCAAAGCAAGTAGAATTGGGCATTATTAAAAGCCATTGCACTTTTTAGACCATGGCATGTGGATTTTAATCTTTTTTAATTCCTTGTGGAAAATCAATAAATATATAACTTTAATGAAAGGTATGATTATGGCATTTCCATTCAATCTTCAATTAAAAAAAAAATCCATACATGAATTTGGATCAGGGTAATGTTCTGGTTTTGTCTGTTAGTGGTATAATTACTTGTTACTTGTATTGCTAGTTTGAAAAGTGAATACACTATACAAATGTGTTTATTCAAAATAGTATGAACAATTTCTATTGTGGTTAGAGTCATTTTTTGTAAGAGTTTGTGTTAATTCAATATGTTTTTATACCAAATCAGGTGTTTACAGCACACAGCATCAGTTGATCATTCCAATAACAAATTTTCACCCTATAACATCACACGATATCAGTGGGCACAGAGTGGAGGGTGATGGAGTGACAGTGGGTGAGGCGGGGCTGGGGTTGGGTATTAGAAATGAGAGGCGAGGCAGGTTATATTATAGCAATAAATAGGTAAACAATTGAATGAAATCATTTTAGCATTAAGATAATTGGCATAGCCCAATCTGATAGAAGCCAATTATCCCAATTGGAAGCACACAATAGTCTATCTTCACAGTTACATACTAAGGCATATTCATAATGTAAATGCCTTTTGATGCATTGAGTTAGTTCAGCAAAGGAAGGGAACGCTGTCACTTTCCATTTGGAGATGATGGTTTGTCTTGCCCCAGATAAGATAAGCACTGTCAAACCCCTTAGTTCTTTTGGAACATCCTCAATTCTACCATTCAAGATCCAAACCAAACCATACATTGGTGGTAATATTAGAGAAGAAGTCAAAAGCTGAGGTCCAAAGTGAAAGGCTCTTTGGACATGACCACGAGGTGTGTTCCAAGGAACATTTTTGACTTCATCCCTTCCAGCAGAGAGGTGAGTAGTCGAAAGCAAAATGAGCCAACCTGTCAGGTGTGAGATACCACCCCATATGAATCTTTTTATCTGTTCCAGGTGAATAATACATCTGGAGGATTTGGTTGACCATTTGGCTTCTCAAGTCCTTAGACAGTTCTTTGGTCTTCTTTCTTTTCTCCATGCTCAATGTGGTACACACAAGGACACAGGACAGAGGTTGAGTCAACTTTAATCCATGTCAACTGGCTGCAAGTGTGATTTAGTCGTTGCCAACACCTGTTAGGTGCCACAGGTAAGTTACACAAATTAGAGAAGCATCACATGATTTTTCTAACAGTGCCAATACTTTTGTCCACCCCCTTTTTTATGTTTGGTGTGGAATTATATCCAATTTGGCTTTAGGACAATTCTTTTTGTGTTTTTTCATTGAAAACAAATTAAATGAAGATAATAATACCAAAGAATTTGTGATTGCAATGATTTTCAGGAAGAAACTGAGTATTATCTGACAGAATGGCAGGGGTGTCAATACTTTTGGCCACAACTGTATAAGGGAGCTTCTCATATACCGGAATGGAGGTTAAATAAAACATAGAGTTTTAAATTCCCTACTTTTCTCCATTCAGATAAATTATGGCTGCCTGCAGTATTAGCATCTATTTTCATTGTCTCATGATATATTTTACTTGTCCATTTTGTTCATCAACATATCTTTTTTTTAAAAAGCATGTTGTATATAGGAAGAAGTATTTGCTGAAATAATGGAATTTTTTTCTTGACTGAGAATGAAATTATTGTGTTTTATTTAAGTAAGTCTTACTATTTTATGGTCAGATCTGAGAAATATCAGCATGTGCTATATTCACATGTTTGTAAGTTTCACTAATCCTGCTGTGCTGTTATTAAAACTGCCCATATCGCAAAACAGCATGACAATTTGCTAAGCTTTAGAGTTTGTTTAATTTTATATACTTAAACAGTTGGACATGTAACATGGGATTCATTCTAATTCAATCTTAAGCACTTTGTCTCGTGGTTGTCTAAAAATGACCATGTAATGAAAATAAAAATCAACATATGGCATGGTAACAGATGTAGTTACACCTCCCCGTGAGTTTTTGTACCTCATGACTTTTTCTCTAGGAAAACAACAATGCATGTGACTCCTGAGGATATGTGGAAGTCACTGCATTAATATACTACTTTGTTACCAGTTTAAAAAATAATGATTCACAGAAAAGGAAATATTTTCATAAAAACTCACCAAAAACAGTATGAGTCAAACTAAGGTCAGATACGGCGACTTTCACCTTAGCATTTGTGAACGCATTGGATCATCTACATGCGGAAATGCATGCCAAAACGCATCGTTAATTTTGTCAACGTCGCGTTCATTATCTGCATGCGCTGACAGAAATATTCTCCACAGGATTATTTTCCCGGCCATAGGAAGTCATTATTCAGCGGTTGGGAGGAGAGAGAGAGAGATGTTGTGCACAATCCAGACTGTAGAATGGTCTGGGAGGAGCTGTGCAATTGTTCTGAAATAAAAGAAAATAATGAAAACACTGTGTTGGCTGCGGTGACCTGCAGATGCCACTGCGTCTCCATTCACTTGCATGCATTCTTTGTGCGCTTCAGGATGCTTGAGTAGGAAGCAAGCATCCTCAGATTCACGAAAGATGCAACATGTCGAGGGCGGCGAGAATAAATGCATCCAAATGCAACGCATGTGAACACAGCCAAACGTGGATACCATGCGTCCCCATTTTAAACGTAGGGACGCATGCGTTTGGCTGCATTCGCATATGCTGCGTCTGGGGAATGCAAGTGTGATCCAGACTAACAAATTAACTAGCAGGATGCAGCATGGTGCAGGGTGAGTCCAAATTAACTAGCAGGATGCAGCATGGTGCAGGGTGAGTCCAGCTGCCTGTTACTCATGATCTGTGTTTGGGTCAATGCAGCTTCTCCCCACATTCACCTGTTGGGGCTCGCTTCTGACTCTCCAACTTTAAATTGATATGCTGCAGAGATGCGGAAGTTCATCAACTCGCACAGCAGAGGAAAACAGGCTGTGGCAGGCAGGAGCTTATTGAGCATGAGATTTCTTGAAATCCCATCCACTTTACAGGTACTGTATAATGCAGCATTATGGAGACAGCGGTAAGATGCTTCGTCCAAAACACTGCTAATCCAGACTATGTGCATTCACCCTTATGGCTGTTTTCGGTGAGTTTTTTTGAAAATATGTCCTTTCCTGCGAATAATGTTGAACATATTGAAGCGACTCGTAAGTGTGGGGACCCCTGATGTTGGGTTACAAGTTTACGTATTTTGTGGCAAAATATCAATCAATAGCTCACATTATTATTTAGATTTTATATATATATTTTTGCACATTTTTTCATTATTATGCAGGATGCAGCCAGGTCCATTGGGTGGCTGTCCTGTTTCATGCATTTATATAGTAATGGGCAGCCCGCCTGATCTAATACTTTGGGTGTCTCTAATAGGCTGTAAGCCAAACACTTTGCACCACACATAGATGTGTGACTGGTGCCCTAGACAGGTAGAGGCCATAATTAGGGAGCAGTGAGTGAAGGGGGCTCAGTTTAGAGAAGGAAGAATTGATGGTAGTATAAGGAAGGGGCACAGTCTGGGGAGGGAGGCAGTGTGAGAACTGGGCCCCTTTCACACTAGCATTTTTTATAATTTGCGGCAGGTCCAGCAGATTTACCGCATCTGCCGCATAAGGGCAGCACTTGCGGCAAGCCCCAAGCATTATCTATGGGGCTTACGGCAGGTGCCGGAACCGCAGCTATACCGCACTTGCCACACCTTCGGCAAACCCCATAGGCAATGCATGGGACTTGCCGCAAGTGTGCCGCAAGTGCGACCGTTATGCACCAGATGCGGTAAATCTGCCACAAATTGTAAAAACGCTAGTGTGAAAAGGGCCTTAGAGAGGGCAGCATGAGGGGCCAGTATGAGGAGGGACATGGTATGGAGAGAGCAGCATGGGAAGCAGTGTGAAGAGGAGGCACAGTTTTGAGAGGGCTGCATTGGGAGCAGTTTGAGATTTTCTAATGACCCTTGTCTTTTCATTGGCTGTAAGCCATAATCATCAACATTAACAGAACAAAACACTTGAAATAGTTCACTCTGTTTGTAATGACTCTATATAATATATGTGTTTCAATTTTTGGACTGAATTACTGAAAAAAATTACTTTTTGATGATATTCTAATTCATTGAAATGCACCTGTATCTCGTACAGTCACCTTTTTTGAGTGTTAGTTTATTATCCCTTCTTTATTTCCTAATAAATATGCCTACATTATAATAGAGACTGGATAAGGCACAAGTTACCAATTCCAAGCTGTAACACGGCCAATTTGTGCAGCATAGTTAGAGATGCAAGTCTTTATTAACTAGGTCATTTCATAACAAGACTTAAAAAAAAAAACTATCAAAGCAACAACGTACAAAGCACAAAAGTTGGTCTGTACTTTTGTCAGTTTCCTAAAAATTATTATTATTATAAATTTATTTAGATTTTTTTTTTACATTTCTTTTTAAAGCTGAAAAAAATGCCTTCTGGGAATGGATATCACAACGGCTGTGGAGAGAAGTACTATGAAGCTTTATGAATTATTTATGCCCAGAATCACAACAAAAACCAAATGGGTTTTGTTTAAAGTTAAAAACACTAAATTTTACATCTTCCAAAGAAAGAGGCACAACAACAAAACAGCGCGTCTCCTTGAATGCTGACTTTTAATGATGGCATTTAATGTGTTCCCATTGTCATTTTTACGCAGGTAGAATGTAATTAGGGAACGTCACGGCAGTGAAGACAACTCTTAGCATTTTCCTGGTTCATGAGAGCCATTTAAATACAGTTCAAGTGATACAGTCATGGATTGAAATATATATACCCGATCTGTTGTGGCATAGATTGTAGGAATAAGAAATGGGTCCCAGGAGGACAGTTCTTTCCAGATAGCCATGTTCCTGCCATTTGGCTCTTGTAATTTATCGCCGTACTATGCCAAATTAAACCTCAGATAGTATTGCCTGTCACACTGCCTCAATCTTCTTGTGAAGAATAGGAAAGAAAAATGTACATGCTGGACAGCTATAGTGTAACAGAAAAAGAAGATTTTTTTTTTAAACAAATGATCAGTAATAAAAATCTAGTTCTGCAGTAATAAGCTTCTATCTACAATGATGTTGATCTGTCAAACATAATAATACCAAAGAGCCACTAGGTGGTGCTATTGGAGCAAGAACAGGGTACGATGAGTCTGTGTATGAATGAATGGCAAATCTTTTACTTATTCCGTATATATCCCACGCCAATCATGGTCTTGTATTTTCTTATGTCATTCTATGCTAGAGATTTCAAGGACCTTCATTTATTTCCCTTTTCCAATGAGTATTGCAAAAAAGCAACATGTCATTTGCAATATGCTTTATGATTTTTGACTTGTAGTGGTTAAACATGCATTTATTAACTTTGTATTGACATTGAACACTACTTTCATACTTGAGTAAGCTTTTTTTCTGTGGAGCTATATGTTTAATTATATTATACCAGGCAAATTAGCATATGTTAATTAAAGTAGGCAGTATTAATTTTACCAAGGATAGCCCATGTAGAAACTAATAATGATTATATTTAGAGTTCACTCTGTAATAGGATGCTGTAGTTTTCACATTATTTTTTAATATTAAAGGGAATCTGACGGGTGATTCATGATGCTAAAACAATGGGGAGCCTGAATAAAAAACTGCCTGCATTATGGCACCCTGTGTGTGTTTTTCTCCAAATGTATAGACAGTATATACCCCTCACATTACAAGCCTATGAGACGTCCTTAGCAAGTTCTTCCAGATCCACACTAGAGATGAGCGAACCTTTGGATGTTGGGGGTTCGGGTGCAACTTTGACCCAAACTTCACTGGGAGTCACTGATTGTTTGTTCGGGTCTACGCCTAAGTACATAAACAAAACACTTCCTGGGACAGGAGGGTAGAGTTTTTTATTATTTTGAACAACATACAGCGGAAAACTACAACAGTGTGCGCCGATCAACCACAGCAAGCGGCTCACAACTGGGGCAGGCACCGAGCATACTGGAGCACAGTGCTGAACGCTCCAGCACTTTAGATATGAGACTCTAGCCCCGAACAGGTTCACTCATCTTTAATCCACATCCTTGAACTGACAGCTATCTTGCTGTTGTGTAAATCCTCTTATAATATGTTGTGGGGAGGCTAAGCACATCTTCTCTCCTCCTATTTATGCTGGTGGAATCCTTCTAGCTATGCCAGCTATAGTTTACCTGTTGGTGTTAGGTGTGCTGTTCCAGGCTCTGTTGAAAGTTGAGCTTTTTGCTTGATGTGGTTGTGGAAGTGTTCCCTGTTGTTACGGTACTTCCTACCTGCTTTATTTTTCCTCCTGCATCTCTTATTGTCTTTACCTTTGAGTGCATGCTGAGTGACAGCGTTTTGGTTTTCCCTTTTCTATCTTTATTTGTGGGTTTCATTACTCCCCTGTTCCAGGGGTAGGGGATGGGGAATCAGATCAACACTGGTCAGGTCAGAAACTCCTGCCTTCCCCCGTCCCCCATTAGGGGTACACCTGAGATAAGGGATAGCCAAGGGTTTGCTAGATTGAGTGAAAGATCAGGCTCCCTGGTTCCCAATGATCTCTTAGTCACTGTGACAGAAGTACATTAGAAGTCATTTATATATTTCTATATTGGAGAATGGAGGTCCGGACATGTGCAAACACTTAGGCCCTTTTCACATCTATGCGTTGCTGCGTTTACATGCATTGTATTTGCACTGCATTACCGCATGCAAACACAATGCAAAAGCATGCATATGCAATTGAAGCGCAATTGAAATGCATTTGCAAATGCACCTATTATATCCTATGGGCGAACGCATGCAGACGCAACCCCAAACACAAGTGTAAAGTGGGGTTGCGTTTGAACACATGCGTTAGTCCAAGCACATAGAACACATTGCCAGATACATTTCTTGTGCGCTTGGACTAACGAATGAATTCAAACGCAAACCCACTTTGCACTTGCGTTTGGGGTTGCATCTGCATGCGTTCACCCATAGAATATAATGGGTGTGTTTACAAATGCGTTTCAATTAGGGATGGGCGAATCTACTCGCTAGGACTCGTTACTCGGCGAGTAGTAAGGGATTCGCAGGACTCGGTACTCTGAGAGTTTCCCAGTGATTACTCGCACAGTAAACGAGTCCAATGCAAATCAATATCAATCCTAGTTTTGTCGCAGACTCTGACAAAACTAGGATTGCCTTTGACTTGCATTGGTCTCATTACTGTGCAAGTAATGGCTGGGAAACTCGCAAAGTAACTGCTGTTACTTTGCGAGCTGAGTCCAGCTGTCTTCTCTGTGCAGGCTGCCGCAGCTCCAGGGTCCTAGAGCCCGCCTGCTCACAGAGATGATGTAGCAGAGCTGAGATTGTTCTCAGTCTGCTCATTCCTTGTGCATAGACATCTATATCTATGCACAGGGGATGTAGCAGAGAGGACATCGCGTTTTGGACTACGTCGGACGGAAGAGGATTTTTTTAATTAAAGATGGAGTCCCTAATGGCTTTTTTTTTTTATTTCTAATAAAAAAATTTCTCTGTGTTGTGTTTTTTTAACCCTTTATTGGAGATTCTTAGTGGCTGGGTCAAACGTGGCCTGACATTAAGAATCTCGGGCTTAATACCAGCTTGTATAACAAAGCTGGTATTAACCCCTTTATTACCCAGCATGCCACTGCCACCAGGGCCGCTGGAAGAGCGGGGTTCAGCGCCAGAGGATGGCGCTTCAATGAACGCGCCATCTTCTGGGGCAGCTGCGGGCTGCAATTTGCAGCGGGGGGTGCCCAGAAAGCTTGGGCATCCCTGCGCTGTGGATTCCAGCCCCCAGCTGATTAGCTGTACCTGGCTAGACATAGAAATTGCGCGGAGCCCCACGCATTTTTTTTTTATTATTTCATGAAATTTATGAAATAATTAAAAAAAAGGGCTCCCCTATATTCTTGTTTCCGGCCAGGTACAAATAGGCACCTGGGGGTTGGGGGCAGCCCGTTGCTGCCTGCTGGATCCGGCTGGTTCCAGAAATACGGCGAAGCCCACGTGAAATTTTTTTCTGACAAATCCATAAAACAATGTAAATAAAAGGGACTGCATCTTTATTAACCCCTGGACCATGGGCGAGGGGTTAATAAAGATGCAGTCCCTTTTTTAGGATTGTTTTATTGATTTTTCAGAAAAAAAATGACATGGTCTTTCTGGAACCAGCCGGATCCAGCAGGCAGCGACGGGCTGCCCCCAACCCCCAGGTGCCTATTTGTACCTGGCCAGACACAAGAATATAGGGGAGCCCTTTTTTTTATTATTTCATGAATTTCATGAAATAATTAAAAAAAAATGCGTGGGGCTCCGCGCAATTTCTATGTCTAGCCAGGTACAGCTAAGCAGCTGGGGGCTGGAATCCGCAGCGCAGGGATGCCCAAGCTTTCTGGGCACCCCCCGCTGCAAATTGCAGCCCGCAACCGCCCCAGAAGATGGCGCGTTCATTGAAGCGCCATCCTCTGGCGCTGAACCCCGCTCTTCCAGCGGCCCTGGTGGCGGTGGCCCACTGGCTAATAAAGAGGTTAGGGCCAGCTTTGTATTATCAGCTGGCCCTAAGCCCGAAATTTATGACGGTCATGCCAATATTAGACATGACCGCCATGAATTTCTATTAAATTGTTTTAAAAAAAACACAACACAGAGAAAATTTTTTATTAGAAATAAAAAAAAAAGCCATTAGGGACTCCATCTTTAATTAAAAAAATCCTCTTCCATCCGACGCAGTCCAAAACGCGATGTCCTCTCTGCTACATCCCCTGTGCATAGATATAGATGTCTATGCACAGGGAATGAGCAGACTGAGAACAATCTCAGCTCTGCTACATCAGGCAGCAGGCGGGCTCTAGGACCCTGGAGCTGCGGCTGCCTGCACACAGAGCAGACAGCCGGACTCTTATTTGTGCGAGTTTCCCAGCGATTACTTGCACAGTAAACGAGTCCAATGCAAATCAATGGCAAAACTAGGATTGCTTCAGGCTGAAGCTTCCGAGACACATCTGTGATTTGTAAATCGCACATTACTCGCTATTACTCGCTTCCCCATTAATTAACATTGGACTCGCTAGACTCGCAACGAGTAGTGAGTCCCGGGCTCGGACTCGCTACAGTCAAGCGATTCCGAGTAACTTAGGATTCGCCCATCACTAGTTTCAATTGCATATGCATGCTTTTGCATGCGCTAATGCAATGCAAGCTCAATGCATTCAAAATGCACCCCCCTTAGATGTGATCCCGGCCTTACATTTTCATTGTTATCCAGCACTTTCAGTTTGTATTAAAACCTCAGTTAGCAGCAGTATTCATCCGGTGCCGGAAGTGCCAGATCGCAATGAAAATGTAAGTGTCTGCACATGTCCGGACCTCCATTAACAATACATTAGCCCAAACACAATCTTGGCGCATATGTACATCTGTTTTATTCAAATAAGGCAGAATTTCGACTTATTTTAAAAATGGCACATCAGGCAAACCTGAGGTTCAAAAGTTCAAGTTTGCCTGATCTGCCAGACCTGAACAGAAACACAGATGTAAAAACAGCCTATCTCCAGTCATATTCTGATGCTGGATAATGCAGAGAGAGATGTAACTGCTTTATAGCATTATGGATGTAATGGACACAATAAAGGGGATTTGTGTAGCTTTGCTGGATGCTAGAAAACAAGAAGTCCCACGATGGCTTCAATGATACTGGCCTATCAGCATTGAGACAGTGATTACACACTAGAGCAAAGCAGAGTCCTGACCAATGAGGGTGCAGTGGTGGGGCAGAGAGGAGTGTACAGGGGCACAGAGGAGTATACAGGGGGCACAGAGGATTGCATCAGGGGCACAGAGGAATGTACAGGGGGCACAGAGGAGTATACAGGGGGCAGAAGAGTATACAGGGGCAGAAGAGTGTACAGGCGGCTGAGAGGAGTATACAGGCGGCAGAGAGGAGTGTACAGGGTGTGTGGTTCAGCTCTGACTGTGAGGGGAAAAAAAAAGCCCAGGAAGTTGTTTAAACATGAATAACAGCAAGTAAACAGCTAATATGAAGGCATTGAACAAAAAATGGAGGAAGCAAAGGTAGAAAAAAACAAAACACTATGGGAGATTTTTTCATTACAATTTAGCCTTTTTTAAAAAAAAAAAATGAGTTTTGTAGTCAGACATAGTCTTTAAAGTGATCCTAAACCCACAAACTGACCTCCCCGTATCTTTAGACCTGTTCCTGCACCCCCTCTTATAATTTCTAGCCATCCCTTTTCAAGAAAAAATCGATTTTGTAAAGTAGAGAAAACTTTATATTTACTTCCTCCTGTGTGAGTTCTCCGTTTCTCAGGAAGCTGCAATGGGCGGGGCCTGTGTGCTGCTGCCTTGTAATTATGCATGCCCTCTCTGCTTGCTGCCTTGGTAAGAGCCTGGCTGCGTCATGAAAGGGGCGGAGCTAAATCGCGTCATGCCGGAGCCCCACCCCTTTCATGACGCGGCCAGGCTCTTACCAAGGCATCAAGCAGAGAGGGGCGTGCATAATTACAAGGCAGCAGCAGACAGGCACGCCTATTTGCGGCTTCCTAAGAAAGAGGGAACTCACACAGGATAAAGTAATATAACTTTTTCTCTACTTTACAAAAGCGATTTTATTCTGCAAAAAGGATGGCTAGAAATGATAAGAGGGGGAGCAGGGACATGTCTAAAGATACGGGGGCATCAGTTTGTGGGTTTAGGATCACTTTAAGTTGTAAGGAGTGGAAATGCAGTTAAATTTATCGAACAGCAATAGCAGCCACTAGTGGTAAATCCAAAGAACAAAGGAGTCCTGATACAGTGCATATTATTTAACATGCAAAAATACAGCACTATTAGAGTTTTCTTTTTTAAAGAAATAATACTTTTGTGACTAGTGATGTGCCTTATATTTCATAATGTCCTCTAGTCTCTCCTTTACTAATACACTTTCCAAAGGCAAATAATAAGGCCAATTTATTGTCTGCATTTGATGTGCCCCAGGGCTGTGGGGTACTCGGAACCGGGGTTCAGTGCTTCAGGGGAGTCACAGGGATCGAGACCCGATTCCATGACCCTCGGTTCAGTGTTAAAGCGTTCTTATGGAGTGTAGGGATAGGGTGGTTTAAAGGGAAAATTGTTTGTGTGGTTTGCGGCTATGAGTGGCCACCGCTGCTGCAGAACCTCTGGAGACGATGGACAGGCAGATGGAATGTAGTGGCTCCCCACGGGTGGAGCGGGTCTCCCGGAAAGCGGATGGAGTAATTGGTAGTCTCCGGCAGGCAGGGATTAATTTAGGCCTCGCTACCTTGTTCAGTGGCCTTCATAGGCAGTCGCCAAAGGAATAACACAATCTCACACGGTCCTGCAATTTTGCACTAGGTTTACTGACAGCAAGTGTTAAGTTTCAACAAGTCAGATGTTACACTCTCTCAGATAAGCTCCAGCCGTTGTAGTCTTTAAGAGATCAAGGCAGCAGGTATAAGATCCTCAGTGGTGTGCCTGTCTTTGCCTCCCTCTGGTCCTGTCCCTCAGCGCTGCGTTCTGCACCTCTGCGTGTAGAACCCTGATCCGGCAGCCTCAGGTATTAGTGGGTGTGTGGTACCTTGTCCCCGGACCCTTGTCCGGCTGCTTTCTCTGAGAATACATCAGGTGTCTGAGCCACAGCTTGTATGAAGCTCGTAGCCTCTGGTTTAACGGTTCAGGTTTGGATCCCCGTGCCATGTTCAGGTCCAGTCCCAGTTTCTAGACCACAACCCCTCTGTCTGGTGTTACCAGTCCCAGATTTGGGCACATGGGTCGCTTCAGCTCTGCCGATGCCCCTAGGGTTCCTTTCTCTCGTTTTCCCAGTGCAAGCGCAGCACAGCTCAAGTCCCCTTCTCTGCAGTTTACCTGTTCTCTCCTCCTCACTTGACTCGACTTCTCTACTCTCTGTATTTTACAGTACTCTGTATGTTCTCCCTCTTTGTTCTTCACTTGGAAAATCTTTATGTTCTACTTCTCATCCGCACTTCTCTACCCCTGTTGTCCCACTGCCCCCCCCCGAGTTCGCCCATGGTCTGCTTGGTTCTAAGTGTGTGTGTGTTGAGGATCTTACACCTAAAATCCCCCATCTCCTAAATACTGGAGAACAACACCCGCGGCTTGGGTGCAGTACCTCTTGTAGTGTCCAGACTGGTGGGGCACCACACTTTTAATAGTTTTACTGCCCTGACAGCTTGTGCCAAAAGTATTGTTGAGGCTTCTGCTATTGTTAGTGGCTAAAAAAGGGCATAACAGGAAATCTAATGAATGTACGGTTATTTCATTGGGCTAGTAAACCAGGTCTGCAAAAACAAGACATACAGTCAAATATTTATTTTTTTCTAACTTATTTTGTTATTGAAACACCTAAAACAATGAACACATATTCCAATCTATATTGTTGAGGTCAGCGCTGACATCCTCTCACTGTGCTAAAGTCATCCTAAATGGTTGCTGAATTCCCTCTCTAGGATTTTAATACAGGTTATGATAGTCACATCCGATTGGCTGCTCTGTGCCCAGTGATATGATAGCTACAACATATTTTGGAACAGACAAAAACTAAGAGCCATGCACACAGTGAACAAATCTGTAAGACATTGTTCACACCACCAAAAGACTGAGTCACAAAAATAGTCAAACAAACGTGCAAAAATACTCTGTTGTAAGAAAACCAGTAAAAAGCAAGTGCTGCTAAAAATGTGTAAAAAAACAGGGTATTTAGTTGATACGTTTTTTGCAAAAAATGTATACTAAGCCGCTCTACCTCGACAAGGTAACCCGCATCAGAGCAGTCCCTATCTGTTGTATTTAAAAACTTGACCATGTGTATTGGTACCTATATGAGCAGGATCCAGACAGGTCCAATCTCTGACATGGACTGGCTGCAGAAGATAGCTTTTTATGTGCTGGGCTCAGAGGGAGGGGTGGGCGACTCCCTTCTCTTGCTGAAACAAGAAACAAACTAGACAAAAACTAATGAGCCATACACACAGTGAACAAATCTGTAAGACGCTGTTCACACCACCAAAAGACTGAGTCACAAATAAAAAATGTATACATGCCCTGAAGAAGTGGTTGGAGGACCACGAAATGCGTCGGCAAATCCTGTGTTCTTTGTGATGTGTGCCAAATAAAGTTTGTTATCCATCTTCTGGTCAGCGCGGTCTATAATCCCGGATTCTGCAACTAACTTCTAAACTTATCCCCCACGGGATCTGCAGCGACCAGGCAATTCTTACCAGTTGTGGGTGTCACAACAGAAAGAGGTGAGTGGGTTCTAAAAACTCCCCTCTGTTGCACCCTGGTGACCGCTCTATGTGTGCTCCCCTCCCCCTCCCTTTCTTATATTTAGATTGTGGCATGCAACATTTTGGGCACCCCTGGTCAATATTACTGTTATTGTGAACAGTTAAGCAAGCTAGGGATAAAACAATATACCATAACTCCAGATTCTGCTAAATACTTCTGAAGGTCTTTTGCAGTCAAGCGGGGATTCTGATTTGTCTCTCTAGTAATCCTATGAGCACCTCTCGCAGAAATTGTGCTTGGTCTTCCAGAACGTTTTTACCTTTACTGTTACTGTTAACTGCCATTTCTTTATTGCATGCCAAACTGATAAAAGGGCAACTTGAAAACGCATTGCTCTCTTTCAACCTACCTCTGCTTTGTGAGCCTCCACCTTTTTTATTTTCAGAGGGCTAGGCAGCTGCTAAGTAGAAACTGGGTCTGCTGTTTTTGGCACAATGTTAGAGGAGACTAAGTTTTTAAAAATCTTTGCAATTTGCATCACTTGGCCTTTTCTAATGATAATAGGAATCAAGCCATAACCCTAACAGGCTAATTAAGGTCAGAAACTTGGTCAAAGTAATTTGAGCACACAAATCTCCAAAGATGCCACAACATTTGCATTAATACATTTTCCTTTTTGAAAATGTTAAGGTTTAAAATATATGCTTTTTTGCCTAAAATACAATAGTTTCAGCCAGGGGTGAGCAAACATTGTTCACTCTTTGTTTCATTGCAGCCATTTGGTAAATTCAAAAAAGTTATTTTTTTCTCATTGATGTACACTCTACACTCCATTTTGTCTGAAAAAAAACAGAAATGTAGAAATGTTTGCAAATGTATTAATGACGAATAACTGAAATATGACATGGTCATATATATTCAGACCCTTTGCTCAGTATTAAGTAGAAGCACCTTTTTGAGCTAGTACAGCCATGAGACTTCTTAGGATTGATGCAACAAGTTTTTCACACCTGAATTTGGGTTCCTCTGCCATTCTTCTCGCAGATCCTCTCCAGTTCTGTCAGGTTGGATGTGGAACATTGGTGGACAGCTATTTTCAGGTCTTTCCAGAGATTCTCAATTGGGTTAAACCCATTATCTACCAATGTCCTTTATTTGGGACGCCTAATCTTTTGCTTCTTCAACTAAGATTTATAATTAGGTCCAATTTTTTGTGTTGAGTTTGTAAAATTAATTTTTCAAAACAGGAAATCATGTCATTGTCATTTTTAATGAAATATTCTTCCACCCAGAGAGCTTTCATACACCAATTTTGAAAAGGAAAATTGCTAATTTGGCAAGTAATGGTTAAGTCAGGGCTCTAGCTGGGCCAATCAAGAATGTTCACAGAGTTGTTTTGAAGCCACTCCTTTGTTTTTTTAACTGCGTGCTTAGGGGCATTGTCTTGTTGGAAGGTGAACCTTCAGCCATGTCTGAGCTCAAGAGCACTCCGGAAGAGGTTTTCATCCAGGTTATCTCTGTACATGGCCACATTCATGTTCCTTCAATTGCAACCATTCATTCTGTCACTGCAGCTGAAAAACACCCCCACAGCATGATGCTGCATCACCATGTTTCACTGTTGGGCTTGTATTGGGCAGGTGATGAGCAGTGCCTAGTTTTCTCCACACATACCACTTGAATCTTCAGAAAAAAGTTCTATCTTCATCTCATTAGACCAGAGAATCTTATTTGTCATAGTCTGGGAGTCCTTCATGTGTTTTTTAACAAACTCTATGCAAGTTTTATATGTCTTGTACTGTTGAGAGACGTCCATCGGGCCACTCTGCCATAAAGGCCTGACTGATGGAGGGTTGCAGTGATAGTTGATTTGTGGAACTTTCTCCCATCTACCTACTGCATCTCTGGAGCTCAGCCACAGTGATCTTGGGTTCTTCTTTACCTCTCTCACCAAGGTTTCTCTTCCATGATTGCTTAGTTTGGCTGGACGGCAGGTCTAGGGAGACTTCTGGCGGTCCTTAACTTCTTCAATTTAAGGATTATAAAGGCCACTGTTCTCTTAGGAACCTCGAGTGCTACAGAAATTATTTTGAAACATTGGCCAGATCTGTGCCTTGTCACAATTCTGTCTCTGAGCTCCTTGAGCAGTTCCTTTGACCTCATGATTCTCATTTGGTCTAACATGCCCTGTGAGCTGTGAGGTCTTATATAGACAGGTGTGTGCCTTTCCAAATTAAGTCCTATTGTCATGTCCTTGTCTGCTATGCTTCTACTGTGTGGAAACTGTCAGTCTGTTTTAGTTGTGTAGGGTCTGTGCTGCAATCATCTGTGTTCACTTCCATTGATTAGTCCTCTACTTAAGCATCCTAGCTTCTCCATCCATGTCAATGGTACACTTGCTGCTGCTTGTGTAAGACTGATCTCTCTGTGCTCTGTACCTGACCAAGCCTGAGTTTATTCCCTTACCTGGACTTTGACCCTTTGCCTGTGACCTGACTACTCTCTTGCCTGCTCTCTGTAAACTGTCTTGTCTTTCCAGTTTTCCTGACCTCAGCTCATGAATTGGATTTCGTCTCTGACTACCCCTTGTTGTGCTGCACCATTTCCTGGACCTGACCACAGATCGTTTGACTCCCCTTTATTTATTCAGTAAATAATATTATAATATAATTGCTATCTGTAATTGTAGTCTTTTTCTCCATTTCTGGGACTAGTTGTTACTGTAGCATCTAAGTCACACCTATCAATTTAATTAAACACAGCTGGACTTAATGAAGGAGTAGAACCATCTCAACGAGGATCACAAGGAAATGGACAGCAGTGACTTAAATATGAGTGTCTTAGCAAAGAGTCTAAATATTTATGACCATGTGATGTTCAGTTTATTTTTATAAATCTGCAGAAATGTTTACATTTCTGTTTTTTTTTTAGTCAAGATGGGGTCCAGAGTATACATTAATGAGAAAATATCTTTACTTTTTTGAATATACCAAATGGCTGAAATGAAACAAGAGTGAAAAATTTAAAGAGGTCTGAATACTTTCTGTACCCACTGCATATATGTATGTAAATATGTAGGTCATGATGAAGACACAGTTTTGTGTTGAAACGTGTAGTCTGTAAAGGGGGACCCCCTATGGACATAAATTCACTGGTGTTGTAGATAATGGACTATTTTAATGCCCAAAAATATAACTTAATTTTTAAGTGAAAAATGCACTGTGGAGCCTATTGCTGGATTTTGTTCCTTGGATAATAAGTATATATGTATAGATAGTTGTATAAAAATAAATATATTAAAAGAAGGTCCACACTCCCTTTGTGGCCACTGTGGGAAATTAGGCTCAGAAGGTACAATATGTGCCCAAAAGTGTTTACTGTCAAGATGGGTGCCGTTGCTAAGACATCTGTCCCTCATATAAAGAAACATACTGCATGGTCTTTACAATATCCCTTTGTATAGGAGAGAGCAGTATGCTGACACGCACCAGCCATACCAACAAGACAGAGGCCGAAAGAATATAATTGTGTGTGTTACATATGGTAAATGGGAATCCATGGGAACATTACAGTATATATTTGGAAAAGATCCCATCACAGACAGCAGGTTAAGTGCACAGACAAAGTGTGCACCTAGCCTTAGAATGATTTCACAAGTAATAATATTAATAGTTATTTTATCAATAAAAAATGCTAAGTCTTAGAGCAAAAGAGGGGAAAACTATAAATTGCACATAGCCATGAATTTGAAAGATTATATTCACAATAGATGTAGGCCCTATACTATAGCATCGGGAGAGTGGTCTCATCATGATGGGGGTGGGCTTTGTATCATGGGGGGCGGTGGCCATAACTCTCCTCCTGTGTGCTGTCTTCTCCCGGTGAACTCTCTTCCACTGTCTGCTCTCTCTCTCCTCGTGTGCTGTCTTCTCCCCTTTTGCTCTCTCCTTCCACTTTTCTTCTCCCTGTGCACCCTCCTAACTGTGCTGTCTTTTCCCATCTGTATTCTCTCCTTTGATCTGTCTCCCCCTTGTGCGTTCTCCCACTGTGCTGTCTTCTCTGCTCGTGTGCTCTATCCTTTCATCTGTCTCCCTCTGTGCACTTTCTCTTCCCCATATGCTGTTCTCCTGCCCCCCTGTGTGCTGTCCTCTCCTGTGTGCTCTATTCTCCTCTGGGTGCTCTTACTTCACATTGTGCTGTCTCTGCCTCCTGTGCACTGTCTCTTTCCCCTTTGTACAGTAGATGTATGAGTAACACAAATCTATTGATTTTCCCTTTTCATCTCCAGAGTTGAAAAAGTAGTCTTTAAAACTAGAACATAAATAGATCCGGCATCTCCTGCTCCCCCCTCTGCATCGCTGTTATACAGACTTCTAATAAAACCTGCACCGAAAAATCTGGTGAGTGCCATTCTTTATTCTTCATATATAATTCCAGTACAGCTTTGTGGACAGCACACAGCCTTCCAACTGTCTCTGTGAGGACTTAAGTGAGAACCTTATACTGGTGTTATTTGCAGTGTTGTGCTGAGTGGTGCACTGTGTCCTTCTTACTGATAAAACATAAATAGCTAAACTCTGGTACCAAGCTCAGATTGTGGAAGACGGTTTCTAGTCACAGGTCATAAAAAATGGTATTACTGAGCACAGCAACAAGAAACAAGATACGTAGTTATAGTTCATCAGTAAAGTCTCTCCAATTCAAAGAGTTAAAAGCAAAGTGGAGCTTCAAGATGTGCTGTTCAAGATCTTTCAAAGAGCCAAGGAATGGGCTGTACATGCAGTGGGTGGCCAAGGAACCTGGTGCAGCAAATGAAAGACACATCATGTTTACTTCCTTTTGAAATTAAAAGATGACCAGCAGTGCCATCAGCTTAGAACTGGCAATAACTGGCTCATCTATACCGATCTGTATTCCAGTAAGTGGTGTTCATAGAAGAATTGAGGTAAGAAAAGCCATAACTTGGACATAAAATCATGGCAAGGAGAATCAACTATGCATGTAAACTTTGTAACTGATTTGCAGAGAAATCACCTGAGGAAGGCGCTAGTACGCCGAAACGCGTAGTGAGAGAGACCAGTAATACTCATTAAAGAAGTTTTATAATTGAATTGGACAAACTTCCTGGAGTTTATTCAGAATGCGCCTGCTTAAACCGCTTGTTTAACTTTTACTAATCTACAAGCACCCTGGTGAGCGGTGCAGAGCTGCTTCTGATAACACTGTGTCATTGAGAAGAATGGGGATCTAACAGCTAAAGCTCTCAAGGACCTGTGTTGATGTCAGACCGTGTGACTGATCACGTGTCAGCCTGAGACCTGGAAACAGGGAGAGACGGCAGCTGCACGAGATGCAGCAAGGCTACAACACCTGGTTATGCTGGCAGCATAACCAGGACAGGTGAGCACCAACAATCCACCGACCCCCTTTCCCCCACTGACCCCTGATGCTGCACCAGGAGCGCCCCTCTCTGTTTTTTATCAAAATGTATACTGCAGCAGGGTAATGATCCCAAGCATACAGCCAATATGAAAAACTCTCTTTAGCAGAGTAAACAATAAGGTGCCCTGGAAGTTATGCTATGGCCCCATTGAATACTGACTTCAAACTCACAGAAGATAAAAAAATAGGAAAAAGCAGGTCACCGATTTTGCTAGTAATAAAGTACAACACTGGATAATGAAATAAATAAGAAAAAAGCTCACGGATTTTGCTAATAATGAAGTACTAGCAATGATTAAGGGCACTATGCCAGAAACGGGTTAGTTATCATCATGGATCTTGTCATGCAATTTTAACATTTTCAATGGATTTCAAATTAAAACCAAGTTTTTTTTTAATCCAATTCCTTGGATGGATATGCAGAATACCATTTATTTCATACACAGAAGATACCTAGAAGGATTGGTGCTGTTTGGATGGTAAAGGTTGGACACACCAAATATTGATTTGAATTTGATATCTCTTTTGTTCATTCACTTTGCATTTGGTTATTTGATAAGTACAATATCTACTAACACTTCTAGATTGAAGCCATTCATACTTTGCTAGATTCCTCTTAGGAAGGCTATTTGGATTACATAGTTGCACTCCAGCAAGCCTGCCGCTTTAAGACAACAGAGGTTTTCCCATCTGTGGCAGTGAAAATGTAAATTAAACCAAAGTGAGGTCCCTACAACAAAGGTAGGAGAGTGGCACAAGGCAAATGTTAGTGGCTTTATGTAACCAGGGTCGGCTCTGGTGATATACCATTTTTAGAATTGGTTTCATAACCCTTCAATTATATTTAGTTCTACTGTATTATATAATTTTTTTTATGAGATGTAAAAAGAATATCAGCAGGTTTCTGAACTGATCACATTTTTTTCATAAATCATCATCTCATAGAAATAATACAAGTTATGTAAAGATGAGTCTTTTAAGAGAAGGCTGGTCGTCTAGACCAAGGAAAGACACAACAAGCACAGAATTACAATAGCTACTTTAGAAAAGATAACTCTTTAAATGTCATACAGTTCAATGCTCCACAAACTAATTATGTTTTATTGTTTTCAATTGCCAAAAATGTTATCGATGGATTATAACATCACACTTGACCATCTGTTTTTCACACAGTATCAAATATCATGAGAAAAAAAAAATCAATGTTAAACTTATTGTTGTTTTTACAGTGTTATCCTCATCAAAATCATTAATGAGCAGAACACTTTGTAACAAGCCAATTTAACATACATTATTGTTATTTATTAATTTATTGTATGTAATACCTTTGGGAACTTTTGAAGTGGAGGCTATATTAGTAAAATAGGGAAAATATATACAAATAGCTTCCCTGAGGAAGCTACAAGGGTAGAAATACACATGTGGTCAGTCAGCTCTGGCAAGCTAAGACTAAGTGACATACCGGTGCATCTCAATGAATTAGAATATCATCAAAACGTTTATTTCAGTAATTCAATACATAAAGTGAAACGTATATATTATATAGAGTCATTACAGAGTGATCTATTTCAAGTGTTTATTTCTGTAAATGTTGATGATTATCATACAGCCAATGAAAACCCAAAGATCATTATCTCAGAAAATTAAAGTAGGGAGGATGAAGGGTTAAAAACTGCGCTGGCGTTTCCATGATACATGGAGGGGTGAATATAATATTAATGTATTAGTCAACGTGTTTCAGGGCTCCCTGAAATGCCCTGAAACATGGCAATATGATATTGATTTGTCCTGAGGAAGGGGCCAGGGAGCCCTTAAATGCATTGACTAATAAAATCAATATTATAGTCACCCTTTGATGTCTTGTGGATGTCCCTTGGCAGTGTGGTTTTTAACCCTTCATCCTCCCTACTCTATATGCACCATGCTGGGGACTGCAGCAGGCATGATATGCTTGTATAGTGCTTGTAAGTCTCACAACCACACAAGGTAAACGAGGAGAAACTAGAGGAAAGAAACAGCGCACATAGGGTCTTAACTGATAAACAAAACGATATTGGTGTAAAAGCAAATACGCTCACCTTGTGTGGTTGTGTGAGACACAACCACTACACATGCCTTGGCTGCATCGAACCACCTATTGATCAAGGAATGTAAACACATTGTGTAGATGGATGGAGATAATCGCGCCGCCAATCAAACAAATGTTAGTCCGAAGTAAAAGAAGACAGCCTTTATTCCTACGCATTTAGTGTGGTACTTCACAATTTCTCATGGAAAAGCTTTTCCCAGAGGAATTGTGAAGTGCCACACGAAATGCAATTATCTCCATCCATCTACACAACGTGTTTACAAACCACACAAGGTAAGCGTCTGATACCTGTTTAGGTAATATTTTATCTCTCAGACCCTTCATCCTCCCTACTTTAATTTCCTGAGATATTGACCTTTGGGCTTTTATTGGCTGTAAGCCGTAATCAACAACATTAACAGAAATAAACACTTGAAATAGATCACTCTGTAATGACTCTATATAGTATATGTGCTTCACTTCATGTATTGAATTACTTAAATAATGGTGACTCATTTTTAAATAATAATACTATAATAGATAATACAATGTAATAATAAATAAATCATCTAATTTATAGAGATGCACCTGTAACAATATCTGTCTTACTTTGTTGTTATTCATCATGCTTATCATCAAGCATATCAAAACTGTAGATCCTTATTAGTCTGTCTTTACTGATATTACCAATACAACTGTGCATGGGATTAATTTGAAATTTTTCATCTAAATAGGACGTTTGATTTTTATAATGTCAGGGCTTAGTCCAATTTTATTTCCTTTGAGAATAACACAACTGGATTTAAAAATGGTTGTGAGAATAAGTCCTTAGTCTAGATCAGCTCATGCTTGAGCTTGAATGAAAATCACCACCACAAACTCATCTTACATGTTGAGTCAGCAAGGAATACTAGGAGTTGCAAGCCAGGAAAATATATTACCTGAATTTATTCACAAACATTTTAAAAACTATTACATGGAAAACAAATATTTCAAAAAGGAACCTGTCAGTAACAATAACGCATTAAGGAAGAGGGGAGTGAAAAATATTATGGAACATCTAGTGCACGATTGGGCCAAAATTGAGCTTTTATTGATATACAAATTAGTTTGCATCAGTGCATGGACGTCTATGGCTCCTTTTTGTTTCAACCTGCTAGAGGTGACCCTGCTTCTCGATTGATTGTGTACAGATTCTGCTGCATAATGTCACTTTTGCTCCACATTATCAGTTAAGATGTGATAGCGAAATCCAAATGGAAGGTGTGTCACCATCCTCGCTGCTGCTCACGAATAAAGCCAACAAATGATCTGTAACGGAGTTTATTTCTCTACTTGTTTCGAAGCTGAGCTTGCTCCTTCCTCAGGAATACACCAAGTAGGTTACTTGATGTATTGCTGAGGAAGGAGTGAGGTCAGCTTTGAAACACGTAGAGAAATAAACTCCGTTACAGATCCTTTGTGGTCTTTATTCGGGACCAGCAGCGCGGATGGTGACACACCTTCCATTTGGATTTCTGTCTCTCCACTATAGCGCACGTGGAAGTGTGGGTCCAGCAGCGGCTGTACAAACGCATATACCAGTTGTGGGTACCACACCTGAGCCAGGTGAGCAGTGAATATTTCATCATTGTTTGGAGATAAGAACCTATTGCGCTTCTGTTTGCCCTATACAGGAAAAGATGCGATAGCGACACCGTCAGCAATATTCAAGGAAAATCATATTCTACAGGTGCACAGATGGTGCAAAAATACAGTTGTCTCCATTTGAGCAAGCAAGAAAAGTGTACTCAGTTAACATATTTATTCAGGATGAGAATCATGTATTGGGAGGAATCTGAATGCGCATTCTATATATTTCATAGAGCCAATACTTCAAAACATGGCTTAGCAGCAACATTCTCAAGACAGATATCCTCCAAGGAGAACCATTATTTCCATTGTGTATGGTGAATAATGTGCTGTATGCAAATCAAGTCAAATTTAGTTCTGATGGTCCCTATTTAGTATACCTAGCAATGTGTTCATTTGGGAATTCAGAATTCTTATTTACATATCTAGATAGCAATATCTGTAGAGTACAAGTTCCCATTATAAAGGCTTATACAGGACAGTGTTGGAAATGTTCCAATAAAGAAGTGAATTTCCAAATTATAATATATTCCATTAATAACATCACCTAGTATAATATTTTCTATCTAAACATGAGAAGTTTATTATCTGCTGATTTGGCAAACGTTCTATTGCTTAAGTATGTTTCACTTATTTAGACATTGGAAGTTAACATGCAGTTCCCTGTTTTACCATCTATTTTTACATGAAGTAGAACTTTGGTTCACAAATGGAAACAAGCGTAAAGTCAGTGGTTAGTAAACTCGAAAATCAATTTAGACTCATGGGCATGTTCATTCATCAATAAATATACAGTATTTTTCAGACTATAAGACACACTTTTCTCCCAGTAAAATTTTGGTGGAAAATGGGGGTGCGTCCTTTAGTCTGGATGCAGATTATTGGTGGGGGTGTGACAGCGGTGGAGCTGGGTTAGTGGAGGCTGCTGCAAGAAGTCAGCAGTGGCACTAGTGGGGTGATACTGAGAGGGAGGGCTGTCACGGTGGAGTGAGGTTTGTGCTACTGGTCTCCCAATGGTTGACATGAAGAACTTTAGGAAAATGGCACTGAAGGCAACGCATGCACAGATTGAGATCTTGTGAGTCGAAATCTGAGTCTGCGCACGCACTCTCTCCGCGCCACTTTTCTAATGTTTCCTGAAGTCCTTGTTTATCCCCTGTAGCTCAATGTTGGCTACTTAGCAGCCAACACACCCCCTCCTTGCAACTCAGGGACCACAGCATAATCCCACTCATGCCGTCACTGGCTTTCTGCAGTGGTGTCTCTGCCTCAAGTGACTCTGCTCCACCAACTCCGAGCCCCCCGGTATAAGATGGATTATAAAACTACATGGTGGACACCCATTTTAACATTAAAAATCATTTTTTCCTGGTCTTCCTCCTTTAAATATTGGGTACAGCTTATGGTCCAGTCCATCTTTTAGTCCGAAATATATGGTAAATGAATTAATACTGCATCCCACTAACTTCTGCAACCAGTGTGAATGTGTGAATATAAAAAAATGACTTGATCTCATTTTACATGAATTTGGAAAAGACTTTTGACCTGGACCCATAGATAAAACTTGCAGCTTTTTTGATATTAATGTTAGAACTGTAAGGCTAGGATCACATTAGTGCCATGGATGCGCTAAAAGCTAGCATTTTTTTCATGTTAAAATGTTCAAAAATGCTAGCGTTAACGCGTCCATAGGCACCCATGTAAAAAATGCATTGCAAAAGGGCAAAAGATTTGACGCTATACGTTTTTGAAAAAGCACCAAAAAACGCGGTAAGCAGACGTTTTTGGGGGTGTTTGCAAAAACGCTAGCGTTTTTTTACCATGGGAGTCTATGGGAAACGCTTGCGTTAATGCATGGTACATATACGCAGGCGTTAATGCTAGCGCTAAAAATGAAAAAAAAAAAGCGATAACAATGTCAAGGGAAAAAAAAAGCATCCTTCCAATGGACGCAAGGTCCCAAATGTGACCCTAGCCTAATAGGGCTCAAACTTTCCTTGTGCCATCTATGATGCTGGTGGCACAGGAACAATTGGGAAGTCTTTCTTACTATAGCATAGGTGTGACTGTTTTCTCATCACCCCAAAATCTGTGCACAAGATGTAGTTCCCTAAAATACATTAGTGATCTAGATGAATGGACAGTATAGGTGGTCCTAGCAATGAAGAAAATATTATACCTCATTCCTGGCTATGCAGAGTGAAACAATCTTTACCCAATGAGTTTAACCACATTAATATCTACTTTTAAACTAGAAGACTCTGGATAATCTTTTTATTATTTTGAAGATTCTCACTAGACTGACATTCTGTTTTTTAATGAAATATTCATTTAAATTTGAATCATAATAATAATTGTTTTTGAGACCATTATTTTACCACTGTTTTATAGGCAATGGAGAACATGGCTCACACTGCATTGTGTCTGGACTGGGCCAGTGTCCAGTATGCTGCCTCCATCTACAGATAATTGATGGTATATTCATATTTTTTATTTTGCTATGAATTGTTTTGACTGTTTTATCTCTATTATTCCATAAATCTGCATTTTGTCAGTTGAGACAATTCTTTTTAAAACATTCTTTTTTATGTTCTCATGATTAAATATCATGGACCAAACTGCTAATCCCTTTTCCCCTGTTCTTTCCAGGATTCACATTCAATCAAAGCTTGTCAAGAATGTTCTTTGTCCTTCTGCTTGTCTTGTTTGGAAACACAACATGTCCAGTCAGCAATTAGATAACTCAGAAAACATTATTTCATTCTGTCGTTCCAGGGAATTTAATTATCCCCTGCTCTACTTACTATAATCTTTTCACAATGTGAATTCAGCTCTCGTATCCTCACCGTCTGTGAATGTCACCCACAATATAGCTTGCTTTTCTCATACACATTCCCTTATGTACTCCTCACTTTCCTCTATATAAATGTTCACTTTTTGGTTTATTTAAAACACAATGGTTCTGACAGCATGATACAAGGGTACAATAATGGAGATGATTGCTGCAGCTTCTGCTGCCACAGCAGCTTAGGGAACGACTTGTTTTTACTGAACCTTTTTTAAACTTTGCTAAAACTGCAGCAAAAGCTTCTGCTGATTCTGCGTATATCAACCAATGCTTGCACCTTATCTGAATAGGACTAAGGTTCATATTGTAAGGGGGTACAGAAATAGTATTGAACATGTTCTGTGCTTTACATATTGAGTTCATATCTATAATCACAATAGGTCCTGAAACTTTATATATATTAATGTGGTTCATTATACAAGATTGCAAGGACATCAGTACAATTAATTAATTGATAAGGCGTCCTTCACATGTCCGTGTTTCCAGTTCGTGTGGTATGTTTTTTTTTATAGATTATTATGTATGACGGTCTTCAAATGTCCACGGTTTTATAAGGAGCATGCAAAACACAGAGACACGGGATTTTTTTCCAACAACACTGATGACAATGGCCAATGTAAGTGTATGAGTCCGTGAAAAACACATACAGCATACAGATGACATTCATATGCCATCCGTGGACTGTATATGATAAAGGGAATCTGTCAGCAAACTTTGGTTTGTAACCTGAAGACAGCATGCTGTAAGAGTTAAAAAATAAAATTCAACTGTTTCTCTACCCTCAGAATCCTAAGAATACTTAAGCAAATGGGTTTATTACCTTGTGATTAACATTGCAGGACTAGAAAGTCACTAGCAGGGCAGTCCGGCATGCCCCCTGCTGTGATTGACACCTCACAGTCAATGCACAATCTCTATTGAGAGCCTAGTGAGGGCTCTGCTGCATGCCTGAAACTAAGGCCTATTTCACATCTAAGCCTTTTCTGTGTTTTGCTTCATTTGTGTTACTATGCGTTTTTACCGCTAAAAACACATCCAAACGCATGCGTGTTTTTGCCCCCATGGCTTTTAATGGAAGCACATGCAAAACGCATGCAAAAATGCATGGAAAAATGCATGCACATTTTCAAAACGCAAAAAATTCATGCGTTTTTGCAAACGCAGCCAAAAACATCGGCCAATGCGTCTAGGGCTGCGTTTGCAAAAATGCATGCTTTTTTTTCGTTTTGAATATGCACATGCATTTTTGCAGCCATTTTGCATGCATTTCCATTAAATCAATGGGGGCAAAACGTATGCGTTTGGATGAGTTTTCAGCGTTAAAAATGTATAGAAACACAAATGAAGCACAACGCAGACCAGACTTAGATGTGAAAAGTAGCCTAAATGCTTTGTTTGTGACATTAGGGCTGCACCCAGTAATCTAGATTAAACACTGTTAGTTTGAGAATATCTTTGCCCACATCATACTGCTCTCAGATGGGGAAGCAAAAACCTGCTGACAGATTCCCTTTAAACATTGAAAAGTATAGGAGAAGCTTTGTAAATTATTTACTTAATGATCTATCTGTGCAAAACACTGAACCCACTAAAGGTATAAACAGAAACACTAATGAAACACAGATCCTAAAGACTGATGGTACCAGTACTACTAGTATTCCCTCAAGTAGGTGTTTAACCTCTGAACGATGGCCTTATGTCTACAGATGTCGGGAAAAAGGGTGCTTATGCCTAACCAACGTCTGTAGATGTCAGGCAGGAAAAAGCCCAGGTGCGCCCCCCGGTGAGCAAAAATCTCCGGGGTTTCAGCTACCGGGGGTAGCTTAGACCCTAGAGATTATGAATCGGCTGCTTTTTTACCAGCACCAGTAATGTGATGACGGGTAAGCACTGTTTACCAGTCATGACATTACAAAAAATGGCACCGCCGGTAAAAAATGCTTTCACTTTGATTCGACATGAAAACACATGTCGGATCAAAGTGATCTGAGTCGGTCGACAGGGTAGGGGGTCACTCGGATACCGGGACAGATGGTCTCTTTAATGGGGGATCACGCTGGTTGGCTCCCGGTTCCGTGCCCTGGACCCTCAATGGCGGGGATGGTGGGGGATGACGATGATGGATGGGGTAATGGTAACGTGATGCCACTTGTGATACCTGGTAATGTGGATAGCAGCGCTGCGGTTGGCCGCTGAGGTAATGGAGATACAGCTCAGAGTAGGACAGCTCCCCACAGGTGAAGCTTTACCTCAGGGCAGTGGGAGGAGATGAGGGAAGTAGTTGTCCTAACCTCCGATGATGATGCTGTAGCCCGTCGGACACCACTTCAGCTTGAATAGTTCTTTTACTTCACCAGATGGAAACAGGTATACGGTACTGACTGGGTTAGCGGGTATTGTAACCATTAGATGTGAAGGTTTCCTCAGAGTCTGACAGTGATGCCCTCAATATGGCGCTCGTGGTCTTTCTGTGCTCTCTCTCTCACTCCACTTGAGCCAAGTCTCTAGTTCTCAGGGTCTGTTGCTTTGAGTGCTCGGTTAACTCTCTGCATTCTGACCAGCTATGGGCCTGATGTTGGGTTGCTTTAGGGGTGCTTCGTGCCCTGTATGTAATGGGCCTTCAGCTTGCTGGTTTGTAGTTAGGGATGGACCTTGCATTCAACTACCTAGGCTCTAGTATGCCGGTGTAGACCTGGGTCCCGACTGGCTCCAACCAGGCCCAGGTCAAACCCCCTTCCAGGGTCTGGGTACCTCTCTCCAAAGTGGCGCCCTCCTGATGCAGCCACAGGGTCCCCTGCATCTGCCTTGCTTGCTTTCCACACACCAACTATCTGACTATTCTGTTACTCCCCTTCTCCCGCTCTCTATTCTCCACCCCCTGAGACCTACTGAATATCAGTCCCGTGTAATAAAGTGGCCTGTGTATGGGTGTTGGGGTGCAGACTCTGAAGATTCTCCACATCCACGGTTACAGAGGCATCACATCTCTATTTAGGGTGTAATACCTCCCTGTGGCGCCTTGCCGTAGGTGCGCCACCCCCCGGTTAAATACACTTGTCCGCGAGTGTCCCAACCCGACTGGGTTTGAACTGATTTTTTATTTATTTTTATTAACATTTACCCTGGTAACTTTCAAACACAAAAACAATACGTTTCTTTATGGTCTTTCCTTGCGGTAGGCACTGTGCTTCAAACGTTGCATATAAACATTTTACTTTTATTCACATTGGCCCAACGGGATTGGATTCAAGTCTCTGATTTTAAAGTTCAATCAGGCTTTTTTTTTTTCTTTTTTTTAAACGACAGTTCACATTATGTTCATGTGGTTATTGTCCAAATACTGTACAGAAAAAAAAACACAATCTGCAAATTCCGCAAGAAAAAGGCAGATCTGCAAATGCTGCAAGAAAAAGGTATAATATTCAACTATATACAGGACCTGGTTTTTCAATCTCTAGTCCACTATTTGTGAACACACAAGGTGCACCACGTGGGCCCCAGATGCCTCTGCACCGCCGGTGGTTCCTTCCTCTCGGTCCTCCTCATCAGTGCTGTGCTCGTGGTCCACCAGATTGAATGGGGCAATGCTGGCCTCCGATGGATTGATGTCTCCTCCGGTTATGGAAACCGATTCGGCAGGGGGTGGTTCTCACCGATTACCAGGGGTTTGGCATCTAGTTTTACCGATACCGACAGTTCCGTATTTAGCTCCTGCCCCTGCCATCATCCCATTCTGTGGCTCAGCTCTGGAATCATCACGGCACTCCAATGCCGGACGGTCCACTCCATGGTCTTCTGAAGTTGGGCTCGCAGTTCTCGTACTTCGGCTCCCCAGAACTCGACATTAGTTTGTAGGGTTGACACTCTCGGGGCAGTACATTCAGCTCTCACTCTATCTTCCACTTCTCTGACCATGTTGGAGATCGTTGAGACTGCCATCTTTACCAGGCCGCACACGGGTAACGGGTCCAGAGTCTGACCAGGTATCTCATTCTGACTTCCAGACGTTCCCCGCTTAGTTTTTATAGTCCCGAACTGGTGTGGTCTGTTTCCTGACCCGCCCCCAGGTTATTTGGCGGCAATCAGGGCGGGGAGACATTTTGGCGCCTTTTGCATGGCCCTTCCCAGATGAGGGGCCGAGGCATGCCCCTGGACCAGCACATTTTCAGTAACATTTACAGGCCTCCATTTTGGGTTTACGCAGTGAAATGAAGTCCAGTAAATAATTCCAATTTAAGGCGCACAGTACCCGGTTTTACTGGGCACGGGATCTTGTTTGTGACACCAGAATTGAGTCAGTCGACAGGGTAGGGGGGTACTCAGATACCGGGACAGATGGTCACTTTGATGGGGGATCACAGCTGGTTGGTTCCTGGTTCCGTGCCCTGGACCCTCAAGCGGCCTGTGTATGGGTGTGGCGTGCAGAATCCCCCACATCCACACTTACAGAGGCATCACATCTCTATTTAGGATGTAATACCGCCCTGTGGCTCCTTGCCATAGGGGCACCACAGATCCATTAACCCTTAGTCATCCAAGACCCCCGAGACTGGAGATCACCCCCACACCACCTTCATCCCCCCAGTCCATTAAAAAATGGCAGCGGCACGCTGCCTTCCCTGCATCTCCATGCGGTCTGACATGTCACACATGTAAGGCCGCATGGAAATGACCTCCCCTGGTGCTGCCTAGTCCCCTCCGGGGTCCCACCAGCCTCCGGCACCCCCCCACCCCCTCCCTCAATGCTCGGTGTCCGGTACCCCTTCCCCAAGGCCCGCACATGCCGGCCCGCCGCCTCTGAACTTCATCCGATGTGACCAAACATCACATTGGATGGAGTTTTCAGGCCCCCTGTCCCCCAGTAAAGCCCCCCTGCCTCCCCCTCACCACTCTTACCTACCAACAATCCTGATTCGGGTCCCGGGGTCCTGCGGTCCTGGGGGCCTCAGTCTCCTCCCATCTGCCGGATGCTTCTGTCTTCTGCAGTGCGTGCCTCTTCTGTGCGCGCGCCGCTGTTAACTCATTCTGTGCGGCCCAGGGAATGACAAGTCATGAACTCAGTGAGTCATGACCTATCTGAATCATCGGGTCACAAGGGGTTAACTGTGCTCTTCATGGTGGTCTCCATATCAGATCACCATCAGTGTTAACCCCTGTGTGATCCTAGGATCTTGATGGGTCATGAACTCAGTGTTCATGACCCATCAAGATCCTGGGATCACACAGGGGTTAACACTGATGGTGATCTGATGTGGAGACCACCATGAAGAGCACAGTTAACCCCTTGTGACCTGAGGATTCTGATAGGTCATGAACTCATTGAGTTCATGACCGTTATCCTCCTGGCAATGTACCTGCTCTTACAGCATATGGGGATGCCCCCATATGCTATAAAACTGAGAATCGTTGCGGGATCCTCCCACTGGACTACGTTGGACCTTCCCACTGGACTACATCAGAACTTCCCACTGGACTATGCTGGACGTGAAAGAATAATAAAGAAGGGGTCCAAATAGTGTTTGTGTTTTTTTTCTAATAAAAATATTTTTCTTTGTCTTGTGTCTTCTTTACAATTTACTAGAGGTTCCTAGTGGCCCGGTCTAATATTGGCCAGACATTAAGAATCTCAGGCTTAGTGCCAGCTGCCAAAAAGCTGGCATTAACCCCTTATTACCCAGTCTGACACCGATACACGGCAGCTGGAAGAGCTGGGTACAGCACCAGAAAATGGCGCTTCTATGAATGCGGCATTTTCTGGGGTGGCTGCGGGCTGTGATTCGCAGCAGGAAGAGGCCTAGAAAGCTTGGGCCTCCCCACGCTGAGGATTCCAGCCCCCAGCTGCTTAGTTGTACCTGTCTGACCAAAAATTTGGCAAAGCTCGACGTCATTTTTTTAAATTATTTCATGAAATAATTAAAATAAAAAAGTGCTTTCCTATATTTTTGGTTTCCAGCCAGGTAAAACTAGGCAGAAGGAGTTGGTGGCAGCCCGTAGCTGCCTGCTCTACCTGGCTGGATCAAAAATATGGCGAAGCCCCACGTCATTTTTTAAAAAAATTTAATAAAGAAATAATAAAAAAATGCAGGAGAGGAGAACGTCTCCAGATCTTGTGCACGTGCCCTAAAAGTGAGAAATTGTGGGAAAAAAAGAAAATGTTGAATATGACGACCTATTGTTATCAAATTCGGTGACGTAGCTGTAGGTTCCACATGCTCAGTATACCCCTAGGTATAATCCTTGAAGGGTCTTGTTTCCAAAATGGGGTCACTTGTGGGGGAGCTCCAATGTTTTGGCACACAGGGGCTTTCTATAAGCGACATGGTGTCCGCTAGCAATTTGAATGGAAAATTAGCTCCAATTGTTAGCTGACACCATGTCTTGTATGGAGAGCCCCTGTATGCCTAAACATTGGAGCTTCCCCACAAGTGACCCCATTTTGGAAACTAGACCCCCCAGGGAACCTATCTAGATGCATAGTGAGCACTTTGAACCCCCAGGTGCTTCACAAATTGATCCATAAAAATGAAAAAGTTATTTTTTTTCCACAAAACGTTTCTTTTTTCATTTTTACAGATTCATTTGTGAAGCACCTGGGGGTTCAAAGTGCTCACCATCCATTTAGATAAGTTCCTTGGGGGAACTAGTTTCCAAAATGGGGTCACTTGTGGGGAAGCTCCAATGTTTAGGCACACAGGTGCTCTCTATACCCAACATGGTGTCCGCTAACAACTGGAGCTAATTTTCCATTCAAATTGTTAGCGGACACCATGTCTCGTATGGAGAGCCCATGTGTGTCTAAACATTGGAGCTCCCCCACAAGTGATCTCATTTTGGAAACTAGACCATCTAAGGAACTTATCTAGATACAGAGTGAGCACTTTGAACCCCCAGGTGCTTCACAAATTGATCCATAAAAATGAAAAAGTACTTTTTTTTCACAAAAATTTTCTTTTAGCTTCAATTTTTTCATTTTCACATGAGCAACAGGATAAAATGCATCCTATACAGTGGCGTAACTTCAGGCCCAGGGCCCCGATGCGAAAGCTTTAATAGGGCCCCCAATTATTGGAAATCTTTAATTGTATTAGTCTATTTCTATAGGCCAAAGGGACTTTTGGGGCCCCCTAGGCAGCAGGGCCCGGGTGCGATCGCAACCCCTGCACCTATTGTAGTTACGCCCCATATCCTATAGTTTGTTGGGAAATTTCTCCTGAGTACACAGATACCTCATATGTGGTCATAAACCACTGTTTGGGTGCACGGTACGGCTCGAAAGGGAAGGAGCGCCATTTGACTTTTTGAATAAAAATTAGCTCCAATAGGCAAATTGCGCTCCTTCCCTTCCGAGCCCTGTCATGCACCCAAACAGTGGTTTATGACCACATATGAGATATCGGTGTACTCAGGAGAAATTGTCCAACAAATTTTACAATGAATTTTATCCTGTTGCCCATGTGAAAATGAAAAAATTGAGGCTAAAAGAACATTTTTGTTGGAAAAATTAAAATGTTCACTTTTGTTTCCACTTTGCTTTAGCTCCTGTGAAGCACTGAAGGGTTAATAATCTTCTTGAATGTAGTTTTGAGTAGCTTGAGGGGTGCAGTTTTTGGAATGGTGTCACTTTTGGGTGTTTTCTGTCATGTACACCCCTCGAAGGGACTTCAAATGTGATGTGGTCACTAAAAAAATGGTGTTGTAAATTTTGCTGGAAAAATGAGAAATTGCTGATGAACTTTGAACCCTTATAACTTCCTAACCAAAATTATTTTTCGAAAATTGTGCTGATGTGAAGTAGACATGTGGGAAATGTTATGATTAACTATTTTGTGTCTCATAACACTCTGGTTTAACAGAATAAAAATTAAAAATTAGAAAATTGCAAAATTTTCACAATTTTTGCAAATTTTTTTTATTTCTCACAAATAAACGCAAAAATTATTGACCTAAAGTTGCTACTAACATGAGCCCAATATTCACGAAAAAACAATCTCAGAATTGCTAGGATCCGTTGAAGCGTTCCAGAGTTATTACCTCATAAAGGGACACTGGTTAGAATTACAAAAAACGGTCTGGTCATTAAGGTGGAAATTGGCTCTGCCACTAAGGGGTTAAACATGGATGTAAAAAGGAGGCCTAACTGGAAGGGCTATATAGACATCAGTATATGCAGATCACTCATTGACTGTTTCAATTGTTATCATTCATACTTACCTATGTTTGTCAGGGATAATAAAGACATTTTTTTCATTAAAAATGCATGAAAACAGCCCAGAAACTTCAACCATTGAGTAGCTTGTCCAGGCAATTTAGAACTGTATGAACTTTTCATTGTGAAAAGTCAACCCAATATGAAGGCAATCACCTTGCAGTGGAGACCCACTGTTATGGCGACGACATTAGCTTTCCAGTCTTTTATACTTAACAAGCTACAGTGTCACTGTCACACCCACTCATCAAACCTCATATATATTTTCCATAAGGGCCTGGGGTTCTCAGTAGCGGGCTGGCAGTTTTTCAGGGAGGTCACCGTGGCGGTCGCCTAGCTCCGTGGCCCTAGCCGAGCAAGTTAAGGGAATGTTTAAGGGGATTTGTAGTCTTTACATGACACCACCTGTGGTGCATGGTCAGGAATGGCCAGCGCTGCTGTATGAGCCCTGGAGGATAGGTGGTGTAGCAGCTGAGATGGAACACTTCCCACAGATGAAGCAGGCCTCCAGGGTTGAATGTAAGAGTCTTTGGGGATTAGGTGGTAGTAATGGTGCTGGGTGCAGCAAGGAGGGTGCTGGAAATAAGCAGGAGGACACACAGTGTGCAGTTCTTTCATCTTTACTCACAGTTCTCAGAGGTTGCAGCACAGACAGGCACCATGTCCTTCGGGTCAGCAGTCCAGTAAACTCCCAAGCAGTCCTGGATCACTCCACCGAGACACCCTTTTGTATGCCTTTCCAGGTTGCCCATTTTCGCTCTGCACTGGTCCTCCTCTACTCCTGCTTTGCACCTTCGTGCTACAGTATCCAAAGCAGGTGGCTGCGAGCCTTGTCAAGCAACAGCCAGCATGTCCTCATGGTTCTAGGTCTGACCACTGTACCTGGGGTTGTCCGTGAAAAATGGCCACTGCACATAAAGTTCTGTGCCCCCCAGTTTCCTGGCTCAAACTTGCATTGTTGTTGCCAGATTGGGGCCGGTCCCCATTTGCTTCCAATTTCTCCACCATGACAACAGGGTCGGGGTGAATTCAGGGTTCACGCTAGCCTGGGTTCGACGGCCGACCTACCCACTTGTCCCCACTCCTCCCCCAGTGCTAGAGTTCCCCTAGAACTCCATTTTTCTGTTGCTGCTTCTCCAACTCCTTCCTCTTCCTTCTCCTTCCTTACTCTGACTCCTACACTCACTAACTTACTCATCCTCTTCTTCTGTCTGCTCTGTTCTCACCACTAATTTTCTCCTCCCACCCCCTTTCAACCTGTTCGCTCTTCCAGCCAGTGATGGGGTCTGCTCAGATAAAGTTTCTTCCGCCCTTCATCCCCTGGTCTGGAGTTAGGATGGGTGCAAGGTGTGTGTGTGGCACCCCATGGGTTAATGTGCCACAATAACACCACATGGGTTTCTCTCCCCACTACACACTGAAAAACACTAGCACCTCTGGGCCAGGAGGGGAGCACCACCTGCTCCCTTAAATACTCCAGCTCATGAGGGAGAGCTCAGTTCAGCTCGGAGCAGGGCTGTGAAGAGCACACTTAGAGCAGAGTTAGCTTAGTGCAGACCTAGCAAGGGTCGGAGGAACAGGAGAACTACAGACTGAGGAACACGTCTGGGAGCTGGAGTGATACCTTCACTTACCCCAGAAGAGCCCACGGAATGGACACCGGATCCGGTACTGTGTCTGGCACCCACAGCACAGTGAATCCAGGAACAGTGGGATCTCTAGATGCCCCTAGTACCAGTGCAAAGCAACACGGAGGGTCAGCACAGCACAGAGGACTCAAGTTGTCTAGCCAAGTAGTACCAGCAGAACACAGAGAAAGAGTGAGTGTCCCAGCAGCTTAGCGAGACGCAGCAGCTCAGGACACACACACACAGCATAACACGAGGAAGCTAATGACCCGGACAGGGTGGGGAGAGAGCTTAGCCCCATTACAGACTCCGTGGACTATAACCTGCAACAACATCTGCAGTAAAGCTTTGGAAAACAGCAAAACTGTGAGTCTATGTATTGATTGCAACCTTTGCCCTACATTCAGTAACAGAGAGCTCTCATCTGCAGAGCTACAAGCCTGCCAGCTCTGCACACAGATTAGAAGAAGCTGCAGCATCAGGAGAAGACGAGAATTGCACCTTTGACTACTAAACGTGAGTGTGTGTCCTTTAACCCCGTCTTCACCATTCGTATCCATTATAGACTATACCATCACTGCCCCGTGAATACAGTTCTACCCACTGGAACTATTACACCTAAGCTGCCATTCCATCATCCCCGGAGGTTCTGCAGCAGCGGCGGCCCCATCACTGGCCGCATATAGTGGGTGGCGTCACGACTGACAATTCCCTGTAAATACACCCCTTTTATTTGCCAGGGCCCGGGAAACGGACCGGACCAGGACCACCCGTGACTTCCCCCGCAGCAGACACGGTCCGGTACCGAGTACCCTCGTCCCAGTGGGCTCGACATGTGTATGTCTCGATATTGTGTCCCCACATTACCTGGGAGTGGAATACCACGCCTATGGATTAGGTGCAGCATCTTTGTAGTGATCAGACCGCAGGGGCGCCACATATTCACTGTTCCCCTGTGCATTCTCTGTGACAGCATCTGTGATTGGTTAAAGTCATAGTTATTGTCACCCCAGTCACCCCAAATTTGGCACATTCATTAGAAGCACCAAATCCTGGCCATTTCCTGGATTTTTCCAATACCCTGGTGTTGGCAATCAGAGTAAAAGAAGGAGTTAATCATATATGACATTTGACAGCTGCCATCAAGCTCTGGAGTTCAGGCCTCTATGAGACCCATACATAAGCAATCCCATAATGAAATATTTACTAATCTACAACATGATGTTCAGCAAAGCTCTTCGGCTTGCTACATTGCGGTGACTAAACACTGTAATTAAACTGCTCTCACACTGACTGAGCCACTTCTACTATACACTAAAGGGGGGATGGAAAATAGGGTCTTAACTATGTGATTAATGGTCATATAGGTGTGTGTTGCGCTCACCTTTTTAGGTTGTGCCCAGTCACAACACCTTAAATGCGTATCCGGCTGCTGCACCTCCCAGTAAAAATGATGATCTCCAAAGTAAAAGAAAGGGATTTTTTCATGCGCTGCCTCCAGACAATAGGCGATCCAAATATTATCCAAACTGTTCTTTATTACTCTATGTGTTTCGTGAGAACTTCTCACTTCCTCAGGAGTTATACAAAGTTACCTTTGTATAACTCCTGAGGAAGTGAGAAGTTCTCACGAAACGGTAGAGTAATAAAGAACAGTTTGGATGATATTTGGATCGCCTATTGTCTGGAGGCAGCGCACGAAAAAATCCCCTTCTTTTACTTTGGGTATGATCACTGACTGAGCCACAGCAGTGAAAGCAGTGACATCAGAGAGTTCATATGAGGTCACAACTGATGTATCGTGGGAACCGCACCAGATGTGACCTCAAATGAACTCTGTGATATCACCACTCTCATGGTTATCGGCCTTCCATGGCCTAACAATAGCCGGCCACAATCACCCCAAAACTGGCACTACCATTAAATGCACAAATTTATGCACTTCACCATGGCTGTTGCTGCTGCACTAGTGCTTTGGCAAACAAGGTAATAGAAGGGGTAAATGATAGCTGAGAATTGAGAGCTGTCATCAAGCCATGGATTGGTGATATTCAGGTCTCTATAAGACCCGTACATCACCGATCCTTTAAGGATATCGTCAAAAAACACACAGACCAGAATCCTTTGTTTGAAATAAATCTGAGACAAACTGTTTAGAACAGAAGATAAAGTGCAGATAGGGTCTTATCTGAGATATTAGTGCAATAAAGGAATTGCACATTGGTTTGCCCTACCAAAGGGGCCTGAGAGCCTTGAAATGTGTTAACAAATAAACCTATGTTGTAACCTAACTCTGATGACTCATGGATTTTGGCAGCGCAGTCGTTAACCCCTCATCTGTCTTTTTCCTGGATATATTCTTTGAAATAAACACACAGATACCATCTTTTACCCATTTATTAACCACAACCATACTCGCCTCTGATGGTAAATACACAACACAATATAACTCGTCAAATCTCTGAAGCGTTGCTACATCATGCTGAACAGTTACATTACAATGGCTGCTCATCGCAAGCAGAACTCGAACTGGCTGAGCCAAAAGCCATTCCTGTGAGAGTGGGGATATCATAGAGTTCATCTGAGGTCACAGCTGGTGCTATTCCCATGGTACCTCAGCTGTGACTTCAGATGAACTCTCTGACATCACTGCACTCAGTTCTACAGCTCAGTCAGTGAGAGAATGGTCCTTGTGGTGACTGGAAATTGTAATATAAACCTCGCACTGCAATGTAGCAGAGCCAAGGGGCTTCATAGGACATTGTATTGTGGATTTATGTAATAGTTAGGTATGTGTGGGAGCTAATAAAAAGGTAAAAAAGAGTTGCCCGTGTGTTTTGTTTCAAATTAAGCATTTTTCTCTTTGTGTATTTTTTTTAACTATTTTCTTATAAGATTGGTGATGTACGGGTCCCATAGAGGCCCAAACATCACCACTTTAAGGCTTGAGGAATGCTGTCATCTCTCAGCTGTCATTAACGCCTTCTATTATCCAGATTGACAAAGCACCATGGCTTTAGGAAGGGCCGGGTAAAGTGCTGGGATTTGGTGCTTCTAACAAATGCACCAAATCTGGGCCAATTGCAGGCTGCTACTCTTACCCTGGGGGGGCAACAACTATGTGCCTCTCTGGGGTGAGAGTATCATTACCAGCCATGTACTTTATCTTGGCTGGTATCAAAATTGCGGGAGATCCCTACACCATTTTTTAACTATATATTTTTACACTACATTTTGGTTGGTATAGTGGCAATCAATCAAACATGTCGGCACAATGGGTTGGAGGTGCAGTCTTACTGCAACCAATCACAGATCCTGTGATACTTTCACAGAGGTGAGTTGTGGATGCAGTGGAATATTCATAAGGTTTAACAAGCAGACCCGGAAGTGCTACAGGTGCGTGGCCTTGGTTCTCGGTAAGTGTGATTTAACTGCTTTTTAATAAGGCAGGAGATAAGGTAGAAGAAAAGCATTGATGTAGACATGAAGAGCTACTGAACATCGGACCAATTTTGCAGATTTTTGAGAAAAAAGCTCCGAAATCTGAGCATGGATGTAAATCATCAAAGTTCATACTGAATTTGAAATTGGTGAACCTTTATTATTCATCCACACTTACTAGTCCGAGAAGAACCTATAGATAGAGACCTGACTAGTCTGAGTGGGTCCCTGGCCAATTTTTCAAAACCCCACTCTAGTTGATTGATAGAGCTCTCCCTATTTCACATGTAGTGGGGTGGGAAAAAGCTAGCCGTGGACCCACTGTAGACCAGTCAGCCAAAACAAATAGTCTGTAGGCCCCGTCACACCTGGCGACGGGGCTGGGGATGTCGGCGGCGACTGGCGGGTGCGCGCACATTTTTGGCGCCCCGCCAGCATCGCCGTTCCCCATTTACATGGGGTGATATCTCCAGCCCTGTGCCGGCGAGCTGTCAGGCGGCATCACCGCCGGGGTGCCTGAAAACTCCAGCGGCGATGCAGGACAATGGGGGGAGCCTATGGCTCCCATCGCCTGACAGGTCGCCGGTGGCCGGTTACATGGGGCGATGTGTGCACATTGCCCCATAATGGTCGCCGGCTGGAAACCAGACGGCCTCCCGGCGCCGCTGACATCGCCCCTTTACATGAGGCGACGTAGGGGCGATGTCGCCGCCGATAGGTCACGCCCCAACGTCGCCTATGTAATAGGCGGCGATGTCACCCCGTGTGACGGGGGCTTGTAGCTGGCATTTCAAAATTCTTTTCTCTGAAACATTCCACTGTTTCAAAGTAAAACCTAACTGGCTGCTGTAGTGCAGCCAGTTTCTGTGTTATATTGCCTGTGGTAATGGAAGCTTGAGTCTAATGGCAGGGTCCTCTGCAGTATTTGTCATCATAGTAGGGAAATAAAGTGTTAAATCACGTTAGACAAGTTTTCATTTGGTTGGTGCATGGATGATGTATAACATTGCTGAAATCTGGCTTTCTTCCAGTCCTATAAATAAATTGTTTGGAGAATGGAAATTCAGTTTGTGTCAGAGTGAACACAAGTCAGATTGCAGTGCTGAGTAATCAATGTTTTTTACCTGACGCAGCAATCCCTTGTGGGGTTATCAGTTCTAAATTTGCACTGAGAGAGCTGAAAAAGCTCTCAGGAGCCTCTGGAAAAGTATTGACCTGTAAAACATCCCATCTTGCCAGTAAACAAATAAATAAATTAAGATGTAGTTAAACAAGGCTACGAGGCTCTGTATGTGAATAGTGCAGAGGATAGTGAGTTATGATGGGTAATTCTACTAGGGGATGAGGTTGATGATGCTTAAATGACTATACCATGCAGGTATAAATACATGTAAACTGAACAATATCTGTACAGCTATTACTAGTTTATGTGCTAATTAGGGTAACAACAGTTGGAGTCTAAGGCTGCCATTACATTTAACATTCTGTGCAGAATGACCCAAATTAGTTTGGCAGGAGGTTTTAATGGTACAAACCTTTGTAACATTAACCATTTCACAAAAATATGAAAACAAGAAATTCACAGTCGAAATGCCATTGCCTTGGTCCTATAAGCTATAAGTTATTAATTGTGTGATCCTCTGTTCATATGAAAAGCAAAACAGAAGGGGTTAAAAGGACTTTGACAACATTATAGAGTATGATGCTGTTAGTTTGGGTCGTTAGACCTGCAAATAAGCTAAGCGCACTGAGATACAGGCTGATTTTCTGCTAAGGGAAAAAAAACCTCTATATATCTGAGTGTCTAGCGAGTGTGACGAGCTTTGTGTGACAGAGCGCAAGTGCGACAGAAGTAAGTGTGTGACTTGTGATTCAGTGAGGAGGTGTTTGGGAATCCTGCAACAAATACCTGTGTGAATTGCTGACTGTTTGTTTTTGTTTTTTTTCACCTTTTAATTTTATTGGGCTTTCTTATCTTTCTTTTCTCTCTACAAGTTTATAGTCTCTTATTTTACTACCTGTAAGTTAAAGGGTTAACTACTTGCACTTAAAACCTGTGGTGTAGCTATACTTACAAGGGGTTAATTAAGGGTGGGGGTGCATAATTAAGGGTTTATAAGAAGCAGCTGGTTGGGGCTTCCAGTCCCTTGGAAGTGCACTGAGATACAGGCTGATTTTCTGCTAAGGGAAAAAAAACCTCTATATATCTGAGTGTCTAGCGAGTGTGACGAGCTTTGTGTGACAGAGCGCAAGTGCGACAGAAGTAAGTGTGTGACTTGTGATTCAGTGACTTTGGATTAAGGGAGTTTGGAAGGGAGGACTTACTGAATTGCTGGTTGTATTTTATTAATACTTTGCATTTCTTTTTACTTATCATTTCTGTCTGGTGCAATCCCCATTAGGAAATGAGCTCCATGATTGGCAATGCCATCCAGTGTACATCTTGCCACATGTATGCATTCCTTGACCAGCCGGCCGAGGGTGCATACTGCTGTGTGAGATGTGAGTACGTTGTGCATTTGGAAGCCCAGATACTGGATCTAAATGAACGACTGACAACGCTGAGATCCATAGACAATATGGAAAGGAGTCTGCTGCTCACTGAACAGCTGCTCAATGGGATAGATGTGGGGGAGGATGGTACTATGGAGCCTCAGGACCATGAGGTAGCTAGCTGGGTGACAGTTAGAAGGCGGGGTAGAGGGAAGGGTGCCAGGGAGGCTAGCCCTGATCTGGCACACCCCAATAAATTTGCTATGTTGGCAGATGAGGGGGGTGTGAGTTCAGGTACAGCACTGCTGCAGCAGGGCATGACCTCTGAAAGCCAGAGGAGTGTCTGCTCCAGTAAGGGGGAAAACAGGAGAGTAGGGCAGGCCAGACAGGTGCTGGTAGTGGGGGACTCAATTATTAGGGGAATAGATAGGGCAATCTGTCACAAAGACAGGGATCGTCGAACAGTGTGCTGCCTACCTGGCGCTCGAGTCCGGCACATCGCTGATCGGGTTGACAGATTACTGGGAGGGGCTGGTGAGGACCCAGCGGTCATGGTGCACATTGGCACAAATGACAAAGTTAGAGGTAGGTGGAAGGTCCTTAAAGATGATTTCAGGGAATTAGGCTGCAAGCTTAAGGCAAGGACCTCCAAGGTAGTATTCTCTGAAATACTGCCTGTACCACGTGCCACACCAGAGAGGCAACGGGGGATTAGGGAGATAAATAAGTGGCTCAGGAATTGGTGTAGGAAGGAGGGGTTTGGGTTCCTGGAGAACTGGGCCGACTTCTCTGTTGGCTACAGGTTCTATGCTAGGGACGGGCTGCACCTCAATGGGGAGGGTGCAGCTGTGCTGGGGGAGAAAATGGCTAGAAGGTTGGAGGAGTGTTTAAACTAGGGATTGGGGGGGAGGGTATTCATTGTATAGGAGGGGAAGATAGTGTAAACAGTAACCTGGGCACAAGTAATAAAATTGGGGGTGGCATGGGGGGTGGGGTTAGAACAGTCAATCTAGTAGGAAGGAATAGAGGTAAAGAGAGATGCATAAAGTGCATGTTCACTAATGCCAGAAGCCTCACCAACAAAATGGAGGAATTAGAATTGATTTTGTTGGAAAATAATTATGACATGGTGGGGATTTCAGAGACTTGGCTGGATGAGAGTCATGACTGGGCTGTTAATTTACAGGGCTATTGTCTGTTCAGAAATGACCGTACAAATAGGCGAGGAGGAGGTGTATGTTTATACGTAAAATCATCCTTAAAACCCATCCTGCGTGATAATATAGGTGAATCTAATGGAAATGTAGAGTCTCTGTGGGTGGAGATAAGGGGAGGGGGAAAAAATAATAAATTACTGATAGGGGTTTGTTATAAGTCCCCAACAATAATGGAAGTGGAGGAGAATATCCTCATAAAGCAAATAGATGAAGCAGCGACTCAGGGAGAAGTCATTATTATGGGGGACTTCAACTACCCTGAAATACATTGGGGATCAGAAACCTGCAGTTCTAGCAAAGGTAATAAGTTTTTGAAAACTATAAGAGACAATTACCTTTCACAACTGGTTCAGGACCCAACAAGAAGGGGGGCACTGCTGGACCTAATATTAACCAACAGGCCAGACCGCATATCAAATATACGGGTTGGAGGTCACTTGGGTAATAGTGATCATAACTTAATAAGCTTTCAAGTATCCTTTACTAAGACGTGTAGTAGAGGGGCCACAAGGACACTAAACTTCAGGAAGGCAAATTTCCAACGGTTGAGAGATGATCTTAGTGCAATAAACTGGGACGATGTCCTGAGACATAAAAGTACACAACACAAATGGGAGATGTTTATTAGCATCCTGAATAGGACCTGTGCACAATATATACCCTATGGGAATAAGCATGCTAGAAATAGGAGGAAACCACTATGGCTAAATAAAGCGGTAAGAAGTGCAATATGTGACAAAAAGAAAGCATTTAGGGAATTAAAGCAAGTAGGTAGTGATGAAGCATTAAATAAATACAGAAAATTAAATAACATTTGTAAAAAGCAAATCAAGGCAGCAAAGATTGAGACAGAGAGACTCATTGCCAGAGAAAGTAAAAAGAATCCCAAAATATTTTTTAACTACATAAATAGTAAGAAACTAAAAAATGATGGTGTTGGCCCCTTTAAAAATAGTCTGGGTGAAATGGTGGATGAGGATGAGGAAAAAGCAAATATGCTAAATGACTTTTTTTCAACAGTATTTACACAAGAAAATCCCATGACAGACAATATGATCAGTGATAACAAAAATTCTCAATTAAACGTCACCTGCTTAACCCAAGAGGAAGTACGGTATCGTCTAAAAATCACTAAAATTGACAAATCCCCGGGCCCAGATGGGATACACCCCAGAGTGCTGCAGGAATTAAGTACTGTCATAGATAGACCATTATTTTTAATATTTAAAGATTCCATAATATCAGGGTCTGTACCACAGGACTGGCGTATAGCAAATGTGGTGCCAATATTCAAAAAGGGGACAAAAACTGAACTTGGAAATTATAGGCCAGTAAGCTTAACCTCTACTGTGGGTAAAATCCTAGAGGGTTTTCTAAGAGATGCTATACTGGAGTATCTGAACAAAAATAACCTCATGACCCATTATCAACATGGTTTTACGAGGGACCGTTCCTGTCAAACTAATCTAATAAGCTTCTATGAAGAAGTAAGTTCTGGACTGGACCAAGGAAATGCAGTGGATGTGGTGTATATGGACTTTTCAAAAGCTTTTGATACGGTGCCACACAAAAGGTTGATACATAAAATGAGGGCAATGGGGATAGGGGAAAATATGTGTAAGTGGGTTAAGAACTGGCTTAGTGATAGGAAACAAAGGGTGGTTATTAATGGAACACACTCAGAATGGGTCACAGTTAACAGTGGGGTACCACAGGGGTCAGTGTTGGGCCCGCTCCTATTTAATATATTTATTAATGACCTTGTAGGGGGCATACAGAGTAGAATCTCAATATTTGCAGATGACACTAAACTCTGCAGGGTAATCAATACAGAGGAGGACAATTTTATATTACAGGAGGATTTATGTAAACTAGAAGCTTGGGCTGCTAAATGGCAAATGCGCTTTAATGGGGATAAATGTAAAGTCATGCACTTGGGCAGAGGAAACAAAGGGTATAATTATGTGCTTAATTATAAAACACTGGGCAAAACTACCACTGAAAAAGACCTGGGTGTATGGGTAGATGACAAACTCACATTTAGTGGCCAGTGTCAGGCAGCTGCTGTAAAGGCAAATAAAATAATGGGATGTATTAAAAGAGGCATAGATGCTCATGAGGAGAACATAATTTTACCTCTATACAAGTCACTAGTGCGACCACACTTAGAATACTGTGTACAATTCTGGTCTCCGGTGTATAAGAAAGACATAGCTGAACTAGAGCGGGTCCAGAGAAGAGCGACAAAAGTTATTAGAGGACTAAGGGGTCTGCAATACCAAGACAGGTTATTAAACTTGGGGTTATTTAGCTTGGAAAAACGAAGGCTTAGGGTGATCTTATAATAATGTACAAATATATGAGGGGGCAGTACAGAGACCTTTCTAATGATCTCTTTACTCTTAGGCCTGAGACTGGGACAAGGGGGCATCCTCTACGTCTGGAGGGAAGAAGGTTTAATCATAATCACAGACGTGGATTCTTTACTGTAAGAGCAGTGAGACTATGGAACTCTCTGCCACATGATGTTGTAATGAGTGAGTCACTACTAACATTTAAGAAGGGCCTGGATGCCTTTCTTGAAAACTATAATATTACCGGTTATATATACTAGATTCTTTGATAGGGCGTTGATCCAGGGAATTAGTCTGATTGCCGTATCTGGAGTCAGGAAGGAATTTTTTCCCCCAATGTGGAGCTTAGTGTTGCCACATGGGGTTTTTTTTGCCTTCCTCTGGATCAACATGTTAGGCTATGGGTTGAACTAGATGGACTTAAAGTCTTCCTTCAACCTTAAAAACTATGTTACTATGTTTTGCTTTGCAGCTGTACATGTGGCACTAGGTGCACAGCAGAGCAATGTCATCCAGGAGAGCATGTCTCATATTTTTTCTTTTGCAATCCAAAATATTAAATCTCCATATGTCACTTAAAGAGATATTTACATCATCAAGATACTAGTCCAATATGAAGTAGGTTTTATAATAATAATATTAGCAAATAGACTAAGAATGTTGTTGCTTTCAAAATGCATTGACAAGGGACACAATCATCATGCACTTTACTTTCTTCTGTAATGCACCTTTTTGAATTTTATTAAAAAAGAAAGATTATGCCACGTATCAGCCAGATTCAAATTAGAAATGTAATAATCAGTGGTTCTCCTGTTTAGCTATATCGCTTACCTCATGTGCAGGACATTGCAGCATAGATAGCTGTGGTTACAACAACCACTTAAATAGTTAGTTGCTTGTTGTCATAACCATGAATGCCTGGTATACTGTAAGGCCCTGTTAGCGACATAGCTAATCAAGAGAACTTAACTACATTTCTAATTGGAAGTATTTGCTATATTATTATTACACATATTTGATATTGGGATAGGACCTTGTAGATGGGAGTACCCTTTTAAAGGGATCCTGTCACCTCCAGAACGCCTCATAAGCTACCAAAACATGTCCCTGCAGCATATTATCACTAATCTCACACTCCTTTTGTCTCCTAAAAGCATCCTGTGAAAGTGCATAAAAACGTTTTAATACTTACTCATTAGTGATTATAATTAGCAGGGGCTATATACTTTTGCCCTTATGGCGTGTTGTTTTGCAGCCTGAATGATCCAGCCTCTCTCTGTCTGTGTTGCTTTGCTTGTGCAGACATTGCCCTCCCCCCTCTCTATCACTCACAGAATGCAAATCATTAATCCTGCCTTCAGCTCCACATCACAGCAGCGAGAGGGTGGATCATTCAGGTTGCAAAACAACACACCCTAGGGGCTAAAGAATATAGCCCCTGCTAATTATAATCACTAATGAGTAAGTATTAGAACGTTTTTATCCACTTTCATAGGATGCTTTTAGGAGACAAAAGGAGTGTGAGATTAGTGATAGGAAGCTGCAAGGACATGTTTTGGTAGCTTAGGAGACAACACACAGTAACAAAAATTCAACAGATACAAAGAGGAGTAGGGCCCTGCTAGCAAGCTACAATCTATGAGGACATAGGGGAGGTACAAAAGGTAAATGATAAAAAGTGCCGTCATATATGGTCCAGCGAGGATCTGTACAAGTACAGACAAAGTGCTATTAAGTGCATGGAGGGTGTAGGCAGATGATACAAGGGAACAGACTTGGAAGAAGATATTGGAGGATCCACATACATAATTACTTTATGGTATCCATCATCCACTTCCAGCATCAGGATGCTGTCTTATCAAGGGCATAGAGAGTGCACCGGTGGAGGGGTGATTGCACAGGGGGCCGGAAACAACACACAGGGGGCAGAGACAGTGCACAGGGGCAAAGCAGTGCACGGGGGGCTGAGAGAGCATACTGGACAACAGAGATAGCACACTGGGGGGCCGAGAGAGTGCACATGGGGAAGACAGAGTGTACTGGGGGGGCAGAGAGAAAGCACTAAGGGGCATAGAGCACAAAGGGGGCCAGAGACATCACACAGGGGGTCATTTATATAATTGCACTGTCTTGTCTATTACATCTCACATTTGAATGTCCTGCTATCATGCGCCTTTGCAATATTTGCACAACCAAGTGATGGGGATGCAAATATGGTGCCTACTCGTGGTATTGGCACATTGTGCAGCATCACCTGCTGTGTTGCAGCTGCCTGCAACCACTGCCACCTGCAAATGTAGCCACCACTGACTCATCTTCACCTGAGTAAGTGCGAATGCGTATACCCGACATGTATGCACACTCAGGTGGCTGCCATCTTTGAACACCTGGTTATACAAAGATGGTGTGATCTGGTTTGCACTTGAGCACTTAATCTCAATGCTGCTCTCTTTGGATACCACTGGGAGAGAGCACAAAGGGGAGAGAAAAAGCACAGGGGAGCGAGCACACAGGGCAGTGAGAGTGCACAGTATGGCAAACAGAGAGCAAAGAGGGCATAGGCAGTCCACATTGGGTTAGAGAGAATGCACTGAGGGACAGAGAGACTGCAAAGGGGAAGGGCAAGAACAAAGGGGGAGAGGGTACAGGGAGAAAGAGAGTGCACGGGGGGAAGACAGCTCAAAGGATAGAGCACAGAGGGGAGAAGACAGCACTGGGAGGAGAGCGACAGCACAGAATGGATTTTTACTGCCTGTGTAAAACTGTGGGTGTTGGGAATTAATCGAATTGTTCTTGGTAGTTCGTTCCAGAGAATTGTCGCAGCTCGCGAGAGGTCTTGGAGAAGGGAGTGGGAGGTTTGACCTATTAAGGATTGGTCACTTACGTAGGTCAAAAGACAGAGATGAGGATAGGAGATTTAGGGCAGTACAGAACTGTGGAGGGTTTTGTGGGTAACAGTGATAGTTTTAGATAATTTTAGATTGTACTCTGTAGCAGATGGGCAACCATTGCAATGACTGGCACAGGGAAGAAACATCTATGGCTTTTTTTATAAGAGCTATGTTATATTCATATTCTTGAGCTTTAAAAAAAATGATAATCTATACAATAATTTAATCTCTAACTTTTTGGTGACAGTGTCCTGCATCTCCCAAACTATTTAATACTTGGAATTCCACTTTCAATTAATTTTAGTTGTGATATAATATAATATGACTGACGACAGCAGTTAATTGATGCAAGGAGGCATGAATAGATTTCAGTGTTTGTGTAGAGGGGTAGGGTGAATATAACTAGCCTCGCTATATATCGTAAATGGGCATCCTTGATCTCCCCTTGTTCCTCATCACTTGTTGATCTTGTGACATGAATGTGTTTCTCATGTGGGTATTTATTTTTTACATCCTTCCATCAGGTTGGCAAGGTCTAAGGCAAAGCAGAATTTGATAATAAATGTGAAGCTACAGACTTCCATGTGTCAAGAACATAGATGGTTACAAATATACAATTTTTAACCTAACATACAAGAAAATTATGCCGTTCCAAAGCAAGATAATTAAAGAAGAAATCCCTAATTGGAGACGTAACAGCAAAAACTCGAAACTATGTCAATTTAAGCAGTATGTTACTCTTTTATGCATCTTCTTACATTTTCGGTATGTGTGTCACATGGTACATCTACTCTCATGTATAGGGAAAAAACTTCTATTGGTATTTGGAAAGTCTATATGCTGCAGGGTTCAGTACACAATGATACACAGGTAAGAAGCAAACAACACATATCATTAACAAAGAGCTGGTGGTGTAGATGAGCAGATAAGGCAAAATTAGAATTGTCAGGTTCACATGTTTTTCCGTATGAAATTCAATTTGCAGTGAAGTTATTATCTATGAATTTAATACCCCTTATTATGTTCCCAGATGTCTGTAATATTAAATATAATATATAAAAATAAAAAAAGAAACTTTAACTCACCTAACCAAACACTTCTCTGGCCTTTTCGCTCCTCACTGTCCTGTACCTATTACATTTTCTGATCACCACTGCTCATGCTAAAATCTGGATGTCTGGTTCTGTGAGATATGGGCAATTGTGCATTTGCACATACCAAGTCAAAGTGTGTGGGACCCGGGGATTTCAGCCCAAATGGTGGTGATTAGAAGATGTGGTAAGGATCGGATGGGTAATGGTGAGGAGCCTTTGATGGCTATTGACTTTTCAGACGAATGGCAGCCAGCAACTGCTGGACCCGCTTAGAAGAGAAATCTACATTTTAATAAATATGACATTTTTTTATCATATACAAATCCACTTTATATGCTTGTCTCTAGTTGATGGTTGATGGTGATGTTAACCAAAATCAAAGCAGAGAGAAGCTCAAGTAAATGTCAAATACCAAAAAATTCTGCGCTGCTGAAGTGCAGCCTTACTAGAAAGGCATCCACTTTGCTCTACTAAAGCAAAATAGAATGACTTAGATCCAAAGCTGCCATCATGTATCATGTTTTCTATGTTCTGCATCTAATAATAGTGACTTTTTTTTTTTAAAAAAAAGCTGATTTTATTTACCACCCAAGTAGTTGAGCTCTATGCAATGTAATGACTAGCTACTGCAAAGAGCCACAGAGGCATAAGAAGGCACTGTTCATTGAAAGATTCGTGCCAAAGCTCATGTCATAATCAAAGCGCGCTCTTGTCACATTCAAAATAGATCAGCCTTTCCAACCAGAGATTAAAATTAAATTATCATGTGTAAAAATGCTGATAAGGGGTTAATCTGCAGGTTATTGCATTCTGAATCTGCTCAGTCCTTGTAGTTTAAACCCTGCTACTGGAAGGTAATTAACTTTAATCCTTACTGCAGCATTCAGGTTTTAGTTATGGGGCACCGGTGTGGTTCTGTCACCACTCTATAACTGACATCTTTCTCTAATGCAGAGTGGCTGTCACTGTGGGGGTACGCTTACAGCCGCAGCTCCACATGCATACAGCAGGGTCTAAATCCGCCCCGACACCAAGTCCATGACTGATTAAAGTTCATTTACTCCCAGCAGCAGGGTTTAATGTGTAGATGGCAGGCAAGTTCAGAATGTTATTAACCTGCAGATTAACCTCATATCTGAAGATTAATAGCATTTTTCCATGTGACAGACTCCTTTTATTCCTTCCTGGTGACCATAAAGTGCTAGTGTCCTTATGTGTACCTCCAGTGTTATATTCTGCCTTGATTTACAAGAATAATCACAAATCTTGAAACATCATGGTCATCATTGTAGCAGAAAGGAGTGGAGAGGTAAATGTGTTAGATATCCAGATAATATCAGTAGTATAGAGTGGAGTGCTCAGACCATGTTTGCCCCTGAGACATGTGAAATGGCATAATAATTTGAAGAAAGTCGGCACATCCAGATAGATGAAAAATTGAAATGTTCTTCCTTTATTAAAGCATGTTTAAGGCATGTACATGTGAAAAGTCCTATCAGAATAACCATAAATCTTGAAACATGGTAATTATTGGCTACCCAAAAAGGAAGAATGGGCAAAGAATTGTGATATTTTTGTGGCAGGTGATTGGTTTTCAGGAACACTGCCCACATTATATGGGCTTTTCATTAAAGGGTACATAAAAATGCCAGTATTAAAGGAAAAGTGTGAAATTGATGTAAAACAAAGGGAACTAAGAAGAATATCTCAATCACATTTGAGAGTTGCTGTGGGCCAAAAAGTCTCTATAGAATTACACTTACTCTTGCAAGGCTTGTCCCTGTTGGAACTTTGTAAGGAACATACTTCCTGTAGATATGGCCGACTCTGGAACAAGGCACATCATACATTTCTCCACCACACATCCATACCTAAATTGGAAAAATAACAATGTGTCAGTCTTGATGTCAAATGTACTGTTTCTGTTTTCTTACGTGAGTGTTGTACTTTATTTTAATACACAAAGAGTAATCTTTTCACAGTGCACTTTAAATAATATAAATACATTACTAGAAGCTAAAATTATCAAACTATTAACTTCTATGTTATACATAATATTCACAAAGAGATGAGCGACAAAGACATATCATTTTTTAGGCCTCTCATATGCACATAAAACTGAGCTTCCATTGGGACCGCTGTCACTTGTAAGCGGCTCAGTCTGTGCATGTTGATATCACTAGCTTTATTGAAGATCATATTCTCAGAGAGGCTTTTAAGCTCCCCAATTCCCCCACAGGCTGCAGCTCTGTGTGTAAACACTGGCTATCCAATAACAGTGCCCCTGGCAAGGAACCAGCCCGAGAAGCTTCATCTCAGAAGTGACAGCAGCTTTAGTGAAATAAAGCAATATGGGATTATTACATACGGTATATTAAAGAAATGTCGCCAAAAGATGTTGATACTTAAGAGTTAACTGCTTTTGTGAAACTATTAATACATTTTATGAAAAACTAAAAGATACAGAGTACAGGAAAAAGTTTAATCCCTAAGGTTGGGATAGAAACTAAAGCATACTACCACTTAAGCTAATGTGCAATCCCTAGTTAACTAGCGGAACATCATTTGCCTCTTAGTAATGCTTGTAATGTACTGACGCCAGGGAGAAGCTGTTTGTACCACTTTTCTAATAAAAAAAAATATCAAAATTTGATGCACAATTGTTTTACCAATGAATTTTTCTTTTTATTTTACATAGGTCTTAAACCCTTATTAATTGTGAACAGTGCTTTGCAGGTTTCACCAATGCTATAATGTACGCCAGAAAATGATGTAATAATAATGATAAAAATTATAATAATAATAATAATTGTATTTATGTAGCACCAATATATTCCGCAGCACTTTACAGTTCAGAGGGGATACAATACCATACTACAATGTAATTCAATATAATAAAACAACAACAAAAAATACATAAAAAAAAAGCATTCAGATACCGTGAGGCGTGAGGTCCCTGCTCGCAAGCTTACAGTCTATGGGGAGTAGGGGAGGCACAAAAGGTAAATGGTAAAAGTGCCGGCATATATGGTCCAGGCATCAATACAATAAATAGAGGATTCACATAATGCTGTATGAAACGGTCACCAGCCATGATCTGTACAAGTACTGGCAGAGATATGTATATTTCTGTTAGTGGGGTGCTGTCAACCTAATAATAATGCACCAGATTTTCTAAGAGATTCTTCTTACAAAATACCAGTCTTAATTTATTTCCACCTTGTAGTACCGTAAGTTGTTTCCTAGTGTATGTTTATTTTTAGTTAAGTTGTAGGTCAAGAGTTGCTAATAATATTCAGTATAGCTCTTACTGTGTTTCATGTTTGTTTGGAATCACTGGATGACCTTCACTGTTGTAATCATAATGTAAGTGTTAGTAGCATGGTTTATTCGTTGTGCGTTTTGAAGTATTCCTAGTTCAACTTCAAGAAAACCAGAGACAGCTAACGTTTGGAGCTGCAGCAGCCGGAACCCTGTTTTATACCCTTTATAGGGGTTGTGTCATGAACAATCGTACATTTTGATTAATAGATGTTAGAATAAAAATAAGTTCCACACTTGGATGTGTTAAAAAACTGTTAGTGTACCGAGATAATCTTATAATGTGCCCCTGTGTAATGTATGTTTCTGACCATGCAGGAACAGGTTGGATTTAGCACAGGTCCTGGGCAGGGGAGGAAGTGAGAGAGACTATACAGACATTATAGATTGCATCTGATTCTTTCTGTAAGGAAAAACATCTGATTGCTTGTTTAATAACTTGTTTTACATCACACAAAGAATCAGCTGTGATCCCTTACTGTAATGTCTATATACTCTGTTTTACTTCATCCTTGCCCAGGTGCTGTGGTATATCCAGCCTGTTCCATTTATAAGAATATCTAGGGACAGGAACATCTTTTTAACACATCCAAGTGTGGAACTTATTTTTGTCCTAAGACCTATTAATTAAAATGTTCAATTGTTCTGTAATGGGAGCCCTCCACACCATTCGGGTGGGCTATCGTCTTAAGTGTCTGCCGCCAAATTGGATGCTTTGTCTAAGTGTGTGCACGCCACCATAAGAACCACGCTGACAACAAGTCAAAGTAGAGCTTAATGACAAAGACCTTTATTTTAGGAGGGGTTAGCAGTTTTAATACTTATCATTAATGGGACATTACTTAGGGGTGTTTCTAGGGGGTGTTAGCATCATATTATGCTGAATCTACATTTTATTCTGAAGAGAACATTCAATCATATAGTTTATAGAACTGTGTTAGTTAGCATTTCAATTCAGCCTTGGATTAGTACAGTACATTCGGTCCGGAGACATTCTGATAAGAACTGCTAAGTCTAAATCAAAACAATATATATAATAGCTTCTAAAACAGAAGAATTAACTAGAGGAAAGGAGCAAGACCTTTTTCTACAAACAGGCCACTAGCCTGCACACTGGAAGATTTCTGGGTGTCTGCAATAATTTATTAACTATTCATTAACGCATTCATTGCCATGACAGTTCGTGGCACAACTCCTTTAAAGGAGTTGTCCAGTCTAAAACTATAATTCTGCAGTCACTCTGTAGAAATCTCCCAGCACATGCACTGAGTGCTGTGAGGATTTGCTGTTTTGTAACCCAGGAACGGACCACAGTTATGTAGAATGTATGATATGTGCCTTGCAAAACACGACTAGTGGGTGCAGCCTCACTCTATAGAATTGTATGAGACAAGGCTATGCCCAGTAAATGGCTGTGCCCACTGATAAGACATGCTCTCTTCATACACTTGTATAGAGCGAGGCTGCACCCACTAGTCTTGTTTTGCCGGAACATACATTCCACATAACTGCGGTCCGTTCCGCAGTTACAAAACGGCAAATCCTCGCAGTGCTCAGTGCAGGTGCTAGGATGATTGATAAGTCTACAGTCACACAGAGCATTTGCAGAATTATCATTTTAGACCGGAAAACACCTTTAAGCGTTGTGTCTCACACAGCTAATGAAGATCAGTCAAGTTCCCTCTTATCATTACCTTTACCTGAATAACACCCTATTGCTCTTTCAATTCAATGGTCTTTTAACCAATTCTGGAATTCTTTGTTTCAAGTTAGATACTCTACAAGATGGATAAATTCCTTCTATGAATCTCATTAGCGTGAACTAAATCATGCATGGTAATTGCCCACCACTGTTGATATAACTATGCTGGAGGGAAATTAATCAATAGAAGATCAATCTAAAACTAGTAGATCTGTTATAAGTTATTGTTTGTGCACAAAATTGTTATATGTATAGGTTATTTCTTACTTTTTTTTATTTTTGTCTGTTTGAAGAGCATATCAGTTTACAAAAGAAATATTTTTAAACAGTCATAAAATAGGTTTCTATATAGAAGAGTGACATGGCCTTGACATGTAAGCCTCCATATATTCTGGTAACATACACTACCGTTCAAAATTTTGAGGTCACCAAGACAATTTTGTGTTTTCCATGAAAACTCTTAATTTTATTTATCAAATGAGTTGCAAAATGAATAGAAAATATAGTCCAGACATTGACAGGGTTAGAAATAATGATTTTTATTTGAAATAATAATTTTCTTCTTCAAACTTTGCTTTCGTCAAAGAATGCTCCCTTTGCAGCACTTACAGCATTGCAGACCTTTGGCATTCTAGCTGTTAATTTGCTGAGTTAATCTTGAGAAATTTTCCCCCATGCTTCCTGAAGCCTCTCCCACAAATTGGATCGACTTGATGGGCACTTTTTGCGTACCATACGATCAAGCTGCTCCCACAACAGCTCAATGGGGTTGAGATCTAGTGACTGCTCTGCCACTCCATTACAGATAGAATACCAGCTGCCTGCTTCTTCCCTAAATAGTTCATGCATAATTTGGAGGTGTGCTTTGGCTCATTGTCCTGTTGTAGGATGAAATTTGCTCCAATCAAGGGCTGTCCACAGGGTATGACATGGCATTGCAAAATGGAGTGATAGCCTTCCTTATTCAAAATCCCTTTACCTTGTACAAATCTCCCACTTCACCAGCACAAAAGCAACCCTAGACCATCACATTACCTCCACCATGCTTGACAGTTGGCGTCAGGCACTCTTCCAGCATCTTTTCAGTCGTTCTGCGTCTCACAAATGTTCTTCTGTGTGATCAAAACACCTCAAACTTTGATTCGTCTGTCCATAAAACTTTTTTCCAATCTTCCTCTGTCCAATGTTTGTGTTCTTTTGACCATATTAATCTTTTCCTTTTATTAGCCAGTGTTAAATATGGCTTTTTCTTTGCCACTCTGCCCTGAAGGGCAGCATGTCGGAGTCACCTCTTCACTGTAGACATTGACACTGGGGTTTTGTGGTTAGTATTTAATGAAGCTACCAGTAAAGGAGCTGTGAGGCGTCAATTTCTCAAACTAGACACTCTAATGTACTTGTCTTATTGCTTAGTTATGCAGTGAGGCCTCCCACTTCTCTTTTTACTATAATTAGAGCCTGTTTGTGCTCTCCTCTGAAGGGAGTAGTACACACCATTGCAGGAAATCTTCAGTTTCTTGGCAATTTCTCGCATACAATAGACTTCATTTCTAAGAACAAGAATAGACTGTCGAGTTTCACATGAAAGTCCCCTTCTTCTGGCCATTTTGAGAATTTCATACAACAAACAAATGTAGTGCTCCAGATTCTCAACTAGCTCAAAAGAAGGTCAATTTTATAGCTTCTCTAATCAGCCAAACCGTTTTCAGCTGTGCTAACATACTTGTACAAAGGTTTTCCAGGGCTTTTTAAACATCCATTAGCCTTTTTACACAGTTAGCAAACACAATGTGCCATTAAAACACTGAAGTGTTGTTGGAAATGGACCTCTATACACCTATGTAGATATTGCATTAAAAACCAGACGTTTGCAGCTAGAATAGTGATTTACCACATTAACAATGTATAGAGTGCATTTCTGATTCATTTAACCCCTTCCCGACATAGGACGTTGTGCAACGTCCTGTGTTTCTGCCCGTTCCCGACACAGGACGTTGCACAACGTCCTGGCAGATTTGAGCTGCTGCAGCTCCTGTGAGTGGGGTCGCTCAGGTGTCACAGATGCTGCTGCTCTGTGACAACCTGTAGATGACCCCACAGGGGGTGGATTAACCCCCCCGTGCCCAGGACCCCTCCGATCGGCAGTTTAAAAGTGAAACTGCCGATCGGAGGGAATCACAGGGATTCACCCCTCCAGATCTGATTGAAGCTCTCCAATCAGATCTGGAGGGGCGGATCGGCAAGTGCCCACCCCTCCTCACCCCCCTCCAGCTCCAGGACTGTCCAGGGCCCCCCCACCGTCCCCCCCAACCGCCCGCCCCCCTCTATTACAATGTATCTGCCGGCGGGCTGCACCCGCGTGCGCCCGCCAGCAACACTGCCTGGTCCCCTGCTCCACTGCTCCCCCCCAGGCTGCCCCCACCTCCGGGCCCTGTGCCTGGCCCCCCCCCTCACCTCCTGTGGCGGGCTGCACACTTCGGTGCTCCCGCCGCTGCTGCCGCCGCCGCTGCTGCAGCTCCTCCTTCTCTGCCCGGCCCACCGGTCTGTGGCCCCGCCTCCTCTCCCGGCCTCCTCCTGCTCATCGGTGGAACGAGGGAGGTAAGTATGTATGTATGTATGTATGTATGTGTATGTATATGTATGTATGCATGCATGTGTATGTATGCATGCATGTGTGTGTATGCATGCATGTGTGTGTATGCATGCATGTGTGTATGCATGCATGTGTATGTATGCATGCATGTGTATGTATGCATGCATGTGTGTGTATGCATGCATGTGTGTGTATGCATGCATGTGTATGTATGCATGTGTATGTATGCATGCATGTGTATGTATGCATGCATGTGTGTGTATGCATGCATGTGTGTATGCATGCATGTGTATGTATGCATGTGTATGTATGCATGCATGCATGCATGCATGTATGTGTATGTATGTATATCTATGTATGTATGTATGTGTATGTATGTGTGTATGTATGTATGTGTATGTTTGTATCTATGTATGTGTATGTATGTATGTATGTGTATGTATCTATGTATGTATGTATGTATGAATGAATGAATGAATGAATTGATGGTGGGTGAATGGATAGGGGGTGCATGCGTGGACGTGAGCGTACATGAGCGTGCGTGGACGTGAGTGTGCGTAGACGTGTGCGTGCATAGACGTGTGCGTGTGTGGACATGTGTGTGGACGTGTGCGTGCATAGATGTGTGTGTGCATAGACGTGTGCGTGCGTGGATGATGGGTGCATAGGTGGATGGATGGGTGCAACAAGGGATCAAGTGTCCTCTTGTTGTAGTCTCTGGGATCATAGTCATGGTGCACTGTATGACAGATCATTGTCATACAGTGCACCATAACTCTGACCCCAGAGACTGTAAGAAGAGGACACTTCATCCCTTGCTGCAGTCTCTGGATTGACCAGAGGCGATCGAGCGTCGTGGGACCTTCGTTTTGGACTACGTCGGAGGCGATCGTGCGTCATGGGACCTTCGTTGTGGACTACGTCATAGGCGATCGAGCGTCGTGGGACCTTCGTTGTGGACTACGTCGGATCTTTATAATAAAGATGGAGTCCGAATTTTGTTTGTGTTTTTTTTTCAAATAAAAAGATTTTTCTCTGTGTGTATTTTCTGACTATTTACCAGAGATTCCTAATGGCGGGTCTAACATTGGCCCTATATTATGAATCTCGGGCTTAGTGCCAGCTGACAATAAAAAGCTGGCATTAAGCCCTTTATTACCCAGTTTGCCACCGGCACCAGGGCAACTGGAAGAGTCTGGGTACAGCGCCAGAAAATGGCGCTTCAATGAATGCGCCATTTTCTGGGGCGGCTGCGGGCTGCAATTCGCAGCATGGGGGGCCCAGAACGCTTGGGCCTCTCCATGCTGCGGATTCCAGCCCCCAGCTGCCTAGTTGTACCTGGCTGGACCAAAAATATGGCGGAGCCCCATGTCATTATTTTTCTAAAATTAGTTCTAGAAGAAAAAAAAGGGCTTTGCTGTATTTTTGGTGGCCAGCCAGGTACAACAAGGCAGCTGGGGGTTGGTGGCAATCCGTAGCTGCCAAGTTGTACCTGGCTGGACCAAAAATATGGCGGAGCCCCACGCCATTTTTTTTCTAGAATTAGTCCTAGAAAAAAAATAAAAATGGGCTTTGCTGTATTTTTGGTTGCCAGCCAGGTACAATGAGGCAGCTGGGGGTTGCTGGCAGTCCGTAGCTGCCAAGTTGTACCTGGCTGGACCAAAAATATGGCGGAGCCCTACGCCATTTTTTTTCTAAAATTAGTCCTAGAAAAAAAAAAAATGGGCTTCGCTGTATTTAGATGCATAGTGAACACTTTGAACCCCCAGGTGCTTCACAAATTGATCCGTAAAAATGAAAAAAGAAAATTTGTGTGAAAACAAATGTACTTTTTCCTTCTTACGGATCAATTTGTGAAGCACCTGGGGGATCAAAGTGCTCACTATGCATCTAGATGCATTCCTTGGGGGGTCTAGTTTCCAAAATGGGGTCATTTGTGGGGAGCTTTAATGTTTGGGCACACAGGGGCTCTCCATACACGACATGGTGTCCGCTAATGATTCCAATAGTTAGCGGACACCATGTCGCGTATGGAGAGCCCCTGTGTGCCTAAACATTGGAGCTCCCCTACAAGTGACCCCATTTTGGAAACTAGACCCCCCAAGGAACATATCTAGATGCATAGTGAGCACTTTGAACCCCCAGGTGCTTCACAAATTGATCCGTAAAAATGAAAAAAGAAAATTTGTGTGAAAACAAATGTACTTTTTTCCTTCTTACGGATCAATTTGTGAAGCACCTGGGAGTTCAAAGTGCTCACTATGCATCTAGATACATACCTTGGGGGGTCTAGTTTCCAAAATGAGGTCACTTGTGGGGTAGCTCAAATGTTTGGGTACACATGGGCTCTCCATACGCGACATGGTGTCCGCTAACAATTCCAATAGTTAGCGGACACCATGTCGCGTATGGAGAGCCCCTGTGTGCCTAAACATTGTAGCTCCCCCACAAGTGACCCCATTTTGGAAACTAGACCTCCCAGGGAACGTATCTAGATTAGTTGTGAACATTTTGAACCCCCAGGTGCTTCACAAATTCATCTGTAAAATTCAATAAGTACTTTTTTTCCACAAAAAAATTCTTTTTTTATTTTTACAGATTATTTTGTGAAGCACCGGGGTGTTCAAAATGCTCACCACCCATCTAGCTAAGTTCCCTGGGGGGTCTAGTTTCCAAAATGGGGTCACTTGTGGGGGAGCTACAATGTTTAGGCACACAGGGGCTCTCCAAACGCGACATGGTGTCCGCTAACTATTGGAGCTAATTTTTCAGTCAAATTGTTAGCGGACACTATGTCGCGTTTGGAGAGCCCCTGTGTGCCTAAACATTGGAGCTCCCTCACAAGTGACCCCATTTTGGAAACTAGAGCCCCCAGGGAATTTATCTAGATGTGTGGTGAGCATTTTGAACCCCCAGGTGCTTCACAAATTCATCCGTAAAAATAAAAAAGTACTTTTTTTTCCATAAACATTTTCTTTTTTCATTTTTACAGATTAATTTGTGAAGCACTAGGGTATTCAAAATGCTCACCACCCATCTAGATAAGTTCCCTGGGGGGTCTGGTTTCCAAAATGGGGTCACTTGTGGGGGAGCTCCAATGTTTAGGCACACAGGGGCTCTCCAAATGCAACATCGTGTCCGCTAACAATTTGACTAAAAAATCAGCTCAAATTGTTAGCGGACACCATGTCGCGTTTGGAGAGCCCCTGTGTGCCTACACATTGGAGCTCCCCCACAAGTGACCCCATTTTGGAAATTAGACCCCCCAGGGAATTTATCTAGATGGGTGGTGAGCATTTTGAACCCCAGGTGCTTCACAAATTCATCCGTAAAAATGAAAAAGTACTTTTTTTTCTACAAATATTTTGTTTTTTTTTCATTTTTACAGATTAATTTGTGAAGCACTAGGGTATTCAAAATGCTCACCACCCATCTAGATAAGTTCCCTGGGGGTCTAGTTTCCAAAATGGGGTCACTTGTGGGGGAGCTCCAATGTTTAGGCACACAGGGGCTCTCCAAATGCAACATGGTGTCCGCTAACAATTTGACTGAAAAATCAGCTCAAATTGTTAGCGGACACCATGTCGCGTTTGGAGAGCCCCTGTGTGCCTACACATTGGAGCTCCCCACAAGTGACCCCATTTTGGAAATTAGACCCCCCAGGGAATTTATCTAGATGGGTGGTGAGCATTTTGAACCCCCAGGTGCTTCACAAATTCATCCGTAAAAATGAAAAAGTACTTTTTTTTCTACAAAATTTTTTTTTTTCATTATAAAAGATTAATTTGTGAAGCACTGGGGTATTCAAAATGCTCACCACCCATCTAGATAAGTTCCCTGGGGGGTCTAGTTTCCAAAATGGGGTCACTTGTGGGGGAGCTCCAATGTTTAGGCACACAGGGGCTCTCCAAATGCAACATGGTGTCCGCTAACAATTTGACTGAAAAATCAGCTCAAATTGTTAGCGGACACCATGTCGCGTTTGGAGAGCCCCTGTGTGCCTACACATTGGAGCTCCCCCACAAGTGACCCATTTTGGAAACTAGACCCCCCAGGGAATTTATCTAGATGGGTGGTGAGCATTTTGAACCCCCAGGTGCTTCACAAATTCATCCGTTAAAATGAAAAAGTACTTTTTTTTCTACAAAAATTTTCTTTTAGCCTAAACTTTTTCATTTTCACATGGGGAACAGGATAAAATGGATGCTAAAAATTGTTGGGCAATTTCTCCTGAGTACACCGATACCTCATGTGTGGTCATAAACCACTGTTTGGGCACACAGCAGGGCTCAGAAGGGAAGGAGCGCCATTTGACTTTTTGAACGGAAAATTAGCTCCAAAAGTCAAATTGCCCTCCCTTCCTTCTGAGCCCTGCCGTGTGCCCAAACAGTGGTTTATGACCACATATGAGATATCGATGTACTCAGGAGAAATTGCCCAACAATTTTTAGGATCCATTTTATCCTGTTGCCCATGTGAAAATGAAAGAATTGAGGCTAAAAGAACATTTTTGTTGGAAAAATTAAAATTACCATTTTTTCCTTCCACTTTGCTTTAGTTCCCGTGAAGCACCTGAAGGGTTAATAATCTTCTTGAATGTAGTTTTGAGTAGCTTGAGGGGTGCAGTTTTTGAAATGGTGTCACTTTTGGGTGTTTTCTGTCATGTAAACCCCTCAAAGGGACTTCAAATGTGATGTGGTCACAAAAAAAAATGGTTTTGTAAATTTTGCTGGAAAAATGAAAAATTGCTGATGAACTTTGAACCCTTATAACGTCCAAACAAAAAAAATTTTTTTTCCCAAAATTGTGCTGATGTAAAGTAGACATGTGGGAAATGTTATTTATTAACTATTTTGTGGCACATACCTCTCTGGTTTAGCAGAATAAAAATTCATAATTTGAAAATTGCAAAATTTTCAAATATTTTGCCAAATTTTTAATTTTTTCACCAATAATCGCAAAAATTATCGACCTAAATTTAATACTAACATGAAGCCCAATATGTCACGAAAAAACAATCTCAGAATCGCTCGGATCCAATGAAGCGTTCCAGAGATATTACCTCATAAAAGGACACTGGTCAGAATTGACAAAAATGGCCTGGTCATTAGGGTCAAAATAGGCCCGGGGGTGAAGGGGTTAATGTTAGCTTCATTGAAAAAAATGTGCTTTTCTTTTAAAAATAAGGACATTTCTAAATGACCCACACTTTTAAACGGTAGTGTACATATTTGTGAAAACTGGTATGGAATCCAGTAAATTAATTACTGGTGCAAAAATTTCACTAAGGATGTCTACCAACACAGATGTTCTGCGTGTACTGAAATCTCTATTTTCTTCTTAGGAAAACAAAGTTAATAGGAATTAGAGCAATATCCATATGGCACGGCATATTATATCATGCTTTATTTTGGTTTAGTGAAGTTTCAGAAAATGTCATATGTCAATATTCAGCTTACAGCATTATGTAAGCAAACATACTTTGCCAAGTAGCAAGAATTGACACTGAATTATGTGAATTATGACAGGTCAAAAGGGAATGCACAGAGGAGTCAAAACACTTGGGTCTTAAGTAGTTTATTTAACTCATCAAAACACATCTCCAATGGATAATTTGTCATGGAAATGATGTGATAAAAGCTGAATAAGGCAAGATAATAGTGAAATTATATTACATTGCATGAAATGCTATCTAAAACACTAATGTAATTACTAGGAAGACTTATATATAACTTGTAAGTAGTGTCTACTGTTGATAAGCAAAATCTGCACATACACAGTACCAATCCATCTCTGCCCTGCTTCAACCCAAATGATAATTTTAAAGGACACAACCGGCCTGATTTTCCAACTTCATTAATAATACTTGTAAGGATGATCTCTTGCTCTTCTTATCTTTATGTGCCATGAAAAGAGAGTTAAAGCTTTAGGTCAATGCAGCTTTGAAATATGTCATTGGACTCTAGCCGGTGTTTCAGTATTCAGTTTTGAGAAAATCAGGAAAGAGAAATATTCATTGATATTCATATGAGACTTCATATACTTAAAGTTTATCACTTTTCATTTTCATGCCAATTTCCTGATATATAATAACCTCTGCTATAGCAGATATCATATAAAATAGAATCTTAATGTTCTGATTGGACCGCTATACAATATGAAAAGTCTGCAGTTTATGATTGCATGTAAACGCCCTATCTCACACTACGATATCGGTAAAGATATCATTAGTACGTCACGGGTTTTCAGTCTTTCTAACGAAGTCGTTCAGTGTGACATGTACAATCGATCAATGATAATCGAGAAGATCGTTGATGGGAGGTTGGTGAACCGGACCTTAAACCAAACAATGAGCATTCGTTCAACGTGCTGCATGGGTGTGTGTGACACCATAAAAACCGATTTTGTTAACGACCTCGTCTATTGAGAACTGAAGGACGTAGGCGAGCTAATGACCACAAGTATTGTTTGCTTGTCGCGGGATCATTGCTGCATCATTAACGAGATCTATATGTGTGACATTTCACTAGCGATCACTGAACGTCGTTCTAGCGATCTAGGTCAAGTCGGATCGTTGGTTGGTTCGCCGACACATTGAAGCGTGAGACGCGGTCTTTAGAGGGTAAATGATCCCTATGGGCAAATGTAAGCGATGGGGCAGCTTTACTATTAAGAGTATACCTTATATTTGAAAAAAAAAAAGCTCCAAATTGTGTTGAATTTTACAACAAATAGTTGTATTTAATTTTAGATATAGTATTATTTATTATTATCTAATTTAAATGCTGTTTTGCACCTAAATGAAAAATAGTTTGCTGAAAAGGAACATGGCTTAAAACACATTAAAAGACAACATAATTTTTACCCACAAAATTGGTTTAAAATTAAATACTTTAGAAAGATCCACTAACACACGGAATATATTACCTGGCAGCTTGTGTGCTGATTTAATACAGATGAGTGGACCCATGGAACATTGGGTTCTTGGGGTTCAGCTGAATGTTATAAAAAGTTATTTTCTGTAACCAACTCAGTGGAAGTCACTGATTGAGCAGTTTGTCTCACTGTCCACATACAGCCAGCCATAAACAAAGTATTCTTTTGGGAGGGTGAAGTTTTGTCTTTTTGGGGAGTAAACACTATATCCGTTAAGGCTGATTTTAATTCCAGTGCGAGCCATTGACACACTGTAAGTGGCTCGCACTTGGCCGGGTACCAAGTATACCCGAGCACAGCATTGCTCTCTACAGTAGTTTGCACATATAAAGCACCCAAGCTCAAACACTGAATTTTTTTGTAAAGTTTGTGTCTGGTACAAACACTAAATTTTAAAGTTTGGTTCGTTCATCCCTAATCATTAATTTGACTTGCCTTTGTGATGACATCATACACTAGGTCATTGACATTTGTTTGCGGATGCTGCTTTAATTGCCTTTCCACTGATGACTAAGCATTGCAAAATCAAGAAACAGACCATTGTTTTGCCATTTTCTCATTGGAAAACAGAAATTGACTAGGGATGGGCGAATACTAAAACACTCGGAATCGCTAGACTCTAACGAGTCTGAGTCGTTGCGAGTCTAGCGAGTCCAATGTTAATGAATGGGGAAGCGAGTATTACAGCGTTTTCCTGTGCTGCTGGACCCTATAAGGGGTCTGGCAGCAGAGGAAAAACCTGCAATTCCCCATTTTATTCTTTAAAAGCCAGCGCAAAAAGCCGCCGGCTTTTAAAGAATATTAAAAAAAAATTTTTTTTTGATTAAAAGCGGGCTGCTGTCCTCGCTCGGTAATCTCCGGAGCCTGCAGCAGAGATTCGGGCTTTGACAGCAAGGTTCACCTGAGGTGAACCCAAAGACATTTCTCAGCCTGCTGTCCCTATGGATAGACATGTGTGTCTATGTAGAGGGATGTAGCAGAGCTGACACCACGTTTGGGACTACGTCGGACGGAAGAGGATTTTTTTAATTAACTATATGGGTTATTAGCTGTTGGGGTTAATGTGAGGAATCTTGAGGTGGGTTTCCTACACTCACTGACACTCCCTAGCTAGGATCTGCTCCAAGTCTCCCTACTCGCCCTGCACTAGCTCAGATCGTCACAGGAATGTGCCCAAAATGATGGGGGCAAGCCTTATATACAGCCTTGCCTGTCATACATGACATAGGCATCACGATGGACAGCAGCCAATCATAGTAATGCCACAACCAACAGGGCTGTGGCATTACTGAATATGATTGGCTAACATGTTTGTCCATCTTCACAGTTTTCTGACCTAACATGCTAGGCTGTCTCGGAACATTAACATATTCTGTATTCAGCGAGTCCCGAATACAGTATACAGGAGTCGTAGACTCGCTCATCCATAAGACTCACTGCTGACAGCGGGTTTCCGTGAACCGGTGCTATTGTTTAAACGATTTGGGGACAATCCAGCTACATAGACAGCGATGTGATAGCGAGATTAGCGACTGAGAAGAATACTGAATGCAAACTCTGACAAAACTAGGATTGCCATTAATTTCATTGGACTCGTTACTGTGGCGAGTAATCGCTTGGAAACTCGCAGAGTACTGACTCCTGCGAGTTCCTTACTACTTGCAGAGTAACGAGTCCTAATGAGTAGATTCGCCCATCCCTAAAATTGCCACATTACAGTTCATAGTATTATGTCCCAAATATACAGTACATTTTCTCTGGACAACAAATATCTTTCTGACTGAAATACACTAAATAGTGAATATGCCTTTTGTGAGACCTGAGACTTTTTCTATGAGGGTTGAATGAAAAGTAATGCCTCCACCTTCGTAACTCCTCAATAGATGCGGCAGGTACTGGACTGTTCAAGAGACTCTCTTCTACAGCTGTAGTTGAAGGGAAGGCTTAGCAATGAATGGTTGTGTTATTACAGTGTTTATGAATGGAACCCTGTGCAGATGGTTGGTCAATGTGATTTAGAAAACATATTTACCATAATTTATCATAATATATCATTGCTAGAAATGTGCTGATCAATCCACTTGAATCAACTTTGTGTCAAATTTACTAAGTTTGTTGGTCTGTTCTAACTTAAAAAACTTGCAGTTTCATTCACCAGAATCACAAAAAATCATTGTGCCTTTTCCCACTGCTGAAAATTCCAGCAGTCTGAAAGCAGGCTCATCATATCAAGCGTGGTCGCTTACCTTCCCAATAGTTCACAGCCAATCTAGCACAGCCAATCAATGAGTACTATAAAAACTGTGTAAAAGGTAAATATCCAGCCAAGCAGTGCTATTTTATTAGCCCATGAATAGGAGGTCAGAGCTGTGCCTAACCACAAGGGTATAGAAAAAGGTCTTAATGTTATTGTGGTACATTGCTGCAGAGCAGAAGTACATTAATAATGGAAATAGTACAGTAGTTTCAGTCTGTGAATAACAATAAAAATAAAAACTGATATATGGAAGTACAGTTTGTATAAATGGAATAATCAGTGATAAATTGTAGTAACATCACCTTAACATCTTCAGACCTGACCCATTTTCCATTTTTAAGTGTTCTTTTTTTCCTCCTGTTCTTTCAAAAGACATAACTTTTTTTTACTAATATAGCCACATGATAGCTTGATTATGGCGGGATGACTTGTACCTTTGAATCACATATTTCAATCAGCCACATTGTGTAATAGCAAACAGGAAAAAATTCAAGTGTCGTGAAACTGCAAAAAAAAAGTGAAATTCCACAGTGCATTTTGTTTAGTTCCCATACTATATGGTAAAATTGACCTGGCAATATGATTCCCCAGGTCAGTATATGTTTGTAGATACCAAACATTTATACTTTTTTGGCTAAAAAAAAATTCAGAACCTAGTCAAAATGGTGCCATTTTCTAAGATCCACAATTATCTAATTTTTTAGGATCAGTGGCTGTTTTAGGGCTTATGTTTTGTTTCCTGTGCTGATGTTTTTAATTATACCATTTTGGCATAGATGCAATGTTTTGATTGCTTCTAATTGCATTTTATTGATTTGTACTGGGCACCAAACAACGTAATTCTGGCATTTTGATTTGTCACACCGTACACCTTTAACCTATTGGATTTACTTTATATTTTGACAAATCGGACATTTATGAATGTGGCAATACAAAATTTGTATTTTTATGATTCTTTTATTTTCGATTGGGCCAAAGGGAGTGATTTGAACCCTTGTGTTTTTTTATTTGTCACATTTTTAATAACTTTTTTCCATGTTTTATTATTTTTACTTGTCCCCTTAGGGGACTTGAAGCTGCAGTCACCCGATCACTTGGGTAATACAGAGTAGTGTATCAACACGGCTCTGTATAGCCGAAATGTTAATCTTCTGTAAATACCGGTTCTCAGAAAGTGTTCATACGTTGACATGGCAACATCACAGGACAGCCAATGAGTGAAGGAGATAGTGCTCTGCCAGAGGTTGTTAAATCCTAAATTCAGTGTGGAGAATCAGCCACCAAACCTGGCAGCTCTACAGCGCCTCTTGTTAAACTCAGGCTAGTCAGGGAACTACCTGAGAATAAAAGAAGGGTCGCAGCAGCCATGTCAGTACTGCTTTATTAAGGCACACTACATATATTATTAATAATTTACAGGTATTATAAGATATTACAAATGGTATAGTCAGTTATGCAAATAAAAAATAAATGAGATACGCACAGAATTACACACACATGTGATCAGTTACTTTAATGCTGGTGGCACCACAAGGGACAGAATAGGCCAACCTGATTCCTGCAAATCACAAAGCAATCACTGATCTCAGGGAGACCAGTCCTGTTCCCTTATCATATCTTTAAACTCATAAAGAGCTGGATATTGACTCAAAGGGCCACTTAATATAGTGGTTATGGTGGTCTCTTCAAAGAGCCACCCATGGCTAGGTCCTTCCCTGGAGGGATATCTGGCTAGTCTTGTGTTGAAACTCCTAAACAAGGCTCCACAGACTCTATTAGCATAACCTGATTCCTGGGTACACTCTGGCTTGATGTAATTATGCCTCTTCAGAAGAATACCAAGAAGGAGAAGAGATAGAACATTTTATACTGTAAGAGGCCTTGCCATCTCACACCCATCACCTGCCTCTGGATGTCCTATCGCTCCCACCCCCTTGAGTTGAGATATGAAATATACAAAAGTTATTACTGGCCATAACTTTGCCTGGGAATGTCATAGGCAGAAGACAATGCTCTCATATTTTCCGTTATGATTTTAGCTTTGCAATGATATGACTCATGACTATTCTGCTGATACCCCACTGGCCAATCTCAAGTTTAGGGTATCTAAACAGATCCCACGCTTATATAAAATATGTGCTAGGATCGTCTGAATTTCTGGATGCGATATTTATGCTTGACATTTTTATAGGAGTGATGGCTCATGAGATATTAAAAGTTATTCTTCGTCTCCAGCCTGTCTAGGTTTATACTTGCAGATTGAAGGAAATTCATTCTCACACTTGACTGGGAAATCCCCAGGTGGTCATCCTTTTGAATAATGGCAGGAAGATTTCATTGTCCCCTACTCTGCATTTAGTAGGAGCTCTATTGTGCTGCCAACAACTAGCCCCATGGACAATTTCCTCAGGTTAATTATCATATTCCACGTCCAGAAGATGACTAGCCTCTGTTCAAATGCTATCTCATTGGAGTGAGATTTGGTAGCATCTGAACAATATGGCTGCTATTGGAATATTGCCTATTCCTTATATTCAGAGATTAACAGAATGATTTATCTTTGATCCACCCACACCTGTTGGGGGCACATGTCAAATGGTCAGATCAGCTAACATGTGCAGAGAAAGATGTGGGCTTAGCATCTGAACCCGCATCAAAGTCAGGGAGCCAACATAGGAAGTACCATTTTGTTCTATGTCAGTAAGGGATAATATTTGTATTTTTGTATTCTTCACACATTGCAAACAAGGAGGGCACTTTATTACAACTCAGTTCAAATTTAGTTACTAAGGAATACTGTATATAATGAAAGCAAGGCTTTTGTGTCACAAAAATGTTCTTCCTGGATTGTGAGACAAGTCATCTCCACAATCCAGAAATGTAAGTGCAAATGTCTACCAGTGTCTACAAAGTGTGTGATGTAAAAATAAAAATCAGTTTTTGTACAATTCCTTGTTATTAGTCATGCATTACATCTGTACAGATCCAAAATAGAACTATCGGTTACGATGAGTTACTATACATTTTCCCCTAACCAGATAGTCTTATGTCCATTGGATGTTAATAAGACTGTATTTGTATTAAAGAGTGCAAAAGAGGTTCAAAACATTCCTAGCAGACCAGAGTGTTATACGCAGTTGTATAACACTGCTATATATATGGTTTTGCATCCTGCTATAAATATAGTCTCCATCCTGCTGTATATATGGTCTCCATCCAGCTATATATATGGTCTCATCCAGCTAGATATATGGTCTCCATTTAACTGTATATATGTCCTCCATCCTGCTATATATATGGTCTCCATCCTGCTGTATATATGGTCTCCATCCAGCTATATATATGGTCTCATCCAGCTAGATATATGGTCTCCATCCAACTGTATATATGTCCTCCATCCTGCTATATATATGGTCTCCATCCTACTGTATATATGTCCTCAACCCTGATGTATATAGTCTCCATCCTGCTATATATGTCTGCATCCAGCTATATATATGTCCTCCATCCAGCTATTTATATGGTCTCTATCCTACTGTATATATGTCCTCCACCCTACTGTATATAGTCTCCATCCTGTTATATATATATGTCCTCAATCCAGCTATATATATATGTCCTCCATCCAGCTATATATATGGTCTCCATTCTACTGTATATATGTCCTCCACCCTGCTGTATATATGGTCTCCATCTTGCTATATATGTCCTCCATCCAGCTATATATATATATGGTCTCTATCCTACTGTATAGTATCACCTCACACTGTATCAGGAGAGCCAGAGATAAGAGATCGGCACAGCAGCTTCAAAGAGACTGGAGGGGGCGAAGCCAAGTGCTTCCCAACTTCTTGTATTTCAAAGTACAGGAAGTCGGGAACAGTGCAGCAGCACTGACAGGAGTGGCTGCTTCTCTGCAGGGCGGCCTGGGCCCCTCCCCCTGCCAGTCCCCGTTGCAATTGCAACCTCTGCGGCCTCTGTAGTTACGCCACTGGTTATGCACATATTTTCTGGGCAATGAGTAGCTTTGTAGTATTGGGATTCTTCACCATGATTCAAATATTAGGACAAAATTTGGTGCAGTTGGCAAAATCACATTTGAAAAGATCCATTTATCTCTAATTATTACACTGGGAAACTAATACAAAAAAACATTTTTTGGTGCCTCAGATATTATGCTTGATTTTAGGTATATTTCAGTTCCCTAAATCACAATATGTCATTCACAATACAAAAAAAAAGAACAAAGTGGCACTCACCCTGTCATTGCCTTAAAAATGACTCTTTTATTGTATGTCCTTAATATACAAGCAGGTGCAGAAGGATGTTCAGAGCATTGTACAAGGATTACAGATTTTTTTTTGCTAGCTCAGCACTTCAACAGATTCTAACCTGATAGATCCTAACCTGTTGAAGTGCCAAGCTAGCACAAAACAGCTGTAATCCTTGTACAATGTTGTGAACATCCTTCTGCACCTGCTTGTATTTTAAGGACATGCAATAAATGAGTCATGCTTAAAGGGAACCTGTCACCTAATTTTAAGCCCCTACACTATCTCTAGCTGTCCCTACACCTTCCTAGCAGCTCCCTATCTATCCCTTTCTTATCTAAAGTCTCCCTATGAAAGAAGTGTAAAATAAGATAAAACTTACTGCAGTCCCCGTAGTTAGGGGACTGGGTAGGCGTGGCCACGCTTCCACAGCACTCCTCCATGCTGTAATGCACGCCCCGCTGGGCGGCATTATTCAAGGCCCTCTCTGCCCCCATGTCTTTGTAATCTGCTGCCATGTTTGTAGTTCTAAGCACCGGCCGGACGTCACTGCCGGCGCGGTGCATTATGGGGCCGGTCACGTGATCGGCCCTAGTGCATTATGGGGCCGATCACGTGACCGGCCCGGCTTCAGTAAGCGCATTGCGCATGCGCGGAGCCGGGCCGGTCACGTGATCGGCCCCATAATGCACTAGGGCCGATCACGTGACCGTCCCCATAATGCACCGCGCCGGCAGTGACGTCCGGCCGGTGCTTAGAACTACAAACATGGCGGCAGATTACAAAGACATGGGGGCAGAGAGGGCCCTGAATAATGCCGCCCAGCGGGGCGTGCATTACAGCATGGAGGAGTGCTGTGGAAGCGTGGCCACGCCTACCCAGTCCCCTAACTACGGGGACTGCAGTAAGTTTTATCTTATTTTACACTTCTTTCATAGGGAGACTTTAGATAAGAAAGGGAGAGATAGGGAGCTGCTAGGAAGGTGTAGGGACAGCTAGAGATAGTGTAGGGGCTTAAAATTAGGTGACAGGTTCCCTTTAAGGCAATTGCAGGATGAGTGCCACTTTTTCTATTTTTTGTACTGTGTTGAGAAGCCTGAAACTGAGTGAGCACCACCTGTTTGCCATTTGCTACTTTCATAGGCTATTTTATCTGTGACTTTATGCTAAATATGTAAACTGGTTTCTGTCCAGTTAAAGTGGTGCCAGATAAGTTTCTTCTTCTTTTTTGCTTACAATATGTCATTCATGTTTTTGTAGCAGCTCTATTTTTTGAGATTATGTACAGTTGCAAAATCATATACGTTTACATTAGAGAAACAGATTTACTACCATCCTATTGGAAGAAAAGTGATTTTGATTATTGAAACAATGTTCAAGACTTGCTGATGAAAAGGAGCATATCACAATATCAACCAGCAAATGGCGATTGTTCATAACGAGTTCTAAGTGGAACATAAAATATGCACTTTTATACAATGGAAACAAATATTGATCAAACCCAATAGGTCACTCAACTAAGATGATTGAAGAATAAAGCACAATTGATATTACAGATAATATCACACCACGATTACTAGTGGCCAATTAGTATGGACCTAAAGATCACAAATATTCTCCTGGGGCAGCAGAGTGGATACATCAAGTATCGCTGTCTAATCTATCTCTGGGAAAGTAGATCAAAAAATGAGCACTGGCTGAGAAAACGGTGGCCTCTGGAAGAACAAATGGTGATTGAAGAAAAAAAGTGTCATTGCAGAACCATTGTTTTACAAGAATAAGATCATTTCATCCAGCATTGATCATGGAGAAGCTACAGGTGGGTATTTTTGATGGTCTTCAAATCAGAAGACTCACGAAAAATCCAGACCTCAAGAATTCATTGAATAATGCTGAGGCAGATGCATGGTCTTCTTTTACTATGGTTCTACAGAATATTCTTGGAACTACAAATAAGATAATTACACTGAACTAGTAAAATGAATACTAACTTCTTTCCACCACCTTGGCTGTACAATGCGTATTAAGATGCATTACATTTAGTAGACATCAGTTCTAATGTTCGATCTGTCATATATAGAGTATATTACATCTCATTAACTAGAGCTGATAGAAGAAAAATAATGGCAGATTTAGAATTAGCAACAAAAATTGACTTCTAAACAGATTAACTATTTCAGGCACCAATTTTCTTGCTCCCCAGTGTTATAGTTACTACCCAATAGAATAGGAAAAGGGATACATAAAGAAAGGCAAATAAAGATAATTTTGGTGTCCAAGGCTAATATTTGCACTACTGGAGCACAGTAAACAATTATCTTACAACACTGACAATGGAACTATAGATTCTAGATTATAAATGTTTTATATTATCTATACAATATTTATACCAGTACAGCTCTTAAGTGCTGGAGAACCTATATAGTGAAAATACTTGGAAATGTGATTAAAATAAAACAATCAATATGTCAGACTATGTGTTGTTTTCAGAAGTTACTGTTGTAATTACTGTTTCAGTACATATAATGGAGCATAGAGTGGTGTTACAGGCCAGCATAGCTACATAGGGAGTAATGTGAAGAAATTTAATTAAACAGGATCCACAGAGTACATAGACTCCAAAGCTGCTCTGCCCTTGATAGAATTTGGAAGGCAACAGCGCCATGAGTAAATGTGATTCCTGTACGTGCATGGGCTTTCAAAAATAAATAGTCTATTGCCATTCCAGGTAGGTCAACGATATTAAACATTCCAGTATGCCTCTATTCTAAGTCAGCTCTCAGCAAAACAACCATAGATTGTTCAGAGGAAGAAGGATAACAAATGCAAACAGACTTTTAATTAATACGGATAATAGAACACTATCAAGTCTGTTTACTTAACAGTCCTGTCATATTAGAACAAATATTATTAAAATATAATAATTAACTAATGTAGATGATTGTCATGATTTTTGAACTCATCTTTTTATCTTATTTTCTGATGTGTTCAAAAACCATTTAGTGAATCCTTAAAGAGAAATTATTGCTGCATTACAAGTAACTTTAATTAAATGGAGATTGATAAGAAAACTATCCCCCACACGTCCCTGAAATAGAAATCTCACTTCTGTGAGGCCCCCATGTAGGTGCAGGAATAAATCTTCATTAAAAAGTCATTTCCATTTACTATGCTCATTTTAAAAAAATAAATAAATGTAATTCTGGGTTTCAGATGCTATCACTACAATTTAAGCAGGGATACATTTGGAGCATTTGTAAAATATATAATTTGCATAATGATAACTATGTATAATAATAATAATAATAATAATAATAATTATAATTATTATTATTATTATTATACAGTTACACATAGCAAATAAAATCATTATGCTGGATTTTGTATAAATCACCAGTCAGACACTTCCCACTATTATTATTATTATTATTATTTTGCGCACAGAATAACTAATAACCAATTATACATTTATATGTATAAATACATGTGTGGTCAATACAAAGGACTGGTTCATAACATATTCCTACCAAAAACAATACTAAGGACCAAAGGGCACTAAGTGTGGATGCAAGAATGGCAATTCCGGCAGCTGCATAGAAAAGGATATTTACAATTATAGCAGTCAGAATAAGGAATGGTCTACTACAAAAAGCAGGTCCGTATTATCCATTAGGCACTGGAGGGCAGGTGCCTGGGGTAGCAGGTTGTGGGGTGTTGCGCCATCATTGAGATTAAAAAAAAAAAATAAGAAAAAAACAAACAATTTTTCACCGCCTTCATCAGGCTAAGTAACAAAACTGACATATTTATGAGGTGGGGGAGGGTGGATGCGAGGGGTCAGAACTGCAGGAGCACAAGATGAGTGGTATACATTCCTGTGTACACAAAGAATACACCTGATGCTGGAGCAGGACCTGCGAGGACACCATGCACATGTGACTTGGGTGGGCGGAGCAAATTTTTTCCGGGCAAGAAGAATCAGGATGTCAACAGATGAGGAAGAGCTGGGACTAAATAAACAAGGTACATGGGGGTGTTGTGCAGAGGGCTTGGGGGAGGGGGTGCAGAGGGAATGGGGAGCAGTGTAGAGGGCATGGGGGGTGCAGAGGGCATGGGAGCATGTGAAGAAGGCATGGGGGCTGTGTAGAGGGCATGTGGGTGTGCAGAGGGTATGGCTGGGCTTTGCAGAGGGCATTGGGGGCTGTGCAGAGGTCAAGGGGGTGTGCAGAGGTCAAGGGTGGTGTGCAGAGGGTATGCGGGCTGTGCAGAGGGCATGGGGGTTGTGCAGAGGGCATGGGGGTTGTGCAGAGGGCATGGGGGTGTGCAGAAGGCATGGGGGCTGTGCAGAGGGCATGGCAGAGTGTGCAGAGGGCATGTGGGATGTACAAGGGCATAGGGGCTATGCAGAGGGCATGGGGTGTGTGCAGAAGGCATGGGGCTGTGCAGAGGGCATGGGGTGTGTGCAGACTCTGCATATGGCAAGGGGGTGTGTAACACTGACATTCACAAGCATTAATGCTGTCATAGAGATTTATTGGTGAACGCATACAAGCGCATGCATAAATGTGCAATTGAAGGTATGCATTTTTTTTTCAAAACGCACATGCAATGTTGCACTCCTCATTAACCTGTGCGCTGACAAAAAAACGCATGCTTCCAAACACAACCATATTTTGGATTGCGTTTGGGTGAATTTTACAATGCAATTCTATGGCAGTGTAAACGCAAGTAAACACAAGCATTACAATGCGTGAATGCAACTGTTCAGCACATCCATCGGGACGGAAAGCTAGAACATGATATGGACATGGCCTAACACTCGTATGGAGGAGAATAGCGAATAGTATACAAAGTAAGTTCACAGTATGGGAGACAGTATACCAAGGAAAGCTGTGTGAGGACATCGTATGGGGGAAGCAGCATATGAGAGACAGTATGAGGGATGGAGAGGGGCACAGAGGATGTGGATAGTGTGAGGAATGGAGAGGGGCATGGATGATGTGGACAGTGTGATGGATTAAGAGTGGCATGGACAATGTGGAGATTGCAAGGGATGGAGAGGGGCATGAACAATGTGGACAGTGTGAGGGATGAAAAGGGGCACAGGGGATGTGGACAATGTGAGTAATGGAGAGGGGCACAGAGGATGTGGACAGTGTGAGGGAAGGAGAGGGGCACAGAGGATGTGGACAGTGTGAGGGATGGGGAGAGGCACAAAGGAAGTGAACAGTGTGCAGGTCATAGTTCATATCACCGGTACATTGTGTAGTTTAAACTGTGTTTAGGCCATGGTTCATGGGGGGAATTATTTGACAAATATGGTTCCTAAATAAAGACTGGTATGGATGGTGTTATAGTATTTGGGGGGGAAAGTATGAAGGCAATATTTTATAGGAAGGTACAGTGTAGAGGTCACTTCTTGGGGAGGGAGCACATCAGGGTAAGTATTCATTCAGGTGCACAGTATGTGTGGATATTTTTTATTTAGGTAAAATAATAATGACAGTGTTATTTGTAAGGGAATCATCTTGACATGTGCTACAGAAGACAAGAGAAGATTGAAGTCTGCAGAGATGAGTTGTGGATGTCCAAAGTCATCATGGTGTCTGGTTAAGAGAGAGATGAAAATAATGATGATTCCTATCAGAGAAGATGTCACCCAATAAGGTACCTGTATCTAAGCCTGGACAATTGCTGCCTACCATTTATATGAAAGCCAATTGGCACTTATTTAGTAGTCTGTGACTGCAGATTTGTTAATCCACATAGCATGTTCACCGTGCGCTCTTTGGTTCCTCCTATACTTTGTAATGTTAAATACAGACAGCACATGAATGGCACACATGGATGCCATCCATGTGCTGTATATGTTTTTTCTAGACCTATAGACTTGTCTTGACCCTTCTCATACATGATACAGTAAAAAAAACACATATCTCTTGAGTTTTAGATGGACAAATAAACCTGTTGTATCCATGAAGAACATGGACATCTGAATGGGGCCTTAGTCTAACTTGGCAGTAGGGGGTGTGACCACTTATAGTACCTAGGGCAGCATAAAGGCCAAATACAGCCCTGACAAGAGGTAGTAATAGCCGACACTATCACAGATTTTATAAAGGGCTGGATAATCTCCTCAGTATACATAACATAGTGGGTTAAATAAAATTTAGTGACAATCTGACAGCTGCCGCCCCCAGCCCCACAGATCTGCTCTCATCGTGATGTCTCTGTCCTCCTGATGCGTTAGCATCTGGCCCACATCTAGTTATGCATATAATTGGAGAAAGGTTGAACTTGATGGACCTAGTTCTTTTTTCAAGCTATGTAACTATGTAAATATAAGCACTCATTTCTTACTACATACAAAAAAATTCTTATCATTTGTATAATTTCAACTTTCAGTTCTTCTGAAAGTTCAGTTCTTCCTGCAAAGTTCAGTGTGGTAGAAAGGACACAAACTATCTATCGTAAGGCTGGACACAGAAAAGATATTAGACATGAGTGGCATCTTTATGTCAGCAATCACCCCTGGAACATTGCAGCACTAGTCACTGCTGGCTCCATACGGAATGAATGGGGCTTGCTGCAAGTGAGCCATTACGCAGCAGATGTGGCAAATCTGCCGGATCTGCCAAGAACCTACAAAAACGCTGATGTGAAAGCATCGTTACACAATACCACTAAGTCACCAAGATAGCTTTATCACAGAAACATTTGACACACAAAGCACCTACTGCTTAGCCAGTACCTGCTGAAATCAGTCACCTATTTGTGTAATACATAGGAATGATAGCTGCTCAAGATTGAAGAGATCCTGGCTTGAATCATATCTCCACTTGTAAGAATATTATTGGTCCATATAGAACAATTCTCTATTTTTAAATGAGCTCAGAATTTTCAGTATGTGAAAATGGATTTCCTAAACTAAATAACCCCTGTAAACAACATCTCCATGCTTTTACTAGTTACCGTATTTTTCGGACTATAAGATGCTCCGTACCATAAGAAGCACTGAGGTTTTAGAGGAGGAAAATAGGGAGAAAAATAGGGTGAAAAAAATAAGCCAAAAATGGGCTCATAATGCACTGTTATGGGGTTATTGAGTGGATCTGCTACTTCCACTGTTATGAGGTAATATCCCCATTATGGACCCATTTCAGGTATATATGTCACCCATCCTGGTATATACAGTGTGCCCCATTCTGGTATACACCACCATGGTATCTGATCCACTATCCTGGTATATGATCCCCCATCCCTTTTACGTTCTCCCATCTTGGTACCTGCTCCCCCATCAAGGTATATAGCCCCCTATCCTGATATATGCCCCCTGTCCTGGTATATGATCCTTCATCCTGATATATGATCCCTCATCCTGGTTATATGAACTCCCATCTTAGGCGGCCGTCACACGCTTCAATGCTATGCACGATATTGTTAGCGATCACATGCACGCGCGATCGCTAACAATATCGTTCACATCGCTGGTGAGCTGTCGCACAGGCAGACTCACCAGCGATGTGGACCAGCGAGATCGCTGGTAACTATGGTACACATCGGGTTACTAGGCGCAGCGCGGCGCTTAGTAACCCGACGTTTACCATAGATACCATCTCCCAGCATAGGCTCTGCCGCTGGGAGATTTTTCATCGTGGTGTCACACACCACAATGATGCAGATTGTTCAAGCGATTATCGCTTGATATGAGCTCCGGCTCACAAATCTGCGATCAAACAATCAAGCGATTTTACATTGTAAAATCGCTTGATTACACGCAGCGATGCACAAACGATATCGCTTAAGCGATCAAACAGCAGATCGCTTAGGCGATATCGTTCAAGAAATTGATGCGTGTGACGGCCGCCTAAGAATATAGCTCCCCATACTGGAATAGTAAAGAATGTTTATACCGTGTTAGCCATTAGATAGAAAAATATTAGAATCTGAGAGTCCTCAGTGATTGATACCTTATAATGGCTAACTGAAAAAATGGTAAGCATAGCGAGCTTTCGGGACACTATGGCCTCTTCAACAGGCTGATAATGACACAAATTCTGAAGACGCGTACATATATACAGTACATAAGCAAAAAAAAAAAGCAGGGCCAGATGGCGTAGTAAAAACATCAATGTCCTGAAACCTGGCGATGTTGCTGAGGTGATCTGCCTGAATAGCCCTGTCTGACATCGCAACACCGATGTTGCAAGCAACCTCCCCATTGTGTCCAAATGTTAAGGATCGCTGCCAGGGGTGAATTTAAACCTGGCGGCGATAGTTGCTTTCAACATCGCCTGTGATGTCTCCTCGTCTGACAGCTCACCAGCGATCTTGGCCAGGGTCCAAAAACATGCACGCTCCCGTCAGTTGCCGTCAATGTTGCCAGAGATGTTTACACGTGTGATAGTACCTTTAGGGTACCTTTACACGCCGCTACAACAGGATGGATACAACCCGCTACAGGCTACGATTGTAGCTAGCGTCATCAATATAGCCCGTAGTAGCGGCGTGTGAAGACGGTAGGAGGCAGCCGGCAACAGATACATCTGTTTCCGAGCACTGCTCTGAAACAGGTGGCTACAAAGCCGATTGCAGCGAGCTGTATCGGCGTGTAAAGAAGCTACAGAAGGGATTTCTATACACAAGGCGATGTACCTGGTATGTAGCTGGGGCGTGACACAGGCTCCGTGATACCGCGCCCCTTCAGCGATCATTGGAGGAAGCTCCTGCATGACGACTGGTAGTCACTGCATAGGGAGGCATATTTAAGGAGCTGACCAGTCACACTACACAATTGCTCGAGCGTCATGTATTAAACAGCCTCCTGCGATGCCTGCCCAATCATCATGTTATTGCTTTGTCCTATCAGCGTACGGACGTCTCGTACTCCACAATTGTGGCACGCCTATGTGCTGTCCCTGCTGCACCAGGTCCGCCCATATTAGCTTGTTGTAGCGGTGTGTAAATGAGGTAAGGTAAGCTACAGATGGCTACTTGAGACACCCGGCGATGTATCTAGCTGTAGATGTAACTTAGCGTAGCGCACCTTGTGGCGGCGTGTAAAGGTGGTGCGTTTACCGTTTGTAACCGTTTGGCCGTGCTCGTGCACGTGAAGTAGCGGGTTGTATCCATCCTGTTGTAGCGGCGTGTAAAGGTACCCTTAGTGTTTTTATGCCTTATGACTGATTCTCATGTCACTGCTTGTCTCTGTGGTTTGTTTTTCTCAATATCCATCATGTTTTCCTATCTTTTAGCTTGTTAATTTTGGTTTTAAGACTATGAAAATTTTGCTGCTTTGACCCAAAAAAATCAGCAAAGTAAATCAAATTATGTCTATCCAGGGACATATCACTTTCTGGCTAAAATTTTCAAGAACTATAGTTAGAGGATCACATCTTTGACTATGTCTAGCTATTATTGTTAACTGTATAAAAACAAATATGCTTCTCTTTGTATGAGTTCTTCTATCAATACTGCGCTGTTGTAAAGTGTTCAGGCGGCTTTTCTTGTACTAAAGTATTTGTATTCACATGTGAATTATGGATCCGTTACTTTGGATTCCATACTTTGTTCGATTTCAAACTTTAGAAAGGGTGAAGGATTTTCTCTTTGTATTTTTATTTATTATTTAGTTGAAAGCCAAACATTTGATGTAGCTTTTTGCTATTTCAGTATATCAATATATATGTACACTACTTTGCAAAAGCTTTAGGCGGGTGTGGAAAAATGCTGCAAAGTAAGAATTTGAAAATCAAAGAGTTATTGTTTATTTTTATCCATTAAGAAAATGAAAAGTGAATGAAGAAAATTGAAATCTAGACTCACTCAATGCTCAGTGTAATACCCCAAAAAACACAAATTCTAGTTAAACTCGATTTTGAAGGAACGTGGCAGGGAAGTTCTTTCAAACATGATGTAGATCTATCAAAATATCTTTTGTGGATGTAAGCTTGCACAAATGCCACCATGTCTTCATGTACCGTAATCTCTTTCAAACATGATGTTGAGATCAGTGCTCTGTGAGGGTCATATGATCTTTTCTCAATTCCATAACTCCATGATCTTCTTTATTCTAAAGATAGTTCTTAATGATATTCGTTGTATGTGTATGCCCATTGTCCTCCTGCATAGTAAATTTGGAACCAATCAGATACTCCCTGATGGTATGGCATGATGGATAATTACCTGTCAGTTTTTTTTAGCATTGAGGACATCAGTAATCCTGAACAATTTCCCAACTTAATTTTTTGAAATGCAGACCCATACTTGCAAAGATTCTACACCAAACTTAACTGCTGTCTCCATTTTATTACAGACAAATATTTTACATTTAGACTAAGTAGTCCAGAGTGTCTGCTGCCATTATTGTGCACCCCAGTTACTATGTTTTCATGCAAAGTTGAATCACTTGACCTTCTTCCCATGTCAAAGATATGTTTTTTTAGTCTATGATTTTTCCTTGAAGTTATTGCCTGGTTAAATGTCTCTAAATAGTACAGATGAGTAAACCTTTGAAGTTCAAGTTTGATTTACCGAATAGGCATATGTTCGGTGAATCTTTTAACGATCAGTTCACTGAGCAGAACACATTTTTGAGATGTGCACAACTGCGTTATATCATATATATGATTCATATTGAACTTGTCCTTGCATTGTTGCAGTGCCCAGTGCCACTACCCTTATTCAGCATTCACGATGAATTGGTGAATTGGTGACTAGAGATGAGCGAACCTTTAGAAGTTCGAATTTGGTTTGGTTCACTTGATGGGCAATGTTCACCGAACAGTTCGTAAAAAAGTTCATCAAACATCTGAACCCCATTCAAATTAATGGGAGGCAAAATCAAGGGCCTGGAAAACACCTTCAAAGGGGTCCAAAATCTGAAACATAGCTGAAACCATTTTACAGTAGAGCTCGGCTGTTTTGGCCCAGACATTGTCTTCCTACACTATTGGCTTCAGCACTGCTGTCACCATGCTTCTGGGCCAGCTAATGAACCTCAAACATATTGACTGCTTCCCCCAAACTGATGTCAAATTACTTTAACATAAAAAAAATAACAAAAGTTCATGGGGTTCCACCCCAATTTTGATAACAGCCAATATAAAGCCTCCAGCTGAGATATGCAGGCAGCAGGTGGCTGCTGTGCCCTAGCTGACGAAGAGAGAATAGAGGGTACCCCAGTCCTTTATTTTTAAATAACTAGTTTTTAAAGCTAAATACAAAGGTAACACTCCCTTTAGTGTAACATGAAAGGCATCAAAGGGTTTAGGTTTACGATATATAGGGGGTGGAAACTTTCATAGCTATTTTACATAAATCTGTAAATCTATCTATTTTATCTATAAATCTATCTGTACTTTACATCTATCTATGTATCTATCTATCTTTCAAAAAACATAGGCAGCACTCCCACTTGTTTAAGATAGATAAGACCTTTATTGGTCACAGTTTTTACAAGTTATCTATCTATCTATCTATCTATCTATCTATCTATCTATCTATCTATCTATCTATCTATCTATCTATCTGTCCATCCAGTTGAACAGCTGAAATGTTAATTAATCTTTAAAATAGTAAAAGATTTTAAAATCTTGAAAAAATTAGCAGGTTGCAGTTACCTCAGGAATGGCTCCCCTATTAGATGTGCCAGTTCTGGGTCTTCGCCCCTGCTCACTGCCCAGATGCATTGGAAAACAGGGTAATGGTATTTGGAGTTGATGCAACTGGGTAATGTCATATGGCAACAAGGCCAGAGTTTAGTAATATTGAGGTGTCAATCAGGTACCTGATATTGCTAACCAAGTTAGTAAGGATACAAATAGCCACACCAATAAATATTTTATTTGAAAAAAACCACAATACATTCCTATTTCACATTTTGTTTTAACAAAAATCCATTTGTTTAAAGTCTCCCATTCTACCAAACACCCCCAAAAAAGGATGTAAAAAATAATTAGAAAAACAAATGAAACCCAAATAAATACTGAAGTAGTCCCAGAATATGGACGGATAAAATCAGTGCTGTGCAACTCTGTATGGTCCAAATGGATGGAACAGTGGGTGATTGGTTTGTTGCCACCATGTCCAAACAAGGTTGCAATAACAGCAAGAAGATTACTGAGACATTTGGGCTGGAATCATGGGGAGAAAGCTGGTAGGCCTCTTTAGGATCCCTAAAGTGTAAAAATGACCTGGCAGAGTATAGAGTTTCTGACTACCACGTTCATGGTACAAAAAGGAAAGCCATGCAAATCGTATGCACCATCCACGATGCAAACAACACCACTGAGTCATTGGCATAAAAGAAGAGAATCTCATGGTGCAGTCATCAGTCTCCACTGACCTTAACCCTGTTTAGAGTCTTTGGAGTATTAATTCAGACATCTTGTAAATAAATTCATGCAGAAGCTATTAAAATGTGCAGTTCAATAGGTCCAGAATTAGGACGGAGATAATAAAAGTAGGGTTTCTATGTTAAAATAGAACTTTTCCTGTTAATATGTTTTGATAGCAAAAGCTTTTGATTTCAGCAAATGTCAGTTGGGCATTACAATTTGAAATAATTTATATTTTATTTTTGAAAAAAAATCTGTTTTCATTTGGAAGATTGCCCAATAAAATGTGATTTATACTTCATTGCTTGATGATTTGAAGATTATACTGACTCTTTTGTATTGACCATTTAGGAAAATCAGGGAAAAATATAATTTACATAAAATTTTGGAAGACGTTGTAAAAGACTTTGTAAAAAAAATTGTGTCATGGAGAGCCCAAGTAACAAAGATTTGGTCACTATTCAGATATTTCTGGACCCAACTGTATGTAAATGTCAATCTTTGTATATAATGTTCTTACTCTATAGACAGAGTTTGCTATTAAATTGTTCTGATGTCAGGAGAGCAATTTAAGTATATTGTTAATTGTACCTTACAGTGATTATAGTCACATGTACTGAATAGTGCCAGAAATGTAGATTGATTTGCTGTCAACCTTGGAGAAGCAGAAATATGTTTGCATTTAAGAAACATTTACAAGAACATCTGCTAGGAGCATTGAATGGCATTAATTTTAAATATTTTACATTTATTATTTTTGCTTGATTTACTCTATTGGATTTTTTATCTGCAAAACAAAGATATTCTACATAATTAACTCAATATTTTTGTAAACAGCAGTCTCAGACTAATGTTTCATGTGACAATAGACTGATACGAAAACTTGGCTAACAAGTAAGTGAACTGAAATTGAGCGGGAAAATATATGAATGGTATATCTTGCACTAGTTACTGTGAAATAAATATAAAAGAATTGTGTTGAATTTATTACTACCTTGTATTTGTTATTTAAAGACTGAATCATTCCAATGTTATGTAGCAACGGCATAATGTATGGCATTACTTCTTAGCCAGTTGGTGTGTAACCTATGGAACTGAAGAAAGATGGTTGGTTTTCTATTGCTTTCCCTTTGGAACTTTTCACATATAGTGGCATTTCTTAGCTGGCCAGTTATGCAGCCAACACTGCAGCTGGTGAGGCAGTCGACAGGGTAGGGGTGTACTTTGGATCCCAGGATAGGACGGCTGCTTCGATGGGGGATCACGACTGGTTGGTCCCCGGTTCCATGCCCTGGACCCTCAGTGACAGGGATTAGGGGGAATGGTGATGAGGATGGGGGTAGAAGTGTACTGAAGGCCACCTGTAGTTCCTGGTAACGGTGGATACCAGCGCTGCGGCCAGCCGCTGAGGTGATGGTGGTGCAGCTCAGTATAGTACAGCTACCCACAGGGGGAGCTTTACCTCAGGGCAGCGAGGGTGGATGAGGGGGGGACGCTATGGGCAGCGGTGGGGAAGCAGACTCACACACACAATAGTCTTTGTTTCGATACCTTTTTACTGATGTCCGGTAACAGATACAGTCCAAGAGGGAACCAGGTTCTCAGTGCAGTTTGGGATTTTCACCTTGAGAGTTGTGAGGCCTCCTCTGCTACTGTTTACGGTGGTTTGGGATAAGTCCTGCCTATAGCTGAACTCGCCGCTTCCTTCCCTCTCTGGGCTTTACTCTTTAACTGACAATGAGGGCCTTCTGTGGGGTCCCTATACTCCTCTTGGGCCCTGGTCCTGTGCTTGGTCAGGTTTGAGTGTCTCTATTAAGTTTGCACCTCAGGGGAATAGATCTTCCGGGTTTCTCCTGGCTTTTCCTGCTTCAGTGTTTCTCCTGCAGGGTCGGACTCCGGTGTCCAGGGGAGCTAAAGAGATCCTATATACGGTCCCTTGTCCTTTTTCCTTACTCCTCCACTGGTCTCCATCCCTCTCTCTGGGGTAATCCACAGCGGGTCAGTGTCCCTTGGTTCTGGGCCTTGCTTTGCCCAGCAACCGGGTCTTTCCAGCACATTCTCTAGGCTGCTTCACTGGACTTCCCTGCTCTCTTTTCTGCCCAGAGCAGACTAACTGCCTAACTGACTCCTCCCCTCAGGCCTGGATCTTTTATAGGGGATCTGGCTTAGCAGCAGTAGGCTCCCTCAGGTCTGGGGTGTTAGATTTTGTGTGCTATGGGTACTAAAGTGTAAAACCCTCTTTGCACCGGATGGGTCCAGCAGGGGTGCCACACTGGCCCTATTCTAATGCAGAGGCTGTGCTGCAGATTCCTGCAAAGAAAAGATCAGTGAAGAAAACATAGCATAGTAGGGAGCTATAGGAACATTATTATGGGGGAGACATGATCTTTATACTTGTACACTGTAGTCCTGCATACCATCCTTAGTGGCCAACTATGCAGCTGCCATTGTGCCAGTGGGTGGTGGCAGGCGCTGGCTGTCTTTTGAATCACTTTGAAATTCAATTTAAGCTCCAAAGATAGACATTGCTTAGCTCCTCCTCCATCCTGGCTGTATTTCTATAGCTTACGTAGCATATGCTGCATTCCAGCCAGTTAGGAGCTAAGGATGCTTTAGAGGCTGTCTCTCTGGGGGGCACTGCAGATACAGAGTTAACAGTGGGATGACAATGCATCTCTGGCTGAATATCTGCATTCTATTAATGCTAATGAGCTCTCAGCAGAGTAGTTGTGTCAAATGCACCCAGTCGGAGGGAGTAAAAGGGTGTCTGTCAGTAGCCAATTATTTACAGGGGGTGGAGGGGAGATAGATGCAAACGTCTTGACAGGCTGTAACTGACATACTGGAACTGATGAATCCCTGTTTAGGCCTAAAATCTGTGAGTGTCCCCCCTCCTCCCAGCCAATATAAAAGCTCAGCACATATGGATTTGTTTCAGCCAGTGTGTGTCAGGTAAAGTAGCTTAGTCCTGTTCACAATTAACAGTTATGTAATTTGGGGCAGAAGGACATAGTATCAATCAATTAAAACCTCTGTCTCCCCTGTTGGAAAGATCAAGGTACCAATGATGTGAGCTGATTGTGAGTTAGAGAGTAGCCAATAAAAAGAGAGTGATGGTGGAAACTCTTATATTCAGTGCTAAGAGAAAAAAAAGAAAAGTCAAGTACAGGGTGGAAAGAAAATACTGTGAGGGAGAGTAAGTAAGAGAAAGAGAGAGAGAGGGGGAGAGAGAGAGAGAGAGAGAGAGAAATGGAGAAATAAACTGAGGATCATACTGACAGACATATTTTATTTTTTAGACAGTACAAGAGGAAACCAGAAACCATCAACAGGTTACAGGAGCAAGTGAGCACTTTACTGTGGAGACGACCTTATTTACCCATAGTAGTTCACCCAGAGGGTTTCTTCTTTTAAGCTTACAAAAGTTTATGTTATGATTACAAGTTATTATTGATCAAGATAGGTGATACATTTCTAACTTATTTGGGTCTGACAGCTGGGTCCACACTCATTTTAAAAATTGTCTCTAAAAGGATGAGCTAATTCTGTTATCAGCCTGTGACCAATGTTGCGCCATTGAACAGCAAAAAGGGGTTAAAAACAATAAACATTAATACTCACCTCCTGTACTCCTGGACCGGGACCGGTACCGAAGACCTCCGGCTGTTACAGGACTTCTGAGACCACCGGGAGAAGATGGGGAAAAAGACCTTTTCGGCGAGTCCCGAATAGTAGCGAGGAATTCGCCCATCCCTAGTCAGAAGGTTTGTTTTTGGGCTATTAAAGATGGCAACCAGAAATGTGTTTTGTGTTTTATTTGAATTAAAATGTTTTTTTTTTCAGTGCAGTGTTTTTTTTTACTGTTTACTGGAAATTCATAGTGGGAGGGTCTAATATTGGCCTGACACTATGAATTATGGACTTAGTGCCAGCCTACAGTACAAAGCTAGCATTAATCCCTTTATTATCTAGCATGCAACTCCCAACAGGGCCACTGGTAAAGCCGGGTAAAGCGTCTAAATATAGCACTACAAGAGAATGCACCATTTTCAGGGGCAGCAGGGGGCTGTGCATGGGCCTTACCACGCTGAGAATCCCAGCCCCTGGCTGCCTGGGTTTTACCTTGGTTGGTGATCAAAAATAGGGCAAAGCCAACACATTTTTATTAAATCTTTATTCAAATAATTAAAAAAAAAATGGGATTCCCTGTATTTGATTGCCAGCCCAGGTAAAGCCAGGCAGCTGTGGTGGCAGCCTGTAGCTCTTCACTTTATCAATGTTGAGAATCAAAAATACAGCAAAGCACTATGCAAAATATGTTTAATTATGTATTTATTTTTACAGTACTATGGTGTCAATCAATGGATGAGGGGCCCAACAGCCAATCACAGACACTGTCAGGGGGAAAGGGCATCTGCGATTGGCTGCTGGAGTGACCTAAAACCAGCCCATACATTTTAGCATCTAGAATGTATGGACAGTTTCCAGATTACATCAATAGCCAATCACAGATGCCCACTCTCTGTGACAGCGTCTACGATTGTCTGCTCTGTCCCTCTGCATTGAATATCCACGAAGTTAACAAGCAGCTCTGAAGTACAGTGGCAGGACAGCTGGACACGGTACGTATAATGCTGCCATTTGATAACTATTTTCTTTCTTTTTACAGCGCCCCCCTGCCCCAAATGGAACCTAAACTTTAACATGGACTTCCCTGGGAAGTCAGTGGTCAATATCTTTGCCCAAACACTAGGTGTTTGGTACAGACCCTGAACTTTACAATTTGGGTTTGCCCACCACTAGTTATGAGCTTTCTGGATGTGGCTCAAGCTCTGATGTGAAACTAAATACTTGATAGAAAGCTCAGCACAATCTTTCTGTATCTCACCCTGCTTATTTTATCATCTCCTTCTCCATCCCCCTTCCCAGCCTTCTCTTCACACAGTATATTTGGAGGTGTGACATTACACTATAGGAAGCTGTCAATCTGTTTTGTCTCAGCAAGTCAGATTTTAGCTGTTTTTTTAAAGTGGATGTCAAGTTCGGGGGGCAAACAGAAGAGAACAAAAAAGGCTGTTAAGTGGGGAAGGAAGCTGATTTTTCTCATACAGTATATTAAAAGTTTATTTTATTCAAATTTACTATTCATTTATTCAAAATTGGTTGAACATACCATTCTCATTTTAAAGTATAAACTTTACAAATTAGCAATGCAACACTATATGCAAATAAGTAAAATAGCAATTTTACTTCTATCTAATCTTCCTAAATGATTAAATATAATATTTTTTTAAACTAATGCAAAAATAGTCAGTATTTACAAAATGTAAATTAAAAGCATACATTCAAATAACTGGCCCTGACTGAGCTATTCTCATAGATATTTAATTCATTTTTCAAGGTTATTTAATCTTTATATTTTTTACAAGACTAATATTGCTTTTTAATTTGTGAATTATTCAGTATTCAGCAAAGTGAATTTCATCCTAACTATTGCTTAGATATGTTCATTATAAAAACAAGCATTAGGTTTAATATTGCAGAATCTGACTTATACTAAAATATCCAACACACAAGAAATACCGTACATTGTTCCGAGCAGATAAATTATGCACTATTGGAACAACATCATTATGTTTATTTCCATCAAAATAACACAGATAAAATCATATAAACAAGTTCAAACTTTATTACTGACAAACAAACAACAAAAAAACAAAGTGTAGTACAGTATACTCTGAAAATAATTATAAGGATTGTGAATCCAGTCACTTTATTGCAGTCACTTTGATTTAGTGTACCAAGTAATATACTATAATGATATACTCACACAGAAATGAATTAAACTGCCATACAGTTATAGCTAGTAATTATGATCAATGACCAGGCCAGTGAAACATAATTATTGCAAGTCTGTGGGCTCAAACTAACAAAGAAAAACATTAATTCTTCACTCAGATTGATTCTGACATCAGTGAGTGTTTGCTCTCGATGTTTGTGGTCCATAAAATATGTTTCTCAAAATTCAGATGTTTACCAGCTCTTGCAAAATGGCTGTATTTTGTCAGCACCCTATTATACAAAGGTTTGTATAAAAAATGAATAATAGCCTTATTAGTGACAGGCACTAGTATTCATTGTGCTGGAAAAGCAAAGTGCGCAAAGAGATAGCTTGATAAATAAGATCACTGTGCTGAAATTAGGGTCATATACACAGTATTTATTTTAATTAATATTCATGATCACATTCGCTAATCCTCGGGTGTCTCTTAGGCTGGTTTCACATAGCGTATTTTTTCCTGTCCATGGGATCCTACTTTTTGCAGGTCCCCACGGACAGGAACAGACACCACAGGAGGTGACCTATTTCTGTGTCCAGGGCTGTTATTATCACGGATCCGGACACAGAAAGAGATGACAGGAGGCAGCGGGGCACTTTCACTTCCGCAATGTATATACATACATTGCGTAAGTGAAATTTAGTAAAAGAAAGGGTTAAAAATAAAAAATATGCATGCTCACCTTCTAGCGACTTCCCCGACGCCTCCAGCAAAGATCTGGATGCTTAGAGGACCTGCGGTTACGTCACAACCTGGCAGCATCATCGGGTCACATGACTGCAGTTACCGTTGTAACTGGTCATGTGGTCCGATCAGCTGATCGGGTTGTGACGTAACCGCAGGTCCTGTAAGCATCTGGATCTTGCTGGAGGCGCCGGGGGATCACTGGAAAGGTGGGAATATAATGTTTTAATTTTTAACCCTTTCTTTTACCAAGTTTCACTTCCGCAATGTATTTATATACATTGCGGAAGTGAAATTAGATGGTAACAAGCAATTTTAGTGTACTGAGCATGCTCAGTACACTGAAATCGGGTCCGAGGAACAATCAGCGGTTTCCTCGGATCCGTGCTCCATAGGCTCCAATGTTGACGGCCGCAGATCGGTCCAATTTGGTCCTTTGTGCCCAAAATTGGAGCAGTCTCTGATTTTGGGTTCAGTAAAAAATCAGACACAAATCGGATCCGACAAAACCGGATGTCAATTAGGCAAAATCCGCTCCACTCCGTGGCCAATAGGGATACATGGGGGCCAAATCGGATCCTTGGCTGTCTGTTTTACAACAGACAGCCAGGGATCCACAAATACGCAATGTGAAAGCACCCTTAGTCCCTTAGATTTTGAATGGAGAGACAGTGTGCTTGCTTCACTGCTGCTCTGTTTAAAGTCCTTTAGACCAATATTCAATTAAATAGAGAGGGCCCCAATGACAGGACCCTAGTAATCAGATGGATTACAGATAATTATCGATAAATATTCAATGTGTGCAAACCATCTTAAATTAAGTGCAGTAAACTTTTATGACATTACAAGGCAACTGCACAAAAATCATAAAAAATACTTATATGTTATCTTTGCAATCAATGTAAATTTTTATACTATTTCCCAACCTGGGCTACTCAAAAACATAAAAAAGATAAGAGTCTCGATGACGCAAAAATGTATGAGGGTTAACTGAGGAGCATCATCACTGACTAAGGCTGGGGTCACAGTACCATTTTTCACATGCATTTTTGGAGACCTGCGTTTTCAAAAACGCATGTAAAAAACGCACCCATAGGCCCCCATGTTAAAAAACGCATGCCCTAATAGCCAAAAAGCATGTGTGACTGTCCCATGCGTTTTTGGAGCATATCCAAAAACGCATGCGTTTTTTAATAAGGGGCCTTATGGAAAACGCATGCAAAAACGCATGTACAATTAGTGCCATTCAAAAACGCATGCGTTTCCCATAGGAGCCCATGTTAAAAAAACGCATGCGTTTCCGGAAACGCATGCGTTTTTTAACATGGGCTCCTATGGGAAACGCATGCGTTTTTGAATGGCACTAAAAGGTACTAATTGTACATGCGTTTTTGCATGCGTTTCCCATAGGAACCCATGTTATAAAAACGCATGCGTTTTCTATAAAAACGCATGCGTTTTTCAAAACGCACAAAAAAATACTACAAGCACTATTTTTAGGTACAGATTCAAAAATGCAGCCAACAACGCAGGGAGCCATCACACACCTTACAAAACTCATGCTGACATGGAAAAAAGCATTTGTTTTGTTAAATCACTAAAAAAAACGCATGGCAACTGTGACCACAGCCTTATAGAGGACATATCCTTGAACTGCATTGTTTATATTGTCCAGTAAATTTATGAACAAACCTAGGTCACACTTTATATAGTGTGTTTTGTTTGAATTGTATCAGAACTTATAGCTTATTATGTAACAAAAATATAAGCGCAACACTTTTGTTTTCGCTCCCATTTTTCATGAGCTGAAATCAAAGCTCTCAGACGTATTCTATGTTAAAGCTCTTTCACTCCCAAATATTGTTCACAAATTTATTTAAATCCATTTCAGTGAGCACTTGCTCTTTACTGAGAAAATCCATTCACCATGCAGGTGTAGTATATCAAGATGTTGATTAGACATTGTAGTTATTGTATTGTAATGTCTGACAAATGCACACCTATACATGATTATTGCACAGGTATTCATTTGACTGGCCATAATAATATGCCACTCTAAATGCTGCAGTTTTACAGTATGGAGGTAGTTCGGGTGTGGGATGGGGATTAGAAAATCAATCACTATCTGGTGTGATCACCATTTGCCTCACACAGTACAACACATCTCCTTCACATAGAGTTCATCAAATTATTGATTGTGTCATGTTCTATAAGGGTCCATTCCTCTTCAATGTCTGTGCAAAGTTTATGGATATTGGCAGGAACTGCAACACACCGTTACGTACACCAATTTAGTGCATCCCAAACAGGCAAACAGACCCAAGGGGTGACATGCCCAGTGAGTATGCTAGCCATGCAAGAACTTGAATGTTTTCCGCTTCCAGGGATTGTGTACAGATCTTTGTAAGATGAGACCATGCATTATCATGCTGCAACATGAGGTAATGGTCATGGATGAATGGCACAACAACGAACAATAAGATTAGAGATGAGTTTATAATTTGGTTTGCTTTGTTGAACAGGCAATGTTCATCAAACAGTTCGCCGACTATCCAAACTTCATTCAAATGAATGGAAAACAAAATCAAGGACCTAGAAAACCCCTTTAAAGGAGCCCAGAAGCTGACAAACATGGCTCAAACTATTTTACAGTGGAGCTTTGCTGTGTTGTCACGGACTTTAGCTACCTGCACTGTTACTTAGCAAGCTTCAGTGCCGCTGTCCCACTCACTATGCTTCTGCGCCCACTGGTGGTGCACTCACCTACTGAGGTTGTGAACCTCTGCACAACCTCAGTTTTAGTGTGGATTGAGCCGGTGTCTCCGTGAACTTTGGATTTATGTCACGTGCCTGGGGCCAGACATATGTCACGCAAGGTCCTCAAACATCTTCTCGGTTGCCGGATGATGCCAGGTCCTGTTGTGTCTTTTTATCCCAGATAAATAATGGCTCCTGACGCTATTCCTCAAATGGAAAAGAATCAGAGATAATGGTTGTAGAAGCGGTCTATTAGGAGCACTAGGGAGTACAAAGAGAAGTGTAAATTTGTTTTAACAGACCTTTATTAGTCCTTCAATGGCCACAACGCACTTCAATAGAAGAAACTGTCTTCATCAGGTAAAATCCAGCATTTCCTGTGTGCTGGGTGAAAACACATGCATTCCTACCACAACTGCTGTTTGCAATGCGTTTCCCATATAAGTCTATGGGATGCGTTCAGCTGCATTAAACTAGTGTTTGATAGCATTAACGCAGCTTAAAAACACATTGCGTTCAAAATGCAGCACAACCCTGATGTGATAAGGCCCTTAGACTTTGCTGGCCTCAGGATTCTCAAAATCTACATAAAAAAGTATCAAACAATACCCCATGGTCACAGGGTCTAAGATGGTCCATGGAGAGCAGCGGTTTAGGTGAAAGGGCACCTTCACTCCAAGACAGCAAATGAGGCAGGTGAGCTGACTTTTGTTGCTCATTCCAAATCCTGAAACTGGTAAGGGAACGGAAATACCCACCGAGTTCTAGTGGCCATTCCTAAAACCCAGACCCAAACTTCGGGCATATTAAAAAAGACCTCTCAGCACTATGTGTGCTGAAGCCTACTGTGGAGACCCGGGGGTCAGCGGGCGCTCTCGTCCGCAGGCCCAGCCGCCTTTACAAAGACAGCGTGGACCAGGGCTCATCCCCAACTGAACGCCCGAGCTCCTTAACCGTGGGCGGAACACTACTCAGACAACACAGGGTGAGGGAATCACAATATTAAGGCTTTATTGGATCCCCAAACAGTTAACAGCATATAACGCATAACCAAGCAGAACACATAAATGTAACAGGCAACAGAGTCTCACCCTTCCGCTGGCTCACCAGGGTTTAGAATGCAGCACGGCAAAGTCTGTAGCCAGGTGACTGTATCGTCCCAACCTGGGTTGCTTCCTTATCCTTATGTATCTTGTGCAGTCTTTATCACAGCCGAATCCGCTATTCCGATACTGAAGTCCTTGTGGTTCTTTAGTCCGTGTTCTGATCCCCTTGGTCGGCACCGAAATGCCTAGGCCTAGGGTTACGGCTCGCTAATCGGATCCGAAGACCCTCGATTAGCTGCCTGTATCCAATCCAGTGACCTCTAGCCGGGACCGAAAATCCCTAGACTGAGGCCACTAGACAGAATCTAACTCCAATTTTCAATCTCCAATCTGCTGGTCAAAGTGAACAGTCCTCCTTATATACCCTCAGCCCTCATTGTAGGATATTGGGGACGTCATGATTGGTGCAATAACACAGTCTTTTCATTGGCTGAACTCCAATCCTCATTTAACATATTTTAGTCCTATTGCAATCCAAATGCTGATCCAATTGCTAGCAGTGATACAATGGTATGTTAGTTTGAGACAATCAGTCTGCAAACCATGACATTAACACAATAGTGGCTGGAGCCTCAATCAACATTCACAGGGTAATAGACAATGGACGATTAGCATAATTAAGTTCTCTGGCCTTCAATGACAAACAGGTTAGATAATTACATTACCAAGCTAAACTTTAACCACAGAAATCTATGACAATACTGTAAGAAATTCTCTTTGACCAATACCAGTTTACAAGTCAATATACAATATGATATGTCTGGTTACATAAGAAATCATCATATGTTCTATATTGAAGGAGTCCATTTCGTCACACCTACTTCTTTCGATTCTTTATCACTGAGGCCTGCCACCTCAGTGACACAGAGCTCCCATCCAGGATTTGTCCTGCTGCCACCTTACAAAGTTTTTGGCAAAAATGATCCACCCTAACAGGGAGTTGTTAAGTTCCAGTTTTGCTGCAGCTGAACAATGGTGACTAAGAAAGCATAATTACTTATTGTAAATTATTTTAGTCACAAGCAGCAACATCAATATGCCACTACATTGAGTCAAAGAGTCACTATCCATAGCCCTTCTAATAGAAGTGAAACTGATCATCAAGGAGCTACCTGGCCCAAATCTCTTTTTACAGAAATAGAATGGGGGGGAGTTAATTTTCTTCATCAGATCTTGTGTTATATTTTTCATCTTAGTTGTTAAAATTATACAGTGAGGTCACTCAGTAGCTGGGCTATATGGGCTGAAAATGAATTTGATTAATTGCTATCACCTGTCCCATCATTTCAGGAAGGAGAATAGTGCTGTTTCTATAGACTACAGCAAAGAAGATTTACAGTAAGGCTATGTGCCGACGAGAGCACATTTGCTGCCATTTTTAAAGCATAATTTAAAAAATGCGTAGAAAATGCACATAGTGTATAGGCCAGCCAATGGACTTTGCTGTGCTTTGCCGATATCTGTGTATTTTTGCACAGTTTTTATAGATCTTTTGATCCATAAAAATATGCAGCATGTCTTATGCACAGCTTACCTTGCTCTGGACTTCCGGTTTCTGGCCATGTCAGACGTCACATGGGTAGCGGGTGTGTGACAATGTGGTGTGTGATGCTGCCGAAACCCAAAGTGCTGGCTGGTATGCAAAGTAAGCTGCGTGCTGCAGGGCTGGGAGAGCAGAGACAGATGCAGAATTTTCTTCATCAAAGAGCAGATATTATGTAGCAAAAGCACAATGCTTTCGTTACTTAATACGTGCTAAAAGTGTATGCAGATTTCATGCAGGAAAGTCTACATCACTTGCACATGCGTCGGCCTAAGAAATGACATTATTTTTAGCACCAATATAATATGTTATACTCAGATTCTCAACATCACATTTGTCAGTCACTGAAAGTTAATCTCATATGAATTTAGAACAATACTATTTTTAAAAAATATTGGTACAAGTCTGTATAAACATCTTTAAAATCTAAAAATATTCCAAATAGTATGTGCTGTGAAGAGTTTTCTTACTATAAATGAAGATTGTCAATAAGCCGGAGATCACTGTCCATTAATTAGGAACAGTGATATTTTGAAGACGGTGAGTGACACTTTAGTCATTACAAAACCTGACAGTAATACAAAACCCACCCAGGTAATTTAAGGCCTGACTTCTCACACTGTTCCCATGGTTTCTTGAGTATCAGGAGATGACCAGATGCCAATTATAACTTCCTCAATGACAGATTAGAACAGTATTGCAAACGGGACAATTTAAGGTAGCCTAGTCTTATAACTAACCATATAAGTAAGATTTATTCTACCGAGCCATTTAGAATTCAATGTTGAATTTATGAGAGCTAGTAACTCAACTGTACATTAGCATTAAATAAATGAAGTCCAAATACTATATTTATTTAACTGTCAGCCTTTCCAAATATATGCAACCAATTAGGTCACAAAATAAAATAAAAAAGGCAGAAAATGTTGTGTAATATAGTTAATTATAGTTTGCATACTAGGGACAGAAAAAAGATACATTTTGGAATTATTAGTGATATTCATGAGATTTCAAGTCCTAATTGGCATGCTATTTATAAATGTACTCCAATAATGTCTTTCAATTACAAATATAAAATAATTTAGTTTACATTTTGTACCATGTCTTTATTATTCAGCTTGTTTTTTATATGGAAATAAAAATAGACACATATTGGGCAGATTTTGGTTGTCTAGTAAAATTATCTAAGCTCTGGAAAATGAAATGCAATATTTTTTATCCTAATAATCAAAACTTCATTAGTTTAAAAGTAAATAACAAAGTCTTATTTCAATTTGCAACCTTTGAAATCCCTGCGCTAATATTGAAATATCATGTCCCTAAATTTTATTATACTGCTCACGGGAAGGCAAGGATACTTCTATCATTATTAACTTTACAATCTTAGAGCTTTATAAATAGTTGAAAATTATGTTATACGGTGGGTGAGACAAGCATTGAACACCTCACCAATTCTAATTAAATATATTTCTAAAGGTGCTATTGACATGAAGTTCTCATCAGATGTTGGTAACCCATGCAATCTGCACAGCTAAATAAATCAAACCATAGATGTCCATAAATTTAGGGATGTGTAATAGTGAAAAATGAAACGGAAAAAAATCTAAAAATGTCTTTAATACTTCGTACATAAGCCTTAGTCAGTGATGACAGCATCAAATGGTTCTTGTTTGGAGAAAATAATATCAATTGCTAAGGTATGATTTTGGCCCATTCTTCCACATAAACATAAACCACCCATGTCTATCAAGTGGTAGAGGTTCAGGGCACTAAGTGGCAATATCAACCGTCATGCTCCGGGCAACTTGCCCTATAGGCAGATCCTTCCCCTGGTGGTGCTAATCCACAGCACAAGTAATGATAGATATATGAAGAAAGAGGCAGCACTCACCAGTATTGTGCAGCAGTGGTCTCTTTAATCCAGCATGTTCAAGGATTCATGACAGGGTGCAGGGACGTGACCACGGAGGGCGGATGATGACACCGTTTCACAAGAAATTTGCTTCTACGGGTCTGATGTCCGTGTCATGAATCCTTGAACATGCTGGATTAAAGAGAACACTGTCGCACAATACTGGTGAGTGCTGCCTCTTTATTCATATATAAACCACCCAGGTTATGAGGGCTCCTTCTAAGAAATCTGAGCATTAGTTCTTTCCATAAATTTTCTATTGGATTCAGGTCAGGCGATTGGTTGAGCCAGTCTAGCAGCTTTATCTGTTTTCTATGAAACTAATTGAGAATTTTCTTTCCTTTGAGTTTGGGCGCATTGTCTTTCTGAAATGCCCACCCCTGTTTCATCTTCATCATCCTGGTAGATGGAAGCACGTTTTTATCAAAAATGATTCGGTACATTTATCCAGACATTCTTTCTTCAATAATATGAAGTTTTCCAGTGCTGTATGCCAAAAAACAGCCACACACCGTGATGTTAACACCACCAAACATCACTGTTGGTATGGTATTTTTGGGATGATATTCAGTGCCTTATGGCACCCAAAGAGTTATATTTATTTGGGTCTGATGGGAAACATTATGTAGTGTGACAAGTCATAAGCAGAATGGAGGGCACAGGTAGGGTGATGGACAGAGAAGAGGGAGGGAATGTACGGTGGTGCAGAACTGTGGAGGGCTTTATGGGTGAGAGTAATAACTTATATTGTTCTTGATCACATGACTGCTTGTGGACGTTGATGGAAACCACATCACTGCAGGTCCTTTGGCTGTGGAGAAGTTAGGATAGTTCCCACAGCTGCTTCTACCCCTCATCTGCAAGAGGGAAGTAATTGTACAGAAATAAACAGCAGACCGTGGTTTTAGGAGCACTAAGGCACAAAGGGTAGAGTTAACTATTGTTTGAAGGAATATCCACCTGATGAAGATAGCATCTAGCTATTGAAATGCATTGTGATGTGCAGAGATTGTTAATAAAAAGATACATTCCTTTAAACAATAGTTAACTCTACCCTTTCTGCTTTAGCAGTCCTAAAACCGTGGTCTCCTATTTGTTTTCCTACAATTGATCAGCTGTGGGAACACTGTGTAGCCCATGCCCCTCCCTTTTGCGGCCATATTCAGTGTGAAGACGGATCTCACTGAGAATGAGCTTTACATACAGTCCAGTGGGGACATCTTATGGAAAGTTTATGAATTGTTTTTTTTTCAGATTTAATTAATAAAAATATATTTGAAAGTTTATTATAATCACTCACTCTACATTATTATTAAATAAAAATTTAAACGGCGGTTACATTTTAACCCTGCTGCTCTGTTCGGGACCATATGACTCGAAATTAAATTTGAGACCCTGCAGATTATTTATTATGCTGATCTGAAACTTGTGGCTAATTTACTCTTCCTCATTTGAGGGGTTCTTCCTATGAGTGTTGGTTGTTTTTGTTTTTACTTTTTGCTACACGCTGATTGTTACACTTGTACTGTTTGGGTCAATATGACCCGATAACATTTTATACTGTTCAACAGGTAACTAATTATTTCTGCCTGCAATATGTATTTGTTTTCCTGTGTACTTCATCTCATTATTCAAAAGGGTGGAGGTTTCACTATTCTTATCAGTGAGCAAGTACTCATCCAGTCATTTCTCTTTCAATTCTGGAGAAAGACTTGAAAAAAATCTTTTTCAAATCCTAACTTCTTCACATCCTACCAACTGGGCCAGATGTTGCAAAAACAGACAATTTACCATGCTGGATACTATAAGGGAAAACAAGCCAGAACTGCCGCAGGGCATCCTTAGTAAAAAGATGTGTATAGTACTACTTTTTACTTTACTGGAGATACAACAGTTGTGTCTTACGTTCCCCAAAAAAATAAGCATGTAATTTTAATGAGCACAATGCACCATGGCAATGCAATTAGTAATGGAGAAGACAGAAACCTGGACGTGATATTATATCACAATGCCAAAATAGGGGCAGTTGATACACTAGATCAAGCAATATCAACATACACATGGAAACGCAAAACTAATCGTTGGCCAATGATAATATTTTACAACATTCTGGATGTTTCGGCACACAACACATTTGTTTTATGGAGAGAAATCAACCCCCAAATTTGGAATGGAAATAAGCTGCATAAAAGAAGAATTTTTATTGTAGAATTAGGAAAACCCCTAGTTAGGCCATATATCGGAGCCAGAAACATAAACCCCATATGTGAAGGAGCAGCAGCCATTGTGAAGAGTGTCCAGCAGCATACTCAAGAAAGAGACTCCACAGCCTCCACCAGCACAGCTACCAGCCAAAAAGGAAGAGATGGAGCTTCTGTCCATCTTCTTGTGACAATAAAACAAATATGACTTGTGCTGGGTGTGCAAAATATCTATTTAAAGGACACGTTTTATTATTGTGTTCAATGTAAAAATGCATGAACCTGTTCACGCTTCTTTAGAGACAAAAAAGAAAAACTGAATTCTCATTATCATTTGTTGTTTTATAAAATATGCTAACACAAAGTTATATTTAGTTAGATTTTCATGTTATAGTAATAGAAATCTAAAGCATGTTTGTTATTTGAGTGCAGAATGCTATAAGCGAACATAATTGCAAACAGCCCATGTAAACTTTTTCTGAAAAAAATAAATAAAAACTACGTTTTAATTTCATTTTTCATATTTTTATGATCAACCATGTTCACATACAGTTTAATAGTGAAATAGGTATTCAAATAAAACACTTAAGGTACCGTCACACACAGCATTATTGCTAGGCAATTTCACTGGCAATTTGCTGGTTGCAGTGAAATCATGGACACATTGTTCTATTTTGTTGCTGTGTACAATGGAACAATGTGTCCATGATTTCACTGTAACCAGCAAATTGCCTGTGAAATTGCCTAGCAATATTACCTTAACAGCAGCTAAAATCAACATTTTTATAGGTTGGCTCATATTGACCCAAAACAGTACAAGGGTATAGTAAATGCGATCAGAACAGCAGGGTTAAGGAGAATAGTGAGTACATATTACTCGCTTAGCATGAAATTGGGGAGCTGTTGGCTTGGTGTAATTAAATGTTGATTGATCTGGTCATTCAGGCAATATTGTAATATTTGGAGCTATAACAAGGAAATAATTATGTGTTCTAAACTGTTTTCAACACTGATTTGTACATTATGAAATCAATGTGATTTGCATTTATTTTATAAAACATAGAAGGTAAACTAAGCTGAATACTGATGAAGTTTATGTTGTCACCATTAAAGGCTACATTACACTGCTTTGACTGAGCCAAGTGATATATTATGTAATCTATCATACTCTCTGATTTCTTCACACTGATGCGCTTAACCTTCCTAGCGTTATTCCCGAGCCTGACTCGGGGTTAACATTCACTACCAGAAGCGTTAACCCCGAGTCAGGCTCGGGCTTACCCGCGTTCGCGGCAGATGCGGTGAGAAAACCGCATCTGCCGCACTTGCCGCACTTGCCGCACTTGCGGCCGCACTTGCGGCGCGGTTTGCGGTAATCTGCATAGTAAAGGGAACCAACCACCTCGGTTGACCCTCATACACTGTTAATATGTGCCCCTGCAGCCTAGTAAACCATTAGCAGCACTGTTTTTGTGTGAAAAGTGGCTGCAGTAGAAGTGAGATAATGATTTTATAACTTACATGCCTGCGTACTTGAGGGCGTCTCCCTGTGTGTGCTGGCACTTGTGGGCTGTGCTCGTCATGTCTGCTCTCCCCCTCCCTTATGCACGCCCCCTCTCAGCCTGCTATAGTGATGTGAGGCTGATTGCGTCATAAAGGGGGTGGGGCTACCGGGATGCCGCGATTTAGCCCCTTTATGACGCAATCAGCCTCACATCACTATAGCAGGCTGAGAGGGGGCGTGCATAAGGGAGGGGGAGAGCAGACATGACGAGCACAGCCCACAAGTGCCAGCACACACAGGGAGACGCCCTCAAGTACGCAGGCATGTAAGTTTATAAAATCATTATCTCACTTCTACTGCAGCCACTTTTCACACAAAAACAGTGCTGCTAATGGTTTACTAGGCTGCAGGGGCACATATTAACAGTGTATGAGGGTCATCCGAGGTGGTTGGTTCCCTTTACTATGCAGATTACCGCAACCGCGCCGCAACCGCGCCGCAAGTGCGGCGCAAGTGCGGCAGCTATGCGGCAAGTGCGGCAGATGCGGTTTTTTTACCGCATCTGCCGCGAACGCGGGTAGCCCGCTTTTAGCAAAAAATTCAAGAACTAAACAGACCGCCAGGGAGGCTACCAGAGGTAAAGGTGACCAAAGACCTAAGTCTTTTACTAAATGGCAAGGACAGTTGCTGCTGCATATTTTTGATAAATCAGATTATCCCCCCAGCCAAAAATGCAAAAATGGTGGCATAACAACAATTTATAGGACATGGATACCTGGCTTAAAACTGTTGTTACAGTCCACAGCATAGTTGTGGGATTTATGCTGCCAAACTAAAAACATTAAAACAGGTATGCAAAAAGCATAATGTGCGCATAGTGCTTGTCTCTACTTTACGCTGCTCTCAGATTAGGTGGCAGAAACTAGGTGACAAATTGCTTTTAAAAACATTACACATAGGACTCAAGTAATATTTATATTATGATTTTCACTTTTCTTACCTTAAATGAAATTTCATATTGTTCTCCTCCCCAAATTTCTAAACCAGGATCATAGCCTCCTAATTTCCAAAACCATTTACGATTAACTGCAAACAATCCGCCAGCCATAACTGGTGATCTAAGGTGCAAAAAAAGGAGGAACAGGTTTGTTAAGATCAATATATTCATAAAAAAAGAATAATTTTGATCAGTTAGTGCAAATTAATTAAAGTGGGTAGAACGAAAGGACATCCTATAGAAAATCAGATCATTACATTGTATGCAAAGGACATTGTCTCCATACATAAAACCTACAGGTGCATCTCAATGAATCAGAATATTATCAAAAAGTTAATTTATTTCAGTAATTCAATACATAAAGTGAAAAGCATATATTATATAGTCATTACAAAGTGACCTATTTCGGGTGTTTATTTCAGTTAATGTTACAGCCAATGAAAGCCCAAAGGTCATGATCTTAGAAAATTAAAGTGGGAGGATGAAGGGTCTGAAAGATAAAATATGACCTAAATAGGTAATAGGTGTGTTAATCCTCTCTGTGGTATTTGATGAAGCAGAGCTGGGTGGGGAGGGGGCACTAAAGATTGAGTCACTAAGTGTCTCTGTGTTTTTTTTTTAAATAAAATATTTTTTTTTTGTGTTGTGTCTTCTTTACTATTTATTTCAGATTCTTAATGGCCGAATCTAACTTGACCTGAGATTAAGAGTCTTAGGGTTTAATACCAGCTGGCAATACAAAACTGGTGTTAACCCTTATTACCCAGTGTGCCACATCCACCAGGGTCACTGGAAAATCCTGGTAAAGTGCCTGAAAATGGTGATATGATGAATGTACCATTTTCAGGGTCAGCTGCAGGCTGCTATTCTTCAGCGTGGGGGACCTTATAACAATGGGCCATCACCCAACTGAGAATACCAGCCCTTAGCTGCCTAGTTTTACCTTTGCTGGCAATTAAATATTGGGTGATTCCCACACATTTGTTTTTTGCCAGCCAAGCTAAAATTATTCAGCTGAGGGTGGCAGCTGTCAACTTTTACTGTGCTAGACTTAAAAATTTCAAATCTCCATGCATTTTATAATTATTTATTTAACACCCTATGATGGCAGGTTGGCCATCTGTTCCCATGCAGATTGAGCATGTTCTCAGTAGAGATGAGCCACCACACCAGTGTTAAAATTCGATTCGATTTGTCGAATTTGCTGTGTGTTTGTCGAATATTCATTGAATGTTTTTTTCCCAAAAAATTTGACATCGGCTTCGCTGTATTTTTGTGTCCAGCCAGGTACAGCAGGCAGGAACAGGCTGCCTCCAACCCCCAGGTGCCTATTTGTACCTGCCTGGAAACAGAAATAGAAGGAAGCCCTTTTTTTTATTATTTCATGAATTTCATGAAATAATAAAAAAAAATGCATAGGGATTCGCGCTATTTCCATGTCCAGCCAGGTGCAACCAGGCAGCTGGGGGCTGGAATCCGCAGCGCAGGGAGGCCCAAGCTTTCTAGGCACCCCCAGCTGCGAATTGCAGTCTGCAGCCACCCCAGAAAATGGCGCATTCAGAGAAGCGCCATCTTCTGTTGCTGAACCCAGCTCATCCAGGGCCCTGGTGCCATGGCTCACTGGTTAAAATAGGGCTTGGGGCTAGCTTTGTATTATCTACTGGCCCCAAACCCGAAATTCATGGGGTCACGCCAATATTACACATGACTGCCATGAATTTCTAGTGAATTTTTAAAAAAAAGCACAACACACAGAAAAAAATACACTTACAGTCTCCATCTTTATTAAAAAATTCCTCTTCCGTCCAACGTAGTCCAATCAGGTTTTCTTCTTTAGCTCAGCTACATCTCTGGTAGAGAAACTCTACCAGAGATGTAGCTGAGCTGTGCAGCACCTGGGCATGGGGAATTTAATGTAAGTTCATGCTGCATGAACTTACCGTATATACTCGCGTATAAGCCGAGTTTTTAAGCCCAATAATTGGGCTGAAAAGTCCCCCCCTTGGCCTATACGCGAGTCACTGTATACTGTATACACTGTATACTGTATACACTGTATACAGTGTATACAGTATACAGCAGCCCCCCCCCCCATATCAGTATACAGGCCCCCCCCCTTGTGCAGCAATCCTGAAAAGGAAAACATTATCATACTTATCCCTGCCGCTGTCCCGCTGCCGCCGCCGTCATCGCGCTCCTCCGGCTTCATCCGGCTTCTTCCGGCTCCCTCTGGTCGGCACAGGCAATGACGTCATTGTCTGCGCACCAGAGGAGGAAGTCTTCTCACTACTGCTGGCTTCCCCGCCCTGGTCCTTCGCTCCCCGCTCCTTGGTGCAGCGCTCCCCGCCCGTTCCTACTCAGGATTGGGATGGGAGGTGGCGCGGGGAGTGGACGATCAGGATGGGAGGCTGCAGGGGGCAGTGGATCGGGCTGAATGATTGTTTAAAAGCCGGCGGCTTTTTACCGCCAACTTTTAAACAATCATGCCCCCATTTCAGCCTTTTCCTTTCCCCCAGACCACTTTATAGTGTCCTTTTGGTGAGCAAACTTTTTTTGATCCCAAAATGAGTTGGGAAATTTCTCCAGAGAATGCTGATTCCCATATATATTCTGGAACATCGCTGTTTGGTGAATGGCAGGGCTCAAAAGGAAAGGAGTGTCATTTGACTTTTGAACAGAAAATTGAATAGAATCATTAGCGGACATCATTTTGCGTTTGGAGAGCTTGTGGTGTGCCTATACAGTAGAAAACACCCACAAAGGACCCGATTTTGGAAACAGACCCCTCTGGAATTTATGTACATGTGGGGTGAGCACCTTGGACTCCCAAATTTATAGGGTTTCGTAGAATAGTTTGCAGACTCCATATTCAGAGCTCCTAAGTGGTAGAACAGCAAAAACCTTCCTCAAGTGACCCCAGTTTGGAAATTACACTCCTTTGGAAATTCATCAACAGATGCAGTGATGATTTTGACTCCATGCTTTTTTTTCCAGAAGCAAGCAGCAATGAATCTTGCAGAGTGAAAATGGAAATCTGCCATTGTAGTGTCCATACATTGTGCTCATTACAGAAATGCCAAGCATTTGGTCACTAACTTTGGTTTAGGAACTTTTGAGGCTCAGAAGAGGGGGGGAAATTCAGATTTGGCAGTACAGAAGTCGCTGGAATTTGTTTTGGGGAGTGAGGAGCCATTGTGCTTTTACAGAGTCTTTGTGCTAACAGTAACATAGAAGCCCCTATATTTCTGTTAACAGATAATGAACCTGAGCAGGGACTTGTTTCTTGTAAGCTGAGTAGAAGCTTTAATTGGTGGCATTGTGAGGTACAGAATATTTAGATGAGTTCAAATTTAACTTTGCTCTACGCTTTGCAATTACATCTGTTTTTTCATCTAAATCTAAAAAATATTTGATTCAGATGAAACCCCTGAAGAATCCATTCACTAATGAGGCAGCAGAATTACACTGGACTCTGTGTGGCTTCTGTTGCATGGCTTTTAAGATGTGCACAAAGAAGGTGGTCAACAACCCTTCAATAGACTTGCACAACAAGTTCCTAGGCCAGAGTCCAAGATAACTCCATCTGTCTCATGACAGTGAATGTTCCATCAAAACTTCAGTCTGAATCACATATTTCAGAGATTTACACTGAAACCCTGATAAAGATGCTCACTGTAGAGCACAGAATAAATATGAGCTCAGCCTTACTTTGATCTTTGGGAGGAATAAAAAAACAAATGAACAGCAGATCAAGAATTTCTTGTATTTATTTGTTTTGCCATTTGTCTTGTGGTATAATCGATAAGGCGGCTTTATTCTACGGGTTAGTGCAAATGCAGCTGATATCAGATTGTCAGTACATTGGTTTCTATGTTTGGTTGCTATCACACACTAAAAAGTGCTCTACAACTTTTCTATATTTCTGCTTACAGAGTCAGGTGAGGGCTTGTTTTTTGGGGGACACGTTCACATTTTTATTTGTACCATTTTTGATGACATAATATTTTTTGATCACTATTGATTCCAATTTTTTTTGGAAGCAGAAGGAATAAGAACCAGTAATTCACAATTTTTTTTAGAGTTTCTTTTATACTGTTTGTGATATGGTTAAAGGGATAAGGCCCCTTTCACATCAGTGGTAAACGCTGATCGCGGCAGTTGCGGTGAAAAAACAGCAACTTCCGCGATTATCGCATAACAGCCACGATCGCGGCACACTTGCGGCAGCCCCATACAATGTCTATGGGGCTTGCGGTAAGTTTGCGGCAGGTGCCCCATAGACATAGTATTGGGCTTGCCGAAAGTGTGCCGCAATTGTGGCCGTTATGCGGTAATCGCGGCAGTTGCAGTTTTTTCACCGCAACTGCCACGATCAGTGTTTACCGCTGATGTGAAAGCAGCCTAAGAAATTTTTAATCTTCGAGTCAGTACAAACATGGCGATACCACATTTATATAATTTTTTTAATGTTTTTCCACTTTTTCACAATAACAATTTCATAGAAAAAGAATAGTTTATGCATCACTATATTCTGAGAGCTATAGTTTTTTTAATTTTTCCTCTGACAGAGATAAGTGTCAGCTTGTTTTTTGCAGGATAAGATGACATTTCCATCTAATCTATTTTTATTTACATTCATCTTTTGATTGCGCTTTATCTCTGAGGTGTGATGACAAAGAATCATACTGTAACACATTTTTTTTATGGTGTTTACTGTAGGAGTTGTAGTGGGACAGTTTTATAGAGCTGGTCGTTACGGGGACCGCCGGCATAGGTCCCTGTACCTCTTCCCCTTCTACTCAGCTGGCGATGACAGTTGTGGGTACAGGACTATTGCTGCATTTTTACATGCTGTGAAATTTGGAATCCATGACAGACATAGCACATCATGGTATGGTATGAGAAACCCGGGAATTAAGAGCTATGCCTGTCATTCGTTGTAAATGGGTTAGACTATCATTTATGAGAGGAAACTGCCTGCCTGCCTCCTGGCTTCCTGTTCTCCAATGGGGTTGAAATACTGAAAATTCTGATCTGAACTGAGCTCTCTTCAGTGCTGTAGCACCTTTGGGGGATACTTATGCTGGCTGTATTGTGGGATCCAGCAATTCAGCTAGCTCTAGATCAGTGGTAACCATTAAAAATATCTTTTAAGCACTGCATATGCTAAGCCACATGGTTAGACTACAGGTAAATGGTCAATAGCCTAGCATTAAACAACTGAATTAAATGCTGCTCTTTTTCCAAGAATAATTTTTTAATCATATTAAAACTACAAAGTGTTTTGTTCTTACAGGCACTTGCATTTTTAACCATTATTGATGTTGAAAGAACCCAAATATTTCAAAGCAACAGTGGAATTAACTTGATCTACTGGGCAAGCAAGTAAGCAAATAAGGTAGCAAACAGACAAAGAGATACAGATTCTATTGATTGTATAAAATGTTACTTTATTTCCATCGGCCTAAAAATATTAATTTTTGAATGTAAATACTGTATAATTGTCAATTTTCAGAAGTAACAGATTTATTTGAAGGGGTTTCTGAAGTCTAAACACATTTTCAATCAAATGTATATCTATTTAATAGGGTAAGTTAATTTAATATGCTTGTATTAAAACATCCTTTCTGTTGACTAACTAAACTACAATTGATTTTTTTCTCTACTTCCTGTTTATGAAGCTTAATTTGAGAATCCTAGTTTCTGCTGGGATTCTAAAATGAAACATCATTACGGGGCAGAGGTTTTGGTCACTGACAGAGCCCTTGCTCCTGCCTAAAATGAAGCATTACTAGTCACTTGCCAGGATGGTGCTAATCTCTGAACACCACTCTGACAGCTCACCTTGATCGTGTGCTCGGCTCTGTTGCTGACTCACTTCAGCTGATCTGTGCCAGCAACACAGAGCATGCTGGCATTGTGCACGTCGCACTATGGAAGTTTGCAGGGAAGAGGAGGGACCAGACTAGACCCTGAAATGACCATCACTGAAGATGCTTTGTTTCAGCGAGGGTGCAGGGGTTGTGTCAGTGACCATAGTCTTTACCCCCTAATAACAGCTCGTTTTAGAATCCTAGCATCCAGTGGGACTCTCAAATGAAGCATCAGGAGACAAAGTAGGGAAAAAATATCAATGAGAATTCTTCATGAAACTTTATTAGAAACTACATAACTTACCACATGTAGCCAAAAAACAAATCCAACACAGCACTGGGCAGGAAGTGAACCGATTCCACTTGAATAGAACTAGCACAGGTGCACAGAACTATAAAACCACCATCAACCTGCCTAGGCATGGGGGAGGTGATTTGCTATGCACTCAAAGCTCGTCCATATAGGACGCCATTCACATTGATACAAAATGGTGCAGTGTGTCTGATAGCTACCCATTGGCAGCCCAGTATGATGTCTCTGCACCACTGGATGAATGACACCCTATGGTGCCCAGCCACAACCCGCAAAAAAGATAAAAAGTGCAAAAGGTTTTTTCTGATATCAAAAAAAATTTTTTATGAGGTATTGGTTAGATGTTTTGGCCAAGACACTGTAAACTCGTAATCCACGTCAAGGATCCCCACACATGAGTCCTATCAGACACCATTTTGTATCAATGTGAATGGTGTCCTATATGGACGAGTTTTATTGGTCTGTGCACCTGTGCTTGTTCTATTCAAGTGGGGTCTGTTCACTTCCTGCCAAGTGCTGTGCTTGTTTTTGGCTGCATGTGGTAAATTATTTAATGCTGCCTTTTTTGAGAAGTTTTTGGCATATTAGAAACTACTTCAGATATTAAAAAGATAGGGATTTGGTTGAAAGTTGTTTAATCTTTGGATCACCCCTTTAATGGACTTTTTGGAACAAACTCAGATATCAGCATGTTTAACACCAGAGGTTCATAAGATAGTGGTGTTTGTGCAAAATACATATTTTTAGATTGCAATTGATAGTTGTGCATCTTTTTTTAACTGGATGTGCAGTCCTGAAAATCTTTTACCTGGCAGGACATTTTTAAAGGGATTACAGTGGCTCACCAACAGATAGAATTTAGTACTAATTGAACATTATAATTTTCATGTAAAAATCATGGTGCATCAAATAAAGAACAGCTATCAGTAGACAACAGGGAACTGTATTTTCTCCATCTGAGAATTATGCTAATCAGATTTTGATAAGACTCTGATCAGAGTTTGAGCAGAGTGGGATCTATTTAGGCTATGGGTTGAACTAGATGGACTTAAAGTCTTCCTTCAACCTTAAAAACTATGTTACTATGTTACTATGTATGTATTTTTCTTGGAGGTGAAAAATAACCAAAAAACTAAGTTTCTCCATCCCCTCTATTATGTCTATCTGTGAAAATTGAACTGCACTTAGATGTCATCCGAGTGTGATATCATTTTTTTCACGGACTCGTAGACTTGAATGGACATGTGCCATCTGAATTGTAGGAGCAAATAACCATGCTGTGATTTTTTTTCATCAGACCTCTAGGTCGAATGAAAAAAATGGATGTGTGCACTGAATAACATTAGTTCGAGTGCGATCCAATTTTTACTCAGATAGCACACAGGATGAAAATACGGTCAACTGCATGAGCTTGAAGTCTGTTGAATCTTTACTTATAAATTCAGTTTAATAGTCTCCACAATTATATATTTTTTTCATCTTTGTATCTTATTAGTTCATTGCCATGATAGATTTTGGACAGCTAAGCAGGTGATCAATAAATGAAATACTGCAGAAAAATAATTTCTTCCTGTGATATGACTTCTAGTCAATAGATCAACAGCACAGAGGACAAATATAATTTAAATGGTTTGTCTGCTCCTACACCAAGTGCACTGGCTCAACTTTAAATGAGACTGCTGGAAACATGTACAATCATATTTTGATTATGCTCTGATCCTGGCGACATTCCCTGTCAAGTTTGCAATAGTTCTTGGGATAAAACTGACAGGGAACAGTGCACAGATGACAATCAAGGGCAATGACTTTGGCAGTCTTACAGAACGTCAAATGTCTTCAAGATACTCCTGTGTCTCGTTTTCTATTGTCTTCATACTCCAATTTTAATGCAAGCATGTACACCACAGAAAGCATAAACAGGATACTTGGTGACTTGTTTGCATATGTTTTCGAAATATAATTTAGGAAACAGCAATGAGTTTAGTTAATTTGATTGTTATATGCATTACTTATAAAAAGTTTTTTTCTTCTTTCGGCAACAACATTAAACTATAATTAACGAAGCTTCATACATCTATTAATCAAATAGCTGTCACTCAAAAATGTCAGGAAAGCCATTTTCTTTGTTTCCAGGGAAAAAAGTGGCTTCAGAATTTATGTCCACCACTTGTCCAAATGCTTTATATTAATATTTAAAGCCAGATACTCAGGGCACTAAGCGGTGCTGAAAGTCAGGCCTGGGAGAACTTCCCGTTAAGGCGGATACACTACCGGTGATGCGCAGCCAAAGCACAAATCAAGATAACCAGGTATAAGAAGAAGCGGCACTCACCGAGGTAGTATAGATGGTCCTTTATTCCGCAATTCTAGAAACGGACAGGGGGCAGGGAGGAGGCCACGGGGGCCAACGGACGCCGCCGCCGTTTCGCGACAGCTGTCGCTTCTACGGGTCCGGTGAGTGCCGCTTCTTCTTATACCTGGTTATCTTTATATTAATATGCATGCACACTGTTTTAAGTAAATATGTTTATGGGAGAGTTGAAGCACATAACGGTTGACTAAATTGATATTGCACCTTTAATTTTTAATTAGTAACAGGAATCATAAATCAACAGTGCAAGTGAAGATGATAAGCTCTAATAATATACAGTATATTAGAGGAAAATGTCTTTACCCACTTATTAGTCACTTTTCAACTCTCTCTGATGTTCATGTTCAAAAGCTGAACAAGTCAGACTACAGATTTGTCTTTACTGATGGGAGAAAACTATGCATGTTGCCTATAAAAGTCAATATAGAGGAAACAAGAAGGAAAATGGAGGAAGACACAAACAGTGAGAAACAAAGTAAAAATGCTACAGCCTTTAGTGACCATGGGATGTTTTTAAATAAATGCAGAATGCAAGTCCTGCAATGGACAGAATAGTTTTATTTCACATGTACAGGTATGACAGCATATCCAGAAAAGTGACCTGAATGTGCAGTCACAATTAAACTTCCTCTTAACTGATTAAAAGAAAATCCCTCTTTTAGGACTCCTTCAAATGTCTGTTTTTCACATATGTGTTCTATCTGTGCTATTCATGTGTAGACAATTAAACAAAACTTGATATTTAGGCTAAGATTACATTAACGTCATGGAAACGCTAAAAGCTAGTGTTTTTTTCATGTTGAAATGTTAAAAAATGCTAGTGTTAACGCTTCCATAGGGTCCCGTGTTAAAAATGCACTGCAAAAGTGCAATGCGTTTGACGCCAGTGTTTTTTTAACATGGGAGTCTATGGGAAATGCTTGCGTTAACGCTAGCGTTTTTTTAACATGGGAGTCTATGGGAAATGCTTACATTAACACATGGTACATATATGGTACAGGTGTTAACACTAGTGCTAAAAATGGAAAAAATGCCATAAAAATGGCATGGGAAAAAATATCATCCTTTAACGCATCCTTCCACAGGATGCAAGGTCCCAAATGTAATCATAGTCTTACGAAGCTATTCACAAGAACAGAGCGAACCTTTCAAGGTTCGGTTTGGTACGGGTTGTCAAAATTCCTGGTGTTGAGCATACCTGTTTTAGTTTGCAGCTCAGGTGCTTTGTGTTTGCAAAGCACTGGAGCGAGCAATTCTGTGGTCGGGTACAGATGATGTTTGCCCAGTGCGAGCCATGTGTAGTGTTTGATTGGCTTGCACTAAGCTTAAATGCACAGTTTTTTGGTGTAGTGTGTGTCCAAAATTAATTTGGGAAAAAAAAACCTTTGCCCTCTCACCCCAAGAAGTGTTTTACTCATGGCTGGCCTATGTGGGCAGAGAGTTGAACTGTCAATCAGTGATTTCCATTGAAGTTTAGGTCAAGCTCGGGGTCACGAATAGTGTTCCAAAAATTTGGCTGCACCGCCTAAACCAGAACATGATGTTCTGGTTTAGGCGGTGCAGCCAAATTTTTGGAACACTGTTCGTGACCCCGAGCTTGACCTAAACTTCAATGGAAATCACTGATTGACAGTTCAACTACTGTTCACATGTGTGTGTATTTTTGCGGACCACAAAAATCATAGAGACACATCAGTTTTTGATCGAGTCACTGATCAAAATTACCAATACCATTCTATTGGTCAATAAGAGTCAGGGATAGCACACCAATGTCATCCTTTGCGATCCATCTGCTGCCTATGATTAACTTTACAATGAATAAGACTAAGGTTACATTAACATTTGTGCCATGCTCAGGGGGGTAGCATTTAAAACATTGGTTTTGGCAGCATAAACGCTGTGCTAATGCCATGGTAGCGCCATGCTAACACTGCCAATGCTTACCTATGGATACACGGCCCATAGCGTGGCTCAAACGCTGGCATCTGACTGAAATCTTGCATTATTTTCTAACGCGAGAAAAGACATTTTTGAAAGAGTCTTTAGTCACGCTAGGAGAAAGCTCAAGATTTTAAACTCGGGCACTCAGATGCCAGCGTTTGGTCCGCGCTGGGGGTCGCATCTCTATAGGTATGCATTGGCAGCGCTGACGCCGCGTTACCATGGCGGTAACAATGTGTCAGGGCTGCCAAAACCAATATGTTTACTGCGACCCCCGTGTTAACGTTACTATGAACCGAGCCTATGAGAAGCTTTTCTATATGTTAAAAACACTTGTGAAACACTGATGTGAAACACTTAAAGAAATCATATGAAAACCACTAATGAAACATAGATCACAATCTGCATTTGTGAAAAATAACTGTTGTCTGAATGAAGGCGGTGGCTGGTTTCGGAACATAGAAAATCTAACTGGTATTATGGAACAATCTTTACATTACCAACACCGCAGCCAAATGTATAATAAAAATGAAAAATGTTATGTGGCTTTTATTGTTTGCATACATTTTTCACTTTTTTATATATATATTTTAGTTTTTTTTTGTGTTTTTGGTTCTCTGATGCCAGAAATAAAATATAAAAAAATATATACCGTATATACTCGTGTATAAGCTGACCCGTGTATAAGCCGACCCCCCTACTTTTGCCCCCAAAACCTGGGAAAATCTATTGACTCGCGTATAAGCAGAGGGTGGACCCCAGCACAGGTATACAGCCCCCAGCAGTGGTATACAGGCCCCAGCAGTATGATATACAGCAGCCCCCAGTGGTATATACAGCAGCTCCCAGTGGTATATACAGCAGCCCCATTGGTATATACAGCAGCCCCCAGTGGTATATACAGCAGCCCCAGTGGTATTGCAGCCCCTATATACACTAGCCCCAGTGGTATTGCAGCCCCAGTGGTGTATACAGCAGCCCCTATATACAGCAGCCCCAGTGGTTATGCAGCCCCAGTGGTATTGCAGCCCTATATACAGCAGCCCCAGTGGTATTGCAGCCCCAGTGTGTATACAGCAGCCCCTATATACAGCAGCCCCAGTGGTATTGCAGCCCCTATATACAGCAGCCCCAGTGGTATTGCAGCCCCAGTGGTGTATACAGCAGCCCCTATATACAGCAGCCCCAGTGGTATTGCAGCCCCAGTGGTATTGCAGCCCCTATATACAGCAGCCCCAGTGGTATTGCAGCCCCAGTGGTGTATACAGCAGCCCCTATATACAGCAGCCCCAGTGGTATTGCAGCCCCAGTGGTATTGCAGCCCCTATATACAGCAGCCCCAGTGGTATTGCAGCCCCTATATACAGCAGCCCCTATATACAGCAGCCCCAGTAGTATTGCAGCCCCAGTGGTATTGCAGCCCCACACAAATGCTGGCACACGTCCCCCCTGTTGTAAGGCCCCCCTGCTGATTACTTACCATCCCTGGTCTTCAGCAGCACCTCCTCTGTGCTCCGGTCCTTCGTGGTCCCGTCCTCTCTGCTGCCGTCCACGGCTGCATCCGGGGTCCCTGCGCGTCGCAAAAGCGATGACGTCATCGCTTCTGCGACCCGGCCGGTCACATGATACAACCGCGGAACGGAGCACAGAGGACGGGACCACGGAGGACCGGAGCACAGAGGAGGTGCTGCTGAAGACCAGGGATGGTAAGTATTCAGCAGGGGGGGCCTTACAACAGGGGGGGACGTGTGCCAGCAGTTTGGGGGGCATTATGTACAGATATGCACTGCTCCCCCTGGCGCTGATTGACAGGGGGATGCAGTGCATATGTAATGAGTGGCCCCACGTGACGGGGCCGCTCAATATACAGTATCCCCACCGCCTCCTCCTGCCTCCCCAGCCCGACACAGCCCCCACCCCACTCACCCTGTATATTGACTCATGTATAAGCCGAGGGGGGGACTTTTCAGCCCAATTTTTGGGCTGAAAAACTCGGCTTATACACGAGTATATACGGTATGTGTGACCAAAAATAATGGTACAATGAAGACAAGTATTTGTCAATGGAACATGAAATTCCTGGTATTTCTTACAAACTAAGAAAAAAACTGATGTGTAAATCAGACATCATGGAGTCTACTGTTCAGTAGTTACTGTAGCTAATATTTCAATCCATAGCAGCCTAATGTTTTGCACATGTGGATATATCTTTTCCTTTTTCATTTTTTACTCTTTCTAATAAAAATGATGGCATTTTCATTTCAGATTAACATCATTTTTTTTAATTTACTGTATATACTCGTGTATAAGCCGGCCCGTGTATAAGCCGACCCCCCTACTTTTGCCCCCAAAATCTGGGAAAACCTATTGACTCGTGTATAAGCCGAGGGTGGACCCCAGCACAGGTATACAGCCCCCAGCAGTGTGTTATACAGGCCCCCGCAGTGGTATACAGGCCTCCCCAGTGGTAGTATACAGCCCCCAGAAGTGTGGTATACAGCAGCCTCCCCAGTGGTACATACAGGCCCCAGCAGTGTTACAGCAGCCTCCCCAGTGGTATATACAGCAGCAGTCCCAGTGGTAGTATACAGCAGCCCCAGAGATATATACAGCAGCCCCAGTGGTAGTATACAGCAGCCCCAGAGGTATATACAGCAGCCTCCCCAGTGGTATATACAGCAGCAGCCCCAGTGGTAGTATACAGCAGCCCCAGAGATATATACAGCAGCCCCAGTGGTAGTATACAGCAGCCCCAGAGGTATATACAGCAGCCCCAGTGGTAGTATACAGAAGCCCCAGAGGTAGTATACAGCAGCCCCAGTAGTAGTATACAGCAGCCTCAGTGGTATATACAGCAGCAGCCCCAGTAGTAGTATACAGAAGCCCCAGTGGTAGTATACAGCAGCCCCAGTAGTAGTATACAGCAGTCCCAGTAGTAGTATACAGCAGCAGCCCCAGTGGTAGTATACAGCCAAGCCCCAGTAGTAGTATACAGCAGCAGCCCCAGTGGTAGTATACAGCAGCAGCCTACAGCAGCAGCCCCAGGGGGTATATACAGCAGCAGCCCCAGGGGGTATATACAGCAGCAGCCCCAGAGGTATACAGACCCCCCCCATTAGTATACAGGGGCCCCAGCTGTATACAGTAGCCCCAGCTGTATACAGCCCCCCCGTGGTATCCAGGGCCCCCTTGCTGCACCTGTAAAGGAAGATGTCAGTATACTTATCGCTGCCACCGCCGCTCCACTGCTCGGTCACCGCGCTGCTCCGGGTCTTCATGCTTCCTGTTCCTTCTCCGGCGCTCGAACAATGACGTAATTTCCTGAGCGCCGGAGAAGGAACAGGAAGCATGAAGACCCGGAGCAGCGCGGTGACCGAGCAGCGGAGCGGCGGCTGCAGCGATAAGTATACTGACATCTTCCTTTACAGGTGCAGCAAGGGGGGCCCTGGATACCACAGGGGGGCTGTATATACGGGGGGATACCAGGGGGGGCTGTTATACATCAATTACCGTATATACCCGTGTATAAGCCGAGGGGGGACTTTTCAGCACATTTTATGTGCTGAAAAACTCGGCTTATACACGAGTATATACGGTACTGATTTGTTTGGATTTTTATGTCGTATTGCTTTTGCCACTGATAAAAAAAAATTAACCAAAATTTGCTGATCCCTTTCTGGAGTGTGGGTGTCATAGAGAGAAAATGGTTTTATAAAGAGAAAGAAACATCAATCAATGGTACTTTAGTATAGGAATTGTATGATTTTTGGAACGTGTTGTTTATTTGTCTGATCGCAAGGCTACATTTTAGTGTCATCTGAATTTCAAATACTTAAGAAAATGAAATATTTCAACCTTATCACAGAATACATCATAAATGGTTTACAACTAAATTGATGCATACATTGATCATTAATGTTATGGGACTAATATTGGGATATATCCATATAGAAAATTTCAGATTAGAACAGCTACAAAGCAACTTGCAAAAGCATGAAACGTCATTAAAGCATAACTGCCGTTTCAATTTTTATGTAATAATAATGCAGAGCAAATGATTTTAATAAACTTTCTAATATTGTTCATGAAAAATTCTGGTTAGTTACCTTTCCTAAACCTTCCACAAGGTGTCCCCACTGCAGTGTGTGTGAAGCAGACACATATTTATTACCAGTCAGATTCATCTTCAGTGAATACAGGCATGAAACCATATAAGGTTAAAAAGGGGCATGGCTTACACTGCTGACTGAAGCTCATGAGGAAATAATGTATCATTACTCAGGGTACAGCACAGTTGCTAAGCAACATCAGAAGGTCAGGATCAGGGAAAACTCTTCAGATGTTTGTGCAAAGAAAAGATCCACACAGCTCAGTCACAATCTCTATTAACCCCATGTCTGCTGGCTCTACACACAGCTCAGATCTGTTAACCCCTTTTCTGCTATCACATTGCACTGCTCCCTATGAGTTGATGGCCATGCCCACACAGCCATACAATACAGTTTTTAAAAAAGCACAGAAAAATGTGAGAAAATAAGTCATATGGCACAAAAATGTTTTATCATAGCTGCTATGTGACCCATCCTTATTAACCAGTGCAGTTTTGGGTTTTTTGCCTTTTTTTAAATGAAATTACATTTACATTTTAAGCACTGTTAATTTATATATTTTACATAGTGCATTTATATATTCTCTTGACTCACCGGCATGTGACTATAAATGTTCCAGGTCTTACAGCAACACATCAGGGTAAATTACAGCTATAAAAGTTGTATATCCTAAAAGAGCTTCAAAAATGACCTGACAGATTCCTTTTAAATTTTCCAGAATTTTGATTTACATATACATTTTTACATTCTCCCATCTCTATCTAATACATAAATCAACATAACAAGAATTGTTATGCTCAGATGAATCTAGAGTCTATTATTAAAGGGAAACTATATAAAAATGTGGTGTTATCCCTGCCCTCATACACTATGATGTTGAGCACTCCACTGCAGTTCTAGGATCTTTAGATCACTATATAATTCAATAAAGTCATATCTGCTTCTTAACCCTCACCCCTCTCGTATGGGACAATACCAGTTTCAGTTTTGAGCTGCAGCCAAGAACAGGACATGGCCTATGGCTCCAAAGATCATCCTACATGCCAGCCCCCACTCTGTGCCACCCACACTCCATGCCCGCTGTATGTATCACTGACCAAGGGTCACATTGCAATCCTCAGTACAATAGTATATGAGGGTAGGGGCAGTACAAAAATGTATCTCCACAGAGTTCCCAATTTAAAATGTGCTTTGGCTAGTAATAAATGCACACTTACAGGTTTAACATAACTTAAAATTAACAAATTTTAGTTTGTAATGACAATTTGCATCATACTAAACACTTGTGATGGCCACTTTGACTATTTTCGAGAAAAAATAATGTACAAAAATGTCTCATTTATATGTAGAATTCATTAAAAGGCAAATGGAAAAAATTGATTATTAGAATTTTAGATTACATTCTTAAGAAAATTAACAAGTAAAGTAGACAAAACTTTACATTAAAGGTCACACCTACTATTAAGATAATATTACCACTGCTGGCACATTTTATTGTATAGAACTATGCTATTGGATCTTGAAATGTATCTTTTTTGCTTCTCTCATAACTCTTGTCTTTCTACTGTGCTACAAAGCTGAATTGTATCCAGATGCTTGGCTCTTCTTCACATTTAGCTTCAGCTGAGGAAGCAGCAGATGATCTGAAGAGAATAACATCAGACTGATTTACTCTCCAGTGGTTAGATTGTGCTAAGCACTCTGTTCCAAAATGAATTAAAATAATTCAGATGTAAAGTTAATCCACTTTTTAATTCTTGTCTACACCCGTCTTGTCTTTTACAATTACTTTATGGAAAGTCAGTGATGTCTGCTTACATGGGAGATTAGACAGAAGTATTTTGCATTTTAATTGTTTTTAGGCTTTTTATGCGACCTAGCTTCAATTTGACTTGATATGTTATTAGAACATTGTGTAAGTTATTACTTGAAAGTTATTGACACAACAAAATGATTTAGGTATTACAAGTGTATTGGAATATTGCCTGTCATTAAACTTGTGTCATATCACAGTTTTTTAACCCCATCAGGCTAGGAGCTTTCAGACAAAAGTCAAAATTCAGTCATTTTTTTTAACCTGCGATAAGAAGGTGGCTTCACACGGCAGTTTTTTCACTCCATCCAGTTTGTGTGCCAAAACCAGGAGATGTCTCCAAAACTCAGAACTGGTGTCAATCTTTCAATTATAGTTTTCCTCTGCAAGTTCCTCTCCTGGTCCTCTCCTGGTTTTGGCACACAAACTGGAATGGACACTGATCATTAAAAAACTGCAGTGTGAAGCCAGCCTTAGTTTTTGTTTTGGCTAGACTGGGTTACAATGTCTACAAAATTCCTCTAAACCCTATAAGATTGTATGAATTTAGCTGCAAGAGGATGCCAAGCATGCACATCCTGCACTATTCACCAGTTTGCAAACACAGAAACCATGACAGGGCAATAAAGGACAGACTGGGACAGATTAGTACAAGATGGAGGCAGAGCTAAAGATAGAGCCAAAGAGATTGTAACATGAATTCATGACAGGAATGAAAACAATGGACTGAAATGTGGATTTAGACTTGAAACACAAATACAGGAAAGTAACAAAGTCACAAGGCAAGAATTTGGAAACAGTCTGGCCCTTTTCACATCAATGCGCTCGATGCGCTAGGCTGCTCTGTTTGCCCTGCGCCAGGGCAACTGCAAGCACAGGTGTGTTTAGGGCAGCTGCAACCTAGTGCACAGGCGCATAGATTGCGACCTTCTTCGCTGCCCTGCACTTTCCTCGCCATTATCTTGTATAGGTTGCGCGCGCTCCGACACCCCGGAAGCGCGAGTGAAAATCTCCCGCCGTCACCGCGCATGCGCTTGTTGAAGCGCACCCAGAAACGTCTATTGTGATGTTTCTGGATGCGCTTCAACAAGCACATGCGCGGTAACGGCGGGAGATTTTCACTCGCGCTTCCAGGGTTTCGGAGCGCGCGCAACCTATACAAGATAATGGCGAGGAAAGCGCAGGCCAAGTGCACAGGCGCATTATGTGTGAAACAGGCCTCTGTAATTTTGAGATAGGCAAGAACTTTGAGATATCTATTCAGACAGCGTTTGAGCAGAATCAGAAGTTCAGGGTAGCCAAGGGATAAGCATGGTGTTAGTCTGAAGGCAGGGTTTAGAAAATGTGCCTCTACACATACTAGAATAGCATCCAGAAAGAGGTCTGAGAACAAACCAGAGACTTGAACCAGGAGAACAATTGGGACATCCCAGGACCAAAGCATCTTGAAGCAAAGTCTACAGGTGCAGGGAGAGGGTAAGATTGGAAGAAAATCTAGGTCTTTGTTTAAATCGCAAGCTCATTATAAACTGTCAATTGTGTCACATTGCAGCAGAGATTAAAATCTACAGCACATGGTTATGCCTTTATGATTGTATCATTATACAGTTGTGGCCAAAAGTATTGACACCCCTGCAATTCTGTCAGATAATACTCAGTTTCTTCCTGAAAATGATTGCAATCACAAATTCTTTGGTATTATTATCTTCATTTAATTTGTCTTAAATGGACTTACAGATACTGAAGTGAAACGCGCCAAATAATCATCATCTGCAAATGGCCTTACAAATACTGAAGTGAAACGCACCAAATAATCATCATTTGCACATGGCCTTACAGATACGGAAGTGAAACGCACCAAATAATCATCATCTGCACATGGCCTTACAGATACTGAAGTGAAACGCACCAAATAATCATCATCTGCACATGACCTTACAGATACTGAAGTGAAACCCACCAAATAATCATCATCTGCACATGGCCTTACAGATACTGAAGTGAAACGCACCAAATAATCATCCTCTGCACATGGCCTTACAGATACTGAAGTGAAACGCACCAAATAATCATCATCTGCACATGGCCTTACAGATACTGAAGTGAAACGCACCAAATAATCATCATCTGCACATGACCTTACAGATACTGAAGTGAAACCCACCAAATAATCATCATCTGCACATGGCCTTACAGATACTAAGTGAACGCACCAAATACTCATCTTCTTGACGTGGCCTTACAGATACTGAAGTAAAACTCAACAACTACTCATCGTGTGCATGATGCCTTACAATACTGTAGTAAAAACTGATTTTGGAAGGCATGACATGCCTATATCTGTGTCTTCTCCCCTTTTACTCGCTTATCTCTTTTCTTTTCGCATTTTTATATGTAGTCTTCACTTTTCCATATGTTTGTTGTATCTTCTGAGTAGTTTGTCACCTTTTGGACACTTTAGAAGGTGTTTTCTATGTGTTTGTATCTGTTTGTGTTTGGGGGCCATTGTTTTCAAGGATCAACAGTGTTTGGCAAACATTCGACGAACATTCAACGAACAAACGCCCAATTCGGCGAACCAAATCGAATTCAAACTCTAGGGTGGTGGCTCATCTCTAGTAATTGGTTAAATGACAATGTACTGGATTGGCCCCCAAAATCCCCAAGCCTCGACACAAGCACTTGTAGGTAGACTTAAAGAAAAGGCTGTATTCTCAAGTGAGTTGATAATATGTACCAACATTGGGAATGTGTAGAAGAGGTCTTTGATCATATTTTCATCACGACATTCTTAAATCTGATCGAAAGCCAAAAGTGGATTTACAAAATATTAACAAAATAATTAAACGTTAGATGTTTAGAAGCAAAATGGTAACAATGTACTGACATGAATAGAATATGCATAACTATTCATATGCTAAATAGTTGCAAGTCAAATTAAAGTAGGAGATTGCAAAGATGATTATCTCTAAAATCAAGGTAGTTTCATTCTCAAAGTTGTAGGGCGTGGTGAGATATGGAGCCTGAAAATTAAACGTCCAAAACATTGTTACCCTTTTACTCATCACTGTATGAGAAGTAAAATCATCTGTCTTATTACCTACTTAGCTTTTGCCAAGTTAAAATAGCTACTTTAAAAAACAATGGTACGTTGCCTTAATCAGGCTGTCACTGTTGTCCCACCTAAATAAATAATATATATAACTGATCACCAGGAAAGTATACCATGACTTTATTTATTGTTGATTGTATTTTCAGTTGACAAATGAAAAAGATACATCATGTCCATGTGACCGAAATATAAACTGGCAGAATTATAAAGATTGGTGTCTATATTGCTTAGTAACAGCAGGGATTAGATTACCGTCTCTTTCGGAGTCTTTTACATTTACTTTTTTCATTTGGCTAAATTAAGTAAATGAATAACCAACCTTTTCTGTCAATGTAGTCATGAAAATCCTTTATCGCCCTTTCCTCTCCCTCCATCCTTCTCACATCTGACATTTTCTAGATGGGGAATCCCATCAAAAAGATAAAACTAATATATTGTATAGTTATAACACAGTAGTTAAATTGGGAAGGTCAAGAAAGTTATATTGCTGCATAGTTTCCAACAGAAAATTCTAGCAGAAAATAGAACATTTGCAGAGACTTTCCTGTCAAATTTGGGCAAAGTCAGGTCCAAAAAAAAGCAAACCTACACACTTATCACCAAGTGGTTCCTCCAACAATGCTTTGATATTCTTGGGGTGGTACTGTGTGGAACTTCAAAAGTGACCCTCATTTTAATTTTAATTTTACTGATCAATAGACACAATAAAATAAAAAAATCCTTTGAAATATAAATACAAATTAAAACAACATTTATGTTTTCAGCTTTGTTATTTTACCACCAGAGAAAATGGTAAGTATGGTGTTTGTAAGCAACGCATGTAACATCTATTACTTTACTACATTCACACCTATAGCCTAGTAATACTGGTGCATCTCAATGAATTAGAATATCATCAAAAAGTTATTTTTATTCAGTAATTCAATATATAAAGTGAAAACATATATTATATAGAGTCATTACAAGCTTCTCCCTGAGGAAGTGTGGGGTGCCACACGAAACGCGTAGGAATAAAGGCTCTTTCTACTACTCGGACTGACATCTGGTTTTGATTGGCGGCGCGATATCTCCATCCATCTTTATAACTTATTTTCATAGAGTCATTACAAACAAAGTGATCTATTTCAAGTGTTTTTTTAATGTTAATGTTGATGATTATGGCTTACAGCCAATGAAAACCCACAAGTCATTATCTCAGAAAATTAAAATAGGGAGGATGAAGCGTTAAACATTGCGCTGCCATATTCCACGACACATCAAAGGGTGAATATAATATTGATTTATTAGTCATGTGTTCCCTGAATTACCCTGAAAACATGGCAATATGAAATTGATTTGTCCTGAGGAAGAGGCTGTAGAGCCCTGAAACATGTTGACTAATAAATCAATATTAAATTCACTCTTTGATGTCTCGTGGAATACAGCAGTGTGGTTTTTATCTTTCATCTTCCCTATTATATATGCACCACACTGGGGACTGCAGGAGCCGTGGTATGCTTTAATAGTGGTTGTGACTCTCACAACCACACAAGGTGAAGCCTCTGATACCTATTTAGGTAATATTTTAGCTTTCAGACCCTTCATCCTCCCTACTTTAATTTTCTGAAATAATGACCTTTGAGTTTTCATTGGCTGTAAGCCATAATCATCAACATTAACAGAAATAAACACTTGAAATAGATCACTCTGTTTGTAATGATTCTATACGTGTTTCACTTTATGTTTTGAATTACTGAAATAAATTAACTTTTTGATGATATTCTAATTCATTGTGATGCACCGGTAAGTTATAACTCATTTCTATATGAAAATGTATTCTAGACATTGCATATCTTACTATAACATATAAATGCTATTTGTTTGCTATCTACAACTTACACATCTCAAATGAACCCGTTTCACAAATTTCAGTGAATTAATCTGCCATAGACATCCATTCAGGCTTACTGTATCTCAAAAGTAGCAAATTGATTTCTCATTGGAAATCCAAAGTTTAGAACATCAGGTAAATCTGGAAAACTTCAGCAGGTGAAGAAACGTAAAGAAAAGGTAAAGAAAAGTTGGTCATCTCATTTTTGTAATTTTGTATGGAATTACTTAGCCAAGTTATCAATAAAATAAAATATTAGGCCACTGAGTTACTAATAAATAATCCATTATATCTTGATTTTTAAAGGAGTTGCTTTTTTTGTACTGACTTTCTTCATTATTCCTTTATTTTTAAGAAACAATTCTAGCTTCAAATTATCTAAGACAAATCCATAACACAAAGCTTGTCACCATCAATTACAATAAATTCTGTGTTTTATGTCTATGCAATTATTTTGCTCATTTAAATATCTGAACAGAAATAGGACAGATTCACGTCAAGGTGAACTTGCTCTCCATAGAAAGAAATACAGTCAGAGAAATCTCAGCAAAGCCCAAGAGGTATTGTCATAGTTTATGACTAAAATCTAATTATTCTTATTATTGAAGAAATAACCCCACAAAGTTCAGCTGGCGGAATGAAACTGGACATGTTGAAGTTACTAATGTCTGATCTACTCACCAGGGTAAGGTAAGTTATGAAGCCGGTGTGTCAAAGCTTGACAAATGTAATAACATCCAATATACATCTAATTTTATAATATGAAAATCTATCCTCCCTAACATGCCTGTGGGTATTATAGAAAGATGTTCAAAATTGAAATGCCATTTGAATACAGGATTCTATTTTCAAACAAAATAAGCTGATCTGGAACATTGCCGGGCTCCTGGGATACCTGCAGGAAATCTGTCCAGCAAATTAACATACACGGATGAGATGTCACTATCCTCAAAAATACTTTATAGTGTTGTATATTATAAAGTAGAACAAGAAACAAAGTAAAACACACTCAAGTGTGAGGCTTCCTTTGTAGAATGGGTAAAATTATCAATAAAGTATACACTGTGCACTTGTATGTTTTTCTAAAAGGGCAGGAATCTATGGAATGGATTGCACACATCTTGAATTTAAATGAATTAATGACATTTCAATTCTAACCTAATACATGGATGCCATCTGGACTCATTTGAAATATGCTCATAAAAGCCTTTGACAGACTCCCATATTTTGTAAGCATGATGAAGTTTACCAAGGTGCATACATTTGGCTTGAGGCTATGACTATGTATGCATTGTTCATTAGAAACCCGTTGGACTTATATCTGTACACTACATCCAAATGAATTTTATGGCTGTCCAATGACTGAAAAAATGATTACTGGTATAGATTGCTGAATAATTCTCTTTTTAATTGTATATATTTGGCTCATCTGAATTGGTTTTCAACTTCACCGGAGAACAACTTATTTCCATCACTAATGAGTCAAAGAAGGCAGCTACAGAAATGGATTCCTTAGCCATTAGATTAACATCAGCCAAACCTGCTGATAACAGTAGGATAGGCCGACTATCTGACATTTATGGGGCCTCCTGACTATCTAATGAATGATGATGTTGGAAAAGTAATCATCCCCTCACATCCCGCTGCAGACTGCTTAGGGCCCTTTCACATCTGCGTTTTTCGTAATTCGCGGCAGATGCGGTGAAAAAACCGCATCTGCCGCGTTTGCCGCATAACGGTTCCACTTGCGGCACGGTTGCGGTTTTTTCCATAGGAAGTATAGGGGGACTTGCGGCAGATGCGGCAAGTGCGGTATGGCACTTGCGGCAGGTGCGGCAGAGAAAAAAACCGCGGCTTACTGCGTTTTTTTTCTCTGCCGCACCTGCCGCAAGTGCAATACCGCACTTGCCGCATCTGCCGCAAGTCCCCCTATACTTCCTATGGAAAAAACCGCAACCGTGCCGCAAGTGGAACCGTTATGCGGCAAACGCGGCAGATGCGGTTTTTTCACCGCATCTGCCGCGAATTACGAAAAACGCAGATGTGAAAGCACCCTTAGCCATTTATTCTCCAGGAGATAAGATACTGCCAGAGGAGTCTGTTCCAGAAATCCCGTATATTGGGGAGTAGGGAGAGATAGCTATTGGATGAAGGGTCGTTAGGCTAACAGCTTTCTATTGTTCACGGGGACGCTTCAGGTTTTAAGGGCTACTTGTATGAAACACAAAATGTTTTTAATGCCTGTCCTGAAAATAAATGAAAACATGTCAAAACTAGTCTACAAAACACTGGAAAAAAATCCATTTGCTTTCGATAGAAATAAAATATGTTTGTACTGTGTTAGCCAGTAGATAGAAAAATAAAATGTTAGAGTCCTCAGTGGCTGACACCTTTGTTCACACAGTGCATTTTTCTGTGTTTTCGCTGCATTTTTGTGCTGCGTTTTTACCATGGTTTTATGGTAATATATGCTAATCTAAACCTGCGTTTTTGATTTCTAGCAAAACCTATGTGATTCATGGAAAAGCTGTTCACACACATTGGTTTAGTTTCTTTGCAGAAACTGAAACATACAGGTTTGCTGTGTTTTAAAAAGAATGAGCATATCAGTTGTTTTCTGTATTTTTGCTGTTTCAATGGCCAAAATGCAGCAAAAATGCAGCAATCAATATGTGACTCTTCAGATATTCTGTTATACTTACATGATGAGGAGACCTGAGTAGTCTCGAACTCTTGCTATTCATTACCATCTTTTCAGTTAGGCTAGGGTCACACTTAAAAGGCATAATCCGGTTACCGCATCCATTACCGGATGCGGTATTGGACTGTGCCTTCATACTTCTGCTAATGTGCGGATCTGGATGCATTAATGCATCCGGTTTTGGAATGAGGATTTTTGCAATATTCAAAACCGGATCCGATACCGGGAAGGTACATTTATGTACCTTGCGGTACCGGATCCGGTTCCAGTACACTCCCATTATAAAAAAATGGATCCGGTTTTTGAAGCGGCGCGGTAACCGGATTGCAAATAGTGCAATCCGGTTTTTCTATTGAAGCCTATGGCTGCGGATCCGGATCCGGTTTTGAGCATTTTTAATGCTCAAAACCGGATCAGGATCTGCAAGCCGAACCCCAGGTGTGACCCTAGCCTTAGCCTTTAAAAGCTATCAACCACTGAGGACTCTCAAATTTTAACATTTTTAATATATTTCAATATGCTTTCTGTCACCAATATATCTTATGTAATTATAATGTTAATTGTATGAGCCCTAACTAGGCACAAAAACATAATTCCTTGCTAGAATATTATACATGCCTGCAATTGTCTAACTGCTCATTATAGACTTTTGTATTGTGACATCCATAGTATAAATGTTTACAGTTCAAACAATGGCTAACAATGGTATACTAAATAAAATACATTAGTTCATCAACATGTTTTGATAACATATAGAAGAGAACCTAATGAGGTTTTTGTACTTTGGTAAACTTGTTGGTGAACATTTACCTCTACTTTATTTTTATTTCCCACCTCACATAATATCACATCCATTACAGTTAACCCCACCACCAGACTTTTCAATAAAACTACCGTATATACGCGTGTATAAGCTGTTTTTCAGCCCAAAAATTGGGCTGAAAAGTCCCCCCCTCGGCTTATACACGGGTCAATACGGTACCCCAAATGCTGGCACTCGCCCCCCCTGTGTGGTAAGGGTCCCCCCCGCTGCTTAACTTACCATCCCCGGTCTTCTGCACCGCCGGTCTTCTGTACTCTGTCCTCCATGCTCCTGTCCGGCTGCATCCGGGATCCCCGGCCGTTGCACGATGACATCATTGTTACTGCGGCGGCCTGGGATCCCGGATGCAGCCGGACGGGAGCATGGAGGACGGAGCACAGAAGACCGGTGCGGTGCAGTGCAGAAGACCAGGGATGGTAAGTTAAGCAGCGGGGGGAGGCCTTACAACAGAGGGGGGGCGAGTGCCAGCATTTGGGGGCCTGTATACCACTGGGGCTGCTATATACCCCTGGGGCTGCTATATACCCCTGGGGCTGCTGCATACCACTGGGGCTGTTATATACCCTGGGGCTGCAGTATACCACACCACTGGGGCTGCTATATACCCCTGGGGCTGCTATATACCCCTGGGGCTGCTGTATACCACTGGGGCTGTTATATACCTCTGGGGCTGCTGTATACCACACCACTGGGGCTGCTATATACCCCTGAGGCTGCTATATACCCCTGGGGCTGCTATATACCACTGGGGCTGCTATATACCCCTGGGGCTGTTATATACCCCTGGGGCTGCTGTATACCACACCACTGGGGCTGCTATATACCACTGGGGCTGCTATATACCCCTGGGGCTGCTGTATACCACTGGGGCTGTTATATACCCCTGGGGCTGCTGTATACCACACCACTGGGGCTGCTATATACCACTGGGGCTGCTATATACCACTGGGACTGCTGTATATACTGCTTGGGCCTGTATACCACTGGGGCTGCTGTATATACTGGTGGGGTCTGTATATACCACTGGGGAGGCTGCTGTATACTACCACTGGGGAGGCCTGTATACCACACTGCTGGGGGCTGTATACCTGTGCTGGGGTCCACCCTTGGCTTATACACGAGTCAATAGGTTTTCCCAGGTTTTGGGGGCAAAAGTAGGGGGGTCGGCTTGTACACGGGTCGGGTTATACACGAGTATATACGGTAATTGGCTCCACAATTTTCCAAGCACCAGAAGTACTCTTACCTGAGTAATTATAAACTAATTTCTGTATTTTTCATTGCATGTTCTGCTGCTTTAATCATGTGATTTTCATTCTTGAAAATTGGTTTATGCATCCTGTTTTTTAAATATATGGATGAATCTACCAATATAAAAAAAGTAATGGCATCCTAGCAGTTGCAGATGAGCATTGCGGCTAAAAGTCTCCTTACTGCTAGCAAGCAGGATTATTCTTCACAAGGAGAATATCTATTCCCTTGGACCTAGTCTTACCCCCTCATACAGCCAGATCAGATCCCATACTTTGCACTGATGAGGGTCAATCACCCCAAATCGCAGCACGTGCAGATTGGGGCTCTGATCTGGCATAAATCCAAAGTCATATTGAAAGACTCGTTAAAGAGTCAATCATGACTTTTAGGATTGCTACTTTCAACAGATGGCACTAAAGTTTGTCCAGAGGAGATTTGCAGCTAAAAGTCTCTTCTATGCTAGCATGTAGAATTCATCTCCACAAGGAGAATAGCTATTCCCTTAGACCTCATCTTAGCCTCTCATACAGCCAGATCAGAATTCCCACACACTGCACTGATGAGGAGCAATCATCCCAAAATGCAGTGTCTGCAAATTGGGTCTCTGATCTGGCATAAATCTTAAGTCATATTGAAAGGCTCGTTAAAGGGAACCTGTTAGCTAATGTATGCCCCCAAACCTATTACTATCTGTCCCTGCAGCTTTCTAGTACTATTATATGCATTCCTGTCTGACTTAATACTTTACTGCAATAGTTGAGAAAAATCTATTCGTAACTTACATTTTTGTATGGTAATTATGAGGTGTCTAGTCTGATGGGTTGTTCTCTCCAAGTCCATGTCCCCCCTCGCCGCATTGTTTCCGGTCCTGTGCATTGATGTTAATTATTGGGGGTACTTGTGCAACTCCAGAGCATGCACACTGCACATTTGGAAGCCAGAAAATACTCCCAATACTCCCTTACAATGTACAGGAGCGGAAATGACATAGACGGCGCATCATAGCTAGAAGGAGTCCATACAATTTAGATGCCAAGACTGCACTTGTAAATTAGGTTATGACGCCCACCAGGGCATGATAACCATGGAATGAGGGGGGGACATGGACCTGAAGAGAACGGGCCATCAGAATAGACATCTCATAATTACCATATGAAAATATTAGTTACTAATACCTTTTTCTCAACTATTGCAGTGCAGTATTAGGTTAGACAGTGATGCTTAGAATAGTACTAGGATGCTGCAGGGGAACATAGTAAAAGGTTTGGGGGCATAAAGTAGCTGTCAGGTTCCCTTTAAAGAGTCAAATTTGACTTTTGGGATTGCTATTTACAATAGGTGGCACTAGAGTTTTTCTTCTTCCTCACTGAAGATAAAATTAGCAGTTCCAGTGTACTACTCCTTTATCAAAAGCATAAGCATAGGGCCAAGTACATGTAATATGCTACCCCAATAGCAGACTGTGCCAGTGGATAGGAGGATGTTGAATAAGTATGTAATTGGGTCATTATGCATTTAAGTAGTTACCGTATATACTCGTGTATAAGCCGACCCGTGTATAAGCCGACCCCCCTACTTTTGCCCCCAAAAACTGGGAAAACTTATTGACTCGCGTATAAGCCGAGGGTGGACTCCAGCACAGGTATACAACCCCCAGCAGTGAGGTATACAGCCCCCAGCAGTGTGGTATACAGGCCCTCCCAGTGGTATACAGGCCCCAGTAGTATCGTATACAGCAGGCCCCCAGTGGTATACAGCAGGCTCCCAGGGGTATACAGCAGGCCCCCAGGGGTATTCAGCAGGCCCCCAGGGGTATATACAGCAGGCCCCCAGGGGTATATACAGCAGGCCCTCAGGGGTATATACAGCAGGCCCCCGAGGGTACATACAGCAGACCCCCGGGGGTACATACAGCAGGCCCCCGGGGGTACATACAGCAGGCCCCCAGGGGTATATACACAGCAGGCCCCAGGGGGTTTATACAGCAGGCCCCCGGGGGTATATACAGCAGGCCCCCGGGGGTATATACAGCAGGCCCCCAGGGGTTTATACAGCAGGCCCCCGGGGGTATATACAGCAGGCCCCCAGGGGTATATACAGCAGGCCCCCGGGGGTACATACAGCAGGCCCCCGTGGGTACATACAGCAGGCCCCCGGGGGTACATACAGCAGGCCCCCGGGGGTATATGCAGCAGGCCCCCGGGGGTTTATACAGCAGACCCCCGGGGGTATATACAGCAGCCCCCCGGGGGTACATACAGCAGGCCCCAGTGGCACTCGCCCCCCCATCATGTTTAGAGGCCCCCACACTTTGCAGATTCCCCCCCACTGCATTATCTTACCATCCAGGGTCTTCTTCACCGCGGGTCCTGCAGTCCATCCTCGCGCGCTGTGTTCCCGGTCTCTTGTGACCCGGCTCTTCAAATGATGGGGGGCTAGTGCCACTGGGGGGCTGGTGTATACACTGGGGGGGCTTTATGCAAGGCTCCCCCTGCTGCTGTGATGGGCTGGGGGAGCAGTGCATATCTAATGAGCGGCCCCACGTGACGGGCCGCTCAGTCAGCAGCCCCCCCCCCGCCTCCTCCAGCCTCCCCACCATTCCTTACCGTATTGACCCGTGTATAAGCCGAGGGGGTGACTTTTCAGCCCAATTTTTGGGCTGAAAAACTCGGCTTATACACGAGTTTATATGGTATATTAAGTCAGTAACAGGATACTCTTCTTATAGGCATCCATCTTGTTGGATTGTATTCTCTACTAACTAGGGTGTGGAATATAATGCTTTTGTTTGTCACCTTAGCAATGCTTTTGAAAGACATTCAATGCCTCAATTATATGCAGTCACTAAACACCTTAACCTAATTAAATATTGTTAGGAAGGGGTTGTTGGAAGATTCATTAGATATCTTTTGTATATGAATCTATTTGTAGTTTGCCTGGTAAAAGTATTTAAAATTGAGATAGGGAACACATAGCTTGCTGTTTCATTCTAATACCCATGGGAAGGCATTCAGCAAGTGACAACTACTTATTGAAGCCACGCAGCGTAAGAAAAGTGGGCAAATCTGGCTTGTGATTAGTTTATGGAAAAGAAAATAGACAATTTATTTTCCATTCATCTATTTTGAATGGCCCGCCTGAAAATGTATATTTATAGATGCAATCTGTTTTAACTAAAGTACTTTTTGAAGATTCACAGAAAGAACCTGATTCAAGTGGACAGGCAGCTTCCATTTTATTAAACAGAAGAGACATGCGATTAATGATCCAGGCTAGGTTCTGCTCTATAGCTTGGACGAGACTGAGGACAATTTCCTACAAACTGATCTTTAGTAGCATTTTAAGTGAACCTTTACTGTTCTCTCACTGTCTGCACACATTCACCTACTTTTAGACACAAGGCAGTCGTAATATTTACTTTACTTAGTTCTTACTCGGCTATTAGTACAGAACTAATAAATTAAAGTAAAGTATGACATCATGATATTTGGTTAAAACGCAATTATTACTGTATGAAAAGTTAGATAGAATATCATTATTATAAATGCTCCCATGGTGACTTCAATGATTTTTTTTAACAGATTATGTGATGGTTTACTTTGCATTTATGAATTTTGTATGAATTTTCCAAGATGGCGCAGCCTAAGAAGCATGGTTTTTTATCAGCTTTTGAGATGGTGGATGTAGCTATGAAATTAAAAATAAGTTCTCCAGTAATACAAATAAAATAAAGGAAAATAATTAAAGGAAACTTTATATTAAATAAACATCTAGATACCTTTAATTAGCAAATCATACTCATTTTGGATATGGGTGTAATCCATCTTGTTATAATGCCAGAATACCATCATAATTTGTTATTTTGGGCCGGTGCCAGCAAGTACTTAACTTCCATTGCTGTGACATAGCGTTACCTTGGAAGGTTTTTTCAATGTCTCAGCAGCCAATGAGAATTCAAAAAGACGGAATGGACAGCAATGTGAGTGGCCTCTTCTTTTCCAGTACCAAAGTATGTTTAGTATTCAATCAGAAACATAGAGAGACAGAGGTGTGAGTTTCCTTTTCATATTTTCAGGATCACTGATATCTCCAGAAAATCAGGTTGAATAGCAGTGGGACCTGCATGTTTTTACCTCAGCATCCCTGGAATCTCCAAGATTAGATCAGAAAGACAAGGTAGACAGTAGTAAGGCTAGGGTCACATTTGCCTTGCGACACTAGCATGACGCAAACGTTAAATACTTAGAAATTTTCTCTGTAGTGCATAGTGTTAACGCTATGCACTGCCAGGCAATGGAGCCCCATAGTAACCTGGTGTTTACCTTAGCAGCCGGCCACACACAAAGCTCCAGGAAGTGCGCTTTAGCTGAGTGCACAGGAAATGCTGTCTGCAGCGTTTTCCTGTGCACAGTCCAAAAGCGCACATCCTGGGGCTTTATGTGTGGCTGGCTGCTAAGGTAAACACCGGGTTACTATGGGGCTTTGTTGCCTGGCAGTACATAGCGTTAACGGAGGAAACTTCTAAGTATTTAACGGTTCCGTCATGCTAGGGTCACAAGGCAAATGTGACCCTAGCCTTACTACTGTCTACCATGTCTTATATACAAGCCTATAAGCAGCCCCTTCATACCTCAACACCCCTGGTATCTCCTGTATTCGAACAGAAAACCATGCTGAACAATAGTAAGCAGATTTTTCCTAACTCAACATTAATGGTATCTCCTGCACTTGATTAGAGAGACAGGGAGGAAAGCAGAGTAAACAGCTTCTTTTTACTTTAGTAACATTAATATCTCTAGTATTAGATCACATATACAGGATGGACAGCAGAGAGAGCAGCTTCTTCTTATAATAGTAACCCTGATATTGTCAGTATTAGATTACAAAGACAAGGTAGGCAACACTATGAGTGGCCTGTTCTTCAATTAGTCAGCAGCTATAGCGTCTCCAGTGTTAGATCAGAAAAAAGAGATGGATGACAGTGTGAGCAACCTCTTGTCACCTAATAATCTCTGATATCTCCAGTATTAGATAAAGAAGAAAGTGTGGACAGTCATGTGAGCAGCTTCTTTTTACCTCATGATAACTGGTGTCTCCAGTATTTGAATGGGAAGGCAGGGTAGACATTAGTTGAACCAGTGTCTTCATACCTTTGCACTCCCAATATCTTCAGTATTACATCACAAAACACATGGTAGACAGTAGTAGAAGAAACATATTCCTACACATAAAGGGAGGAGACAATCTTCCTACAGCCCCTCCCTTCAAAAAAATGACCTTATATATATATATATATATATATATATATATATTGATCTTCCTATGTTTTCTGCAGTGTAATTATGTTGCAGTGTTTTGAAATTTAGCATGGATATAATGTACAGCTCTTTAGTTTTTTCATTTTGTGTTTTCTAATAAGCTTTAGGATTGGATAGATGTGCTTTTTGTGAATATTGGTCCTTTATGACTTTAATACATTTGTGTTTGATTGCAATGATACTCGATGACTAAGGTAGCGCAGCTCCAGAAATGGGTAACATGAACCTGTATTTTTATACTTGTTTGCTATAGATCCGTAAGCTCACTTGTTTTAATATTTTCCAATGAAGAAGAACCTTTTATAATAACATTCTGGATGAAACTGCTTTTCTTTAGTTTCTTCATATCTATATTGCTGTGCTTCACCAACTAGGAATAAGCACCCACCGGATTGCATTTAATGCCTGCGTTCAATGAAATAGCAAGCGTAAGGCAAGCTTTTTTCTTTTCTCTATTCGTTTGTACCTGTTTATTAATATTAGTGCAGTCCATTATGATCTGCACACTATCCTGATTAATGATTCAATTCTCAGGTATTTCATCTGTTCATCCTGCTTTTCATCATGGAGCCTAAAATGTTGTACATCTGTGCAGATAAGTAAAAATCATTAACTTGAAACCATTTATCTGTTTAAATTTTTATAAATACCTACTATTTTGAATGACTTTTACAACGTGTTGAAGTCACTTTCATTGGCATAAGTGAGACTCATATCTTATTCATCCATATCATATTTTTACAGCTAGCACCATTTGGTCATATGTTTTTTAGGATCTGGTATCTTTATTATCTTCTTAGTATTTGATATTTCAACTATCGGAATATTCATTGAGCATATACTTATAATTCTAATTAGTGTACCCTCTTGGTGCATTGTAGCCATTATATTATTTTTTTTTAATTTGTATACTATTACTTGGCATTTGACTACAAGAGTTCACCTGAGCTGCACCAATCCTCTGGAATGCTCTACCCCAAGAAATTAGAACTATCAACAACTTACATATATTCAGGCGCTCCCTAAAAAAACATAATTACATGGAAATAAAACACTAATATATTTGAAAAAAAATAAAAATGTATGTTTTTTTTTAAAAAGTAAGATGGAATTTTTTTTATACCTATCTTATAAAATAAGGTGTTTGGTGAATATATTGGTCTATAGATGTTTGCCCATCAACCAAGACAAGGTGACCTTAATCTGATGGGTCTTAACCTACTGTACACAGTGCCTTTCTTGGGCTTCTTAAAGCCTAAATTTATAGGGGAAGTAGGAGCATACACATTCATTTGGTTCTTTTTAAATGTTTTTAATCCTGTATGTTCACTTTGTGTTTAATAAAATATTTAGATTTTCTATAATCCTGATTTCCATTGATATTGTAGTGTATAATGCCTACTTCATACCCCTCTGCTCTATTTTTCTTCTACATGTTTTTTTGATATGTGGCACATCTCCCTAATTACTTGGTGGTGGCAATTCATCTCCCCATTTCTCGCTATTATAAACAACACATCATTGTGCGCAAATAATTACAAGCATAAAAATACAAAGTCCTAGCTCCTTTACATATGACGCGGATGCAATTAGGTCAAATCAGAATGTATTCTGAGCATATGCTTTTTCTCTTAAAGGGAACCAACCACCTCGGATGACCCTCATACACTGTTAATATGTGCCCCTGCAGCCTAGTAAACCATTAGCAGCACTGTTTTTGTGTGAAAAGTGGCTGCAGTAGAAGTGAGATAATGATTTTATACACTTACATGCCTGCGTACTTGAGGGCGTCTCCCTGTGTGTGCTGGCACTTGTGATCTGTGCTCATCATGTCTGCTCTCCCCTCCCTTATGCACGCCCCCTCTCAGCCTGCTATACTGTGTGAGGCTGATTGCGTCATAAAGGGGCGGGGCTAAATCGTGGCATCCCGGTAGCCCCACCCCCTTTATGACGCAATCAGCCTCACAGCACTATAGCAGGCTGAGAGGGGGCGTGCATAAGGGAGGGGAGAGCAGACATGATGAGCACAGCTCACAAGTGCCAGCACACACAGGGAGACGCCCTCAAGTACGCAGGAATGTAAGTGTATAAAATCATTATCTCACTTCTACTGCAGCCACTTTTCACACAAAAACAGTGCTGCAAATGGTTTACTAGGCTGCAGGGGCACATATTAACAGTGTATGAGAGTCATCCGAGGTGGTTGGTTCCCTTTAAAATAAGATATAAGTGTCCTATGTTATCATCAACATGTAAGCAGGGGACATAACTCTTCAAGGACACCACTTTTTGTCCTTTTATGATAATGAAATAAAAAACAATAATAAATATTTTGGTTCTGATTCATTAAGACTGACATTTTACACAACGGTCTTGGTGAAGGACATGCTGGATTAAGATGAACCGAATTAAGTAAGGGTAGGGTCACACTTGCGTTGTGACCCTAGCAAGACGCAAGTGCTAAAAACATAGAAATTTCCTCCGCAGCGCACAGCGTTAGCACTTTGCTCTGCCAGACAACGCAGCCTGTAGTAACCCGATGTGTACCTTGCCAACCAGCCACACACATAGCTGCAGGAAGTGCGCTATACAACAGCGCACAGGAAAACGCTGCAGACAGAGTTTCCTGTCAGCTCAGTTGAAGCACACTTCCTGCAGCTTTGTATGTGGCTGGTTGGCAAGGTACACATCGTGTTACTACGGGCTGCGTTGTCTGGCAGCGCATAGCGTTAATGCTATGTGCTGCGGAGGAAATGTCTAAGTTTTAAGCTGATGTGCTAGACTAGGGTCACGACGCAAATGTGACCCTAGCCTAAAAGGTCCTGGTCACTTAATTAATTTAGCACACCCTATCAGTAGCATGCTTCCCATCAGAAATTTTACTCTTCTAAGAGACTGGCGTAAGATTTGTGGTGTAAAAAACGCCACCACTTTTGTTGAACTTTTTTGGTGGCCGTAGACACACGTCTTCCCTTCCAGATTTATTCTTAGCTCTGCCGTTTTTGTTAATCTTCCCAAAACTTGCAAGAAAACACCGAAAGTACTAATGCTTTTGCACAACTCCCCATTGCTCACATCTTTTTAACTTTTCAAAGTGTTTTACTTTAATTTTATTTATGCTAACCCTTTAACGAATCAATGTTTTTGTTCCCTGTACTTATGCATTCAGCTGGCAAGTTAAGAGTGTAACATTGCAATTTAACCACATTAAACATGACTTCAAACTAACATATCATTTCAGAATAGCAGTGTGGCCTTTCTCACTGGAAATATATTCCACAAATAGATTTAACTGATAATCACTAGAGTTCATTGTACACAATGAATGATCTAAAATGAAATGAAGCATTACATTTCTGGCCCGCATTCTGGAGTTGGCTTGTAATCTGGTGTTTGCAGTGATGGCTGGTAAATGCTATAAAGTTAATGATCATCATCTAAACGGATTGCCTATCTCTTCAACATTGCAATGAAACGAAGATTAATGAAAAATAACGGGAACGACGAGAGCCATGAAATAAATTGTAGTCTGAAATCTGACATCTGATGTGGATGATGCACATAAATATACAATTTAGCCCGGCAGGAGTAACTTATTTAATTGGACTGCAGTGCTAGTTATTAACCTCTAAATAAAGTCCAGTCTGCAATTCCTGTTAAAGTTTCTTTATTCTGTAATATTGTAGAATAAATTTACAATCTACTGAACTTAAAGACTTTGCTCTTAAATTTATCTGGTAGAAGATGCTCATAATACATTATTTTCACTATGTTTTAATGAAGTAAAAGACTTGGCAATAATGCATATTGCTTTATTACAATACTTTTATTACACGAAAGATGCAAATGACTGAAGATATAACATAAAGATCTAAAGTCCCTGTAAAAAGGGTCATGTGCTGTAATTTTTCACTTTATTTAACTATTATTTGCTAATGGAATAAAAAATCCCGCAACAGTGCACTGCTTCAGTTTTGAAAGTAATTGGTTTAATTTCTTTTACATTAAAGACAAGTATGAGCTGGAAATAAATGTGTTTATAGCAATTTTGTCTTAAAAGGAATGTTAGAGTATATTCAAAGAAAATTAATTAAAATGAATTTGTGGGTTCAGAAGTATTTAGCTTTAATTATACACATAACAGTTTTTGTAATAATAAAAAGTAAATTTTAGCACAGATCTGCTTTGTTCAATCTTGTGACCATTTTGCAGTCATTAGTATTTCTGGTGAATATTGAATGAATATATGAATATTGCTTGTATGATTATTGCTTCGGACTCCAACTTTCCAAGACTATTAAGTTACCGTTACATGGGGAAACATCGCCGGAAACATCACCCAAAAGTGACTTAGGCTTCGCTGCTGCCGTTGAAATCGCTGGCGCGTTGCTACGTGTGACAGGGCAATTCAATGGCGATAAGTTGCTTGAGCGGAGTTGCCAGGTTTCAGAACATGTTCTGAAACCTGGCTATGTTGCTCAGGCGATCTGGCAGAATCGCCCAGTCTGACACCGCGACAGTGATGTTGAAAGCAACTTCCCCCATTAATTGCAATGTTAAATGATCGATGCCTGGGTTGAGTTTAACCCTGGCATCGAAAGTTGCTTTCAACATCGCTGCTGCGTTGCCGGCGATGTCTCCTTGTGTAACATCTCCACAGCGATCTTGGCAAAGTTCCCAAAACATGCGCACTCACGTGATTTGCCGGTCATGTTGCTGGTGATGTTTCCCTGTGTAATGGTACCTTTAGGGCTTCTGCCCACACTGGGGATTTTGAAGCATTCTTAGTGTTGATTTTGCTGCAGAAAGGTGCAGATTTGGATAAAATCAGCAACTCAATAAAGTCTATAGGAGTTCTGAAGTGTGGTGCCCGTGCTGCGTTTTTTTTCCACTGCAGAAAAGGTGTGGATTTTGCTGTGGAAAAATCTGCACCATGTCAATTCTTGCAGCTGATTTTTTAGTATTTTTCCAGCTACCAATAGAATGCACTAGGAAATTCACAGGTACAATGTTACACCATTTCCATACCAAAAACACCCCAATTTCCACAACACGTTTTTCGTGCATTTTTTTGGCACAAAAAAAATTGCAAATTTGGTGCAGGAAAATACTCAGCATTGGCACAGAGCCTTAAAAGCCACTTGTGACTATACATTAAGAATAGCATAGCACACACTATTCTTAATAAAGTTCTCCCTAGAATGCACCCATATGATTCATTAAAGAGAACCTGTCATGTCCTTTTTCTACAGGGTGGGCCATTTATATGGATGCACCTAAATAAAATGGGAATGTTTGGTGATATTAACTTCCTGTTTGTGGCACATTAGTACATGGGAGGGGGAAAACTTTTCCAGATGGGTGGTGACCATGGTGGCCATTTTGAAGTTGGCCATTTTGGATCCAACTTTATTTTTTCAATGGGAAGAGGGTCATGTAACACGTCAGACTTATTGAGAATTTCATAAGAAAAACAATGATGTGCTTGGTTTTAACATAACTTTATTCTTTCATGAGTTATTTACAAGTTTATGACCACTTATAAAACGTGTTCAAAATGCTGCACATTGTGTTGGATTGTCAATGCAACCCTCTTCTCCCACTCTTGACACACTGATAGCAACACTGCAGAAGAAATGCTAGCACAGGCTTCCAGTATCCGTTGTTTCAGATGCTGCACATCTCGTATCTTCACAGCATAGACAATTGCCTTCAGATGAGTGATGAGGCAAACGTTTTTGTGAATGGTGAAGTTAACAAACAAAACCGCCGCTATTGGTCTGTCACTAACCCACAGAGGATAGATCCCTCCAAGACTGTTGGAACACAAAAATTGATGGTATGGGGTGGTATATGGGGTACAAAGATAGTGGGGCCATTTTTCATCAATGGAAACCTCAATACCACTGGATATCTGCAATTGCTACATGATTCAGATCATCAATCATTTCCATTTCATTTTGATGCATCCATATAAATGGCCCACCATGTATATTAAAATCCCCTCAATGTCTTGTAAGAAATGCGTATGTGTTTTGCAGCCAGCATATAAAAAAAATGAGTATGGGGACTTATACACAGGTTCAGCGCACAGAGAGCTGATAGGCAGTGCACAAGTGAGAGATTTACTATGATATTGCTGCAATTGGCCTGTTGTAATGGCAATCAATCAGAATCGTACATTCATGCATAATTTGAAGAGAATCATGACTGAAACACTATGGAGCACCACCCTAATGACTGAAAGAGAATTCTAATAGATCTAATTCTAAAAAGTGTGTATTTTATAAATAAATACAGAGAAATTTTGTTTGAAAACATGTTAGTAATGTAAATTGCATCACTAGCAAGACATTGGGGGACGTTGCACCCAGCTGACGTACATGTCTGGAGTAAGTTATGCAACTTTAGTGAAGAATTTGATGGGCGGCTTTGACTGCACCCTATTCCAACCCTATTCCATCCATGTCTTGCCCATGTATGTATAACTTTCAAGACACAATTGCTGCCTAAATGTACAAAAATATTGTGGTCTATTAATGGGTTTATATCAGACTAGAGGTTAGCCCGATTCTAACGCATTGGGTATTCTAGACTATATATGTAGTTTATTTATGAAGATTTAAGAATAATGCAAAGGGAAGCTGGGTTTAAATCCTGCGCCAATATCGCTGATTGCTGGCAAGGGAACTGGAACCCCCCCGATCCCCGTGGCCCCCACTCCCCCTGCCCCCCCGCTCCTCAATGGTGATAAAAATAAAAAAAGCCATAAGGATACTCAACCTCCGCAGGCGTGCTCCACCTGTCTTCTATCTCCCAGGACAGGACCTGTTGTTGCCTGGGAAACCGATCAGCTGATCGGTCACATGACCGCAGTTAATGGTCATGTCACATACAAAATGTAACTCATTTTATAGGCAGATGCCAAGCTTGCTGGTCTTATACATAGGCAGTGCAAATGGAAGAAGATGTGGCTATTTCAGAAAGGGTGGCATAAAAATCTTTAATTTTTGCTTGGGGAGTGTATATGGCTTTTTTTCTTTGCAAAAAACAAACCATTCAAAATCTATCAAACCATTTAAAATTATCCATACATTTACATCTACATCTTTCTTAGGGTGTCTGTTTGAGACACAGTCTAGACATGTTTTAACCTATCTGTTCAGCCAGTTAATTTTTGTTTTCTGAATTGTGTCTTGGTGCAGTGGCAGATAAAACATCTTCTGCATGGAACATGAACCTTGAAGGTCTCCAACTGCTGCAGGTCCATATCCTCCTGCATTCTATTTTTTTGCCAAGATAAAAATGATGGAGATGACCAGTGGCGTACCTTCAGGCCCAGGGGCCCCAATGCGAAAGCTCCAACAGGGCCCCCAATTATTGAAAATCTTTAATGGTATTAGTCTTTTTCTATAGGCCAAAGGGACTTTTGGAGCCCCCTAGGCTGCAGGGCCCGGGTGCGATCGCAACCCTTGCACCTGCGGTAGTTACGACCCTGGGGATGACCTCTATATCCAGACTTATCCCTACTAACACGTTTTTTACCCTCTGAGGGCTTTAGTAGGTAACATGCTTCCCTTATCAGCTGCCATACTCCAGTTTGGCTGTTGTATGACATAGATTATCACATTTTAAACTGCTCATACAAAATCTTCAACACATCCAGCATTCCATTCCAGTGGGTTGCAACAGCACAAATCCAGTGGTGCTTTGACAGATAGTTTTTTTTCCTGCATATACATAAGTGCATGCTTTGCCATGAAAGAATGTTTGGAATGAGCAAACCTCTTCCTAGCAATATTCACCACTTTCTTCAAACAATTATTTCTTAAAGAAATGTAGCACAATTAAATTCAGGACATGTGCCTTACAGGGAGAATGGGAGTGATGTGTGGAATCAATGCTGAGCTCTGCTGCTGTTGTGATGGTTCATGTTTGATGCGTATGATGCAAAGGATGAGTAGGTGACAGATAATCACCAAATGATGGTGGACGCAGGAATAGCTCCCAGCTATTTAAGGTATACCACTTGTAGTTGCAGTCATGCATTACTGCCACTCAAAACATTCACCCAGTTGGTCATGAAAGTCATCTATTGTATCTATCTACAGTTGCTGCTCCAGATGTCTACATTGGAGGTCAGAGAAACTTTGGAGCTCAAGGACAAATCAAGAGAGCTGCCCAAGCTGTTCTGCATGTGAATGTACAGAGTGGGGCCAATTCTGTAAGAAATAATGATAACTGGGGGTCTTCGTGCAAGAGGTAGTGCATGCTATCATTATGTGCTGATGGAGAGGCATAGTTCCTAAAGCTGCATATAGAGCTGCTTATTATTTAGATGTTACTGACAATCTCTTGGCAGCAGAATTTAAATGATATATCAGCTTGTGCTCCTATCTCCATGATAAAGTTTTGCTAAAGATAAGCCCTCAAACAGATTGGTTATGGAAAAATGCCCAAAAAAAATTTAGCTTTTGTAAAAATAGAAGGCAAAAACAAGAAAAAAGCACAAAAAGAAATAAAATTACCAGGCAAAGAGTTTTGGTGGCAGAGCAAAAGAACTGAATAGAATGCCCACACAACAAACCGACAGCACTGCTGTAACATGTGTTATCAATTTATGAGATTATGTTTTACTAGCTGTGAGCCCGATGCAAATGCATCGGGATTCTAGAATGTGCATTAATTTGATTATAGTAGTTATAGCTGGTGTGAGGACTTTTCGGGGGGGTGTGAATAGTTTTTGGGGAGTCCCATACTTTTTTTGGGGGGTCCCATACTTTTTTGGGGGGGGGTCACATACTTTTTTGGGGGGGGGTCACATACTTTTTTGGGGGGGTCACATACTTTTTTTGGGGGGTCACATACTTTTTTTGGGGGGGTCACATACTTTTTTTGGGGGGTCACATACTTTTTTTGGGGGGTCACATACTTTTTTTGGGGGGTCAGATACTTTTTTGGGGGGGTCACATACTTTTTTTGGGGGGTCACATACTTTTTTTGGGGGGTCACATACTTTTTTTGGGGGGTCAGATACTTTTTTGGGGGGGTCACATACTTTTTTTGGGGGGTCACATACTTTTTTTGGGGAGTCACATACTTTTTTTGGGGGGTCACATACTTTTTTGGGGGTCACATACTTTTTTTGGGGGGTCACATACTTTTTTGGGGGGGTCACATACTTTTTTGGGGGGGTCACATACTTTTTTGTTTTGTCACATACTTTTTTGGGGGGGTCACATACTTTTTTGGGGGGTCACATACTTTTTTTGGGGGGTCCAATACTTTTTTTGGGGGGTCCAATACTTTTTTTTTGGAGGTCACATAGTTTTTTGGGGGGTCACATACTTTTTTGGGGGGGTCACATACTTTTTTTGGGGGGTCACATACTTTTTTTGGGGGGGTCACATACTTTTTTGGGGGGGGTCACATACTTTTTTTGGGGGGTCACATACTTTTTTTGGGGGGGTCACATACTTTTTTTGGGGGTCACATACTTTTTTTGGGGGGTCACATACTTTTTTGGGGGGGTCACATACTTTTTTGGGGGTCACATACTTTTTTTGGGGGGTCACATACTTTTTTGGGGGGGTCACATACTTTTTTGGGGGGGTCACATACTTTTTTGTTTTGTCACATACTTTTTTGGGGGGGTCACATACTTTTTTGGGGGGTCATATACTTTTTTTGGGGGGTCACATACTTTTTTTGGGGGGTCCAATACTTTTTTTTGGAGGTCACATAGTTTTTTGGGGGGTCACATACTTTTTTGGGGGGGTCACATACTTTTTTTGGGGGGTCACATACTTTTTTTGGGGGGGGTCACATACTTTTTTGGGGGGGTCACATACTTTTTTTGGGGGGTCACATACTTTTTTTGGGGGGGTCACATACTTTTTTTGGGTGGTCACATACTTTTTTTGGGGGGGTCACATACTTTTTTGGGGGGGTCACATACTTTTTTTGGGGGGTCACATACTTTTTTTGGGGGGGTCACATACTTTTTTTGGGGGTGCAATACTTTTTTTGGGGGGTCTAATACTTTTGGGTGGGGGGTCCAATACTTTTGGGGGGGGTCCAATACTTTTTGGGGCGCGTTCAATACTTATTGGGGCTGAGTGCTCGCAATGGCCGCTTATTATTAGCATTAATCTTATTATTATTAGCATTAATAGCATAATTATTAGCATTAATAGCATAATTATTAGAATTATTAGCATTATTATTAGCATTAATAGCATAATTATTAGCATTAATATCATTATTATTAGCAGTAATATAATTATTATTAGATTTTTTTTTTTAATTATTATTTTTTGTAATATTTTATAATTTTTAATTTTTTTTTTTATTATTTTTTTTATAATTTTTTAATTATTTTTAAATAATTTTATTATAAAATTTATTATTTATTTTAAGTGAGACACAGTTCTCCTTCTGGTCCGCTAAAAGGGCTGGGCTGATTAGCATATATTTATTTTTTTTATTATTATTTTTATTTAATTTTTTATTATTTTTTTATTATTATTTTTTATTATTTTTTAATTCTTTTTAAATTCTTTTATTTATTATTTAATTTATTATTTATTTTAAGTGAGACACAGTTCTCATTGTGGTCCGCCAAAAGGGCTGAGCTGATTAGCATATATTTATTTTTTTATTATTATTTTTATTTAATTTTTTATTATTTTTTTATTATTATTTTTTATTATTTTTTAATTCTTTTTAAATTATTTTATTTATTATTTAATTTATTATTTATTTTAAGTGAGACACAGTTCTCATTGTGGTCCGCCAAAAGGGCTGAGCTGATTAGCATATATTTATTTTTTTATTATTATTTTAATTTAATTTTTTATTATTTTTTTATTATTATTTTTTATTATTTTTTAATTCTTTTTAAATTATTTTATTTATTATTTAATTTATTATTTATTTTAAGTGAGACACAGTTCTCATTGTGGTCCGGCAAAAGGGCTGAGCTGATTAGCATATATTTATATTTTTTATTATTATTTTTATTTAATTTTTTATTATTTTTTTATTATTATTTTTTATTATTTTTTTAATTCTTTTTAAATTATTTTATTTATTATTTAATTTATTATTTATTTTAAGTGAGACAGAGTTCTCATTGTGGTCCGCCGAAATGGCTGAGCTGATTAGCATATATTTTATTTTTTTATTATTATTTTTATTTAATTTTTTATTATTTTTTTATTATTATTTTTTTATTATTTTTTAATTCTTTTTAAATTATTTTATTTATTATTTAATTTATTATTTATTTTAAGTGAGACAGTTTCTCATTCAGGTCCGCTATTTTTCCCATTGACATACATTAGCGGTGTGTCGGCGATTTTATGGCCGGCCACCTGGTTCTATTTGTCGGCCGTAAAATTGCGGACACACCGCTAATACATGTCTATGGGCAGTGAGCCCGATTTCGGATTGGCCGCCGACCAATCAGAATTCGAGCTCAATGAGGGGCTCTTCTGATTGGCTGAGGGCAGTACACAGCGACCAATCAGAAGAGCCGCTCATATCTCATTGAGATACAATGGCGGATTTGTCGTCCATTGTACCTGAATGAGAAGAGAAGAGGACGTCGGAGCTGGAAGAAGACAGAAGATCCCCGGGGCCGGACGAAGAGGACGCCTGGCCGGACGAAGAGGACGCCTGGCCGGACGGACGATCAGATGACTAAGAAGACATGTAAGTATGTGCGGACATGGGGGGGGCTGTGTGGACATTAGTGGGGGTCGGCTGTGCGGACATGGGGGTTTTTCGGACATTGATGGGGGCGGGCTGTGCGGGCATGGGGGTGGGCTGTGCGGGCATGGGGGGCTGTGTGGACATTAGTGGGGGTCGGCTGTGCGGACATGGGGGGTTTTTCGGACATTGATGGGGGTCGGCTGTGCGGGCATGGGGGTGGGCTGTGCGGGCATGGGGGTCGGCTGTGCGGGCATGGGGGTCGGCTGTGCGGGCATGGGGGTCGGCTGTGCGGGCATGGGGGTGGGCTGTGCGGGCATGGGGTCGGCTGTGCGGGCATGGGGGTCGGCTGTGCGGGCATGGGGGTCGGCTGTGCGGGCATGGGGGTCGGCTGTGCGGGCATGGGGGTCGGCTGTGCGGACAGGGGAGTGGGCTGTGCGGACATTGATGTGGGCGGGCTGTGCGGACATGGGGGTGGGCTGTGCGGACATGGGGGTGGGCTGTGCGGGCATGGGGGTCGGCTGTGCGGACATGGGGGTGGGCTGTGTGGACATTGATGGGGGCGGGCTGTGCAGACATGGGGGTGGGCTGTGCGGGCATGGGGGTCGGCTGTGCGGGCATGGGGGTGGGCTGTGCGGGCATGGGGGTCGGCTGTGCGGGCATGGGGGTCGGCTGTGCGGGCATGGGGGTCGGCTGTGCGGGCATGGGGGTCGGCTGTGCGGACAGGGGGGTCGGCTGTGCGGACAGGGGGGTGGGCTGTGCGGACATGGGGGTGAGCTGTGCGGACATTGCTGGGGGTCGGCTGTGCGGACATGGGGGTCGGCTGTGGGGACATTGATGGGGGCGGGCTGTGCGGACATGGGGGGGGGGGTGGCGAATTGTGTGTAGCGGGGAGCGGAGGCGGCAATGCCGCCTCGGCTCCATGGTCCCCGGGGAGCGAATTGCGGCTCAGGCAGCGACTCGCAATGGCCTCGCGGCCATTGCTCGCGCTACCTGAGCGGTAAATCGCTAAGGTTGTAGCCGGGGCTGTGGATGGATTTTGGGCCAGCGGCTCGCAATGGCCGCTTCGCGGCCATTGCTCGCCCTGGGCCAGCGACTCGCAATGGCCTCGCGGCCATTGCTCGCGCAGCATTGGGCGCTTCGCGCCCAATGTTAAATTCGTATCCACATGACGACATCGGAAAGTGCGCGTGAAGGGGCGCTTTTCCGATTCGCGATTATATAATAGATGAATGAAGATCCAAAAGGTGGTGCTTCTAGAATTCACATTGCTATCAAAAATTGAGGACCACACAGGGTCTGAATGCAATGATGGTTTATTCCAACACGTTTTGGTGCTTTACCAGCTCCTTTCATATCCCTGATGAAGGAACTGGGACAGCACCGAAATGCATCAGAATAAACCATCTTTGCATTCAGACCCTGTGTGGTTCTCATTCTTTGACAGCAGTGCAGATTGTAGAAGCACCACCTTTTTGATGTTCATTTGTAAAACATAGCACTCTAAAAGGGAAAACACTTATCACTTTACAAATGCCCTGTCTGAATGGCAAAAAATGAAAACTCATTGACTTGGCTGGAGCTTCATTTGAGTGATCTGTATTGTTGTGCAGTGCACTGCAAAAAATGGATGCAAAAGAATGCAGCAAAAACGGTAGGTGTGAATGCAACTTTATTCCCCCAGGACTGCAATGTTTTGGCTATCCACTAGCCTTTCTCAAGCAGGCTTGATCCTGATTCCAACAAAGTTAATGAAATTCCTATAGCCTCATGCGCACGTTGAGTATTTTCTCATGGCAGATTTGGTGCAGATATAAATCTGAAGCATGTCAATTCTTACAGCTTTTTGGCTGAAGATTTCACTCATTCTGATGAATTTGAAAAGTCTGCAACAAACACCTGTAGCAAAAGTGCATGAAAAATGCATCAAAACCGCACATTTTGCCAATGTGTTTTTCCTACCAAGAGATGCAAAAATGGTGCAGAAATTTCCCCAAATACTAAATGTGTGGACATACCCTATATCAGGTATATCTTGTGTGCTTTTCTTCTTTATTCGTCTCATGTATGTATGTCACATAAAGGTATTAATATTGATTCTATTTCAATTTTCATTGCCATATATATAAGTTCAAAAATAAAATACTGAAAACTAAACTGTTGTAGTATCTTTTATTAATGCCTTTGCTTGTTTGTTTGTTTTTGGTGAACATTTTGTAGAGTTTATGGAGTTAAAGCTTCTCTTTTTTTTCTGCGTATGCATGTACACCTATAGAGGCTCGCATGCTTGTTCGATACCAGTATACAGTAAACCAAATGCCGCAGAATAGAGAAATTGTGGGGAAACTGTCATTTTTATGCTTAAAATTCTTCCAGCAGTTTTTATTTGTTGTGGACTAAAAAGTTCTTGGAGAGATTTTCAAAGGGAAAGGAGAGAATTCCATTAGGAGATAATGTACCAGGAAGAAAAAGCACCTTAAACCCTCTACTACTGAAAAGTTTTGTAAAGCTTTAGAAAGCAATACTTTGATGATCTTCAATGTATTAAAAGATTTAATGAAACATCTTTCTCAAGATGTAAAATGTAGTTCAGTTTCAGCCTAAATTTGAAGGCTCAATCCAACTACATTAAACCAAGAATGAAAAGAAATAGTTTAGCAGGCTAATTTCTCTAACTTGATATTTTTTACAAATGAAAATTGTTGCAAATATCTAGGAAAGAGTTTGTTATTTTAAATTATTGGAAAACACTAAATAATGCTTCATATTATATAATAATAAACAGCATTTTCATCTGTTATGGAAATCGATATATGTCAATATATGAAAATATCCAATGATTCACCAATGTGCTTGTATCCTGTTATGTACTGCATATCTAGCATATATGTATGCCTTTAAATAGTTGCCCCTAAGAGAAATAGATACTGATTTTATACAGCAAGTCATTTTTTGAGAAAACCATAAAGGCCACCTCAGTCTGGGAGTGAAGCCAATGTCTAGCATGTTTTAATAACAAGTGAAAATGTTTCATAATATTGAATAATGAAGGAAAGTGAGGAATGTGACGATTCAATGATGTTTATAAGGCTAAATGATAGATTAATACAAGAATGCATACATATTTAGAAAAGATTTGCATTATCCAATCAGTTTACAGCTATTAGTGACCAATGATTAGTTATGTTTAATATTTTTTAACCAATTAATGAATGATCTTATTCTGGGGAGGCTGCAGTAAGACTAGGGTCAGATAGATGTTAAAGGGGGTTGCGTTGAAAACATAGGTAACTTAATCACAGTGCTACCGCTATGCTACCACCCCCAGAATTGTCTGTATAATTTCATGTGTTTCCTAAGTAAATTTAGAATTCTCCCATATTTGCACCCGAGTCGAGTGTTGTTATTTGTCCACAGACACCTATTATTATTAATTTTGAAAGCAGACAGTTAAGGAGAGGGACATAGTTTTGATGTTCCAACAAAAGCATCCAAAACACAACCAACTAGTCTCCTGCTCAATATCGATGAGGGGAAAGAACCTTGAAACATGTGACTCTAGAACAGAATATATCCATTGGCTTTGTTACAGCTGAAGTAGATCTAATCGGTACAGTAATTACAGATATAGCACATTTGAACCATAAGAACACTTCACACAACATTGATATGAAATCAAAATGGGCATTAAATTTCAGTGAAACAATTGGTAAATAAAACCATTTTCAAAATCAATAATGCAATCATGCCAAATATTTCTTTTTCATATGAGTATGACAACACTGCAATGCGTATACAGACTGCCTTTTTTTTCAGCAACATGTGCACGGGTCTTTGGAAGTCTCATATGCCTTAGGCTAGGGTCAGACCTGTATCTGCCCCTAGCCTGGCGGATCTGGCAGAAACTTAGAAACTTAGTCAGGTAACGCTATGCGCTGCCTGACTATAGATCGTTATGGTAACGGGACACTTACTGCAGCCGCCGGCTCCACAGGAAATGCTGTTAGCAATGTTTTCCTAGGCGCTCTGCAAAAGCGCATATCTTGGAGATCTCTGTGGATCTGGAGGCTGCGGTAAGACTAGGGTCAGATTAATGTTAAAGGGGGTTGCGTTAAAAACATAGGTTTTGGCAGCTTAATCACAGTGCTACCACTATGGTAGCCCTGCATTAACGCTGCTAATGCTTACCTATGATGATGCGGCCCCTAGCGCGGCTCAAACGCTGGCATCTAATTGAAATTTAGCACTTTTTCCTAGCGTGAGAAAAGGCGTTTTCGAAAGCATCTTTTCTCGCGTTAGGAAAAAGAGCGAGATTTCACTCAGATGCCAACGTTTGAGCCGAGCTAGGGGCTGCATCATCATAGGTAAGCATTGGCAGCGTTATCACGGCACTACCATGGTGGTAGCACTGTGTTTAGCCTGCCAAAACCTATGTTTTTAACGCAACTCCCCTTTAACGTTAATGTGACCCTAGATTGCTGGCTAGCTGAACCTTGCCAAAGAGCTGGTGATGTTACCTCGTGATAAGTAGGTGCAAGCAAGTATGAAAATGCAATAACAGCATGCTACATAGTCAAGTAGTGTGTGATGAACTTGTACAGGTGGTAAGTTGGGCTTTTAGTGCAGAAATTCAAAAACTAAATGTTACCTTTTCAAAGATTAAAAAAAAACATGTCCATGTGTTTTTTCAAAATATGGGGGAATAGCTATTCTTCTTGTGGAGATCAATCTGCCTGCCAGTAACAAGGAGTCTTTTAGCTGCAATGCTCCTCTGGGAAACATGCAAATTGTCATTTCAGGGAAGAAGTAGACAAACTCTAGTGCCACCTATTAAAAAATAGGTGGCACTGTAGGTTTATAGGTTTTCAAAATAGGATGGGAAAAGCACAAAAAGGAAAGCATAGGAAGTTTCACTTCTAAAAATCAAGCATCTTCAAAAGGTCTGTATACTCAGGTGTCATGTATGGTTGAAATATTAGGCTATTAACAAAAATTAAGTGTCCCAAAATTCCTACAATGTGCACATTAGAAAATTGTCTTTTAATTTGTGGATTATCAAGATCCTTCTTTAGGATGTTTAAATAAAATAGCTTGCACATTTTACAATGCAAGAAGCACATATTCTGTCACACAGCCTTGGATTCATGATTAGTTTTGGTGGCAAAATTAGCACTGAGGGATTTAATACTGTCCTCTTGTTTGCAGTATGTGAGGAATAAATAATGGCTTTTTTTAAGGTGCTGTTACTGCAGTATATCTCAATCAATTCCCAGTCACACTGAGTTAATATTCAGGTACATCTGTTCCCTATATATCCCTAGAACCTTTGGATTAGAATTTACAGACTGTGACTAGCATTTCCATTTTCAATCTGCGTGAGCCCTGAAAGTAGTACATTACAGTCAGATTTGGCCTTTTTCTATCTCTAGCTAGGAATGAGCTGTGTGTTCTGTCCGCCTATACTTACAATGTAGAAGTATTAAAGGGAACCTGCCACCTACTTTATGGCCCCAAACCTTTCACTACCTGACCCTGCAGCTTCCTAGTACATCCTTAACCATCCCTATCTGAGCTAAATGAATACTCTAAGCTAGGGTCAGATTAACGTTAAAGGGGGGCTGCGTTCAAAACATAGGTTTTGGCAGCCTTAATGCAGTGCTACCGCCATGGTAGCACCACGTTAACGCTGCCAATGCTTACCTTTGACGACGTGGCCTCTGGTGCAGCTCTAATGCCGGCATCTGACTGAAATCTCGCACTTTTTTCTAATGCGAGAAAAGATGCTTTCAACAACATCTTTTCTTGCGTTAGGAAAAAGCTCAAGATTTCAGTCAGATGCCGGGCATTTGAGCCGCGCTAGGGGCAGTGTCACCATAGGTAAGCATTGGCAGCATTAACACAGTGCTACCATGGCGGTAGCACTGCGTTAAGGCTGCCAAAACCTATGTTTTGAACGCAATCCCACTTTAATGTCAATGTGACCCTAGCCTAATCGTGATTTATCACTTAATTCTCCTATGGTAATTATCATGGTGTCATCCAGACTATAGACACTGGGGGTGTTCTCTCAATGTCAATCTTCCCCTTCCTCTGTGTATCACACCCCTGTGGGTGTAATATCCTTCTTTCCAAGTGCACACCCCAATGTTCGTAATCAGTGTGCTTCTTACGGATATGATTCGATGGCCACTTCACTTCCAGTCATGGGCATTCTTGTTATCTATGGTGTGCACTGCACATGCTCTGAAGCCCTCAATCTGCATGCCTCCAGATTTAGGGCTTCAGAGTATGCTCCGTGCGCACTATGAGCCGCTCACCAACTATGGATAGCAAGAATGCGCATGACTGGAAATGACGCAGCCATAGCGTCATGCCCGGAAGCTGCAAACAGATTTAGAATTCTGGGAACACACATAGAAAGCAGGATATCATGACACTGCGGCGCGATAAACGAAGCAAGGGGGGAGATGGAGGATGAGAGAATGCCCTCAATGTCTACAGTTTAGATGAGACCATGATAACTACCATAGGAGAATGTAAGTGATAAAATCATTTTTCACAGCGATTAGAGTACACATTTAGCTCGACAGAGACGGTTAGGAATGTACTAGGAAGCTGCAGGGACATGTAGTGATAGGTTTGGGGTATAAACTAGGTGACTGGTTCATTTTAAATGCAACTCCTTGCCTGACCTCTTCTTTTCATTTGCCTGCTATAGTACTACTAATTGTTGCCTGCAGCTTTTGCTGTGCGCTCCTGAAAAGCGGCCACCCAGCAGCTCTGAGTACGGCCGCTGTCAAGGTACACTACGGGTTGCTATGGGGCAGCGTCATAAGCACAGTCCGGTAAAATCTGATATATAATTGTCTAGCGGCCACTTCCGTCTGAGGCCGAAATCTCGCACCAGCGCTCATTGGCCGCCCACAAACAGCGACGGCCAATGAGCCCAGCCTATGCAGATTAGCCGATGCGTGCTCAAAATTAACGCCGCGGCTCATGTGCAGAGGTAAGCGCGAGCCAGCCGGGAGAAGATTGGCGTCAGCCGGTCATCTCCCGGCTGGCGAGCCGCTGACCTCTGTGCAGCAGTAGCTCAGCCGCGTCTACCTGCCGTACAGAGGTCCGCAAGAGCCAGCCGGAGATGACAAATTATTGGTCTTGGTCATGACCATCTCAGGTGGCGTTATCACTGAGCTAATTTCCTTGAGGAACAAGGCCTGGGTGTCATGCATATGATAGGTTGCTTGCGGATGAGCATCCCGCATGCCTCCTCCCAGTCAAAGGCCTTTGGCGGGTCGTTTACACAAGGCTGGAAAAAGGGACTTCTACCTCTAAGCCTCCTCCTCTAACTCATTCTCCTTCGCTCATCCCATCATCAATGCACCTGATTTGCTAACCAGAGGTTGCAGCACCAGCTGACAGGTCCAATAATCCAAGGGGCTGCAATATCCTCCTGATGATGCATGCTGCTCCTGCTGGCGACTGGGATGCTCACCTCCTTAATGTGAGCTCTAAGACTACTCTGGCATCTGAGGCCCAGTGCTGGATCCTGATCTCACTGAATATGAGGCCCATTGTGGTACGCATTGGAGCCCAGGTCACTATAGTGCTTGTTGGCTGCTTGGTTCTGGTGCTGAAGCATCCTCGCCTGGGGTGGAAAGGAAAATTAATCCTTGGAAAATGGATCCATCATCACCTAGCCAACTGCATACTACAGGCACAAGTAGACATGGTAACTACATTGCAACTGACATTGCTAAGATGATGACTGAGCTCGCGGTGCAAGCCTCTCTGCTTTGCTTAGGGGCCCACTCTTCCAGTGCCAGTGCATAATTCAAGTATATGCCATTGTTGTGCCATCTGTTGCCTTTCTCCACTACCCTCCATGGGGTGGCATGCAGAAAGCACTTGAATTGCATTGATTTACAATTCCTCATTCTCCATGCACGGGTACCCCCAGAATTGTAGTTGGTGTAGTGATTATTGGAAACTAACCTATTTGAGAGAAATTAAAAAACAAACTATTTGATCAGGCTCAAAATCAATTTTATCTGGAATTCGATAATGCTAGTGGGCAGCAATGCACGACAGGTCAATATTAATGATACAATATAATACTTGCGCACTATACCAAAAATCTGATTCAACATATGGATCATGAATGAAAAAAGTGCACATTTTCAAGAAGCAATATCCACAGTAGTTGTTTCATGAGTGGAAAACAGATATAAGACAATGTAATTGAAGCATAATTGCTATATTGTAAGAATTGCTTCACACAAGTGTAAAGAGATGGCCTCACAAGCGATGACCTCTCTGTAATAATAAAGTTACTCCCCAAAAGAATATAATAATGTAATAATATTAATTGCAAAGACCTGGCACAAGCCAGTGACTGTGGTCCCAGTTTAATCGGCAACACTGGTGCTGAGCTAAAACCTGGCCAGCACTTAGAAAACAATTGAGTTGACAAAATAGCAATCTGTCAGCTGAAAGGCCACCCTATGGGCTCTGCATGTATAAATCCACTAATAACATGCAGTCTAAACACATTGGGAAGTGACCAACTAGTGATTCAATACAAAATCCAGCATAGTGATCTTATATGCTGTGTGTAACTGTTGAATTTGAAATAATAATAATAATTTTCAGAAAATATTAAGCTATCTTAAAGTGATGTTTAAAGGACATTTTAAGGTTCCTGGACTTCACAGCTGCTGCCACATCTGGCACTGTTTCCAAAGTTCACACCCTGTAGGTGTCAAAACATCTGCAAAACTCAAGGAAGTTTAAAAAAAATCTTTTTAAACTCAAAAAATTCTACAATTTGAAAAAAAAAATGATGGACCGGATTGCTGGGAATACTCCTAACCATATGATTAGGTGTTGTACCCAATCAGCGGGTGTTCATATGAGCGGCTTGGCCTCAAACAATCAGTGAGTTTTAGGGCCATTTTAAATTTGTAACTTTTTTTCCCAAGCAAAGATGTGACCGCCAATTTTTTAGTAAATTGCTCGGGTTTCCGATCGTGAACTGAATCTGCAATTTTCGTGCAGAATTTAAAATTGTCAAACGTAAGTTCGTTCATCTCTAGCAGTGAGTTCAGCATAATATTGTTCCTATAAAAAAAGATTGTTAAGTACAAAAGCATTACTTGTAAATGTAAGCCTCACAAAGTCATTGTCATGTGCATGAGGCCTTAGTAATAGACTAAAAGCTGGATAATCACCTTTCCTGCCACAAATTAAGACTTTTATAACAGAGGTACACTCATGAAAAGTATTTTACAAAACACAGCTAGACTGCAGAAAAATGACTCTTAATATATAAAGCAATTAGAACTTGAAAAGCTTTGTTTGCAATGGCAGACAACCGCACAGTCGTTTTGCTGTAGTGTATGCGATTAGTATATCAGGTAGGTGGAAGTAAAGTAACCTTTTTATAAAAAAAATAGGTAGAAAATAGTTCTTTTAGCATATTTTAACAATGCTCCAATCTAATTTATTCAGCAGTGCAAACCACAAAAGCCTGAATACAGTCAATTTGCTATTTGATAAATGGCATTTTGGACAGAGTTGAGAGAAAGGTTTCAAATTTTGCATAAGCTGCCAACTTAGAGGGTAAATAGTACGGAAGATTTACACAGGTCACAGACAGCAAATGACAGAATAAATAACTAGGCTGTTAAATAGCACACGACATTTAATGTAACCGCTGCTATCTGATGCACTTCAGTACAAAAACCTTCAAATGAAACATTGCAGCAAAGATAATACAAATTAAAGTACAGAAGTATTGAAGGCAAAGGTTATAAGGGTGACAGGGTTAAAAAACAAGCTTAGGCTTCACAGTGTTTCAAGTAGACTCAATAATTAATGCGATGTTCACTCTTCTAGAGATATTAATTTTAAATAAGAGTTTCCTGTGAGACCAGCATACCCTGGATTAAAAGGAAATTTTCCAGAAATGAAAAATTGTGTCCATGGGTGAAATCCGTAGCAAAACTGCAGAAAATTAATGTTAGGCTGCATGCACACCATCTGGAATAGCAGCATTTTGGACACAGAGTATTACTACTGTGTCAAAAATGCTGCATTGCTCAGTCCCAGATCAGTGGATGGGATTTCTAGAAACCCCATGCTCACTGTGCTTCTCCCCACTGCAGCATTATTTCAGCTAACGTGTGGGTTACCACGCTTCCACTATTAATTTATTGCGGCAGAGTGGGAAGCGATCTCCAGCGGGTGATTGCAGGGAAAAGCCGCCCTGCACTGAACTTAGATCTTGGACAAAGGAAGGCTGCATTCACCCGCGGCATCCTTCAGGTCCGGAGGCACTGTGTCCAACACGTAGTGCCTCCAGATCGTGTGCACATACCCTAAGGAAATGCAGATTCTACAGCTAATTTTCTATGGATTTGCAATAAAATCACCAAACAAATTTCCTGGGGTTTAAACACATACTGCAAGATTAATAAAGCATTTTTAAAGTCTGAGGTTAGTAAATAAAGCTAGCAGTCCATTTAAGACTAAGGCTAGGGTCACACATAAGCCCTTGGTCCGTTTTTGGCATCAGATTTTGCATTTTTTTTTCTAAGTCCAAAAACTGATGGAAAAACGGATTAGATGTAATAAACACCCTATCCATTTTTTTCTGCACCTAAAAACATTGCTAGGAGCATTTTTTACCCAAAAACGTTGCTCCCAACGTTTCTGGGTGCCGTTTAAAAACGTTTTTTTTAAGCATTTTTTGGCAAAAAATGACTAAGTCCAAAAAACGTTCAGGGGCACAGGAGGCTCAAAAAGCACCAAAAAAAAACATACGGATTGGTCATGGAAGACACTTCCAAAAATGGATTGCTATGTGTGACCCTAGCCTAAAAAGTGTAAAAATAGAAAGTGAGTTTGTTTTCTTTTTTTTGTGTTTCAGAAAGTAAAACTACAGACTTAAATAAAATATTGTACTATTTTAAATTGTCTTTATTTATTTTCTTTGTCTTCTTTTAATTTTGAATACATAAGATATTTAAAGAAATAGTCTGGTGCATTAATTTTTGTGCTCACTTAATGGACTAATGTCAGACTTTGTGAATCTCAGGGGCCTGTATAAAGTTACTACTGTGTATCTTACACCTTTGGGGGAAATAAACATAATGAGAATACTTAGCAAAATTGCAGATTGCATTTAAAGAAGTTAAAAGAAAAGTAATGCATTTGGAGATTAAATAAACTTTAGCCTACACCATGTAAAGCAGCTTTGTTGACAGCTTGCAACCATGATTTTTGCTTTTTTAGCTCTACTGACAATACTGACATGGTTGCCCATTTATCGATTTTGTAGATACTCATCAAAACATTTTAGGACATTTTATGGTTTTGAATAAAACCATTTTCAGGTCTGACTTAAGGAGAATGTAACACCAATTTTGTTTCATACTTTTTGTACTTCATTTTAAAGCTGAGAAAAGAGGGAGTTTTATATATTTGTATATTATTATTTTTTTTTAATACTTTTTAAAGAAAGTATTTTTGCTTTTTACTTTTGGATCATCTTATTTCTTATAGTATATACTGCAATACCAAATTACAAATTGTGGTCTCCTTTAGGGTATGTGCGCACGGTGGGCGGGTTTGTGGCGGCGGCGGCTGGGCGGGACCCGACAGGAAGCTCCGGAGCCGTCCACCGGCTTCCTGTCGGGTATGTGCGGCGGAAGACGGGCGGGTGACGGGCGGGTTAGCGCCGGCCGTTCTGCAGCGGCTGGAAGCAGTACATGATTCTGCTTGCAGCCGCTGCAGAACCGGCCGGATTATAGAACAAGCTCATTCTTTGCTAACCCGCTGGGAACCCAGCGGGTTAGCAACGGATGAGCATGTGTAAACCGCCGCTGTGTGCACAGCGGGTGTCGGTTTACATAGGTTTCTATGTTAATCCAAACGCCGGTTTGGATTAACATAAATTTACATAAAATTTATGTAAACCGACCGGCGGTTTACACACCTAATCCGGCCCTAACCCGACCAGTGCGCACATACCCTTAATGATTCAAAGGAGGACCAAAATGACAGTTATTGCAGCCTGAATCTACCATGGTAATGTGGCACCCCAAGGGTTAAATTGCCACAGAAATACCAACACAGGTTTACTCCCCACACAACACTACACTAGAAAGTGGGAGGAGTTTAGGTGGCACCTGCACTAGTGGGAGGAGCTAAGTTGTTTACCACAGAGCAGGAGTGACAGTTAGTTCAGTTCAGAGGAGAGTTCAGTCTAGTCTGGAGCAGGAGTGGAGCCAAGTAGAGGTGGAGGTCCTGAGAGGTCTGAGGAGAGGAGACAGAGGAACAGAGGAACATACCCGGGATAAAGAGTTACCCCAAAAACTTGACCCCGGGGAGGCGCTTAAGACGGATACCGGATCCGAGGCTGTGCCTGAGACAGACAGGACAGTAAACATCGGCATAGTGAAGGTCCACCATCTTCACAGCACCATAGCAAAGCAACACGGAGGGGTCAGTGACACAGAGGACTCAAGTTGCCCAGCAGATTGGTACCTGTGAGCAGAGACAGGGCCAGCAGTACAGCTACAAGCAGCAGCAGGGCCACACACAGCGCTTAAGTAGGAAGCCAAGGACCCGGTCAGGGTGGGAGCAACCCGGTACAGACTCCGTGGACAATATTGTGTTATACCATCTGCAAGTAAAGACTTGGAAAACAACAGAAACCGTGAGTGTGTGTGATCCTTATACTGAAGCCCCACTTGCCCTCATATACTGCGATTACCTCTACTCTCATCATCTCTACTGCTACCCCTACTCTCCTGCAGCATCAATAACCATCCTCACAGACTTTAACTACTACCACTGCCCCGGGGAACCCAGTTCTGCCCACAGGAACTATTCCATCCAAGCTACTATCCCATCATCCCCGGAGGTTCTGCAGCAGCGGCGGCCCCATTACTGGCCGCATATAGTGGGTGGCGTCACGTGTGACAAATCCCTTGTAAATAACCCCCCATTTTATTGTGCGGGCCCGGGACACGGTCCGGACCAGGACTGCCGTGATATCCCCCAGCAGCACCACGGTCCGGCACCGAGTACCCCGTCCCAGTGGGCTCCACAGTAACCCATGAGTTTCCCACAATCGCATCACAAATGAGAACCAATAAGGCTAAGGATTAGTAACAGTATTTAAATAAAAGAGCAGTGAGCAAGGATAATGCTGATTGTAGCTGTTACAGGCAGATGTATTAGAACTACCCTCTATGACTCAGCAAAGCTCCCTAGCCACTCTATACATTTACCTTGACAAATAACACCCCAACTTTATAACTTGTAACAGAAGATTATCTCTTTAAAAAAGACGTCTGTAATTAGATTTTTCCTACCTAATCAAAGAGCAGAAAAATGTAGACAAAAATACACAGATTCTGATGGTGTGTAACTAGGGATAAGCGAGTACCGCACTATTCGGACTCGCTATACTCGCAACGAGTAGGTCCCAGTACTCGGTACTCATTGCGAGTATAGCGAGTCAGATTACTTTCGCAGTTATCTATAGATACACTGCGCAAGTACCCTAAAAGTGAATAAAGTTGTTAAAAATTATAAAATTACATACCTGTCCGACGTCTGCATCGGGACCGTCCCAGAAGACCTGCGATCACTGGACAAGGACCTGTGACTTCCAGCCAATCAGATGGCCGGTAGCGATCTGGCCAATAAGATGGTTACACGTCACAATCACGTGATCGCTAGCGGCCACCTGATTGGCCACATTGCAAGGTCCTAGTGTACTGCCAGGACCTTGCAATCTGGCCAATCAGGTGGTCGCTAGCGATCACGTGGTTGTGACATGTCGCCATCTGATTGGCCAGATCGCTACCGGCCATCTGATTGGCTGGAAGTCACAGGTCTTTTTCTGGTGATTGCAGGTCTTCTGGGACAGTCCCGGTGCAGGTGTTGGACAGGTGAGTATGTAATTTTATTATTTTTAACAACTTTTATTCACTTTTAGGGTACTTTTGCAGTGTATCTATAGATACACTACGAAAGTAATCGGACTGCTCGCTACTCCCGAGTACTCATAAGATACTCGGAGAGTAGCAAGTACCCGAATACCGCTACTATTCGGCGAGTTCCGAATAGTAGCTAGTATACTCGCTCATCCCTATGTGTAACAAGCTGCTTTTTGCAGTTTGGATAAAATAACTGTTTCATCAACCTATTATTAGTCTATCATACGGCCAGATCAGATCCCATACTTTGCACTGATGAGGAGCAATCACCCTGAAATGCAGCATCTGCAGTTTGGGGTTCTGATCTGGCATAAATCGTAAATTATATTAGACTTTAAAAGAGTCAATTATGACTTTTATGCAAAAGAAAAAACAAAGGTTGCGCCACGCTGCATTGGGGAATCTAGATTATCGATATTCAGGGTTTTCACTCACCTTTACTAGTTGTGCTAATTCCGCACTCCACTTGAGAAAGACGCAGTTAGCATCAAAACGCGTTGTGGCAGGAGGGCTTTTTATTGTTGAATGAATAAAACTCAAAGGTAATATATTCAAGAGCATTGTGTATCCTGTTTTAGCTCTCAGTGCTTACTTTTATTATACCACATTTTTTCATCGGCAATTATGACTTTTAGGATTACTACTTCCAGTTAGTAGCACTAGAGTTCATCTTCTTCCTTCCTAAAGAGCAAATTTGCATATTTCCCAGAGGAGCATTGCAGATAAAAGTTTCCTCACTGCTAGCATGCAGGATTAATCTCCCCAAGGAAAATAGCTATTCCCTTAGACCCTGTAATTGCTCCACATAAAGCCAGATCAGATCCCACACAATGCACTAAAGAGGGGCACTCAACCCAAAATGCAACATCTGCTCTGATCTGGCATAAATCACAAGTCATATTGAAAGGCTTGTTAAAGAGTCAATTTTGGCTTTTAGGATTGCTACTTCCAATAGATGATTGACACTAGAATTCATGTACTTCATCACTTAATTTGCATCAGCAGGTGAATATTACTAGGATAGCACCAAAAGTCTGTGTAACACAGGTGCAGCTCACTTCGTAAAGCACGGGGTGCTGACATCTCCCCTAACCCGACCATGGCAGCTGCATAGTAATTCATTAATCTGTCATGCTCAGTTCAGAAAGCCTGGGCCATTTCATTCTTTACTATGCTTGCAACCTTCATGTTATACAGTTGTCTGAATGGTTTTCAGAAGACTAATAAACCCGCTGCAATGTTGTCCAGCATATTCATGAAATCTATTAACACTACAACTGATTTGCCCAGTGCACACAGACAGCTGCCAATCAGTGGTATACTTGAGGTTTTTCAGAGCTCAGCATTCAGAGATCTTGTGGATCCGCAACAAATAAGACTGTTATTTTATCAAAACTGCAGCTAATGATATATAGCTTTATCAGGGTGTCTGCCCCCAAATAATGCTGTTCTTAAATGTAATTGATTACAGTGGCCTAGTGGTTCGCACAGCACTCTTGCTGCACTGAGGTTCTTAGTCCAAATCCCACCAAGGACAACATCTGCAAGGAGTGTGTATATTCCCCCATGCGTTTGTGTGGGTTTCCTTGGGTACTCTGGTTTCCTCACACACTCCAAAAACATGCCAATAGGGTATTTAGATTGTGAGCCCCAAAGGGGACAGTGTGGCAATTGTATGTAAAGTGCTATGGAATTAATAGTGCTATATAAATGAATACCGTATTTTTCGCTTTATAAGACGCACCTGATTATAAGACGCACCCCCAAATTTGGTGAAGGAAAAGAGAAAATAAATTATTTTTAATGTTAAATGGGGTCCGTCTTATAATGCCAGTGTCCGTCTTACAAATCAGTATATATGCCCCTCATCCTGGTACATAAACCCCCCCATCCTGTGTATATGTCCCCCATCCTGTATATATGTCCCCCAACCTGTATATATGTCCCCCATCCTGTATATATGTCCCCCATCCTGTATATATGTCCCCCAACCTGTGTATATGCCCCCCAACCTGTATATATGTCCCCCATCCTGAAACTATGCCCCTCATTTATTATATATGTCCCCCCATCCTGAAACTATGACCCCCCATCTTGTATATATGTCCCCATCCTGTGTATTGCCCCTTTTGTGAATGCCTCTTCCCCATTCCCCCCCTGGACCCCAATGGCTTACTGACATGCGGCTGCTGAGCGGGGGTCCGGAGGCAGGTTCAGGAGGATGAGAGGCACAGGAGCAGGGCCGACGCTGCAGCGGGGGCACGGGTGCAGGAGCGGAGTATTGGGGATGAGAGGTGGCAGCAAGCGGTGGGCGCCGCCATGTTTCTTTTCGCTGGCTGCATTCACTAGTATCACTAACTGTGCAGCCAGTCAGGTAAGACTTCAACAAAATGGCCGCGGCCATAACGGAGACCCCCACTCGGCAGGCTCCCCCTCCCCCTGGTAATATTTGATTATTTTTTTTAATTGCATATTTTTTCACATCCGCTTTTTAAGACGCACCCCCTTTAACCCCCCCAGTTTGGGGGAGGCAAAAGTGCGTCTTAAAAAGCGGAAAATATGGTAAATATTTTATGTTTATCATTATTATCACCTTTAATGGTTGTAAAATAACTTAAAATTATACAAGCCATTGACAAATGTCAGGTTGTCAAAATACTCTTTTTTTTGTAGCATTGTATCCCAGTTCTGGGTTATCTAATTTAAAGTAAACTTGTCTACATATGTAGTTGTATTCACATTGAAGATCTTGGCTTAGTTTATTGCCTCTCATTATAGTAATTGACACAGTAATGTGAGGTATCATTCCGCTTTGCTGGGGAGCCAGTCTACCTCTACCACTGCTGGATTTGACATTCATCCTTATGCTATGGTAAGATATAGTGTCTGCCTCAAGCAGTAGTAAGGCTGATTGCACACCTTTTCATTTTTGTACTGGATATGAAAAAAGTTCAGGTATTAAATAAATATTTTAGAATTATTACAAAATTATCTTTTTTACTTAACACACTTTTTCTTCTTGGTAAAATATTGATTAAGAGATTGTTTCACATTCCCTGTAGCTTGCTGACTTCACAATGTAATGGCTCGCTTCAGAATGAATGTTCTGCTGGTTTTACTGTCTGAGTGCGATGACAGTCGACTGTAAGAATTTACTAAAAGCTAAACTTTTGCCTCTTGGATTGAAAATGTTGGGATGATATGACAGCACATCTGCAAAATGTCACACATTTTCTATGACAAGCATTTGCTGTCCTATCAAATTTTCCTGAATGTCTGATAAAATGTCACTCAGGCAAGATGATGTCAAAGTGCAGAGAATAAATTCTACTCCTTTCACTGGCCAGAGTACATTAGCAGAGGAAAATCTCACCTCTATACAATTTCACTGCAGTGAGGCTAAATATGATCTAAGACTGGTTCTTTTATGAAATTTGAATGTTGGTAAATATTTAGTGGAAGCTTTAACCTTTTTTAGACATGTGACATTGTGAGCTTACACATTGGGATCTAATTGGATGTATTTTCATATATTTGAACCATGCATAATAATGTAAATCTGCCTGTAATTCCACAACATCTCATTGAACTCTGCATTTACTAATAATTGTAAATATGATAAGTTCTTTTCAATAAGATTTTAATTGCTTATGCATTGTCAGTCCTATTGTTGGCTTTTTCTACTCATTGGACTACTATTAATTTGTGAAGCTCAATTATTCACAAGCAAGTCTAGAGAGAGGGTAATTAGATCATTCAGGGTCAGTTAGGTTGAGAAACCTTACTGATAAAAGAAGTAATCTGAGATGTAGTCAGGTGAGAGTCTAGGGTCAAGATAATAGAGGACGCGTCGTGGATACAGGGCGTAAGCTGAGAGGTATAGGAGAGGATAAAAAGTGTGCACTCTAAAGTTCTTCTTAGGTGAAAGGGAAGGAATCTGAGCGATCCTATAACCATAAGAAGTTTACAATCATGACTTTGAGGACAGCTACCAAAAGGTGGCGCTAGAGTTCATTCACTTCCTCACTGAAGTGACAATTTGTATAATCACAGTAGTCGGTTTACTGAAGCAAGTGAAAAAAGTCTTTATTTGATACGATCAGACTTATTTGACATGATCAGACTGTAAATGTGACAATAACAGGTAGCTGATATTTCAACCACAATATGTGGTCTTGGTCTGGTCTTGGTCACAGAATCACCATTCTGTGACCAAGACCGCAGATTGTGGTTGAAAAGTCAGCTACCTGTTACTGCCACATTTACAGTCTTAACGTATCAAATAAGTCCGATCGTATCTAATAAAGACTTTTTTTTACTTGCTTCAGCAAACTGACCACAGTGTGTAGTGATTATAAACTTCTTAAACTGAGAATTAGACAGGTCACAGTAAAGGTCAGAATACCAGGAAGACATGTCAGGGGTACAAGGAGAGAAGTAGTCAGGCAATGGTCCGTGGTCAGACAGCAGTAATCAAAACCAAAAGAACACATGGATACAGGCCAACAGCACCATTCAAAAAAGAATGATTCAAGTGGCAGAGTTCTGGGATAAGCTGTTCAGATAAGTAGCTGAGCAATCATTGACAACAATGTAATTCAACTCAGCAACCGCTCAGTATGCCCCAATACCCAATTGAATGACTGAGTTGTCTCTCAACTCAACGACAGCTCAGCACACCCCAGCACCTGATTGGACAAATGATATGTCACTCACCAAACTGACAGCTCAGTACTCCCAGATTCCATAGTCACAGGAGAAAGCCACTCATTGGCCACACTGAGCAGAGGAATTGTGACTAATATAATTTTTATAACATTTAAATATTTAAATGCTTCTAGTGATAAAGGAAGGTTTTTTTTTATTCAATTTGCTTACTTTGGGGCTAGACTGTTGTTAGTTTGAAAAAAGCTCAGTCGCGCAGTTGAATTTGATTAAAATACTAAAGTGCATATTAGATATTTTTGGTATATACTTCTAAAAATTACACCCCTAAACGTCTGCAAAAGAATGACAAGGAAATCAGATAAATTTACAAACCCATACTTTATTGCTTTTCCTAAAGACACGGAAGACCTTTTATGTCTGTCAGTAACTAATCTCATCTACCTTAATGTGAATTAAATAGGTTTCCAAACCAAGAGAAACATATTATTGGAATATACAGTATTATCACTTCCTGATCAGCGAGGAATAGTTGGTCTGATTCTATTCTACCAACACTGATCCTCTATGCGGGAAATGGTCTAACCTTGCTTTTTGAGTTGAGCTGTTTTGCAATAAACTGCATAGTGAGTGAAGATGGAACTATTTTTTTTGCAAAAGAACTGACCAAAGAGCTTCTTTGTCTTTATTATTAGGAACAGAATAGGTACATGAGGTTTTGAAACCACCACTTTAATAAATGATGGATAAGAAAAAAAAGCCAGCTCATCATTTTGTAGTCTCCTGGAGATTTTGTAGTCTCTGTGCCTGGAGGCAGTTGCATAGAAGAGGTGGAAGCTCACCACATACAAATAGAAGAAGGAAAAAACTTCCAGAAAGTGCAGCCAATATCCTAGAATCGATAAAAAATAATTTATTTACAATCCATTCAAATCCAGACAGTTTTAGGATTGACAGTATAGTATAGCAGTGTACAGTCAGTTGTTTCGGCACGTTTGCCTTTCTCAAAGTCAAAGGAAGGCCCACTTGCTGAAACACACAGTCTGATAAAAGTTATTTTTTTATGTATCAAAGGATATTGGCTGTACTTGCTGGAATTGTCTTCATTTTTCCATTGATAAAAGATGATTGCATATCTTTGATATAACATGATCAGAAATATTTGCCAGTTGGAAAAAAAGACATGAGACTTTTATCGTCATTGTACAAAAGACTAGGGCCACACTGACTTAATAGCAGATTTAACGGGGCTGCTATGCGCTGCTGGAGAATGCTGCCCCAAAGCAACTCATTGATTTCTTAGACAGCAGCCTCACACAGAGCTGCTGGGCGGACGCTTTTCCTCAGTGCACAGGAAAATGCTGCTGACAGCGTTTCCTGTGTGTTCCTGAAAAGCATCCGCCCAGCAGCTCTGTGTGAGGCTGCTGTCAAGGTAATCAATGGGTTGCTATGGGGCAGCGTTCTCCAGCAGCACATAGCGTTAATGCTATGCGCTGCTGGAGAAAATTTCTAAGTCTTTAGCGCAGCCCCGTTAAATCTGCTATTCAGGTAGTGTGACCCTAGCCTAAAGGTACTGTCACACGCCGCAATCTCACCAGGAGATCTGAAAGGCGATGTGTCGCCCTGGTGAAATCGCCATGAAATTGCCTCACAGTTCCGGTGTGTGATTGGGCGATTTCGCAGCAATAAATCCCCATCGGCCATCGCTTGATTCCTGAACAGTGCTCAGTAATCAGGTGCTATCGGCAAGGCGATATTTTCGTGTTTTGGCGTGTGACAGGGCGATAGTGATGGAAAGAGCGCTTTCTATGATTTCCCGTAGGCGTGTCTCAGCATGCTGTAGTACGCGCCCCGTCTGAGATGGGCTACTGTGTTCCCATTGGTTGTCAGTTGAGACCGCGCCATATTTGAAGAGCTGTCCGTTCAGCACCACACACATCTTCAACTACCCAACCATCCGCAAACTCAGTGCAATTATGCGCGCCATAGGATAGCGCAAGATATGTTGTCCGCGTGTATTAAGTTGCGCTGTGTGGAGTATAGTACCACACATGACAGCTCAGATCTTGAGCTACACATCGTAGATGGGTGCCATGGGCCACGCACGACAATCACCCTACGTGTGTGAATTTGGTGATCCTGCGGGGTACATTGTACTGCTCCCACTCCGCGGACATCTACCTTGTTAGCGCCCTGAACCTTGTTTGCCGGCACCAGTGTGCGTGGTGACATCATCACGTGTCTGCTCGTTGTTCCCTGCCTGCCAGGTGCCTGCTCCTCCCCTGCACATAGTACAAGAGTCATGGCGGCCGCACAGCACACTGCAACATTTGGTGTTGCAGAACTTGTGATCCTCATCAACCTGTGTGACCAGCATGACTACTAGTGCCACCAGCATCACCGCCACCCACACCTCCGCTAGCAGAGGCTCCTGCGCAAAATCCAGTGGGCCCTGCTCCGGGAAGTGGGTGTGGAGACAACTCGCAAGCAAATACAGAAGAAGGTGGCGGACCTGAAACAAGTCCCCAGGGCGGATTGTGGACATTCATGCCCGGATTGCCAGGCTGCGTGGTGAGTATGTGGCAATGCCAGACACACACATGCCAATCATCCTACTCAAAACACTACCCAAACATCATGTGGTATTGTGCCATGGCACATAATGTGACATAAACCAGCATGTGGACCTGTCACCAATGTGCATCTGCATGTTGGTCACACTGCAACATGAAGGTGCAGATTACACTCATATGTTTTTTTAATGCTGACGGCTATAGTGGTCCTTGACCTGTGTGTGGGCGAACATAGGTGTGTAATGACAGCAAAGTTAACCACAACATATCAATGCTAATTAGAAGGGCCACATCACACCTGGCAGCACATATGTGCGCACTCTGACACATAGTATTTCACAAGACATTGATAACAATCTGGAAAAGTGACTACAAGCTGACTGCTATGTGTTTGCCCCCATGGTGGCACCACCAGATGCTTACTGTCTGCTCTTGTGTTTTGAGTAAAAATCCATCCTCTGCTAACACAAGGGTGTTTTACATCCCAAATATGTGCTCACTGGTGTTGTGGTCATGTCCAAAAACAGAATGGGCCCTAAGCATAGGGTCGGTCAAGACTCAAACCTTTTAGGCTACGCTTCACACCCTAATGACATTGATACACACACAGTACATTTTTGCCCTATGTTGTGTTCCTTTTGTAAAATCGGTGTCTTGTCATTATTGATATTACAGATGAGGAGGACTCCCCATCTGAGGAGGGCCGACGGTTCCCTACACCACCCAGGACCCCCCCTTCCCCGGAGGGCCCAGGAACTCCATCACAACCTGGGACTCCACCCTCACCTTCCCCAGAGGGCCCAGGTAGTCCCTCACCACCCAGGACAACACCTTCACCTTCCCTGGAGGGCCCAGGAAGTCGCTCACTACCAGGGAGCAGCCAGCCCAGGACCCATGGGACCAGTAAGCTCGGTCCTCTTGCTCCATACCCCAAGCCCAGGCTCAACCCCCCCCAAACATCTCCAGCTCCCGGGCCAGCCCTGCTGTGTTGTGAGCCCCACACAGTGACATGGAGCCTGCTGTAGTTGTGATTGGTGGTAAATGTTGGCAATGGGCTCCAAACATTGTAATATACATGTTGGTGTGTGTCCCTGACATCAGTATGTGAGTCATGATGTTGTTTTTTTTCCTTTCTTTGTCAAGGGACAAGAGCTTGAGCTGCAGGCTGGCTGTCAGCGCATCACCATCTCCTCAAGATGGAAACCGGGATGGGGATATGCTACGTAAGTAAAATCCTGACCAATAACTCACCCACCCACACCTACCCATGTCACTGACTAATGTCCTTATTTCCCATACAGGTGTACCAACTATTGATGACCTGCTGCAGGCACACAGGGAGGCACAGCAGCACATGGAGCGTGCCCACCGAGAAGGCCAGCAACATCTGGACTGGTTGGGTGTAATGATACTGTGCCTCCAGGCAGCCCAGTCCGCCATTGCTCCTACTCCACCATATCCCCCCCAATAATGTGGCCAATGGCCCTTGTATGTTGTTGTTCATGTTGGACCTGTTGTTTTCTACTTTTTGCCATGTTGGCACCCTTGTTTTTTAGGCCCTGTTGGCCTTTTTTCTCTAGTATCCCTCATTGGGAAAGTGGGTCGTATGGTTTGCCTACAACTAATCGGACAAAACATCATTGACAAAACAAGTTTTGCTAGCAATAAATATGAGTGCAAACCAACATACTGTCTGATCCCTTGTCTCAGCACACACAGGGACACCTTTGGGAGGAGAAATTGAAAACACAACAAATGGCTAAAGAATTTGCGTAGGTGTGCAGTGTGACCTGATAAAGATCTGACCATACAGTACCATTTCTACACGGATGAAGCCCTATTTTACATCAATGTCTCCAATATCACACCCACATTAACAAACACACAGACCCAAACATACAATGTCAGCCACAGAAGACTCGCAATCTCTCAATACTCACACATGTCACCAAGGGATAGGCTCCTGTCTGCTACAATGACCCAACTATGTTATTGTGGACATAAGGCCTCTCTTCTGCCACACAAACATCACTATTACACCCACAACACACTACACACACAACCATACTGCTGATCCTGACACATAAGTGGACATAGGTAGGAAATCAAAGTCTGGTTATTACCACAAAATTAAAATACCAACACACTTGGTTTTAGCTAAAAATAAACAAAAAAGTCCAGCACGCAATGTAGTGCATTGCCTAGTTGCGTCTTGCTTCTTCGTCCTCTGCTGGATTAGACAATGGCTCCTCACCCTCATCCCCATACTCCCACACATTGGGGGCCCTTCTGTGCTGGAGACTTCGAGGGGGACGTGGAGGATCCTGATTTTGGCAACCTCTAGCCATGAGTTGTTGGGGGCAGGGGGCACTGGGGGTGTTTTCTTGGGGATGCAATGTAATCACCCCATCTCAGTGCCCCATCAACGCCTGCTTCCAGGATCCGAATGATGGCCCTCTCGGCGATGGCAGTTGTTCTGGCTCCATGCGGCACACCCACTCACTGGCCATGTGCCCGATTGTAGTGCCGGGGATCGTCTCTCTGTCCAATAGGACCCATTTTGCCCAAGTACCGCCAGTGTTGGTGGGGCAGGTGTGCGACGCCTTTGTATGCCTGAGCTGGGCCCTGGGCACGGCCTCCCACCACTGGGATCAGGCACCTGCTCCACCAAAGATGATGAGGGTGGAGCCTGGCCAGCGGCTGGGTCCTCTGCTCTGGAGCCAGACTAACAAGGGGCCTGTAAACCAAACATAGAAATAAAAAAGTTAACAAGAGTATCAATGTACTGACATCAATTACCACAACCAACCACCCAGCACCAGATGGCGCATATCTGAGCATGCCAAGCACCAAAATAACAGTAGCAGGGTTGGAAACAGAGATGAAGAAAGAAGTGGACCAGTGCTCTGTACACACTTGAGGCTCCAAATTTATATGCCAAGTGCCCCAACATAACACAGCACAATCTGTGCCAACAGGCACGAGCCAACACACAGCAGAACACACAGAAGAATGGTGAAAGTACAACACGATTGTGCCTTCTACATGTCCACCAACCCACACATCAGTGCAACCACCAAGATGTGGATATAGGTAGCAAAACAACAATTACGCACCTCCTGTAACTGGGGCAGGCTCTTGGCTTGTGGCCGAAGATGGTTGGGCAAGGCGGCTGCTGCGCCAGTGTTGGGCGATAAGCCTCTGGCCCAGGGTGAAGGTGAAGAGGTCATAATACCACAGGCATGGCTTAGGAACCTCCTCAGCTCTAGCCCCGGACGAGCCGTCAACACCTTTTTATGTTCTTTGGTGAACACTGTGCACAGCCGCTTGATTTTTTCCGCAACCATCGGCACCGTCCAGGTCTTACTTTGGTCGAGATGGTTTGCCAGCTCGACAAGTTGCCCTGTAAGCCACAGCCCTTATCGGCCTGTTCTTATGTCCGGCAATGCAACCCGCCACAGACATTCTGGTCCGTATATATGGCTAGGAGTTCACGCACAAAATCAGGACTCTCAGCCATCTGCCAAAAAAAAACATAGTGTGTTACCAAAACACATACATGTACATATCAGGTCACACCCTACTCTGGCTGGCCAATCCATGTCCAGCACTAGCAATAACAGGTGGTCTGGTAGTTAGCTTGTGTATGCAGAAGCATTAATGGCCTTTATATGTGTACACAGATGTGACATGCTGCACATGACATGGGGCATATGCGATTTGAGCCTGGGCTGGCCAAGTTACAAAGCTGTGTCATGTTGAAATGGCACACATGGCATACCACACAAAATTTAGACACAGGAATGACCTCAGCACACATGTATGGAACAATGTAGTGCTGTATGACACATTGTCATGTCATTGGTGGCAAGGATCTTTATGTGTGAAAGAGGACTAGGAGGGGGTTAACAATGCGTAGGCGTCGCAAACCACACATCTACATGACGCCACATGAAGCTGTACATAACCCGCCCATACATCTCTCAAAATATGGCTCGGAAGCCGAAAATAATATACCATACATGAGAAGCACAATAGTATATCCACCGACTTACCGTCTGTCCAAAAGACTTCTGGTGATGAGACGCTACTAGAACAATGCACATTGAAGTAGGAGCATGGGTGGCGGACCAGCTGGCCACATTTTAAACACAACATGACCAATCACTTAACAGATTATTTGAATTTTATAACCCCTCTCATTCTGCACCTTACTCAGGTATATATGAACTAGGTTCAAATACCTGATGTGACTCTATGAACAAGCGTGGCTTGTGTGATATATCTTCTGTATTTGTATAATGAACTGTACATGCATCTGAATTTATATTTATTTGATGTGAATTACTTGTACTGTAATCGTGCGATATATGGTTCTGCATAAACCGTCCACCGGACTAGTGGGGCTATATATTTCTGCCACTCAGTGATCTATTGGGTTGCAACCTTAATTAATTTTTTGACCTAGACCTGACTTATCTTGTCAGTGTTCTTTATACACCTAGACGTCCATGTTTTGGAATTCCCACTGGTTTTAATTGATTTTAATATGTTAATGTCCGTATAATTGTTAAATAAAATCTTGTATATACTTTTTTCAAACTTCTGGTGTGCTTTCTATATGTCATGTCTTTTTCTTATTTTACAATCACAAAGCAGCACAGGGCCGAATCAGTAGTCGCACATGGCAACGCTCAGGCGCTACGTGAATTAGATGACGCAGATGCTTTGTAATTGGATGGTTACCACATAAAAACCGCTAACGACCGAACTACGCACACTTGCTGCCCAGAGTCATTAAGTAAGTACTGATGTTCACACATGATTTGTGATATGGCTGTGTATAGCGTTTGATACATCTTTGTATTACGGATCGTTCTTGTGTACTGTAGCAGACCCCCAAGTCCTGGTGTATGTAGTTTGTAATGATGATGTGCTTGATTGATCTATTGTGTGCCGCAAAATGGATGGATTTCCTTGCCACAAAACACCCTCCTCATAGACAATCCATTTTGCCTTCGCCATACAGGATCATGTACCAAGGAGGCCTCTGTGGTTAGTTTAGTGGAACATATGAAATGTGGGCTCATAGTACTGGCCTTTACCAGACAGAATGGAAGTATTCTGGCGATACTGAGATGTGTAGTGGCCCATGTGGCTTGTGAATGTCTGCCTGTGAAGATCCGGCCTTATCCACACCAGAGGGATGTCTGTTGGACATGATGAATATGCGATTGTCAGCTGCGTGGGATGATGATTTGTCAGTAGCACATGGCTCTGGTACATTTAGCATGTTCTTGTATTTAATTGTTAACAAGCATCTGTCTGTGTGTTTGAGCTTTGTATTTTCCTAGGCCTTGTGGTAGTACATATACATTATGGGCAGCTATATGGGGTATGGTAATGATGTCCAATTTGGACGATGGAGATATAGTTGTGGAGGAGGCCCATGGGTGTAGCGATAACTGGTGTTGTGGTGAGGCAGTGTAATGTTGTTTGTGAACATTCAATGGTGCAATATATCTATGTGGGTGGCAATTTGAGCAGAGTCTGCTAGGATGTGGGTAACTGGCTAGGAGATGTGTAGGGAAGGGGTTAGTGGTTATTTTTGATGCCTGATAATGTGTTCTTTTGATGATAGGCTTTTTTTGTTCCTTTTCCAGGGGTTGGTACGTGAGATCATCATGAACCCTGATGGAGATGTTATCGTGGCTCTTGCCTTGGTGGAAGAGGACTTGTGGCTGGAGGAGAGAGCTGAGAGGTTGTGGGCTTGCAGATGACGGCGTGCGTGTCACATGCGCCTGCTGCATCAGTTGGAGGATAGTAGTCCGCATGATTTAAGGAACTATCTCCATATCTTCCTCTTGGAACACATAAAGCCATTGGTAGCCCGACAGGACACTTTTATGCGTCAAGCTGTGCCAACTGAGGATCGTTTGGCTGTAACTTTGAGGTTCCTGGCAATAGGTCGTTCGAGGACACTGCTGAGCTGCCTGATACCCGAGACGTGTGAAGCCATGTGAGTTGTCTGCTGCCATCCTACATGCATTTACCAACAACCCCCGCTGGATGGATGGTGCCAGAGGTTTTGTCGATCGATGGCAATTTCCAAACTGCGGAGGTGCATTGGATGGTAAGCACGTGAGGATCACGCAACCCCCCAACATGGGGTCCTTGTATTTTAATTATAAAGGATATTTTAGCGTGGTCCTCATGGCCCTGATGGATGCTCACTATGAGTTCCTCTACGTGGACGTTGGCATGAACGGCCGTGTCTCAGATGGAAGTGTGCTTGCACACAGCTCCTTGGCCGAAGACCTAAGTAGAGGTGCTCTGAACTTGCCCTCAAATGATGAGACAACCGGTCATCTCAACTTTGCGTTTGTGGGGGATGAAGCCTTCCCACTTCAGGCTCACCTTCTACGGTCATATCCCAAAGGACGGTTACTTCTGAGCAGCGCATTTTCAATTTCCAGCTATCCTGGGCTCGCCGTGTGTTGAAAATGCGTTCGGGATCATGGCCAATAGATTCCGCCTGTTTCATACACCTTTGCATATGAAACTGGAATCTAGTGGTAGTGCAGGCCTGCTGTGTGCTGCATAACGTCCTGTGTCGTAGGGATCAGTGATCATACACACTGGCAAGTTATGTGGATTCTGTGGACCCCACAACTGGGGAGCTCCGTCCCAGGGATTGGCGTGTTGCCGACCATGGTGTGGCGCCACTCCAGCCACTGAACCAGGGTCTGAGTCAGCAGGATGACAGGAGCAACAGAGACACATACTGCTCCTACTTTAATGGCCTTGGGGCAGTGGCCTGGCAGCACCAGCAGGTGTAGGGTGACTGGTGCTGTCAGGCAGCAACATCAGGAGGAGGGTGGAGTTACCACTGTGGCTGCACCAGGAGGATTATGGTGGTGTTTTGTTTATTTTGGGTGCTTAAACATTAGTTAGTTAGTTAGTTAGTTATTTTTTTTATTTTTTATCTGTACTCTGAAATGTTTGAGTATGGCCATTCTTTATGATCATTTTCTATTTATTTGTGTGATGTTGACACTTCTGTTTTTAATGTTTTGTGTGTGTTGTTATAATTCCTTTTTTTGTGCACAAAAAGTACCACTAAGAAAAACCATAACCAAACTACCTGTGTCTGTCGTTACTTTTCAATACAGGGCAGTTGCACATAGCTTTGTGCTGTGCACAGAGGCATGTGACACGTTAAATGGTATTGATGGGTCTGTGCAGCATTGTCTGCTAATGTCCAGTACACAGGTCCAGCCCTTTGGCCCACACTGTATGCCGTGACTGTGTGTACATGTCCATTATGATGTGTTTGGCCACATGGGAACATGTCCACACACATGGAGAATGCAATGGTGTTTTTGGGGGATGTGGGTACCAATGCAGGCACATATGTCCATAGTGTTGTTTGTATCTTACTGCCATCACCTACAGACGCACACCTAGCCATTCTTAGTGTAATCCACTGTACTGCACAAGACCGCTTCTGTGTGACACTTTGGCGCCTCAAAAGTGTGTTGCAGGAGCCACAATTGACGACACGAGCGTGAATTTGTCACAAACTCCGATAGACAATTGCGTCATGTATTAGCCAGCCTTCCAGAGCGGGCTGACTAATCGTAACGCTGTTGTGTTGTCCAATGAGCGTGTATAGGGCGTGGTGTAAACCACTGTGGCACGCCTATCTCCTCACTGCGCTGAACATGTATGCCCACATTGCCTTTGAGATTACAGCGTGTGAAGCAGCGATGGAATTAGGAAAGATTGGCGATTTCCGGAGAAACACATCGCCTTAGCTTCAGGTGTTAAGGAGAGCCTTAAGATCAAAATACTTCATTAAGCCTAAGACATAAGGGCATGGGAGAAATGATATATAGAGTGTATTATTTTACATTGTATAAGTTGTGATTTAAACATGGCTGCCATTTCCTGCCACATCACACCATGTGCTGAGAGCAAGATGGAGTCCAAAGAAGTCTGACCAATCACCGAAGCTGGAGGTCAGGGAAGACGAACCAATCACAGAATAACATACTCGATCAAGACCACACCCCTTGATGACCTCATGGATCCGCCCATGGACTAACCACACTGACCAATGAATACATCTGAGTAGGGCTGACAGAGCCCCTTTTTGAACAAAAAGCTAATGTCTTATAATAAACAGACACTTGGAGCTTGGGTCTGACCAAGGAAGGGTGTACATCTGACTCACTGTGTCTGGTGTCATACTTTTCAATGCCGGCGCTTGGTCTATATTGATTTGGTCAGGAGCAGCAACTTGTTATTAATATTATTATGAAATATTATCTTTACAATTTTGGCTAAGCCCAACGTGGGGCCAGTATTGAGAATCCCCAAACCTTGAATGACCGGTGAAGGAGACGGCAGGACGCACTGAGTACCCCGAGCCAGGAGACTGATCACCTCCCTAACAAAAACGGTAAGTCTGCTGATTTTATTATAATCTGTTGACTTTACCTGTTTTTCGGGTACCCTGTGCAGATTGCCTGACCGCGTCCGGTCTTTTTAGGGTCTCTGAAGACGGCAGATGGGGTATTCTCCGCTGCTGGCCATTTGATTGCGGAAGAACCGTCATGTTAAGTTGCTGCTGCCTGCTATTTGTTGTGTTAGGGAAGATGACTGGTAATAAGGGGGTTTTTGAGCAGTGTCTAGAGACGGAAAAGATATTGTCTGTGAGATAGATCAAAGTGGTATACGATTTTCAGTTCTGGAGAGAAAATAGACATTGAGTGATGACTCTGTCTAAGATAAGCATTGAGTGTGAATCTGTCTATAAATATTACTTAGAGTGATTCAGTAATAAATAGGCATTGATTGAGACTCTGCATGAGGTTGAGTGTTGACTCCCATAGGGCCATGTTACTTAGAGTGATTCAGTACATGGCCTGATAATATTAATACAAGGTACTTTTATAAACTACAGAACATGGAAGTCAGACAGGGACAGATAGGAAGGAGAGACGGTTGTGAAGGTCTTGTGCCAAGTTTGTCATCTCCCCAGTCTTAAGTGTTTGTTTTGTGTTTATTCTATATAGAGAAAGATGGAGAAGTTAATGCAGTTGTGTCGCATAGGCCCTAAGCCTAATTCAGGTGGCAAGATAGATCTGTGTAAATTAAGGGAAAAGTTATGTTAAATGATGCAAATAGCTTATGAAGTTGTGTGGGATGGTAGAAGTGCAGTGAAAATTGGGTTAAAAGAGAGACAAGATGTTTGGAAGATAATGGATTGTTATATACTGCCAGGGCATGGGAGAGATTTTCTCAAAGTGAATAGAGAAAATTGGATAGAAGATTAAAGGAAAAAGAAAGACGAAAGTTTAAGTTATGTGTATTATAGAAATGTACAATGTGAATTCCCACCACCATATGCTGGAGCACATGTTTCTTTGTTGGGGGGCCAATTTGTTGGTGGAGCACATGTTTCTTTTGTTGGCGGCCATCTTGTTGGTGCTTCTCAGACCTCCTCTGGGGCGGCCATTTTGTGGGAGGCAATACCTCTTGCAGCCAGTTTGTTGGCATGTGCTCTCTGATGTCAGCCAGTTTGTTGGCATGTGCTCTCTGATGTCAGCCAGTTTGTTGGCATGTGCTCTCTGATGTCAGCCAGTTTGTTGGCATGGGCTCTCTGATGTCAGCCATTTTGATGACTGGCATGGGCTCTCTGATGTCAGCCATTTTGATGACTGACATGGGCTCTCTGATGTCAGCCATTTTGATGACATGTGCTCTCTGATGTCAGCCATTTTGTAATGCTATGTGCTCTGGTAAATGGGCCTTGTGGTAACTAGTGCTTGGTTTTTTTGTGCCCTTAAAAGATGCTAGCATATGCCAAGTATGAGAGACTTGTCGAGCATAAATGAAAATATGTAAGTAAATAGCAGATATTCTAAAACAAATGTAAGACAGCAGAGAAATGAGAGTTTAAATAGTGTTAAGACAGAAATGCTGGAGTATAAGAGAATGTGTGGGAAAGATGGGTTAGGATTGCCTCAGATTGAGAATCTGGGAATATACTTTTGTCCATGCAAAGATGGCCGCCGAGTGAAGGCCACATGGTTAGAGACAAAGAAATGAAGGAATGTTTGGACAATAGGCTTAGACAGGAAGTGATGTGTAAGGACTAAAAGTTGTCTGAGCAGTTTTGAGCATACACACTGCTAGTTTCAGACACAAAATTAAAGGTAGCCACCCACCCCCTTCCCACATAGAGACATGTGATGGGCTAATGCAGACTGAATGTTGAATGATTACATGAGTATACTGGTAATTAAAAATAAATAATAAAAATAAGGCACATATAAGTTCCTTTGTTCAGATAAGTCCATCGTGCAGGTCAGATATAACCATGTGCTGAAAGCTATAAGAAATTGCTAAATGGGAAAGGTAAGAGATGTGAATGCATTAATGAAGTATTAATTGGGATTAAATAAATAAATATAGATATAATTGGCAAGGGAAACAAAGTGACATACCTCAGAGAAAAGATGAGATGATAAAAAAAAAATAAAAAAAAAAAATAATAATAATAATAAATAATTGCCAATGGTGAATGGATAATCCAGGGGAAAAGTGTGGAGATTCATCATTATGACTCCACAGGAAAAGTGAAAAAATGAATAAAAAAAATAAAAAAAATTAAAAAAAAATGCAGGTGAAATTCCATGATCCTTTCTCTATTCAACAGGAAGTGTGAATGACCTGCCTGTAGCTACTGTTTGAATTGGGGGGAGGAGACTTGATGCAAACAAAGCCAGTCCCACAGAGAGGCACCACCCCACCCCCTAAAATGCCAGCTATATACTTGCTTCATTGTATCTTTTAAGCTACGTTTTAACATTAAGATTTCAAATTTTTCCCAGTTCATGTTTTATTTTATTTTATAGTCTCACTTTAGGGTATTGGTAAAAGTAATTATCTATAGTTTTTAATTTTTACTGCTTCAACCCCAAATATTTTAATAATGGACACCTTTTTAACATGAATGTAGATTTCTATTCATGATACTGTAGATACTGGAACAAACAGTCTGCTGGGTTTACCTAATAAGCAAATCAATTCCAGGTGATTTGCATTTCTATTCCATGTTCCTGCACTGATATATTTTCAATCCAGCAGCCAGAGACCTGTACCTGGAGGGGGGTTGATGAGCCCACAGGACTAAAGTTACACATCACATAGTATTTGGGCTTTGTGCACATAGTGAGGTGCTTTTTGCTGTATAATTTGTCACACATCTTCACATTTATTCTGACACCAGTAAAGTTGCTGAGACTTCAGAAGTGTTGCACATGTTATCTAATTTTTTTATTGTTCTTTCAGATTTCGTGTGTTTTCTTTTTGCCGGGAAATTCAGATTTGATGCAGAAAATTTATACCCCAAATGTTCATCATGTGCACATCGCCTTATTGTATTCATAGTTATGTCTAATCTAGGGAGTGGGACCTTTACATGATCCTTTCAGGCTCCAAATATGAAATTCAGCTAACAACATAATTTTTGAATCCAGATATGCTTTGGATTTTGGATTCAAAAAGCAGGGAAAGAGATGGAAAGTTAGTGCCTGTTTTTTAAAGTTTTTTAATAATTTATTAACGTCTTTTTATATTTAAGTCTTTTCTTTATATTTTTGTCTTAAATAAAGGACAGAGCAAACATGTGTGAACATGTTTCATTACTAATGCAGATCTTGAGTTATTTTACAGATGTTCGTGGATTCTACCACTGGATGTGCTGTGATTACACAACAGGAGGTAATAAAGCAAAACCACTCCCTCTTCACATATCGCCATGAGAGGTAGATGGGGATCTGCAATCACTGGAGTGGGTAGCTTGCAAAGGGTAAGATGGCCAAATGTGTATATAGACTGCAGATCTTTCCTAGAGTCACATAAAGACCCACAGAGACCGCACAGAGTGTATGAGCCTGTATGGAGGCTCTCCTGTGATCAGATCAGTCTGGTAGAGTGCAGGTACTCACACCTGAGCTGGCGCTCATTGAGCCAGAGGTAATGCTCGCACAGGTGCAGCTGCCAGAAGCTGTGAAGAGGCCTAGAGTCGAGAGTCTCAGACCCTGACACCAGGGCAGACCCTGACACCAGGGCAGACCCGGGCACCAGGGGCCCCTGTCACTCCTGATGTTCTTATTCCCACAGAAACAGGTGATCGAATGGAAAGGAGTGCAACACGCAGGGAGCCAGCTGAGGAAGGTCTGTACACACCAGGCGGTAAGCTTTCTCTGCCACGACTCTCTTCTCAATGATGGCTCAGGTAACCCAAGAACTGACTCATTTGTCATTAACTGCTACATGTGTTTTTAGTGGACAAGGTTTGGGTGGCACCAGGGTTCAGTACCCAGGTGGCCAGGTACACCCAGCCTTGGTTAATGTGTGACTGGTACAATGGAAGAGAATCTGTAGTGACCCCGCAGAAACCTGAACGCACCCCTCGTCCACTCTACCATTACAGTGATTGCAGATAGATGATAATGACAGCTGCACATTAGGTGTATGCGGGTGTGCCTGTTGCGGTAATTTTTTTTCAGGATCCGGTGCAGAAACTACGTTACTTCTGAGAAGCTCACGATGAAGGTGGTATGTAGAAATTGGGCTCCTGATGAGGTAAAGCTGCATGTGTTATAGTGGAGGTCATCAAGGGTATTTTACAGTATCTGGGAGTCAGCAGTTTTCTACAATACGTATCATGCATAAGACAGTGGACAATATGAATGGGAGATTAACATTAAAGGTGCAAGGTAGAGAAGACGGGCAAGACATAGATGAAATGTTTGTTTTTGTTTAATTTTCCTCCTCAGTAAATAAGTTAAAATAAGATAATTCTTGATCCAACACCTAGGACAGGATTGTAATTTCTATAAAGTAAGTGTGTAATAAAGTTTAGTCTGATATTAAATGAATGGGACCCGATGAGCCTCTCACCTAGGGGGGTAAGAACTACAGGTCAATAGATAGCTGCTGCAGTAACAGCATCAGTGAGATGAGTATCCAGTTAAGAAAGGGTTAAACACTGCGTTGCTATAGTCAAGTAAGGAGAATTAAAGTCAATGTTCTTCAGAATTTGTGTTTTATTTCCCACAGATGAAATCACCAGCGATGTCCAAGCCTTAAATAATTGTTTAAATGGTGTGATAAAGAGATGTGTTCTTCAATTCCAGATCCTAAATCAGTTTCAGGAGCGCATGGTCTCATGTCAGGAGACCGGGTGATCCTGAAAAGATGCGAGTAAGAGCCGCGAGCCGAGATTAGATGGCCGATCCAGCTACTCTGAATTACAGCAACTTCAGTGGAGACTGAGGGAAAAGGACGCGGCAGCTGTTGGAGACTCCCCACCAGCAGATGATGAACTCCGATAATGATAGTCACTGACATACACCACATAGTGATACACTGTCACATATATGACCTTATAACTCCACGTTATGTCGGATATACATATGGAATATCCAAACTAAGGCAAAATGGTTACAGGAACATGATATAAATGAGGACTCCGTGAGGGAGAAACATTCACGTTCCTGAGCAAACCATTAGTTCAAGGGTAGATAACACTGAGTATAACTGACATTACTCTAATAACTTGTAGATGTAGCCGTAAAAGCGTAATTTTACATCATTTTATGTTATTTTTAAGGTAATTGGGTTAATCTGTAAAGGGAAATGTTACCAAATAATCTCTGGTGGTAGAATATGGCCCTAAGACAGAAATGTCCATCCATGAGTGTTGTGATACAATTCTGGGTATCCAGGTAGGGAACTGAGGTGAAGCAGGTAGGAAAGTCCCGAGGACGCGGATAGCGCGATTCTATATACCTCCTGATATACCAAGAATTGTTCATAACAACTGTTCATAAGAATTGTTCATAACAACTGTTCATAAGAATTGTTCATAGGAATGGTTCATATCGGATGTATTTGAATCCAGAGATCAAGTTAAAGCAGGTTTTGGATAATTTATCTCACCCCTAGTGGCCATAAGTAAGAAAATAGTCCAGATAAATTACATCTATGATTAACCGGGATTTGTCAATTATACTACAGAAGACCTTCAAGGTTTAGCAGACCAACTAGGCCCTACTTCAATCATGGTGCTTCAAAATAGAATGGACCTGGACATGTTATTAGCAAAATAAGGAGGTGTTTGTAAAATTGTACGTATTCCAGATTATACAGGTCCCACCGGGAGGTTACAGCAGCCATACAGAAACTGAACTCTCTACAATAAGAATTATAAAGGAATTCAGGTGTAGAAGATCCCCGGGACCAATACTTTCTGTAAATGAAGAGATGGCAGATGTGGCTGGATTAGATAGGCTTTGTTATCCTTGTCATCTTAAATTATTGCAGCTATTATTGTTTGTTGTGTCTTTCCCTGTGTAAGGAAGATGATTGGGAAACATCAGTTCTCACTTTTCCTAGCTCAAGAGGTTAGTTATTCTGTAGACCTAGAACAGCTAGGCCCTCTACAGTCTTTTATAGTCTTCAACTAGATGGTCCCCTATTCCTCTAAGTTATGATAGCTGGGGTAGACACATCAAATAGTTCATATATGCGAAGTCTGTACCAAGGGGGGTTTTAATGGTTATCAATTCTCAGCTAGCGGGCAGAGTTGAAGGCACATTGGGCAGATGTGACAGGCTCTGGTAGGAATTGGTTAATAAAGTATTTAGGGGGGACTGTTAAGGACAGCCTTAAGATCAAAATACTTCATTAAGCCTAAGACATAAGGGCATGGGAGAAATGATATATAGAGTGTATTATTTTACATTGTATAAGTTGTGATTTAAACATGGCTGCCATTTCCTGCCACATCACACCATGTGCTTAGAGCAAGATGAAGTCCAAAGAAGTCTGACCAATCACCGAAGCTGGAGGTCAGGGAAGACGAACCAATCACAGAATAACATACTCGATCAAGACCACACCTCTTGATGACCTCATGGATCCGCCTATGGACTAACCACACTGACCAATGAATACATCTGAGTAGGGCTGACCGAGCCCCTTTTTGAACAAAAAGTTAATGTCTTATAATAAACAGACACTTGGAGCTTGGGTCTGACCAAGGAAGGGTGTACATCTGACTCACTGTGTCTGGTGTCATACTTTTCAATGCCGGCGCTTGGTCTATATTGATTTGGTCAGGAGCAGCAACTTGCTATTAATATTATTATCAAATATTATCTTTACACAGGGAGAAATTGCAGCGTGTGACGCCGCCATCGGCAATCTGAGGTGGGCACAAAAAAGCGTGAGCGCGCATGTCATATCGCCACACATCGCCAGCCGAGATTGCGGCGTGTGATGGTACCTTAAGGCATGCTATTAGACATCAATCAGATATCTGTGAGTTTTTTGGAGTTCTCTTTTACTGACCGAACCCATACTCACAGTAATCTATCGGGATGTTCACAGGTCTATGCATTTTTTTTGCAACTAACACAGAGATGTGTCTATTTTTTATCCAAGTCATGGACCAAAATCACCCATAGAAGTCTATACGTCAGTTAAAATCATTGACAGCACACATATGATATTAGGATATAGATTGTCTGCTGTCCATGTCTAATATTGCAATGGATAGGAGAAGCTTTGCAATTTTCTTTTGTTATTTTTTTACCATACATAAAAAATCACTGAATAAGCACATATAGTAATTACTAATACACAGAACAAATATTGATTAATTACTTTGTGTTTTTATGTATGTAAAAAACCATGAACATATGAATGGGGTCTTATACTGATTAAAAGAATAGATTGGCTATAAAACTTCTGATTTCTAAATGTCCAAAATAACATGGGGAAAATAATGTGTTCTAGATTTACAATATCATTCTGTTCACAACATAACATTTATGTATCACTCCACTGATACTTAGCTGTACAAGAGCTCAGAGATGATACTTTAGGGAATGCATATTTTATTAGTGCAGCTGCAATGTGGCTACTGGGTATGAACACTTCTCTAACACCGCAGCCTGAGGGTCATGTAATCGGCTATGTTAATGATACTGCACACACTTTCTTTATCCAAGGGGATCAACTATATGCTCTCAATGGACCCAAGCTGCTGTTGCAGATGTCTACTTAAATCATTAACGCAGCTGTTCAAAAAATATATATATCCCCAAGTTCTTTACAATACAATTTAATCCCTGTAAGAGAATGTGGATGCTTATTTCTTATTGTGAAACAATTCAGGCCATTTTTTTGTAGTAGAATTCATAATGCAAATTAAAAGTGAATGCAAATTTTCTGTAGCGACATTTTCATGACTATCTTCATAATTTAAGCCCCACTCCAGAAGTCTCAAAAAAAAGCCAGATGTAACTATTTGCTACACCTGTGTCTAGATGAAGTGGATAATGGTAGAGCAAGTTCCATCCAAAGAAGTGGCCTTTTGGAAAGATTTCACTGTCTTTTTCTGTATACAATGAAATCTCTAAAAACTGTTTGGCGTGTGAGCGTGTTCACACAGACACGTTCTTTTGTGTGCAGGGTTCATTAGTTTTCTGTAGATTGGCCTTGCCTAGCAAGAGATGTGAGTTCCCCGCCCTCACTGAGCTTTGCACACAAAGGGCTGCTTTCAACCTCAGTCCATATCGGACATGACCTGTTTGGACCCTGTTCACTTTATACACATTACTTGATCAGGTTTTTAATACAACAGACAGGACTGCTTCGATATGGGTACACCTGATGAGGTGAGGCAGCTTGAAGTACTTTTTATGCGCAAAAAACTTATGGACCAAGTACCTGTTATTTACATATTTTTTACTGCACTTGCATTTTAGACTTTTTACTGAGAGTATTTACACGTTTTATGGACTAGGTTTTTTGTATTAGATTGTTTGGCGGCGTGAGCGTGTTCACACAGACACGTTCTTTTTGTGTGCAGGGTTCATTAGTTTTCTCTTAAAAACTGTGTTTAAGATTATCACATTATTTAGACTAGATTTACTATTTCAGTTTAATGATACACCATGTATACTGGTCACCTTCTTTGAGAGGATCACTGCTCCTCTGAACCATTTTTAAATGTGATTTTGATAGGCTATCTCAAAGAGGTTTCACTGTGATTTCCTTAACTGGCTAAATATAAAGCCTTTCCAACAGTTAATGTGGTACCCCGTTGGTCAGGCGTCACACCGGGGTATTACACCATAAAAGCGGTGTAATTATCCCAACAGTAAGTGGATGCAGGGTCTGTAGGAGGGACCCATTTCCAGCACTCCCACACTCATTCCAGGGAAGGGCTCCCTTGGGGAGAGTCGGAAGGCCAGAACAGGCGAGTTGCAGACTAAACCTGAGGAGAGATGAAAGGAGGTCCTGAGGGGACCTTGAGAGTGGGTGCCTGATGCGTGAGTCTGGGCCCGAGAGAGAAAGGGGGAACCCCAGAGCGGAGCGACCATACTTCGGGGAGCTTCCCCAGTCCACCACGGAAACCCTGGATCTGAGTCCACCTCCGTAGCCGTCAACCGGTTGCTGCGGCCTGTTTATCAGCCACAGCACCCTGCCACTCACGGAGCAGTCCACCCGGTTCCACAAGAGGTTGGGGTCCAAGCAGCAGAGAGAGAGAGGGGAGGAACTCCATTACTACCTCAGCGGGACAGGGAAGAGTCTTACCCGGGTAGGGCTAAAAAGGACACGGGTTCGTTAACTAAGGCATACCACAGGTACCTCCAAACCGCCTTGCATCCATTTACAGCCACCCAAAGGGTCACCTGTGAATCCATCTTTACTGCACTGTGAACTGTGTATTTGTTGGATGCTCGTTTTCAGTAAAGTACCCGGAAAGAGTGAAACTTGCTGTCGTGTCTGTGTACCGCAAACAGTGACTTTTATTTCAGCTATCGCTGCCCTTGAGGCCCAGCTTCACCTGGAGGAAGCTATACCACCCTTGCCACAATACCATCGCTTCCGGAGGACTGTGGTGGCGCTGGTGATCCCTCACTAGGTACTACAGGTGGCGTCATGAATTATCCTAATAGAAACTGTATTTTTAAGAAGTCACGACCCCAGGGCCACGGACTCAGGTGCAGTCACCCATGATAGCTTCCCCTGACACCGTGCCCGAGCTCTGAGTACCCCGGCCTGGGCGGATCATTAATACATTGTTTCTATTGTGTAAATAAGTAGAAAATAGAAGCCACGTGTTGAATAGAGAAGCAGGTAGAAGAGCATCGCACTGCCTTTTAAGAATCAGAATTCCCATGGGATTCCAAGGATCTTAGTTCAAAGGATTTAACTGTACTCAACAGAAATAAAATCTCTTGTATTTTTTGAAGAAGTAGGCAGTTTGCCCATGAAATGCATTGAAAATACAATAATATCTTTTGAACTAAAATCCTTTGAATCCCATGAGATTGTGATTCTTAAACGGCAGCGCGATGCTCTTCCATCGGCTCCTCTCTTCAACACATGGCTTCTCCTATGTTTGGATGGTTTGCTGCTGCCATGTATGCTCAGATAGTGGTTGTGGCTCTTACAACCCTATGAAGTAAGTGGTTCTTATACCATTCCAAACTCAATTTTTTTTGATAAGACCTTATTTGCACTTTTCTTCCCACTAGCTTAAGTAGAAAGTAGAGATGAACAGATAGAATTGTGGAGAAATCAAAATTTGCGACAATTCTTGTGGAATGCATGATTACATACAAATTTGATTACTCTGCAATTTGATATGCAAGGATCTTTAAAAATAGGCAGCATGAATTCCTGCATAACGACCTGCAGCAATCCAAACACATGGAATAACACAACTAATTAGGTAAACTATCAGAGGCAGAATAAAAAAGGGAATGACCAAAGAATGCTATATTATGCCTGTACTGAATAGCAATCATAGGTCAGAGAACACAGCAAAGTGATAAAAAAAGGCATAATGCAATTGTGGTGCACTACTATACTTCAGTGCTGATATGCCAGATTGAAAATTGAGGCAATAGTCTCAGACTGTGAAGAGAAATCCAAATTCAAAGTCACATACAGTGAATGTTTATAGCAGTCTCATCATCAAGACCACACAATGAGTGACTGTGAATCAATACATTTGTAATATGCCTATTTTTTTAGGCTGCGTGCACAGGATCAGTATTAGCAGCATTTTGAAATCAGCGTATTAACACTGCATCCAAAACGCTGCATTCAACAATACAAGGACAGTTGGTGGGATTTCTATGCCCACTGTGCTTCTTTTGTATGCAGCATTATCTAACCTGTAGTGCGGGTTGCTACACTTCTGCATCTCTGTAGCATGTTAACTTATTGCTGCAGAGTCAGATGCGATCTCGGTGGGTGAATGCAGGGAATAGCCGACCTGATCTGAATGCAGATCATGGGTACTGTGACGAAATGGACTCCTTCAATGTAGAACATATGATGATTTCTTATGTAACCCAGACAGTATTGTATTTTGGTTTGCAAACTTTCATGGGTTAAGTCCTTAATCTCTAACCAGACAGTATTTTGTAGATGACCGTGGTGTTTAGTTTAGCATAGTAATGCAATTATCTGACTTGTTTGTCATAGAAGGCCAGAGAACTTAATTATGCTAATCGTCTATTGTATATTATCATGTGGATTGTGAACTCTATGTAAATAGCTTCAGCTACCATTGTTTAATGCCATGGTTTGCAGACTGAATGTCTCCTACCAACATTCCATTGTAAGGGCTATGTCAATCAGAATTTTGCTTTCCATGTCTGGACTGCAATACGACCAAAAATGGTTATATGAGGCTTGAGGTCCAGCCAATGAAAAGACAGTTTTATTCCACCTATTGTGAAGTCCCTAGTATCATGCAATGAGGGCTGAAGGTATATAAGGAGACGTGTTCATTAACCAGAGAGAGTTAGATTCTGTCTAGTGCCCTCAGTCTAGGGATTTCAGTCCCGGCTAGAGGTGCACTGGACTTGATAAAGGCAGCTAATCTAGGATCTTCAGGTCCGATTGGCAAGCCATAACCCCAGGCCTAGGCATTCCGGTGCTGACCAAGGGGATCAGAACCTGGATTATAACACCACAAGGACTTCAGCATCGAATTATCGGATTCGGCTGTGATGACAAAGACTGCATGAGGAAGCCACGCAGGTTGGAACAATCCAGTCACCTGTCTACAGACTTTGCTGTGCTATATTCTAATCCCTGGTGAGCCAGCGGAAGGGTGAGACTCTGTTGCCTGTTACATTGTTGTGGCTTTCTGGTTATGTGTTATATGCTGTAAACTGTTTGGGGTTCCAATAAAGCCTTAGTATTGTGGTTCCCTCACCCTGTGTTGTCGGAGTAGTGTTCCACCCACGGTTAAAGAGATCGGGTGTTCAGTTGGGGATGAGCCCTGGTCCACGTTGCTTTTGTATAGGTGGCTGGGCCTGCGGACAAGAGCACCCACTGACCCCCGGGGTCTCCACAATTGGTGGCAGTAGTGGGATACTACTCAGCCTGGTTTATCCAGGGGAGCTGCAGGGGACTGGTGTTCGTGGACACTGTCCAAGGGCTCAACAACCAGGGAGGCATATAAGCATACCTAGCAGACCATAGTGAGGTAGTCAGGTTTTGGACACTGCCATGTCCAACCCCACCAGCTCAGCCATGGGACAAGGACTGGAGTGGAGGTATGGCTGCTATAAGGAACTGCAACTAGAGGTGGCATGTCTATTCCAAGAAATCGAAGCCAGGGATACTGACACATGGTCGGATTTAATCCAGAAATTGGTGCAGTGGCATGCCCAGAAGGATGCAGAGAATGATGATGACCCCGCCGAGATTGACCCAAAGGAATTAAACTGTGTGCCACATCATGGATCCAGTGACAGTCTGGAAGGACACCAGTTCCAAGCCCTGGGACTGCAAGAAACTGATCCTGTCAACGCCGTGCCTGAGCAGGGAGAGGACAAGTTGGAGATTATGGACAACACCCCTATCCCTGTTGCTTTGGAGACTGACCAGGAAGAGGTTGATGTGGGACTTGTGAGCAGCCTTCCCTCACCTGTTGTTTCAGGGGCTAACCAGGAGCAGGTTGAAGTGGGGCTCATGGATGGCCCCCCCAGATTTGTTGTTTTGCGAGCTAACCCAGGACAAGGATTATCCAGCCATTTTGTCACAGCCATCACCCACATCCAGGAAGCCAAGCAGCACCCTGATATGGATCTTGCTACCACACCTTCAGAGGATAATCCATGTTCCCAGCCCCCATCATTTTCCTCTAAGCCATCAACAGTGAGTAAACCTACACAGACTGTGGTCATTGACTGCGGGGGAATTGATAGCTAGAAGTTTATGGGAGCCCAACTCCTGAATCCCATTTTACTGGTTGTCCACAATATGTCTGCCCATCCTGGGGGAGGTAATCTGGGGGAGGTGTATAAATGCAAGCCTTGATTGCTGACTTCACAATTAAAAAAGACAATGCCACCCAGGGGAGAAGGATGACCATAGACTTATTATATTTAATTGCCCTCTCTGGTTACATAAGAAGGGGGAGGTATGTGACGATATGGACTCCTTCAATGTAGAACATATGATGATTTCTTATGTAACCCAGAAAATATTGTATTTTGGTTTGCAAACTTTCATGGGTTAAGTCCTTAAACTCTAACCAGACAGTATTTTGTAGATGACCGTGATGTTTAGTTTAGCATGGTAATATAATTATCTAACTTGTTTGTCATAGAAGGCCAGAGAACTTAATTATGCTAATCGTCCATTGTATATTACCATGTGGATTGTGGATTCTATGTAAATGGCTTCAGCTACCACTGTTTAATGTCATGGTTTGCAGACTGAATGTCTCCTACTAACATTCCATTGTAAGGGCTATATCAATCAGTATTTGGCTCTCCATGTCTGGACTGCAATACGACCAAAAATGGTTATCTGAGGCTTGAGGTCCAGCCAATGAAAAGACAATTTTATTCCACCTATCGTGAAGTCCTCAGTATCATGCAATAAGGGCTGAAGGTATATAAGGAGACGTGTTCATTAACCAGAGTTAATTACATTCTGTCTAGTAACCTCAGTCTAGGGATTTCGGTCCTGGCTAGAGGTACACTGGTTTGGATACAGGCAGCTAATCTAGGATCTTCAGATCTGATTGGCCGGCCATCACACCAGGCCTAGTCATTTCGGTGCCGACCGAGGGGATCAGAACCTGGATTATAACACCACAAGGACTTCAGCATCGAATTATCGGATTCGGATGTGATGTCAAAGACTGCATAAGAAAGCAACCAAGGTTGGAACGATACAGTCACCTTCCTACAGACTTTGCCATGCTGACTCAGCTTCCTAAATATGGCATTATTTCTTTCTTGGTGGGTGCCTGCCAAAAGCAGGTGCACTGGTTTGGAGTAAATAGCCCTGGAAGATTTGAGGCACAAAGATTCTAAACCCTGGTGAGCCAGTGGAAGGAGGAGACTCTGCTGCCTGTTACATTATGTGTTGTGCTTGCGTATGTGTTATATGCTGTAAAACTGTTTGGGGATCCAATAAAGCCTTAATATTGTGGTTCCCTCACCCTGTGTTGTCTGAGTAGTGTTCTGTCCACGGTTAAGGAGCTTGGGCGTTCAGTTGGGGATGAGCCCTGGTCCACGTTGTCTTTGTATAGGCGGCTGGGCCTGCGGACAAGAGCACCCACTGACCCCCGGGTCTCCACAGGTACAGGTCGGTTGAATTCATCCACAGCTTCACACAGGTCTAGTGACACTGCGTCCAGAATGCAGTGTCTCCGCATAGTCTGCTTATATCCTTACAGTGTTAGCAAACAAGAGTAGTATTGGATCAAACATTAGAGATTTTACAACTAAAACCAAACACTGAATTCAAGGCTTGTTTATGTTTGTAATAAAAAAAAGTCTGATCACTGTATATTGAGATGTCCCATTATTTTTTTTTTAAAGAATAATCTCCCTGAAACTTAAATATACCTACCTACTAAAGGGTGCACACTGTTTAAATAATATTTTCAGCACTGTTCAACATGCTAACAGTCAAATATTGGACATGTAAACATGCAACTTTAATATAGTGGCCAGTTGCAGGTGCTTGCTTTTGGGATGTGACTTTACATACATTTTTAGCACTCTATCAAATCTATCTCCTTTGCCAACATAACAATTTAAGATTTACAGAGGTTGAAATAAGTATTGAACAAGTCACCAATTTTTTAAGTAAACATATTTATCTAGGTGCTATTGACATGAAATTTTCACAAAATGTCAATAACAACCCATCCAATCCACACAAGTAAAGTAATGAAACTATAGATTTTCATAAATTAAGTTATGTATAATAATGAGATATGACAAATGGAACAAATATTAAACACATGCAGAGAGGTGAAAAAAGCCATGGAAAGTTATGACGCCAGCTGAAATCTGTCAGAAATCTATCACTACCGTATATACTCGTGTATAAACCGACCCGTGTATAAGCCGACCCCCCTACTTTTGCCTCCAAAATCAAAGTTTTCATCAAAGTTCAAAGTTCATCAGCAATTTCTCATTTTTCCAACTAAATTTACAAAGCCACTTTTTTAAGGACCATATCACATTTGAAATCACTTTGAGGGGGCTATATGACAGAAAACACCCAAAAGTTACATCATTCCAAAAACTGCACCCCTCAAACTACTCAAAACCACATTTAGTAAGATAATTAACCCATCAGGTGCTTAAAGGGATCCTGTCACCTCCAAAACGCCTCCTAAGCTACCAAAACATGTCCCTGCAGCATCCTATCACTAATCTCACTCTTTTTTTGTCTCCTAAAAGCATCCTGTGAAAGTGCATAAAAACGTTTTAATACTCACTCATTAGTGATTATAATTAGCAGTGACTATATTCTTAGTCACCAAGGCAGGCTGTTTTGCAGGCTCGAGGATCCACCCTGTCTCTGTGTGTTCTGCTGTGATGTGCAGGCATTGCCCTCCCCTCTCTCTATTACTCACAGAATGCAAATCATTAGTCCTGCCTTCAGTTTCACAGTAGCACAGACAGAGAGAGGGCTGGATCCTCGAGCTGCTAATTAACACCCCCTGGTGACTGAAGAATATGGTCCCTGCTAATTATAATCCCTAATGAGTAAGTATAAAAACGTTTTTTCTCCACTTTCACAGGATGCTTTTAGGAGACAAAAGGAGTGTGAGATTAGTGATAGGATGGTGCAGGGACATGTTTTGATAGCTTAGGAGGCGTTTTGGAGGTGACAGGATCCCTTTAATAGAAACTAAAGCAACGTGGAAGAAAAAAATGAACATTTTACTTTTTCCAACAAAAATGTTACTTCAGCCTCAAATATTGCATTTTCACAAGGATAGAAGGAAAAAGTTGACCCTAAAATTTGTTGATCTATTTCTCCCGAGTATGCTGATACCCCATATGTGGATGAGAATCACAGTTTGGGCTCACGTTACGGCTCGAAAGGGATGGAGCACTATTTGACTTTTTGAATGGATAAATAGCTGGAATTGTTAGCTGACACCATGTCAAGTTTGCTGAGCCCCTGATGTGCCTAAATAGTGGGGAAAGCCCACAAGTGTCCACATTTTGGAAACTAGACCCCCCAAGGAATTTATCTAGATGTGCATTGAGCACTTTGAACCACCAGGTGCTTCACACGATTTTATAACATTGAGCCGTGAAAATAAAAAAAATACTTTTCTTCCTCAAAAATGTTCTTTTACACTCAATTTTTTCATTTCTACAAGGTAACAAGATAAAACGGATCATACAATTTGTTCAGCAATTTTTCTTGCATACACAGATACCTCATATGTTTTGGAAAACCACTGTTTTGACGCACGGGAGGGCTGAGAAGTGAAGGAGCAACATTTGACGTTTGAAGTGGAAAATTATTTGCAACTGTTAGCAGATACCATGTCGTGTTTGGAGAGCTCCTGTGTGCCTAAACAGTGAAGATCCCCCCAAGTGACCCCATTTTGGAAACTAGACCCCCCAAGAAACTTATCAAGATGCATGGTGAGCACTTTAAACCCCCAGATGCTTCATACATTGAGCCATGCAAATGAAAAAGTACTTTTTTTCACAAAAATATTCTTTAGCCTCAATTTTTAATTTTCACAAAGGCAACAGGATAAAATGGATCTCAAAATTTGTTGAGCAATTTCTCCTCAGTACTCCAGTACTTCAAACGTGAAAAAACCCTGTTTGGATGCATGGCAGGTCCCTGAAGGGAAGGAGTGACATTTTGGAACACAGATTTTGATGGCATGGTCTGTGGGTGTCATGTCCAGTTTGGAGGGCCCCAGATGTGCCTAAACATTTAACCCCCCCCCCACAAGTGAAATCAGTTTGAGTTCTCTGCCAAGGGAAGCCCTGGTGACTCAGCGAGTGATGTCACCACTCCCCTGTGGCAGTCCCTGACTGCCATGGGTGATGTCACTTACTGAGTCCCTGCGGTCAGTGTGATTGAAGATTCTGGAGGGAGAGGATGCTTGTTCTCTCCCTCCAGACTCCAGACTCTGGATGAAGGATCGTGGAGGGTTATGTGGGTGTAAAAACTTGTAGTTGAGATATGTTTGTTTTTTGTTCTAATAAAACTATTTTTCTCTAACTGTTGTGTATTACTATTTACTAGCAATTCCTAATGGCCGGGTATAACATTGGCCCGACATTATGAATCTCGGGCTTAGTGCCAGCTGCCAAAACAAAGCTGGCATTAACCCCTTTATTACCCAGTTTGCCACTGGTATCAGGGCAATTAGAAGAGTCAGGGTTTAGCACCAGAAAATGGCACCTCAAATGATTGTGCTATTTTTGGGGGTGACTGTGTGTTGCAATTTAAAGTGTGGGGGGCCCAGAACGTTTGGCCCTCTCCACGTTGAGGATTCCTGCCCCACAGCTGCCAAGTTATACCTGGCTGGCAACCAAAAATACAGTGAAGCCCATGTATTTTTTTTATTTGTAATAATAATTAAAAAATAAAATGATGTGGGGCTTTGCCAGCCAGGTATAACTTGGCAGCTACAGACTGCCACCTACTCCCAGCTTAGTTGTACCTGGCTGGCATCCAAAAATACAGTGAAGCCCAAATTTTTTATTTATAGAAACAATTGACAAAAAAATTACGTGGAGCTTCGCTGTATTTTTGGTCACAAGCCAGGTACAACTAGGCAGCTAGGGGCTGGAATCCTCAGCATGGAGAGGCCCAAGTGTTCTTGGACTTCCTTGCTGTGAATTGCAGCCCACAGCCACCCCAGAAAATGGCACATTCATTGAAGCACCATTTTCTGGCGCTGTACTCAGACTCTTCGATTGCCCTGGTGCCAGTGGCAAACTGGGTAATAAAGGGGTTAATGCCAGCTTTTTCTTGGGAGCTGGAACTAAGCCCCAGATTCATAACGTTTGGCTAATGTTAGACCCGGCCATTAGAAATCTCTAGTAAATAATAAAAAATACACCACACAGAGAAAAATCTTTTTGTTACAAAAACACACAAAATCAAATTTAGAATCCACCTTTATTTTGCCCTCCAAGGTACTCCACAACGATGGTCCTATGACGCTCGATCACCTCTGCTACATCCAAAGACTGCAGAAAGGGATAAAGGGTCCTCTTCTTACAGTCTCTGGGGTCACACTGATGGTGCATTGTATGGCAGTGTTCTGCCATACAGTGCACCATTAGTTTGACCCCAGAGACTGTTGCAAGGGATCAAGCATCCTCTTGTAGTAATCTCTGTGTCATAGTGGTGTGCACTGTATGGCAGATCATTGCCATACAGTTCATCATCACTATGACTCCAGAGAATACAAGAGGACACTTGATCCCTTGCTGAAGTATTTGGGGTCATGGAAATGTTGCACTGTATGGCAATGATCTGCCATACAGTGAACCATGACTATGACCCCAGAGACTACAATAAGAGGATGCTTGATCCCTTGCTGCAGATCATTGCCATACAGTTCATCATCACTATGACTCAGAGAATACAGAGGACACTTGATCCTTGCTGAAGTATTTGGGTCACAGAAATGTTGCACTGTATGCATGATCTGCAACAGTGCACATCATATGACCTCTGAGACTACAACAAGAGATCAAGTGTCCTCTTGTTGTAGTTTCTGGGGTCATAGTGATGGTGCACTGTTTGGCAGATCATTGCCATACAGTGCACCATCGCTACGACCCTAGACGTTACAAGAAGATGACGCTTGATCCCTTGCTGCAGTCTCTGTGGTCACAGTGATGGTGCACTGGATGGCAATGACCTGATTTATACACATGTTGCAAATGATACATTTTCTATGGTAAATTTGCAGCATACTGCATCCAATCTACTTAATATTAACTGCAATATTCGCAATCAAAGACAATGAATTAACAAACACATTATTGACTCTGGTAATCTGAAGTGGCTAATCCGTCCAATGTATCCAAACATTTTTTTCAGGAACATAGGGGTAGTTTGAGGAACTTTGAGTTCTTAGGTGTTACAGGGGTCAAATGCTCACTGAGATTGCAGGCGAGCTCTCTTAAATAGAGAAAAATACTGGATTCTTTTGATTAATAAATCATACCCATAGGGATTAAACAAACGGAAATCTTTAATCCTGCATTACTAACTTGAGAAAGTAGTAAATTATTTGATTTTCTTTAATGTAAATGAATTTTGCATTTCAATGTGTATTCAGATATTTGGATTTCATTTACCAGGTGTTTGTCTGTAGAAGGTTCTCTTATCATGCAGGGATCTCACTTTGTCCCGAGGTTATAATTAAATGTCACTTCAAAACACATCAAACATAACAATCTTTTCTATGGGACATTTTTCATCTGATAGTAAAACATGTCCAACATGGCACAATTTAAAATAAAAATCAGTTTTTGTAGATGTGCTGGATTATCTGGCATTTTTGGATTGCACTTGTATTTCTAATATTGTGGAGCCTGGATCCATGCAGTTAGTATAGAGATGAATTGATTATCATTTTCTTAAACTTCCAATATTCAATTTATACATGATACCTACTTCTCATCTGCCTGAACGTTTGCCAACTCACAGAAACCGTGGGGCTAAAAAACATACTTCACTTGGAAAATTTATTTCTGTTAGTATTTTAGACCGTCATTATTAAAGCAAAATGGAAGATCTTTTTCCAACATCCGTAAGTGAGTACAAATTGGTTTACCTGGTTGTAAAGCTTTTTATGTACAAACACCTGCACCCACAAGACTGACCAGCACAACCTCTCTATGACCCACAGAGCATCATTTTCCCCTTTCTGTACTCACATTAGTTTCATGGCAAGTAATTGAGGCAGCAGCAGCAATATCTACAATATATTTGAAATGAAGGACCAGATGGTTTTTCTGCCATTGGAACAATGTGAACTGTGAAAGAAAGAGAGCGCACTAGGGTCTTATCTTTTAAAGTGCACAATACAGTCAAAAGGTTGCTGCTCACCTGGACTAGTTGTGACACCCAGAACTAGTATAAACATGAAGTATGGCTGCTGCAGGGTCCACACGCCACTGTTATCCATGGTAAATAATGGGAGAGACAAGTAGGACAATGTTCCAACAATATTGTTGGCTCCATGAGGAAGGAGTCGTGATTAGACTCCGAAACGAGTCGGATGTAATAAAAGCCACTTTGACATCTACCACTGTTTGACCGTTCACTATGAGCAGCACTGGTCCGAGGAACATTGTCCTACTCATCGCTCACATTGGAACAATCTGGCACACTTTAGGAAAAAGTGAGGCACTGGCTGCATAGCCAGGTTTAATTATACCTAGACTGTATCCTATGGGGATACCATCATTTGAAGCCTCAGGTGTAACATCAGAGAAGGTGTTTAGCATGGTCAGTGGATTTGTCACACTAAAACAGAACAGTTTATCCACCACAAGCATCGACAACCTAGCATTAATCAAAATAAATCAGGCATGAATTAGGACAGACTTTCATTGGTTGATGCTAATGATTAATTTGGACATACTCTCTGTCTGCCTGCCTAATAGTCTCTGTTGCCTGGTATCTACACTATTCTTCTGCTGCCAGTGCTGATGAACCACATGGTGCCAGGCATCTTGTTCCTCTGAATCATCATATTTTTATTGCAGTACTGCTGTTGCTAAAAAACAGATATCCAATTAAGAACAAGTATTGATAGATTTCACAATAATCATGTTAAATAATAGAATAATTGTTGTGGAACCATATTTAGGAATTTTAGGGTCAATATCATATGTGGAACATTGAATGGGTTTTTTTTCCCAGAACTATCCATAATAGTAGTTTGATATTGGAACTAAAGTGCTCAAATGTGAAAAGGAAAAGCAAACTAATGGTATCACAAAAATACAACACATTTAGTGCCTTTAAAAGTATTCATAACTAATTAACTTTTTTATATTTTTTGCGATATACAAGCCTAAGTGTATTTAATAGAGATTTTATGTGCTATCCAAACACTAATGGCCACTTTACACGTCCCAACATCATTTCGATATTGTATGCAACGGCATGGGAGCACGCACCTTTTTGGCTGACATCCAAGATCACATAGGAGCTGTCACACAGGGAGATATCGGCAGGCAACTCAACTGCGATATACAGTGCCTACAAGTAGTATTCAACCCCCTGCAGATTTAGGTGGTTTGATAAGATGCAACTAAGTTAGAGCCTTCAAACTGCAAGCGAGAGTAGGATTTATTAACAGAAGCATAAATCTTACAAACCAAAAAGTTATGTTGCTCGGTTGAATTTTAATAAATAAACATAAAAGTGTGGGTCAATTTTTATTCAACCCCTAGGTTTATTATTTTGTGGAATAACCCTTGTTTGCAATTACAGCTAATAATCGTCTTTTATAAGACCTGATCAGGCCGGCACAGGTCTCTGGAGTTATCTTGGCCCACTCCTCCATGCAGATCTTCTCCAAGTTATCTAGGTTCTTTGGGTGTCTCATGTTGACTTTAATCTTGAGCTCCTTCCACAAGTTTTCAATTGGGTTAAGGTCAGGAGACTGACTAGGCCACTCCATCACCTTGATTTTTTCCCTCTTGAACCAGGCCTTGGTTTTCTTGGCTGTGTGCTTTGGGTCGTTGTCTTGTTGGAAGATGAAATTACGACCCATCTTAAGATCCTTGATGGAGGAGCGGAGGTTCTTGGCCAAAATCTCCAGGTAGGCCGTGCTATCCATCTTCCCATGGATGCGGACCAGATGGCCAGGCCCCTTGGCTGAGAAACAGCCCCACAGCATGATGCTGCCACCACCATGCTTGACTGTAGGGATGGTATTCTTGGGGTTGTATGCAGTGCCATCCAGTCTCCAAACGTCACGTGTGTGGTTGGCACCAAAGATCTCGATCTTGGTCTCATCAGACCATAGAACCTTGAACCAGTCTGTCTCAGAGTCCTCCAAGTGATCATGAGCAAACTGTAGACTAGCCTTGACATGACGCTTTGAAAGTAAAGGTACCTTACGGGCTCGTCTGGAACGAAGACCATTGCGATGGAGTCCATTACTTATGGTATTAACTGAAACCAATGTCCCCACTGCCATAACATCTTCCCGGAGCTCCTTCCTTGTTGTCCTTGGGTTAGCCTTGACTCTTCGGACAAGCCTGGCCTCGGCACGGAAGGAAACTTTCAAAGGCTGTCCAGGCCGTGGAAGGCTAACAGTAGTTCCATAAGCCTTCCACTTCCGGATGATGCTCCCAACAGTGGAGACAGGTAGGCCCAACTCCTTGGAAAGGGTTTTGTACCCCTTGCCAGCCTTGTGACCCTCCACGATCTTGTCTCTGTTGGCCTTGGAATGCTCCTTTGTCTTTCCCATGTTGACCATGTATGAGTGCTGTTCACAAGTTTGGGGAGGGTCTTAAATAGTCAGAAAAGGCTGGCAAAAGAGATAATTAATCCACACATGTGAAGCTCATTGTTCTTTGTGCCTGAACTACTTCTTAATACTTTAGTGGGACCAAACAGAATGCTGGTGGTTTGAGGGGTTGAATAATAAATGACCCTGTGAATTAACTTTTAACGCTTTAAAAAAAATAAAAAAAAATTAGAAAAATCTTTTTGGCTGCAGTGCATTTCCCACTTCCAGGCTAATCTACAGTCCAAATGTCACAATGCCAAGTTAATTCCGCATGTGTCAACCAGCTAAATCTGCAGGGGGTTGAAGACTACTTGTAGGCACTGTATACGCCCCCTTGTACGCGCAAACCAGGGAACGACCATTTAACATGGGAGTGAATAGGGGAAGTTGCTCTCCAAGTCGGTGTTGGGTTGTCACACAGAATGATCCTGCCAGATCGTCCATCCAATATCGGGCAGTTGGAGAGCCTGCACAATTCTTCCCCGATATCGTTTTGGCATCATTCTTGCATTGAATTGGACATTTACACCACACAATGCACGAACGATATCGGCGCCAACGCACGAACCACGTGACTTTTTATCGAAGTTGGACGATGATATCGGGACGTGTAAAGTGGCCATAAGTAATAAAGATTTGGGAAGTGTAAAGGAAATAACAAATGGTTTTCTAAATGTTTTAAAAATATAAATCTGAAAATTGTGATATATTCAGGTCCCCTGAGTCAAAACTTTGTAGGACCGCCTACTGCCATAAGACATTTGGGGTATATCTCCACCAGCTTTACACATCAAGAAACTGAAATTGCTGCCTATTCTTGATTCCAAACTGTCTCTAGCTCACTGAAATTAAATGGAGAGAATCTGTGAACAGCAAATGTCAAGTCTGGTCATAAATTCTCAATAGGATTCAGGTCTGGACTCAGACTGAGCCATTAAAAAAAATGAATATGCATTGATTTAAACTATTCCATTGTAGCTGTGGCAGTATATTCAGAGATGTTTTCCTCAAGTCTTTTGCAGCCTCAAACAGGTTTTCCTCAAAAATTGCCCTTCATTTAGCTTCATCCATCTTTCCATCAACTTTGACCAGCTTCACTGCTGAAAAACAGAATCCCCACAGCATGATGCTGCCAACAATATACCTGATGGTGTAGTTGTTCATTACAGCATAATGTGCAGTGTTAGTTTTCAACATTTTGCATTTGGCCCCAAAAGTTATACTTTGGTCTCATCTTACCACAAAACCTTCTGCCACATGATAGCTGTGTTCTCTACATGCCTTTTTGTAACCTGCAATTGGGATGTCTTATGGCTTGCTTTCAAAATGGCCTCCCTCTTACCACTCTTCAAAAATACCAGATTTGTGGCATATATGGTAATAGCTGTTCTTTGTATAGTTTCTCACACTGGAACTGTGGATGTCTGCAGCTTCTGCAAAGTTACCAAGGGCCTCTTAGCTACTTCTCTAATTAGTACTCTACTTATATGGCATGTCAGTTTAGGTGGACAGCATGTCTTGGTAGGTTTGCAGTTGTTCCATTTTTTGATGATAGATTGAACAGTGCTCAATGAGATGGTCATTGCTTGGGCTATTTTTTTTTATAAACTAGCACTACTTTAATCTTCTCCATAACCTTATCCCTGACCTGTCTTATATGCTCCTTGGTTTTCATGATGCTTATTAATCCTTAATTTTCTCAAACAAATCTCGACCCAGGTTAAACAGTCAGCAATTTCATGCATTTAAAGGGGCTTTCCAAGATTGGGCTTAAAGCTAGAGATGGGCAAACCAACAGATGTTTGGGTTTGGCGAATCCAGCTGGGTTTGGGATCAGACGTGACCTGAATTTCGGCTTCAACCCTGGACTCAGACTTTATGGTTATAAAATGGTGGCCATTGGGGCTGGGGTGGCTGTAAAATTAAGCAAAACTGATTAAAGCAGTAGCAGCATATACTTACTAAGGACCCCACGCTTGTAACACCACATCTAGGTGCACTCACTAACCTCTGGTTTATTCACTGGGTTCTGCCTCCAATGGCCAATCACAGACACCCACTTTCTGTGACAGCATTTGTGATTGGCTGTTGCCTTCCCACCCTATGTGCTGGCATCTGTGATCAGTTGCCATTGGCAACAAACCTGCCATCATAAGGGATATAAAAACAAATGAATGATTTTACAAAATTGCAGAGAGCTTCACTATATATTTAATTTTCAGCACAGATAAAGTGAAAAGCTACAGGCTGCCACTCCCAGCTGCCTGGATTTTCCTTGGGTGGCAATCAGAAATACAGTGAAGCAAATTATTATTTGTTTTAATTATTTAAAGAAATTGTTTAAAAAAAATGTCGGCTGTACTCTATTTGTGATGGACAGCCAGGGTTAAAATCTGTCACCTGGGGCTGGTATTCCTATTGTGGTGAGTCCCATAGTTATTGGGTCACTCAGGCTACATAATAGCCATCCCAGTAATTGATGCATTCATTAGAATCAGCAATTCCTGGTGCTGTACCCGGCTCCTAACAATGCCATGCTGTGGTAGCATTGGGGTGATACAAGGGGTTTATGACAGCTGAGTATTGACAACTGATAATGTTCAAGATTCCATGAGACACATTATAAATCATGTATGTAAATAATTAAAAAACAGAAACACAGAGATATCCTATATTTTAAATAGGACACACAGACAAGCCTCATTTATCATCCTCAAACATACTCTCTGATGATAATCCACCGCAATATCCACTCACCTCTGCTACATGTGATGAGTAAAATAGAAATAGAAAGAAAAGGAATATTGACCGTGCTACCATATATGACAATCAAAAAATTCTTGATGGATTGTGATTTTTATTTTCTACTTGTTTCTGGGCTCTCTGGCCCCTTCATCAGGAAAAAAAATACATATGTACATGATTTCCAAACATACAAGACTCCTTATAGCTATACATCCTAGAAAAAAACTTGTAGTTTGGAGTGGACTAAATTCATCATGTCACCACCAATCAGAAAAAAACTCCCCTTTCCCATTGCCATAGATATAGTATATATATTGTACTTAATAAAAAATTACACTTATTCCCTTTCTTTTTATTTCTATTTTATTGACACAATTTTATTGGGAAGAATGCAGCAACCTTCTAATACGCTTTTGTAGTGGTTGTGGCTTACACAACCCTGCCAGGTGAGTGTGTACCTTTTGAACACTTCCAGTTGTTATACTGGTAACACCCTAGATTGCACCTTTTCCATTCCAGCTTTTCTTCTACTTGTGGTGAGGAGAGAGATTAGTGTTTGCTCACCACAGCAGCACTCTCCAACTGACTTATGACTGTAACATGTGGGATGACAACTGCAACCTCCAGCTTCTCCCAGTGCCTTTAGCTCCTCAATCTACCTTTAGATCCTCCCTCTGTACCAGCCCCTCCCTCTGACTCTAGCCCCTCCCTCCTCCTGTCTTCATAGAATCTCATCAGTAACAACTACTATCTCCCATCTCAGTAATTGGAAAGGCTTCCCTGAATACAGATTTTACCTCAGAATTAAGAATTTTGATAACGTCTGATCAATACTGGAAGAGAAACAAGCAAATTTGTCTGGTTACTGTGTATATTTTAGACTTGTATGTATTTAGCCATATAGAAAAGCAATATCAGTGAGAAAGGCTTGCTCTCCACTCCCTGTAGTCTGCCTTAATGTCTCTTCTGCTAAGAAAATAATTACACTTAACAAGCAATAAAAATCAATCAACACAGAAAGGAAAAACACATAGCTATTAAAAAAACTAATGTATTGATTGTTTTTAAACACTTCATGCAGCAAATAAATCAAGTTTTCTTAAATTACAGTAAGCAGTTAAAGAAATGCTTCACTACAGTGCATAGTGAGCAAATCAATTTAAAGCAGTTAAACAAGACTTTTCCCAAATATATTGTGTTGTGAATTCTGCCTGTGAGCAGCGCTATCACTGTTTACTCATCCCGATTATGTGACCTTCTGGTGGAGTGACCTCTGGTATCCGGTGATGTCACATCAACTTCCGAAATTGAAAGTTGACCCGGCATTACCAAGGTGGATCCCAGTCTCACTGTGTGACTGGACTGTGGGCAAAGCTTCACCGCAGTCACAGCTCAGCATCACACCACTCTCTCTACCCACAGCTCAGCCACCCAGGGAGACAGGGTTGTTGTTGGCCTAATACATATTGATCTGTATGTATTGCAACAACTATTGTTTGTTTAATATGATGTGATTTTATGTCTGCATGCATGTTGTTCAGATGTCAACAAAGTTAAAAAAAAAAAAAAGGTCCTCATTCAGAGACAGGATGTTCCTCCTCCTGCTCCCTGTGCGCTCATTCTAGTGTGGAACTGGAAGCTGAAGGTCACAGCAGATTTCTCTCTCCCTCTCCCAGAAACCAGATTGATCCTATTCTCATGTTGTAAGCTGGATGTTCTTAATTCTCAATAAATGAACATTCTCTGTTGCTCACTGTGGACATCACGCTGATTAACGTGCTGCTAACAATTGTGCTGCTTAAGGACCTGTAGTGACATCACAACAATGTGATCATAATGGACATAGCTAAGCAGGCATCAAGTCAGACCATTTAGGCTTAGCTCTACCCATTATGGTCACATGGTTGTGACATCACCACAGGTGACATGTGTATTTCTGTATTTAGTGTACTGCGCTCTCCACTGCTTCCATTCACAGAGCACTGTGATGCTGGGCTGTGACTGCAGTCAACCTCCACTCACAGCCCAGTCACTCAGGGAGATGAGGTCCCCCGTCGGTGATGTCGGGTCAACTTTTTAATTTCGGAAGTTGACATGACAGTATCGGACATCAGAAGTCACTCCTTCAGGGGTTCATTTGATCTGGTTTAGTGGACAATGATAGCGCCACTCACAGGCAGAATGCACAACACAAGGTACTTCGGAAAAGCTTTCTTTAACTTCTTTAAATTTATGTGGTGGGCGGCACAGTGACTCAATGGCAGCCCTGTAGTGCTTGGGACCTGGGTTCAAACCCACCAAGGACAACATCTGCAAGGAATTTGCATGTTTTACTTGTGTTTGCGCAGGTTTCCTCCCAAAATTCAAAGACATACTGATAGGATGCTTAGATTGTGAGCCCCAATGGGGACAGTACTACTGATGTATCTAAAGCACTATGGAATTAATAGCACTACATAAATGAATAAATGTTATATTATTATTATGTGGTCACTCTGCATTGTAGTGAACCATCTCTTTAGTGATAGGTCACCCTAAGAATAAACTCTCATGAAAAATCAGAATGAATGTTTATATGTATGAAGAGGTGACTGTTTACTCTATATAGAAATATTATGTTTCAAAAAGTAGGATGGGTTCTTTAAATTGAGATGTGAGTTAAAATAAAATAAGAATACTGAATAGACAGAAAAATCCTTTATGGGTCAAATGTGAAATGACAAAAGCGGCCTTCAATCATGCACAACCTCTCTTATAGCTGACACAAAATAAATTAACTAGATTGATGATACTATCACTCATCAATACAAAATAAAAGCATGGTTTTCCCTTGTCAAATTGCACCAAGCAAAGGTGAGTTTATGTTCCCATATCAACAACTAGCTAATACACAATTGACAAAATACTCCCTTTAACTTTACTACTTAATATCCTTCCTTTGTGAACTTGTCATGTTTTCGAAATTTGGTTCAGAAAGGCACAATGTCCTTCTGAAGGACATAGAGAAGGCAAAACATTATATAAACTTCAGTTATTCATTCTTTAAACAATAATTCATCTAAAAATAAATTACTTCAGAATGGGAATCTTAATTAATCTGTGACTATATTTAATTAACTTCAATATTCTTCTTGGGCATCAACTGTATTTTCAAATGCAATTACCTCTCCAGAAAAACAATTGGTTTTACCAAGCACCTGTTATTTCCTGAGACTTCCTCACAAGAGACATGGTCACAGCTTAAACAGACAAAGCCAGCAAAATGGAGTTTCTTTAAACCATCCATCATTTTTTGAGCTGTATACACAAGAGATATGACCATTGTATGAAAAGACCTTTCCATAATTAAAGTATAACTTTTAGGGCACATGTATTTTACAGTCTACCTTATTATGGCAAAGCCCAGAAGCCCAGAGTGACAAGCTATTTCTAAATAGTGATCTGGAAATGTCAAGCTTTTTATATTTTCTCAATGAAAAAGTTAATAGTTGGAGGGCACAAATTTCCATGCACTTGTAGATGTATTCATATTGTGGATTTTAATATGAAATTTGGATGTTACCGTTCATCTTGGACAGTTTGTGACGTAGTGTTTGCTACAGAACACCAGAAGTCACAACTCAATACATCTCCATGGGAGCCTCATTCTAGCCTTATTCTAGCTTCATAGAGATGAATTGCTAGCTTGTGACATAACTTCTGACTTCCGGCCAGTCAGGTGTTACAGTAACAAGAATGGTGCTGAAGGACTGGAGTGGCATAACTATTGGGTGAAGTCACCGCAGGGAGAGCATATGACCGGGGAAAGGGTCGTAGGATTAAAACGCCACCCCACCGCTGAAAAAAAATCCTCGACTGGTGCTTTAAAAAGTTGTCCACTTCTGGGACCTTTTGGTGTTTACTCACTTGCATGCACTTGGGGCTAAACATAATCTTTGTTACTGGGTTTCAATATTTTTTTCCATGCTCTTGCCTCCTATAGCCAAAGTTTTACACTGAGAGCTTATTATGATATTCTGACAGAAGAGTTTGTAACTTTTTTTATCTGCTAAAAATGAATGTGCCAAGAAAGAAAGAGTCTGAAAAAGCCAAATGGTGCAAAAATGCTTACCAAAACCTAATAGCAAAACTGATTTTCACTCCCAAATGCTCCATTAAAGAAAATGAAATTAAAACATTAATTTCTAATAATTAGAATAATATTTATATGCCAATTTAATAATCATTTATTATTTCATTTTATTTGGCGGATCATATCTACATTATGTATGTGATAACCAATGTGTTTTTTCCGTTAAATGCTTGTAGCTAAATTTGAGAGCTGTCATGCATTGTTCACTTTCTATTGATGCTACTTCTTCACTGCAGGAAGAAATCTATACAAGGTGTCTGCTGATCTGGGAAATCTTTTCAGTAAACTCAAAGCAGAACAAATGTAAATCGAAAGACAAGAATGTTTAGGAATTCAAGGCAATAGCCTGGAAGATGTAGTAATTCCAGAATTAGCCCGGACTAAAACTTCCATTATAAAGTCAAATATGTATATACACAATTGCTCTTGAGAGGTAAACTTTAACCTCACACAAGCAACTTAAGAGGCATTGCTTTGAAATTTGTAAATGAGTTGGATAGCATTCCCCATGTAGCTGAAGAGAAATAATGATGATCAGTCCAGAAAGCACTCTGCAGAGGTCAATGAATGCATTAACTTACACACTTCGGCAGAAATCCTGCGCCATTAGGACAGATATTGCATTAGGAATGTTCATTTGCTGCCTGTCATGCATACAGGGAAACACAGCAATTGACATTTAAATTACAGGAAGCCTTTGTAAGGTTAGGGCACCATGTGGACCGTGAATGTGTGACGTTCACTACGTGTGATTTCAATAGTGGAATTATTGTCACTAAGGCTAGGGTCAGAATACTGTTTTCAGCCGTGTCCAGGGGGTCGCGCTAAAAACGTACACTTTGTCAGCAATAACGTGGTGCTAACGCCATGTTAGCATTAATGCTGCCAATGTTAACCTATGGGTACCTGGCCCCTAACGCAACTCCAACGCGGCATCATAATGAAATATCGCGTTATTTCCTAACGCGATTAAAGACACTCTCTGCAGCATCTTTGCTCGCGTTCGGAAATAACGCGAGATTTCCATCGGATGCCAGTATTGAAGCCGCGGTAAAGCCCACCTCCCAATAGGGTAACATTAGCAGCGTTATCAAGGTGTCAACATGGTGTTAGACCGCGTTATTGCTGCCAAATCCTATGTTTTTACCGTGATCCCCCAGGGCACGGCTAAAAACACAAATCTGACCCTAGCCTTATAATAAAAATGCAAATCATTATAATATTTCCAAGTGCAGACATTTCAAGGAATCAGATGATACAGTAGACATGTATTCAGTTAATTTGTAAAAAATGTGTAGACTGACAATAAACGCAGCAAAATACCATGGCAAAAATAACTCACTGGACAGATCAGTGGACATGTGCAAAGTGACTGGTTCACATAAAGTATTCAGAGTCAAGCCTTAACAATTTTGTACAGGGACACTACATCCACAATGGAGAGTTAATACTGCCATGGAGATCACAGCAAGTAAAGGAATACAATTATGTCTAAAACCTTTATTTAGGGTTATATTCATACTTTGAAAGATGCTACAGTGCTATTTACATAAATATTTTAAATTATCCATATTCTGCTCAGAAAGAGGCCTCTCTATCAACATCTATAGATAGTTAGCATAAATGTGTTTTCCAAACATTAATCTGTTATGTTATCCAAAAGCAACGAGACCAATTAATCAACGAGAAACTTGAGTGCAAAAACGAACAATAATATATCTAATGTTGATCCAGGCCATATTTATACATTTTTATGAGTTAGATTTATGCATACTAATGTTAATATTAAGTAGATTCAATAATTCTCAGATCAATGAACACGTCACAAAATAATTTATATATCCGTATATACTCGAGTATAAGCCGAGTTTAGCCCAAAAATTGGCTGAAATGTCCCCCTCGTTATACGCGAGTCACTTATATGTATACATGTATACATGTAGCAGTACAGCAGCCCCCCCCCCCATATCAGTATACAGGCCCCCATTGCAGCAATCCTAAAGAAAAGCATAGATACTTACCCTGCCGCTGTCCCGCTGACCGCCGCCGTCATCGCGCTCCTCCGGCTTCATCCGTATTTCCGCTTTGGTCGGTGCAGGCAAATGTCATTGTCTGCGCCCAGAGAGGAGCCGAAGACGCTGGATGAAGCCGAGGAGCGCGATGACGGCGGCGGCAGCGACAGCGGCAGGATAAGTATGATAATGTTTTCCTTTATCAGGATTGCTGCACAAGGGGGGGCCTTAACGAATGGGGGGGGGGCTGCTGTATATTCCTCTGTGGCATGCTCTATACTACCTCTGGCTGCTGTAATACCCCTTTCGGGGCTGCTGTATACTACCCGGGGCTGCTGTATACACCACTGGGCTGCTGAATATACCTCTGGCTGCTATATATACCTCTGGGGCTGCTGTATATACTCTGGCTGCTGTATACTACCATGGGCTGCGCTGTATACTACACTGGCTGTGCTTTACTACACTGGGCTGCTGATAACCTTGTGAGCTGTTATACTACACTGGCCGCTGTATATACCACTGCTCTGCTGTATCTACACTGGGAGCTGCTTATACCACACGCTGGGGCTGTAACCTGTGCTGGGTCCACCGTTATACACAGTGCAATAGTTTCCCAAGTTTTGGGGCAAAATAGGGGGTCGGCTTATACACGGTCGGCTAATACACAATATGTACGTATACAAAAATTATATTTGAACAGTATTAGTATTCCCAAAATGCAATATGTTATCTTTTGATAAAGAATGCTGTAGAGTAGGTGAGGTTTTTCAATTGCAGAAAATACATTAAAGGGGTTATCCAGAATGTATCAAAAAAAGCACTAATAGGCGGGTAGCTGATGCCTACCTGACTGTTGTGCCCAACACCATTCACCTCTGAACGGAGCAATAACAGACCATTGATGTCAGCAATTTTGGCACTTCCGCTGACATCACGTCAACAGAGGGGAGGATTCTCCCCCTCTATCAATGAGCACCAGAGCAGACATCAGGCTGATTGGCAGCCCACTCCCCCTTCCAGGTAACGGGAGCCAGCTGTCAATCAGCGTGATGTTGGGTATCCCACCCACTTCCACAGAGTGGAAAAGGCGCCTCTGTTCTGTGTTTATGCCACTTTGCTGACCCCAACAGGAGCGGTCTGAGAGCGCTATGTGTCGGGGGTGAACGGCAATGACTGGCGCCAAGGGTGTTGATCCAGGGAGCTAGTCTGATTGCTGGATGTGGAGTCAGGAAAGACTTTTTTTTCCCCAATGTGGGGCTTAGTGTTGCCAAATGGTTTTTTTTTGCCCTTCTCTAGTTCAACATGTTAGGCTATGGGTTGAACTAGATGGACTTAAGTTCTTCCTTCAACCTTAAATACTATGTTACTATGTATGTTACAACACGCAGGTAGGTGGCAGCTACCTGCACCTTAGGGCTTAGGCATATTTTTTTATTTACACCCTGGTTTATACCTTTAAGTGATGAAGAAGTTATTTTACTCTGGCCCCTGCTATTGACATTTCTATTTGGGACTGGCTCTGCATATACAATTCATTATCCAGGAATAATACGCTAAGCATTATTTATACTGCAGTACCATACATTTGGAGGTATTGACTGCTTTCATAATTGGCTGAGCATCCCTCCTAGCAGTTTATGGTAACCTGAAAGCTACAATAAACATTATAGAATAAAAGAAGACAGCATAAATAATTTTAACAACAATATGCCTAATCTACCAAAAAGTCAAAGCTATATACAGCATCCCTTGCTTTTTAAATCTCTTACAAACCTCATTTTGTGCTTTATCATGCAGCTTTCAGAGCACTCAAAATAACTGTATTCAGTGTACTCTTTAATCTGACTATTTGCTTAATCTACTAAAAAAGGGTGTATACAGCATGATTTGCTGTGTGAATGTCTCTTACCTAAATAATGTACTTTATCATTTAGAATTGCATAGCACTGAAAAAAATGATGCGTACAGGCAGCATAATCTATTTGCTTAATCTACCAAAAAAACTTAGGGTGTATGAAGAGTGCCTTGATGTGTAACTGGGGGAATAGCTGTTCTCCTTATGGAGATAATCTGCTGGCCGGCATAGGGAGATTTATAGCTTCAATGATCCTCTGGAAATATGCAAATTGTCACTTCAGTGAGGAAGTGGACGAACTCTAGTGCCACCTATTTAAGGTAGCAATCCTATAAATCATAATTGACTCTTTAACAAGCCTTTTAATATGATTTAGGATTTGTGCCAGCTCAGAGCCCCAATCTGCAGGTGCTCTGTTTCGAGATGATTGCCCCTCATTAGTGCAGTGTATGGGATTCTGATCTGGCTGTCTGAGAGGTTCCTGAGTAACTAGCTCCCAAATCTCTTACTGCTCATTATCATGCAACTTTGCATAGCGCTCCAAAAGCAGCTGAAATACAGGCAGTCTAATAATAGGTCTCTCTGTATGGAGGTTGATTAATAATCTGCAATTTTTGTGTGCAGAATCACTTTGGCCTTTCGGCTACCTGCCTCATATAGGACATACCAACAAGGTGGAACTCCACCTTGCATATGGTGGAGAGACTGTGTAAACAGCAGCAGGCAATTGATGAGTTTCAGCTGCAGCAAACACAGAAAAATTGCTCTGTAGACCAACATCACTTTACCACCAACAGGTGGGCCTCCATTCAGGACTGTGTGCTGTGTTGCATTGCATTAAATACTCTACCCACATAGCTAGAACTGATGACGCCATAATCAGCGCCACAATATCAATTTTATGCCTGCTGGAAATATTGCAGGAGGCTATGATGGACAACGTGGTGGCAAATGAGGAAAAGAAGCAGGGTAAAGTGGGAGCATTGACCCCTTTATCTGTCCGTACCTTTGCCAGAGTAGACAGCTACACCACTCACAACCAGACAATGGGATACTGTGTTTGCCATGCTCAATATTTTTTGAGAACAAACAAAGTACAAAGTACAAATAAAATTACAAAAAAACATACAAAATTAAGGCTATATTCACAACTAGCATAGTCCTGAATTTATGCAGTGCTTTTTAGCGCTGCAAAAATACAGTGAAATGCAGAACTGCAATGCATCTCAGCAAAATCAATGGCTTTTGCTGAAATGCATTCACATGATCCGTAATTTTGCGGATGCGCTGTCTAGCACAAAGCGCACCCACAAAAAAAGTGACCATGTTGATTGTTTGCACCTTTTTTGGTGAGTTTTTTACTCGCATTTCCCCGGTGATTGCTTTTCATACAGGCACCATAGGACCTTGTGCAGGACCTTAAACAGCACCGTGTGACCGGGCAACATCACCGGTCACATGGTGCTGCGGGGTCCTAGAGCCCACACTCTCTGCAGCCCGGAGGGGGATCAGAATACACCACCAGGGGCACGGAGGGAGCGCAGCAAGGTAAGTATAAAGCGCTGTTCACACAAAGAACGTTGCTTTCTGTGAAGATGCATTCTTGGTACAGTTTTGCACCAAAAACGGATCCTCACAAAACTTCTGTGTGTGAACAGTTGGTTAACACTTATTCGCCCAACATCACCAAATCCACCTGAACGTAGTCCAGTTCTACCTCCTCCTCCAAGTTTTTTTTTTTGTTTTGGGGGTAGAGATTTCTGTAAGTCATAAATAAAGTAGAATAAAAATAATAAAAAAATAACAATTGGCTAATTGTCTATTTGACAAACACCGTCACATGCACCTGAACCTACTTCACTTCCACCTCCTTCTCCTGCTCCTTCTTCGGGTTCCTTTTTTTAAGCTTTTGGGGTTTAGAGTTTTCTGTGAGTCATAAGTATAAAGTAGAAAAAATGTTTTTAAAAAAATGTTTTAAAAATTAATATAATAAGAAAATTAATAATTGGTTAACGCATGTTTGACCAACTTCGCCTTGCCCAATTGATCCTACCTCACCTCTCCTCTATGTTCCATTTTTTTTAGGTGGTTGGTGATAGTTTCAAGTAAGTCATGTTCATTAAAAAAACTAACAACCCCCAACAACCCAAAAAACGACATAAATAAAAATTGCCTTTTTGGCTTTCTTTAACACAAAAGATGTAAACTATAATGACTGTGCATCAGGATGTGTCAATACAATTTAGCCCAAAAAAGGTAACAGTGTGCAGCCGGGTCCAGGGCTTCAGCTACTCCTAATAATTAGGTTGCGTGCACACGGTCCGGAGGAGCTGCGTGTTGGACGCAGCTCCTCCGGACCTGAGTGAAGCCGCGGGTGGCCGCAGGGGGACTGCAGCCGCCCTGTATTCAACATGTGCGGTGGGTGCTGGGCGGCTTCTCCCTCCGTGCACCCGATGGTAGCCGCTTCCGACTCCGCAGCATGAAATAAACATGCTGCGGAGGAGCGGTCTCCCAGCAACCCGCAACACAGCTCCAGAGGCGCTGCGGGTGGGTTATGCATAGTGAGGATGGGATTTCTTGAAATCCCATCCACTATGTTAGTACTGTACTAAGCAACGTTTGGGATGCAGCGGCAAGGCGCTGTGTCCAAAACGCTGCCTACACTGATCGTGTATACGCACCCTTAAACATTAGTCACTGTGTTCCAGGTATGGGGGCTTAATCTGTAAAAAAAAACCTGTAACCGTGCTGAAGCAGCCACAGGGTTGTGGAGCTCTAACAACCATCTTTATTTTAGCAGTGTGCAACAGTTATTATAAGCTATATTTTACTTGTCCCTGTTATGCGTAGAAATGTAACACATTCCTCTATTGCATGCAGGCCACAGGCTGTTCTTCATCACTTCATAGAGTCATATCTCTCCCTGCAAGCACATGATATGTCGTCAACACTGCCCCCACCTGCATGATCTGCAAACCGTCCCATGAATGTCTTCAGCTCTCCATCCCATAATCCAACTGCAAGCTTTATAAATGCCACAGCCATAATATCTGCTACTGAAGCTGTCAATTTGGCCAATATGGTGAAAATAGGATTTTAAAAAAATTGGGTGATCATTGCTTGATCTCGGGCACTCTTGACTGTGATTCAAAATAACTGAAGCACTCAATCCTCTGTGTGCACAGGTGCATTGCTTAACACAATAGTAATCACAACTTCTAAAGGGGAAACGGCACTCTGCTGTATAATAATTAAAATTTAGAAATTGTTTTAGCTATAAAATAGAAATACTTAGGGTTATGAATATGGCCATATCGATACACCATCCATTTGAACCTATATTACAATTCAAAATAACTGCAGCACTCAATCCTCACTGTGCACAGGTGCATTGCTTAATACAATAGTACATTTCAATGATTATATAGCAGGGTGCTGCTTCCCCTTTAAGAGTTGTGATTACTATTGTGTTAAGCAAAGTACCTGTGCACACTAAGGATTCAGTTCTGCAGTTATGTTGAATTGTAATATGGGATCACAACACATGTAGTACACTTTCTTATTGCCCATCGTTCTATTGTTCTCTGTTATCAGGTTTTTCCAAGTTTGCCCATAAGTAAAGAGGTTTGCAACCCAAAAGGAGGCAGAAACAGAAGGCTAGGGACCTGGTTTAAGACATACACCTCAACGAGGTAACCATGCAATTTATCTATATGGCCATATTCAGAAAGCTAAGAATCTCTATTTTTTAGCAAAAAAAAATAAAAAATTTCAATCATTATTATTATTATTATTATTATTATTAGGTATTTATATAGCGCTATTAGGATACATAGCGCTGTACAAGTTAGGGGGTAGACAAAGACAAGTGGTCGAAAAACGACGACAAATCGACAAAACAATCGTACGGGTACAGTGGGGCCAGGGATCCTGTCCACCAGGGCTCACAGTCTAGAGGGATGGGGAGGGAGACAGTAGGAGGGGGAGAGAGGTGAGGTGGTGCAGTGGATTGGGACTCAGTGTGTGTTGTAGGCTTGTAGCAAGAGGTGGGTCTTCAAGTTTTTCTTGAAGGTTCCCAGGGTAGGGGAGTGTCTGATGTGGTGGGGAGGGAGTTCCAGAGTCTGCTGGAAGCACGAGAGAAGTCTTGTGTGCGGTTGTGGGAGGTGGAAATGCGTGGGGTTGAGAGAAGGAGTTCCTGAGAGGAGCGCAAGTTGCGCGAGGGGAGGTAGCGGGAGACTAGGTCAGAGATGTAGGGAGGGGACAGGTTGTGTATGGCCTTGTAGGTCAGGGTTAGGGTTTTGAAGCGAGATCGCTGGGGGATGGGGAGCCAATGGAGGGCTCGGCGGAGGGGGGAGACGGACGAGTAACGGGGAGATAGGTGGATGAGTCGGGCAGCAGAGTTGAGGATGGTGCGGAGAGGTGCGAGGGAGGTGGCAGGGAGGCCGGTGAACTGGAGGTTGCAGTAGTCCAGGCGGGAGATGACGAGGGCGTGGACAAGTGTCTTGGCTGTGTTGTGGTCAAGGAAGGAGCGGATGCGGGCAATGTTTTTTAATTGGAGTCGGCAGGAGGTGGCGAGGGCTTGGATGTGGGGCTTGAAGGAGAGGGAGGAATCGAGGATTACCCCGAGGCACTTGGTGTGGGGGAGGGGTGAGAGTGTGCAGTCGTTGACGGTGATAGATAGGTCAGGGAGCGGGGCGGGGTTGTTTGGGGGAAAGACGATGAATTCGGTCTTGTCCATGTTGAGTTTTAGGAAGCGGGTAGAAAAGAAGGATGCAATGGCGGATAGACATGGAGGGATTTTGGATAAAAGGGAGGAGATATCAGGGCCAGACAGATAGAGTTGGGTATCGCAGCGTAGAGGTGGTATTGGAGGCCATGTGACTCGATGAGATTGCCTAGGCCGAGGGTGTAGATGGAGAAGAGTAGTGGTCCCAGGACTGAGCCTTGGGAACACCAACAGAGAGGGGGTGGGGTGAGGAGGAGGTGTGAGAGTGGGTGACGCTGAAGGTCCTGTCCATTAGGTAGGAGGAGATCCAGGAGAGGGCGAGGTCAGTAATGCCAAGAGACTCAAGAATTTGGAGTTAGAGGGAGTGGTCAACAGTGTCGAAGGCGGCAGAGAGGTCAAGGAGGATGAGGACGGGAGTAGTATCATTTGCTCTTGGCGATCAGAAGGTCGTTTGTGACTTTGGTTAGGGCTGTTTCTGTGGAGTGGTGAGGTCGGAAGCCGGATTGTAGGCGATCGAAGAGAGCACAGGAAGAGAGGTGGGAGGACAGTTCGGAGTAGACGTGTTGTTCAAGAAGTTTAGAGGCAAACGGGAGGAGAGATATGGGGCGATAGTTGGAGACTGTTGTGGGGTCAAGGGAAGTTTTTTTTAGGATGGGCGTGATTAGGGCATGTTTGAAGGGTGAGGGGAATGTGCCGGATTTGACTGAAATGTTGAAGAGGTGTGTTAGAGAAGGGATGAGGACTGAGGTGAGGTTAGGGATGAGGTGGGAGGGGAGCGGATCGAGGGCACAGGTGGTGAGGTGTGATCGTGCTAGAAGGGAGGAGAGGTGGTCCTCTGTCACGGGGGTGAAACTGCGTTTTGGTGAGGGGGGGTGGGCTGGAGGTGGGATGGGGTGAGGGGAGTGTGGGTCGAAGCTTTGTCTGAGTTTGTCAATTTTGTCTTTGAAGAAGGTGGCGAAGTCGTCGGCAGAGATGAGGGTATATAGCAGGGTGCCACTTTGGTAACTGGCTCTGGAAGGGCCTTTGTAAGAATTGGCACTCTGGTGAGCTTCAGGCAATCTTGATTGTGAGGGTGAACTTTTGGACCAGGCCATGCAAGGGTCTTTGTAAAAATTAGGCGCTCTGTAAGTGATATATATGAATGTACTGAGTGATGGGTCTACCCAATGTAGTTAGAGTTCTGGTGGTTTGTCTTGCAGTTGGTCGACTCGAAATCATGTCACCGTTAACAGCAATTAAGCATAAGCTGAAAAGACAAGCACTAAATAATGTCTTATCCATGAAGAACATAAGTAAAGAATAAACCTAGAAAGACTCACATGGAGGGGTTGTGTGATTATGTGAGACATATCCACTATAATAGATTATAGATCTGACCGCTGCAGCCACAAAAAATTCAAAGACATCAATTGGTAAAAAAGGTGTAAGGTTCTGCTATAGTTTGAATTAAAAACTATCCAATACAGGAAACAATAGTGACTTTATTTCTATGTGTTTCAGGGCTTGCACTTGCTCCTTCCTCGGGAAAAATCATGTGATTTTTCCTAAGGAAGGGGCGAGTGATAACCCTGAAAGGCGTAAAAAGTAAAATCACTAATACCTATTGATAACCACTAATGGCAAGAAGCAGTCACAATGAAGTGCTATCCTTTTTAATCTTTAAACTTTTTATATAAAATTTATCAGAATTAATAAATAAAAATGTAATAGTAATAATCATGGTTTTGTTCTTTTTATTCTAGAAACTTTATTATAGCCTCTTGATTTGTGCATTTGGTTTGATTATATTTAAAACCCTGTCGTATCTGCTCTTTAAAATTTTCACAGATGATGTTAAAGGGAGCCTGTCACCTCATGCTACTCCCCTGACCTATCACTAGCTGTTCCTACACCTTCCTAGCTGCTCCCTAGCCATCCCTCTCTGCTGTAAATTCGCCCTATAAAAATGTTTAAAAATGACTTATAATGTACTGACAGTCACTCAGTCAAGAGACTTTAAAGGTGGCTACAGGCTCCACTCTCCCCTCCTCGCTGCATCACTGCATGCTCCGTTAGGTGTCATTATTCTTTCTTCATCTCCTCCTCTGTTGGAATCTCCCACACTTCTCTCCTATGATGCAGCGGCTGGTACGTCATAACATCTTAACATCATATTGTGTGCTATGCATGCATGTAAAAGACCCAGTCATGCAGGAAGTCCAGACCTGGAGTTAAAGGGAACCAGAATATAGTGCTATGCAGCATGTGATTGATGTGTGCAGCATGACAGCACTTTTTTTTTTTTATTCCTCCCCTGTGGCTTTATCTTACTGCTGAAAGCCGAACCCCCTTTCTCTCCCTCTCATCCAAACTCATGCAAGGAGGGGTGGGGGGTTAAATGTACAGTAGAAAGTCAAGCACACAAAGAAGAAATTAAAAAAAACATATAGTGATGTCATGCTGCACACGTCAATCAGTATCATTATTAAGGATATTGTAAAAGGAGTTAGTTGACCATAAAGAGGCCTTCGCTGACTTATCCAATAGGCTTGTCAGTACCTTAGGGAAACAGAACTTAATTTTCTGATCAGAGAAGAAATGAGAAATAGGCCTCCACATAGATCTATCATTGAATGAGAGAGTAAACCTATCTTGCAGGAAGTGGAATTGAGTAAGAGAGTTACAATCAAAGAGATCGTTAACACATTTGATTTCTTTGACTAAGGCTGAAGGCACACTGATCCCTCAAAAACGGCGCGTTTTTGAAGCGCAATACTGATGCGAGTTTGATGCGTTGTAGTAGTGCTAGTGCGGTGCTAGTGCGGTGCTAGTGTGGTGCTAGTGTGGTGCTAGTGTGGTGCTAGTGCGGTGCTAGTGAGATTTTTTCATTCCTACTGCGATCCGACAGACTAGCACCTTCTCCTGGTGTCAAGACTGCACTGATTTGCTGCCACTTATTTGTCAATCAATGGGGTCACTTGTGGGGGAGCTCCAATGTTTAGGCACACAGGGGCTCACCAAACGCGACATTGTGTCAGCTAACAATATGAGCTGATTTCCATTCAAATTGTTAGCGGACACCATGTCGCGTTTGGAGAACCCCTGTGTGCCTCAGCATTGGAGCTCCCCCACAAGTGACCCCATTTTGGAAACTAGACCCCCCAAGGAACAAATCTAGATGCATAATGAGCACTTTGAAGTCCCAGGTGCTTCACAAATTGATCCGTAAAAATGAAAAAAAATATTTTTCTTCCACAAAAATCTTATTTTTTTATTTTTACGGATCAAATTGTGAAGCACCTGGAGCTTCAAAGTGCTCATTATGCATCTAGATTTGTTCCTTGGGGGTCTAGTTTCCAAAATGGGGTCACTTGTGTGGGAGCTCCAGTGCTGAGGCACACAGGGGCACTCCATACGCGACATGGTGTCCGCTAACAATTGGAATTGTTAGCGGACACCATGTCGCGTATGGAGAGCCCCTGTGTGCCTCAACATTCAAGCTCCCCCACAAGTGACCCCATTTTGGAAACTAGACCCCCAAGGAACAAATCCAGATGCATAATGGGGTCACTTGTGGGGGAGCTCCAATGTTTAGGCACACAGGGGCTCTCCATATGCAACATGGTGTCCGCTAACAATTGTTAACGGACACCATGTCGCGCATGGAGAGCCCCTGTGTGCAACCAGCATTGCCACCAGCGCAAGGGCAACTGGAAGAGTTGGGGTACAGCACCAGAAAATGGCACCTCCAATGAATGTGCTATTTTCTGAGGTGGCTGTGGGTTGCAATTTGCAGCGTGAGGGGCCCACAACATTTGGATCTCTCTATGATGAGGATTGCAGCCCCCAACTGCCAAGTTGTACCTGGCTGGCAACCAAAAATATGGCAAAGCTCCATGTCATTTTATTGGTAGAAGTAATTAAAAAAAATGACGTGGGGCTTCACCATATTTTTGGTCCAGCCAGGTACAACTTGGCAGCTACAGACTGCCACCAACCCCCAGCTGCCTTGTTGTACCTTGCTGGCAACCAAAAATACAGCGAAGCCCATTTTTTTATTTCTAGAACAAATTCTAGAAAAAAAAAAATGACGTGGGGCTCCGCCATATTTTTAGTCCAGCCAGGTACAACTAGACAGCTGGGGGCTGGAATCCGCAGCATGGAGAGGCCCAAGTGTTCTGGGCCCCCCATGCTGCGAATTGCAGCCCGCAGCCGCCCAGAAAATGGCGCATTCATTGAAGCGCCATTTTCTGGTGCTGTACCCATGCTCTTCCAGTTGCCCTGGTGCCGGTGGCAAACTGGGTAATAAAGGGGTTAATGCCAGCTTTTTATTGGCAGCTGGCACTAAGCCCGAGATTCATAATATTGGGCCAATGTTAGACCCGCCATTAGGAATCTCTGGTAAGTAGTCAATAAATACACACAGAGTAAAATATTTTTATTTGCAAAAAAACACAAACAAAATTCAGACTCCATCTTTATTAGAAAGATCCGACGTAGTCCATAACGAAGGTCCCGCGACGCTCGATCGCCTCCGACGTAGTCCACAACGAAGGTCCCACGATGCTCGATCGCCTCTGCTCCAGAGATTGCAGCAAGGGATCAAGTGTCCTCTTCCTACAGTCTCTGGGGTCAGAGTTATGGTGCACTGTATGGCAATGATCTGTCATACAGTGCACCATGACTATGATCCCTGAGACTAGAAGAGGACACTTGATACCTTGTTGCATCCATCCATCCATTATCCACGCATGTACACATCCATTCGTGCACACATCCACACATGCAGTCACACATACGCACACATCCATCCATGCACCCATGCATCCACGCATCCACTAACCCACACATCCACTAACCCACGCATCCACTAACCCACGCATCCACTAACCCACGCACCCACACATCCACACATCCACGCATCCACTAACCCATGCACCCACACATCCACTAATCCACACAACCACACATCCCCGCACCCACACATTCACACATCCACGTACCCACACATCCATGTACCCACGCATCCACGTACCCACGCATCCACGCACCCACGCATCCACAGATCCCCGCACCCACACATTCACACATCCACGTACCCACACATCCACGTACCCACGCATCCACTAACCCACGCACCCACACATCCACTAACCCACGAACCCACACATCCACTAATCCACGCACCCACACATCCATTAACCCACGCATCCACTAACCCACGCACCCACACATCCACTAATCCACGCACCCACACATCCATTAACCCACACATCCACTAACCCACGCACCCACGCACCCACACACCCACGCACCCACACATCCCCGCACCCACACATTCACACATCCACGTACCCACGCATCCACGTACCCACGCATCCACGTACCCACGCATCCACGTACCCACGCATCCACTAACCCACGCATCCACACATCCACTTACCCACACATCCACTTACCCACACATCCACTTACCCACACATCCACTTACCCACACATCCACGCACCCACTAACCCATGCACCCACACATCCACTAATCCACGCACCCACTAACCCACGCACACACACATCCACGTACCCACGCATCCACGTACCCACGCATCCACGTACCCACGCATCCACGTACCCACGCATCCACTAACCCACGCACCCACGCATCCACACACCCACTAACCCACGCACCCACTAACCCACGCACCCACTAACCCACACACCCACGCATCCACACACCCACGCATCCACACACCCACACTCACGCATCCACACACCCACACATCCACTAACCCACGTATCCACTAACCCACGCATCCACGCACCCATGCATCCACTAACCCACGCATCCATGCATCCACTAACCCACGCACCCACACACCCATGCATCCACGCACTCACGCATCCACGCACCCACACACCCACGCATCCACTAACCCACGCATCCACTAACCACGCACCCACGCATCCACACACCCACTAACCCACGCACCCACTAACCCACACACCCACGCATCCACACACCCATGCATCCACACACCCACGCATCCACACACCCACACTCACGCACCCACTAACCACACACCCACGCATCCACACACCCATGCATCCACACACCCACGCATCCACACACCCACACTCACGCATCCACACACCCACGCATCCACACACCCACACTCACGCATCCACACACCCACACATCCACTAACCCACGTATCCACTAACCCACGCATCCACGCACCCATGCATCCACTAACCCACGCATCCATGCATCCACTAACCCACGCATCCACACACCCACGCATCCACTAACCACGCACCCACGCATCCACACACCTGCATCCACTAACCCACGCACCCACACACCCACGCATCCACACACCCACACATCCACTAACCCACGCATCCACACACCCACACATCCACTAACCCACGCATCCACACACCCACACATCCACTAACCCACACATCCACACACCCACACACCCACGCATCCACACACCCACACATCCACTAACCCACACACCCACACACCCACCCACGCATCCACACACCCACACACCCACGCATCCACACACCCACACATCCACTAACCCACGCACCCACACACCCACACACCCACACATCCACTAACCCACGCACCCACACACCCACGCATCCACACACCCACACATCCACTAACCCACACATCCACACATCCACACACCCACACAATCATTGATTGATTCATTCATTCATACAGTACTTACCTCAGGGCGGAGCAGCACCGGAGGAGGGGCGTTCCAGCGAGGAGAGGAGGCAGAGCGGCGGCTACACCGGCGGGATCGGACACGGGGATCGAGGAGCGGTGAGATCGGACACGGGGATCGGGGGGGTGGGGGCCGCAAGCCGCAAGCCGCAAGCCGCAAGCCGCAAGCCGCAGGTGGGGGCCATCCAGAGGAGGGGTAGGCCTGAGGAGGGGTAGGGCATCGCGGCGGGTGAGGCCGCAATCAGGTTCCGGTATCGGGCGACGGGCGTGGGGGGCAGTGACAGGTGGGGCCGGGGGTCATCTTGAGAAGGGGAAGGCCTGAAGGAGGGGGAGGGTATCCGCCCCCAACGCCAGCAGCGCGGCGTGTGAAGCCGCACACAGGTCCCGGCTGTCACAGAGATCACAGCCGGGATCACAGCCTCAGTACCTGGCGGGGCCGGTCCGACGGGAGGCTCTGCACAGCTTGAGGGCTCTGGCTCCCGGTGGTCTGCGGTGTGTGCCCTGCTTCTTCCCGCCCGCTTTTTGAAAGTGTGTGCTGGAAGTGTGTTTTTTCACGCAGGAGACTCGCACTAGTCATTGCACGGTGCGTTTTTTTAACGCACCCATTGATTTCTATTGTGGCTCAATGCGTACAACTCACATGCAGTCGCAGCATGCCGCGACTGAAACTCGCTTTGCGAGTTCAATGCTTTAAATGCGCACCAGTGTGTCCGACATGATAGAAAAACACTTGTTCTAGTGCAATGCGAGTTTATCTCGCATTGCACTCGCGCGAGGCACTGGGATCATGTCGGATGATGTGCCTTCAGCCTAACCACGTGGAGACCTCTAAACCTACAATAAGGTGTTTCAACGTCTCCAGAGGGATTTTTTTCGGTGTAGAAAAGCCAGCTGATTTAGGTGCGTTATGCATGAGATGCCTCCATGCCAGGACTGTATTGCGTATAGTGGGAAACTTAGATGGGGGTTTGGACGGGTTCTTGCCTATATATCAGCTTGGGAGTCAGAGCTCAACATAGTCATAGATTTAGACAAATTAGGCAAGGCAATAAATATAACGTATTCTAATACCGTTTGTGTCTCTATTCAGGAATCCTACTTTAAATTATTGTCCAGATGGTACTGGTCCCCAGTTAAAGTTCAACACATCAGCCCACAGTTTTCTCCTATTGCTGGAGAGATTGCTCCCAAAAAGGGACTCTCTCTATATATTCTGGAAATGCCCAAAATTGGTTGGATTCTGGTTGGGAGTGGCTGATCTGATTTTGAACGTCAAGAGCCTTAAGGTTTCTCTTACCCCTCGACTGGTCTTGTCGTCTTTGGGCGTCGAGGACCTGCCGAGGAATATTAGATTTATTATTTTACACATCATTCTTACCTCAAAAATCTTAATTGCAGCTAATTGGAAGTCAACTCTCCTTACCATACTGCAACTTATAGAGAGGGTCTCTTTGCATAGTGTTTTTGAGTACAATCACGCTATTAGGAGTAATTCTTTAGATCATTATCTGAATAGGTGGGAACCTTGGGTCTCAATTTATTCCCCAATCTCATGATTAGAGGCTGTTTGACATAAAATATTTTGTATGTTCTGACACTAATCTTTGTTCTAGGTGACAATATCTCGGAATATTATATGGTTGTTTTTTATATACCACTTACATTTTCTTTTTCTATAATCTTTCTTGTTACTTAATCTACTCCTCCTAATCCCATTTTATCTTCCCTTCTTTCTTTCTTAATTTCCGGTTAACACACTGGTTGCTCCCTATAGTTTATAAGAATCATTTTCATTTGGAATACTTTGTTGTATCCCTTGTTCTTTATATGTATCCCAATATTTTTGTGGTGGTATGTCTATTTTTTTTTTTTATTGCCTTATTTTAAATTACTTGTCTATCTCCCTTCATTGTAAAATTCCCCCTAATAATAATAAAAATATCTTTGAAACACACGTCAATAACCTGCTGCACTTATATAAAGGTGGTAAAATCCTGGTGGTTGGTTCCCTCTAAGAGGCTTACCCTTACCCAGGTGGAAGGTGAAAAGAAGTGGTGAATAGGAGCCGATAGGGGGTGCAGGATCACTGGACAGGTGTTTGGTATTATTTTTTATACTTTTTATACTATATTATTACTATTAGTACATTTTTAATCTGTTTGCTTGGCCCTCTATGATTTAGCAAAGTGGCAGTTGCAGATGGATAGGTAAAATAAAGAACAATGATGGTTATGTTGATCAATTTTACATCTTATATAATATAGACCTACAGTTTCAGAAGTAGAATGGGTGAGTGTAGTGATGGGCGAATTTACTCGTTAGGACTCGTTACTCTGCGAGTAGTAAGGAACTCGCAGGAGTCGGTACTCTGCGAGTTTCCAAGCAATTACTCAAACAGAAACGAGTCCAATGCAAATCAATGACAATCCTAGTTTTGTCAGAGTTTGCATTCAGTATTCTTCTCAGTCACTAAACTCGCTATCACATCGCTGTCTATGTAGCTGGATTGTCTCCAAATCGTTTAAACACTAGCACCGGTTCACGGGTACCCGCTGTCAGCAGCGAGTCTAGGGCTGAGCGAGTCAACGACTCCTGTATACTGTATTAGGGACTCGCTGAATACAGAATATGTTAATGTTCTGAGACAGCCTAGCATGTTAGCAGCCTAGCATGTTAGGTCAGAAAACTGTGAAGATGGACAAGCATGTTAGCCAATCATATTCAGTAATGCCGCAGCCATCTTGGTTGTGGCAGGACTATGATTTGCTGCTGTCCATCGTGAAGCCTATGTCATGTATGACAGGCAAGGCTGTATATAAGGCTTGCCCCCACCATTTTGGGCACATTCCTGTGACGATCTGAGCTATTGCAGGGCGAGTAGGGAGACTTGGAGCAGATCAGAGATAGGGAGTTTCAATGAGTGTAGGAAAATCACCTCAAGATTCCTCACATATAACCTAAGCCCGAAATTTATGGCGGTCACGCCAATATTACACATGACCGCCATGAATTTCTATTAAATTGTTTAAAGAAAACCAAACCACACAGAAATTTTTTTTTTATCAGTAATTACAAAAAAAGCCATTAGGGACTCCATATTTAATCAAAAAAATCCTCTTCCATCCAACGTAGTCCCAAACGCGGTGTCAGCTCTGCTACATCCCTTTACATAGAATTTTTTTTTTTTTTTTTTTAATATTCTTTAAAAGCCGGCGTCTTTTTGCGCTGGCTTTTAAAGAATAAAATGGGGAATTGCAGGTTTTTCCTCTGCTGCCAGACCTCTTATAGGGTCCAGCAGCACAGGAATTGCTGCGATACTCGCTTCCCCATTCATTAACATTGGACTCGCTAGACTCGCAACGAGTAGCGAGTTTCTGACTCGGACTCGTTAGAGTCTAGCGATTCCGAATATTTTAGTATTCGCCCATCCCTAGGTGAGTGCAATGATTTTCTTTGCAAAGTTTTATAGAGCTAAAGGTTTCCTGTGTTTAATTTAGAAGGTTAAGGAAAAACCTTATTCATGTTTTTTTCTGCTGATAATTACAGCTATTATAATTAATGAGTTCATGCGGAGCTTAGAAATAGAAGTTCTGAACAGTGATTGTATTCAAGGATGGAATTGAAGATTCCATTTGAAAGAAAACATCTTTTTTGTTTCAATTTACTTGATAAAAAAACAAATAATTTAAGATTATGTACAACAGGAAAGGTAATTAGCAGAATATTTGATTCTATATAGGGCAATTTGCACATATGGGTATAGTATGCACTTTTCTAGCATGAATTGTATACCAAAAATGTGTAAAAGATAATAATAATTTTTATTTCTATAGCACCAACATATTCCGCAGCACCTTTAATAAGAAGATAAAAAGGAAAGCCTGAGCAAGCGATACAACCATCAAAAAATCAAAATGTGTTTTGCATAAATTTATTGAGTAGAAAGAAGGACGACAATATCACAGCAATATTTAAAAACAATTAAAAAGGCCAAAGAATCAGCCATAACATTCTACTGAGGACAAAATAATCCCAGAGAAACCACCCTGCTAATTACAGACCCTGTAAACCAGTTACCGCATATACTCGTGTATAAGCCGAGTTTTTCAGCACAAAACATGTGCTGAAAAGTCCCCCATCGGCTTATACACGATTCATATAAGGTACCCAGTGGTATACACCCTCCCGTGGTATACAGGGTCCCCCCTGCTTGTGGCAGACCTGTAAAAGAAGATATCATTATACCGTATATACTCGTGTATAAGCCGAGTTTTTCAGCCCAAAAAATGGGCTGAAAAGTCCCCCCCTCGGCTTATACACGGGTCAATACGGTAATCCTATGGTGGGAGGGGGCGCGGGGGGTGGGGGGCGCTGCACAGTATTTCTTACCTTGTCCCCCGTTCTGCAGTGCGTTCCGGTGTCTTCCGTGCTCCGTTCCCGGTCTGCTGGGCCTTGTGGTTCCTCCTGGATCCTCCTCCTTCAGTTCCATCATGGGGGCTGCCATCTTGCTTCTTCTCTCCGCCCCCGGCAAGTGATGTCAGAGCAGGCCGCGCTGTGATTGGCTAGCACCCGTGATCACATGTCACGGGTGCTAGCCAATCACAGCGCAGCCTGCTCTGACATCACTGGCCGGGGGCGGAGAGAAGAAGCAAGATGGCAGCCCCCATGATGGAACCGAAGGAGGAGGAACCAGGAGGAACCACAAGGCCCAGCAGACCGGGAAAGGAGCACGGAGGACACCGGAACGCACTGCAGAACGGGAGGACAAGGTAGGAAGCTGTGTGTATGTGTGTGTGTATGTGTATATATGTGTATGTGTGTGTGTGTGTGTGTGTGTGTGTATATATGTGTGTATGTATGGGTATGTGTATGTAAGTAGGCTGGCTGCCAATATAAGCCATACCTCTGGGGCTGCTGTATATACTTCTGGGGCTGCTGGATACTACCACTGGGGCTTTATATACCTCTGGGGCTACTGTATACTACCACTGGGGCTGTATATACCTCTATGGCTACTGTATACTACCACTGGGGCTGTATATACCTCTGGGGCTACTGGATACTACCACTGGGGCTGTATATACTTCTGGGGCTGCTGGATACTGCCACTGGGGCTGTATATACCTCTGGGGCTACTGGATACTACCACTGGGGCTGTATATACTTCTGGGGCTGCTGGATACTGCCACTGGGGCTGTATATACCTCTGGGGCTGCTGGATACTACCACTGGGGCTGTATATACCACTGGGGAGGCTGCTGTAAACCACACTGCTGGGGCTGTATACCTGTGCTGGGGTCCACCCTCGGCTTATACACGAGTCAATAGGTTTTCCCAGATTTTGGGGGCAAAAGTAGGGGGGTCGGCTTATACACGGGTCGGCTTATACACGAGTATATACGGTACTTATCGTGTTGCTGCCGCCGCCGCTCTGTCACCGTCACCGCGCTGTTCCGGGTCTTCATGCTTCCTTCTCCGGTGCACAGGAAATGACGTCACTGTCTGTGCACCAGAGAAGGAAGCTTGAAGACCCGGAGGAGCGCGGTGACGGTGACAGAGTGGCGGCGGCGGCGACACGATAAGTATAATGATATCTTCTTTTACAGGTCTGCCACAAGCAAGGGGGGGCCCTGTATACCACGGGGGGGGGCTGTATATCACTGGGTACCGCTGTATACAGCTGGGGCTGCTGTATACACAGCTGGGGCCCTATATACCACTGGGGCTGCTGTATACTACCACTGGGGCTGCTGTATATACCTCTGGGGCTGCTGGGGCTGCTGTATACTACCACTGGGGCTGCTGGGGCTGCTGTATACTACCACTGGGGCTGCTGTATATACCTCTGGGGCTGCTGTATACTACCACTGGGGCTGCTGTATATACCTCTGGGACTGCTGTATACTACCACTGGGGCTGCTGTATACTACCACTGGGGCTGCTGGGGCTGCTGTATACTACCACTGGGGCTGCTGTATATACCTCTGGGGATGCTGTATACTACCACCGGGGCTGCTGGGGCTGCTGTATACTACCACTGTGGCTACTGGGGCTGCTGTATACTACCACTGGGGCTGCTGTATACTACCACTGGGGCTGCTGTATATACCTCTGGGGCTGCTGTATACTACCACTAGGGCTGCTGGGGCTGCTGTATACTACCACTGGGGCTGCTGTATACTACCACTGGGGCTGCTGTATACTACCACTGGGGCTGCTGTATATACCTGCATACTACCACTGGGGCTGCTGCTGTATATACCACTGTATATACCACTGGGGAGGCTGCTGTAACACTGCTGGGGCCTGTATATACCACTGGGGAGGCTGCTGTATACCACACTGCTGGGGGCTGTATACCTGTGCTGGGGTCCACCCTTGGCTTATACACGAGTCAATAGGTTTTTCCAGATTTTGGGGCAAAAGTAGGGGGGTCGGCTTATACACGGGTCGGCTTATACACGAGTATATACGGTATGTTTTATAGGTCTTTCTTGGTACCTTAATACACAGAAATGACAACTGTATATTTATACAATGCAGTACACATAGACAAAGAAAATGTATATGGGCAAAAAATGCAACTATCAGGAAATCTTTCCATGGAGTACTCCAAAATTAACTTATAAGATCACAGTATAAGTATCAAATATGGGTGGTATTTCCCAAAAATAAATAAATAAGCAGGAATGAAAAAATATATAACACACCCTGCAGAATTTAAGACTGTTTTTACCAACCTAAATAACCATAACATCAAAAGTATGATGGGTTACATGTAACATAGGAATTTGATAATCCCATGATCATAACCGATCAAACCATATAGAATGATATAGTCTCATGGAGCTTTTTTAGGTTAGTTCAAATACAGATCACATGGGAAAACAATACACCCAAATAGTGGATAACACACACATATGGTGTGACCCCTAGTGGTGAATAACCTCATTCAGTACATGGGAACAAGGATTCCTGTCCCATAGCTCCAGATTGAGGGCTGATGTTAAAGCCTATCATCTTAAGCCCATATCAACTTTCCAATTCCCAGTCACGTCAATTCAGTGTTAAAATAAAGAAAAAAGTTTTTGTACCAGTCAAAACTGGTTTTACCCAAGTTTTATGTGCAGTAGCAAGAGGTGTGGTGCACCCCACGCGTTACGCTGCCTGCGCCTGGCAGCTTCATCAGGAGAAGTGATTCTGTCCTCCATTAATCCACGTAATATAGTATGCCATCATGTTCATTTGATTTCATTTCCTCCCCCCAGCTGAGTGTAGCGGAAACCGGGTGGCCAATCCATCCCCCTGTAATCCCAGCTCTACAGTGCGCATGTCTAAGAACTAGACAGCACATGACCGGAGCCAGAAAGATGGCGGCTCCCATCTAAAGTACATAACTGTAGTGCGCATGCGCAAACCGCACACTGCGCATGTCAAAATACATAGTGATGGTGTCTCATAATAACTATAGTTATAAGGATTGTATAAATCACTTAATAGACGCCAGAGGTATCATCAGGAATGTATAAATAGATTAAGTAACCACACCACAAAACACTTAGCGCGCACTAGGGACCAATCAATTGGGTCCAGGAACCTAACCATACAACATATTTATGACGCTCTATGCATATCAAGACCTATAATGATTTGTATTAACAATTCAGGTAGACAAGACAGGCATCCAGTATACATACAGTAAATGTGACACCACACTTATGGTAGCCAATCTGAATGTCAAGACATGAGGGAAATAAAGATCAGTTTTATCAGTGAATCCATACTTAGTGAGTATATGATTCAGAGAAGTATCAAAATGTCCGCCATTTCCAGAAAGGACCAAATACTGGTTCCTTATCCACATTATGAGGTATCATCCAAGAGTTAACACCCCAGGGGTATGTCCATCCCTTAGGTACTATTGAGTCGCAAATTGGGATTGGATATACCAGAGCAGGAGATATATCACAAATACAATGGAGTTGAGGCTCTCCCAAACAGCAGTCGCAGTATAACAAATTGTTTAATTTTATTATTATTATTTTTAAGGTAAAAGAGTTCCAACATGTTCACCATTAGGTTGATCAGCTGGTAAAACGTGTCCTGCATCACAAGACAATACAGGGACAGGTTCCAGCCAAGCATATGTAGATAGATTATTCCCAGTAAATTTGGTAACCACCATGTTCCATACAGACCCCTCCACAAAGAGTATCCCCAGTTAGTTATTTTTAAAAAATGAAGGTATACTAAAGGATCTTCACCACTAATTATAAGGCAGTAATGTATTACCTATACCACAAGGGGTCACTCCTGATGTAAGAATAAAGGCATATACAACCTGATGTACCTATCTAGGATTAACCATTTTAATGAACCCCAAATGATTTATTTTTAACCCTCTGTTGGTCCAAAGGGGTCCTACTGAGTGTAAGGGTAACCTAGTCTAAGGATCAAAGAATTGAGATATAGTAATATCATACCCAAAGATTCACCGCCAAATAAGGCAGCGAATGCAGATTAACCCACAGGGGTCACTCCAGAGAAGTACGCAGCACCTTACAATTTAGAGGGTAGAAATACATTTCAGAGTAAATGCCTAATTCACACATTAAGATCAGTGAGGTCCCTGCTCACAAGGTTCATATACGAAAAATGAAAAATAAAAAGTGCAGCTCAATGTAGTAAATGTATAATACGGTAGTAGCATGAAAATAGCATGACTGTACGTACAATTCAATAAAAGTATCCTTAATAGTAATATCAGCTACACTTTAAAATGGGTTTTCCCCCCAATCTGCATTTTTCTGCTAATATGTGTAACCAAATGACACTAAGCCCAGAAAACCGAATGCTGCTCTACCTATAAAATCTATTGCAGTTCTAAAGAAACATTTGCTTTTTTTATAGAATTATTTGGGTTTCTCATAGACCCTCGGTAATAAGTTTTGAACTCTAGAAAATCACAGTGACAAGAATTTCACATGTAAATCAACGTATAGGGTACCTTTACACACGGCTACATTTGTAGCTTGTCACCAGGTAACTTACTGGTTGCAGTGAAATCATGGATACATGATTCCATTTGTACACAGCAACAAGATAGAACCATGTATCCATGATTTCACTGCAACCAGTAAGTTACCTGGTGACAAGCTACAAATGTAGCCGTGTGTAAAGGTACCCATAGAGTTGGGTGGATTGTTTGAATTTGAATTCACCAAATTTGCAGAATTTTCACCAAAAATGTTATTTCTGAGATCTGGGGTGTCTAAATTATACTACAAAGCTTCTAACTGAGCAGAAAATGCATGCATAACACTGAGCTCTCCTAGGTGTATCTTGAACCTGTATTAACATATTTAATGCACACATAGCCTTGTGAAAGTATAACTGTCATTTGAATTTTTATTTAATACATCAATAGTACACATGAAATAAGCAACTTTGTAATGTAGGTTAGGCTAGGGTCACACTTGTATGTGTTTTTTAAGGTGCTTTTTTTGAGCCTGCGTTTTTGGGCTGCGTTTTTGCTGATAGGTGTGGGGCAGCCTTAAAAAAATGCATGCAAAAACGCATGTACTATTTAGTGCCTTAAAAAAACGTATGCGTTTCCCATAGGGCCCCATGATAAAAAATGCATGCGTTTTTGAAAAAGCACCAAAAAATGCATCATGCTGCATTTTTTGGTGCTGAGCCAACAACGCATCCAAAAAACGCATTGTCCTTTAGGCATGCGTTTTTTGCATTGGGGCATGTATTTTTAACATGGGGTCTATGGATGCATTTTTCCAATGCGTTTTTCACAAATTACATGTCTAAAAAAATGCATGGAAAATCTGCAAGTGTGACCCTAGCCTAATTAAACAAATTTGCTTTCTTCTCTGCCAGAATTGATCAGTCAATACCAAAATTCTCACTTCTGAAGTAAAATCTTTCCCATTAATGAGATACAAGATGCTGGTTATTACTGATGAGATTGTATGATGATGGGAGGAGCAGGAGGCAGAGTAAAGGGCTAGAGGAAGAGCTCAGTCCCCTCCTATCTCCTCTATCCACATAGCATCTTATCAGTAACAACTACCATCTCCTATCTCAGTAATGGGAAAGTCTTCACTGAATACAGATTTTACTTCAGAATTGAGAATTTTGATTATGACTGATCAGTTGACGTAGAGAAAGAAGAAAATTTGCCTGATAAGATATATTGTCTTTTTTGGACTTTAAGACACACTTTTTTCCCCAAAATTTTGTGGGATGTGGAGGTGCATCTTATAGTCCAGATATATGGGGGCTTTGTGGCTGTCCTGGGGGAGCAATGGCTTAGGAGTAGGCTGGAGGAAGCTGGTGCGGGCTGCAGAGGTAGCATGTGATCACGTGTTCCCATTCATAAGGCTCATGTAATATGAACTGCATCCCCCTGTCCATTAACTCTCAGCACTAAGAGGTGGGTGGGGGAGTGATGCATATTATATGAGCCTAAGTGTACTCACTCCCCATCCTGGATATGGCCTCCCATTGTAGACCACATACAAAAATAATGCATTATGTAATTCACCTCTCCTTTGCTGCCTGCTTGCAGCACCGTGATGTCCTCCTGTGTTCTTGGTATACGATCATATGATGGGGGCGTGCAGTGATGACACGACAATGCTGTGCTGGTCATATGATTAGATGCTGTCACACAGGAAGATGTGAAGTCCTGCAGGCAGGAAGCGATAGAGAAGCAAGTTACATTATTTATTATTTGTGCGTGTGCACTAGGATGGGCGCCATGTACAAGGATGAGTAACATGTCAAGGGTGGGGGGCTATATCCCAGGATGGAGGGGCTATGAACTAAAATGGGAGCCATGTACCAGGATGGGGGATCATGTACCAGGATAGGGGGCCATGTACCAGGATTGGGAACCATGTGCCAGAATGGGGGGGCTAAATCCCAGGATGGAGGGGCTATGTACTAGGATGGAGACCATGTACCAGGATGGGGGGCCATGTACCAGGATAGGGGGACATGTACGAGGATAGGGGCCTATATCCCGGATGGGGGGCTATATCCCAGGATGGAGTGCTATTTCAAAAGATAGGGAGCTATATCCCAGGATGGGGGCTATATACTAGGATGAGGGCCATATCCAGGATGGGGTGCTATATACCAGGATGGGGGGGCCATATCCAGGATGGGGGACAAATATTATTTGGAAGGAACCCAGGATGGGGGCATTAGCATCAGATCCCTCCCTTACCAATGCATTAAAATATATATTTTTTGCTTAATTTTTTATTTTCCCTCTTTTCCTCCTCTAAAATCTGGGTGCGTCTTATGGTCCGGTGTGTCTTATAGTCTGAAAATAATGTATTACAAAGTTGCTTATATTATTGTGTATTATTAATATACGAAATAAAAATGAAAACTATGGCTACACTTTAATGTCAAACTGACCTCAGCCTATCTGCCTGAGGAAAAGTAGGATTTAATCTGTAACCAACAGTGGTATTTGATTGACATGTAAATGATGGGCCCAGGGGTACTCGGATAACGGGCCTGAGTCTGATGGTTTTAACTGGGGGAAATCACGGGTGGTCGGGTTCCCGGTTCAGTGCCCTGGTTATCATTCATTTGGTGGGGGAAGAGGGAATATTTACAAGGGCACGTGACGCCACCTGTAGTTTCCCAGTAATATGGATACCGGCGCTGCAAGCCGTCCACTGAGGTGATGATGGGTTGCAGCAGAGTGTGGTACAGCTCCCCACAGGTGGAGCTTTTACCTCAGGGTAGTGGTGATGGAGGATGATGAGAGGGAGATGAGGGGAGTAGTGATTGTTGATTCTTACTCCTCCGGTGAGATGCTGCTGATGGTGTTGAAGCCCTCCAGGCACCGGCGAGAAGAATGACAGAGACCAATTCACCTCTAACTCCACTTACTCGGTACCGGCAGATGTTAAACGATACACGGTACAGTCTGGTTTAACGGGTGAATGCCTGTTCAGGGTCCCCCTTATGGAGTCTTCAAATGTTCCTTCTCAAGTCTTTCGGGGTCTAAACTGTTCTTCTCATTATTTACCACCCTTGCAGAGCTCTCCCGCCAGTCCCACGGTCTATAGCTAATAGGTAAGGTTTGTTCCTTACCGGTACGGACAGGAATGTTTCCCTATTTCTTCTCCTGCCACCGGAATTCGGCCCATTACCTATAGTGTCCTGAACCAGTTTCAGTCCTGAGGGGTGAGGTGCCTTTTGTGGTGCTAACGGTAACCCGATGAATATGGTCCTGCAGTTCGTCGGTTTGCGGCCAGAGATAAACTACTGACCGCCTCGGCTTCCCGTGCTGCTGGTGTTCCCCAAACGATACCAGCTGGCTCCAACCGGTTCTGGTCCGTTTCCTTCTGTCCTGGGCCCACTCCTAAAGATGGGGATCCTTCCTGTCAGTGGTGCTGTCAGGCACGTCCTACCGGCTGCCTTTCCAGCACTGTCTGAGGTAACTGTCACTCTACTCTTACTACTCTAACCTAGGCTCTATCCCCTTTTGTGACCTACTAAATAACCAGTCCCCCCCCTATACTAAGGTGGCCTAGTCCTGTGTGTGTAACTTAAGACTCCACAGGTTAAACCCTAAGCCGACAATTTACAGAGATAACACATGTATTGTCAGAGTGTAATACCTCTCTGTGGCGCCTAGCCAGAGGGGCGCCACATAAAAGTCTATTATTTGACTACAACAACAAAGAAGTTGACAAGTAACCCAAAAGTATTTTTTACAACATGCCACATGCACACTTTGTGTAGCAGATTTTTGGAAGAATTCATCGTCTTTCCCCGAACAACCCTCCCCTCTTCCTGACCTATCCATCACCATCAATGACTGCACACTCTCACCCGTCCCCCACACCAAGTGCCTCGGGGTAATCCTCGACTCCTCCTTCTCCTGCAAGCCCCACATCCAGCCCTCGCCACCGCTGTCGACTCCAACTAAAAAACATTGCCTGTATCCGCTCCTTCCTTGACACAACACGGATAAGACACTTGTCCATGCCTCATCATCTCCCGCTGGACTACTGCAACCTCCTGTTCACCGGCCTCCCTGCCTCCTCCCTTGCACCTCCCCGCACCATCCTCAACTCTGCTTCCCAACTCATCTACCTATCTCCCCATTACTCCCCGCTTCCCCTCTCCGCCAAGCCTCCACTGGCTACCCACCCCCCAGCGATCCCACTTCAAAATCCTAACACTGACACACAAGGTCATACACAACCTGTCCCCTCCCTACATCTCTAACCTGGTCTCCGCTACTCTCCTCGTGCAACTTGCGATCCTCTCAAGAACTCCTTCTCTCAACCCCACAATTTCCACCTCCCACAACCGCATACAAGACTTCTCTCGTGCTTCTGCCATACTCTGGAACTCCCTCCCCCACCACATCAGACACTCCCCTACCCTAGGAACCTTCAAGAAAAACCTGAAGACCCACCTCTTCCTACAAGCCTATAACACACACTGAGACCTAATCGCTGCACCATCTCACCTCTCCCTCTCCTACTGTCTCCCTCCCACCCCCTCTAGACTGTGAGCCTCGCGGACTGGATCTCTGCCCTATTGACCCGTATGACTGATTGTCGTCGTTTTTACCACCTGTCTTTGTCTACCCTCTCACTTGTAAAGCGCCATGTAACCTAATGGCGCTATATAAATACTTAATAATAATAATAATAATGATTAGGAGATTTTTCTTTTGGATATAATAGAAGTGCATGACGTCCACCATCTGTGATACTAAGCCTTAGTTTCAGGATTATAGTTCAATAGCAAAATTCTAATTTATGGCTATTACCGTCAATCCTTGTTTTCAGTATGTGAAGAATAAAAAATTCTGATTTCAGCTGTTGTCACTGCATTAGAACAGAGCAATATATTTAAAGTCACATTAAGTGACTAAACAGTGCCAGCACCCTCTATATCACTTGAATCTTTCTGTTACTACCACAGACTGATCTACCCCCACCCCCATTTTCAATGTGATTCAGCACTGAAGCAGTACACACAGTCATATTAGGACTTACCGTAAATCTTTATGTGGAATGAACTGTGAACTCTGCTTTCCAGCTTTCATTTTTTTTTACTAGCTGTGATTAATTAATCTGATTGTTTAGCAAGACCATGTGATGCTGAAAAGCATTATGGGGAAGCCTAAACTGCCACAAATGGTTCATTAGTCCACACAAGAGTCTCTTACAGTTCATGAAATGGTGCTGGGCACTTTTTTGAGGGGGCAACCTTTGCCTATCAATTCACATAGTGTTTACATTTATGGACACCTGCAAATTAATGTACTTCAAATTAAGGTTGATCTTCTGTTTATGGATCAACTCATCTCTATTAATGAACTGTCAATGTAAAGCACAGGTGTACTGGCGCAATGACTGCTAGGAATGGTCTTTTTTAGGGATGAGCAAACCTTTCAAGGTTCGGTTCAGGTTGCCGAACTTAGTGTTGAGTAAACCTGTTCGGGTTTGGTGTTCAGGTGCTTTATGATTGCAAACCACTGGAACAAGCATCAATTTGGGTAGTTGGTGCTTGGCCCAGTGCAAGCTGGGTGCATTGTTTGATTGGTTCGTACTAAGCGTAAAAGCACAGATTTTGGGTGTAGTGTGTGTCCGAAATTGATTTGGAAAAAAAATGCCCTCCCACCCCTGCAAGTGTTATGGCTGTCTGTCTGTGCAGAACTGAATTGCTAATCAGTAACTTCCATTGACATTCAGATGAAGTTCTGGGTCTCAAATAGTGCACATAAAATTTCAGCTCCACCGCCTGAACCCGAACTTCAAAAGGTTCACTCATCTATAGTCTTTTTATCTACTATCTTATATGAATAGTAAAGGTCCATAATTTTTATAGAGATCAGTTTGTTTACTTTCTGTCAAGTAGCAGCCAAATATAACCTTTCCCTGCTAATTATTAATGTAAATACTCTTAGGCTACCTTCACATTAGCGTTTGTGTCTGCATGCTGATGGCATGCAGGCACAAACGCAGTCAAAAACAAGGTCTAATGATGTGTCCGCAGCGGAGAATGTCCGCCTGCGGACACATCATTGTGCAGGCTGGCCAGCCAATCAGAGGTGTCCTGGGGCAGAGATCAGCGCCGGAGATCTCCTCCCCGCCGCCGGTAAGCTCCGGGACATGTCGGCGGGGAGAAACAGCTGATGTGACAGCTGTTTGAATCTCCCGCGCCGACACCGAGAGGAGATGTCGGCGCGGGAAGATTCAAACAGCTGTCACATCAGCTGTTTCTCCCCGCCGACATCGCTAGGGTATTACCGGCGGCGGGGAGGAGGAGATCATGAGAGGCTGAGCTGATCTCCCAGTGGCCGTCGGTGATCTCCTGTGACATCACCGGCGGCCACCGGGAGATTTTTCAATGGGTCCGCAGCGTTCTCCTGCGCTGTCAAGCGGACCCATTGAAGACAATGCATGTTTTGTGCGCTTGGGGACGCTTGCAGATTTTCCAAGGTCCCCGAGCGCACAAAAAATGCAACATGCTGCGTCCCGGGTGCGGACGCTGGACCCTGGAAGGAGCAGATATCATCCGCATCCGCACCCGAACGCAGCAAACGCAGGCACTATGCATTCCTATGTTAAACATAGGAACGCAGTGAGCATGCGTTTGACTGCATATGGGAACGCAGCATAAGCTGCGTTCACATACGCAAATGTGAAGGCAGCCTTAGAGTGTAGAAATAGTTATAGCATTAACACTAGAAACGCATGAAATATATCAGGCCTTACATTTCAGGTCCATATATAACAACAAAAAGGTTTCATACGAAACATTGGGCCAAAACGATTATAGTCCTCATTGGTGGTAAAAGCAATTAAAAACGTTTTACAATTACTGCAGTTACAGCTTACACAAAATGGGGAGTGACAGAGTCTAATTTATACATGCAAAAGATTTTGCTAGTGCTTGCTTAAGTAATATTTACACATATCTGTTGAGAGCCTTTACAAGGTTAGAAAAAGTAGGGATAGAATATATTACCCTCTGTTCAGTAGCAATGATTATATGCAAGGAATACTGTAATGTATTGCACAACACAGGTGTTATTACTCAGTATCTTGTGAAGTACCCTCACGTTTATGCGATTAAACTCTTTCAACCACTACTAACAGCTTCCACTGTGAATGTACAAAGAATAAAGGCAGCACTTACTTTAACACCTGGTAGTCTGTCAGCTCCATCTACTCCCCTGCCCCAACACACATTTCGTGCTCTCACTTCCTCAGGAGGTGTGTGTTGGGGAGGAGTGGGACTGTTTTTAAGCCCCCATGAGCCTATCCAGTGACCGCTAATCATTGTGTGAGTTAAATCTCTCACACACTTTAACTCACACACTGATTGGCAGTAACCAGATAGGCTCATGGGGCTTAAATACAGTCCCACTCCTCCCCAACACACACCTCCTGAGGAAGTAACAACACGAAACATGTGTTTTGGGGCGGAAGAGTGGACAGAGCTGACAGACTCCCAGGTGTTAAAGTAAGTGATGCCTGTATTCTCCATTGATCTCTCACCCTCCATCTCTATGGCACCGCTGAGTCCTCCAGTGTCCCTGCTTGTGCTGGCATCACGTGACTGGTGCAGCAACAATGACATCATTGCTGCTGTCCGGTCACATGATTGCAGCACAAGCCGGAAGACTGGAGTATGCAGTGGTGCCATAGCGACGGAGGGTGAGAGATCAATGATTTATTATTTTATGGTGTGTGGCAGCATGGGGGCATATACTATGATGATAGGGGGGCGAGTATACATATAAGCAGTGCTTTTTTTGTAAAAAAATATTTCCTGGTACGCATACCCGAGGCGAGAGCAGGGGGAAAGCCGCGTTGCTGTCAGGCGTCGGCCGAGCTTGAGGAGTGGGGGAGTGGTGCAGCCCTCACATGAACCCTGACAGCACTGCACTACTTCAAATGAACAGCTGATCAGAATCAGCTGTTCATTTGAAACTATCGGCAGGAAAGCTGGCAGTGAGAAGAAGGCTTCACCGCCGACTTTCTCCTTCGGTTTTGTGCTCCCCGCTGCATGACAACCCGATCCTCCGCTCCCCCCGCCGCCTCCCCACCTGATCCTAAATTAGGACCGGGCAGGGAGCGCAGCTCCAGGGAGTGGGAAGGGGCAGGAGGGAGCGGGGAGAAAGCCACCAGTGAACACTTTTCACCGCCGGCTTCACAGCCTGGTCCTTCGCTCCCCACTGCTAGCTCCATCCTCCATCCCTCTGGTCTCTCCATCCTCCATCCACCTGATCTCTCCATCCCTCTGCACCTTCCATCCTCAATCCCTCTGATCTCGCCATCCCCCTGTTCTCTCCATCCTCCTGCACCCACCATTCTCCATCCCCCTGGTCTCTCCATCCTCCATCCCCCTGCTCCTTTCATCCTCCATCCCACTGCTTCTTCCATCCACCATTCCCCTGCTCCTTTCAACCTTTATCCCCCTGTTCCCTCCATCCTCCATCCCCCTGCTCCTTCCATCCTCCATCCCCATGCTCCCTCCATTCTCCATCCCCCTGGTCTCTCCATCCTCCATCCCTTGGTCTCTATCATCATTCCCCTGGTCTCCCCATCCTCCATCCCCCTGCTCTCTCATCCACCTGATCCCTCCATCCTCCAGGTCTCTCCATCCTCCATGATCCACCTGATCTCTCCATCCATCTGTGCCCTCCATCCTCCACTCCCTCCATTCTCTATCCCCCTGTTCCCTCCATCCAACGCTCCCTCCATCCTCCATCCCCCTGCTCCTTCCATCCTCCATCCCCCTGCTCCTTCCATCCTCTATTTCCCTGCTCCTTTCATCCTTCATCCCCCTGTTCCCTCCATCCCCCTGATCCTTCCATCTTCCATCCCCCTGCTCCTTCCATCCTCTATTCCCCTTCTCCTTTCATCCTTCATGCCCCTGTTCCCTCCATCCTCCTGCTCCCTCCATTCTTCATCCCTCTGGTCTCTCCATCCCCCTGCTCCAAGTCCTTTCAATTCATCCTCCATCCCTCTGCTCCTTCCATCATTGATCCCCCTGATCTCTCCATCCTCCATCCCTCTAGTCTCAATTTCTCCATACCCTGCCTGTCCTGATCTCTATCCCCCCTGCATCCTCTCCCCCTGCACAGCCTGCCGCCCTCTGCACTCATCACAGTCACTGACACTGACAGTCTGTCAGTGCTGTTGTCACATACCCTGCACTGCAGCCTGCATTAGTCGTCCTCCTCCATCTTCTTTCCCTCTGGGCAAAACTCTGCTCACCCGAGTCACATGTTTTGACATCATCGCAGGTCCTCCGGCGCTGAGGGAAACTGTGCTAGTACTACACACAGCCTGTGACACAGTAGGTCAGTGCTGCTCTAGATTTTCCGGTACGCCGTAACGGTATGTACTGCCGATCTTCAGATTTTCCGGTACGGCGTACCGGTATGTACCCCCACAAAAAAAGCACTGCATATGAGCAATGTAATATGCACCGCTCCCCCCGACAGTCAGGGGGATGCAGCGCATATTACATTGCACTGATGAGTGGAACCACATGACCTCCCGCTCCTTCTGCAGCCTCCCCCCACCACTTCCAGTGCCCGATCACTGCCCCCCCCCACTGAGCCTGTACACTGACTCAAGTATAAGCTGATGGGGGCACTTTTCAGCACAAAAACTGTGCTGAAAAACTCGGCTTATACTCGAGTATTTATGGTAACCAGTTTTGCTTTATAGGAGATATAGCAATAGTGAAGTTCTTGTTAAAGTTTGAAGGCTTTTTCTAAAGTTACAAAGTTGTGAAAGAAAGACACTGACTAAAATAGTTGTCTGTCGGCATTAGTTATGCAATAAAACATTTGTCAATGTGAGAATGTAATGAAGGCTGAGAACATACACTTGCAATAATCTCTTTCTCAATTCTACATTTAACTGAGTTATATTGAAACAAAGATTTTTCAAGTTACAGTTCTCTCTGCCATTCCCATTTTGCATCAGGAATTGACTGAAAAGAGCCAAATAAAGTATGATTAATACTCATCCCACTGACAATAATGTTTAATATGTCAGCACAATGGCTTGTCGTCCATCACTTCTCAGTTTTACAAGCCGAGAAAAACCTGTCCTTTGCCCCTGAAAGTGTGACCTCTGATCTGCGTTTGACAGAAGGCAGCTGAATAAATTTCCCTAATTCTGCCAAAGTCAATGCAGCCAAGTAATGTGAAAATCCAAGGGACATGATAATGTGCTGCTTTTTGCTATTGACCTAATACACTGAAGGATATACTTGGTAAATGATAATTAGCAATTTATCAGCTGTTCATTGCTAGTTTAGTGCCATATTAAAGGATAAATAAAAGTATCACATCTTATGTATTGAAACTCTTCACTATAGTTCTGTATTATATGTTAGATTTAAGTTGAAGCTGTTATAAATAAAATATAGTATGTCATCAATGTATCATGCTGCAAATATAAGAATGACATAAACTGGGGTATATTCCAAGTACAATCTATTTCTACATATTTATGCAATGTATTTGTTATTCACAACACAGGAATATAAGAGCTTTTTTCACCATACAGTGCAGTTTCCTACTGAAAACTAGATATATAGTGATAGTTATTCTTTGAAATAGGTTAGGAGAAGCAGTATCAATATCATAAGCTAGGTAATAAATCTAATCAAACACCATTTTTGCATGCATAATGCTTATTTGTTAAAAGCTGGTAAGTGGTGGTGCTAGATTTATTGAGTCTCGGCAAATTTGTCCTAAAAGGAATGAGGAATTCAACATTTTCAATAGCACAAGTATGTGCGTCAGTATCCAAGCAAGACATATGATAGAGTTAACTGATAAAGTAATGTAGGTAGTGGAAAATACAAGTATATGGCGTCTAAAATACCTTCATATCTCAATGGTGGTCCATGAGTACAAACATTTAAGGATACACTTTTAGATGGTGACTGGATATCTAGAATTGTTCTCTAAGAAAAATATACAGTTAATAGAATCTAAGGGTCCCGTCACACGTAGCGATGCTGCAGCGATCCCGACAACGATACAAACTGGTAGGGTCGCTGGTACGTCAATTTGGGGTCGCTGGTGAGATGTCAAACAGTCAGATCTCACCAGCAACTTCAGCAATGATCCGGAATGATACAGAAGTCGTTGGGAATTGTCACTCTCGGGCATAGTATTGAGATCGTTGGTCGTTGTCCCTTTCAAACACAGCGATGCAGCGTTAACAGCAGGAGCGCAATGACCAAAAAATGACCCAGAGCACTTTGTAACGATCAGAGATCTCACAGCAGGGACCTGATTGCTGCTAAGTATCACACGTAGTTAGATGATTAGCGAGATCGCTGTTACGTCACAAAACCTATGACTTTACAATGATCTCGTTATGTGTGACGGGGCTTTACACTTTAATCTGCAAATTACCTCTTCAAAGAGGAAGAGGGCTTGAACTCTAGTGCTACCTACTGAAAGTAGCAATCCTAAAGGTACCGTCACACGCTGCAACTTTCTTTGCAATTTAAAAATGGGTCATGGATAGTTCTTCCAGAACTACAATAACCCAAAAAATACAGCTGAAGCAACAAAGGAGTGGTTTAAAAAGAAGCACATTAAGGTCATGGAGTGGCCTAGCTAGTTTTCAATCCTTAATCCCATAGAGAATTAGGGAAGGAGCTGGAGCTCTGAGTTGCCAAGTGACAGCCTCAATATGTTAATGATTTAGAGATGATCTGCAAAGAGGAGTGGATCAAAATTCCTCCTGACATGTGCACAAACCTCATCATCAACTACAAAAAATATCTGACTGCTGTGCTTGCCAACATAGGGTTTTGCCACCAAGTATTAAGTATTGTTTTGTCAGAGGGATCAAATACTTATTTCCTTCTGCAAAATGTAAATTAATTTATATAATTTAGACAATGTGATTTTCTGGATTTTATTTTTGATATTCTATTTCTCACTATAAAAATTAACCGAAACATTAACCTACCCTTAAAATTATAGACTGTTCATGTATTTGTCAGTGGGTAAAGCAATATTTATTCCCCCCCTGCACATACACATATATACATATACAGTACATACATTATATCAAAGTTAGGAACACAAGTAGATTCCAAACATTCTAACATTATTTTATTGCAAACACTTTAAAACTCTTTAAAACTCTTCTCATTTAGTTACCGTAATTATTATTACTGTACTTAGGAATTTTCTTTACCACTAGATGGAAATAGCACTCTACATAATGTCCCCTCTTTAATGGATGTAATAGGTTGCAATATATAAGTATACGTTGAAATTGCAACACCAAGATGGGAAAGATATGGAACTATGGAAATCACAGGATTGCAGGCATATTAACCCTTTCTAGCTAGCCTGTTTTCACCTTAATGACCATGCCATTTGATTCAATTCTGACCAGTGTCACTATGAGAGGTTATAATTTGGGAATACTTCAATAAATCCCAGTGATTTTGAGATTGTTTTTTTAACCCATATTGGACCTCATGATAGTGGTAAATTTAAGATATATTTTTGTGTTTATTTGTGAAAATATCTGACATTTGGCAACAATTTCACAATTTTCAAATTTTATATTTACTGTTATATATACTGTTAAACCAGAGAGAATATCACACAAAATAGTTAATAAATAACATTTTCCACCTGTCTATTTTACATCAGCACAATTTTTCAAATAAAATGTTTTTTCTTTGGATGTTAGAAGCATTCAAAATGGATCAGGATGTTCTCATTTGTCCAACAAGCTTTACAAGACCACGTTTTAGAGACTTTATCACATTTGAAATTATTTTGAGGAGCCTAAATGATAGAAAATACCAAAAAGTGACATGATTCAAAAAACAGAACCCCTTAGAGTATTCAAAACAATATCCAAGAAGTTTATTTTCTCTTTAGGTAGTTCACTGAACTAAAGCAATACGAAAGGAAAAAAGTGAAACTTATACTTTTTCCAACAAAAATGTTCCTTTAGCCTCAAATATTGACTTTTCTCAAGGGTAGCAGGAGAAATTGCACTATAGAATTTGTTGTGCAATTTCTCCTGAGAATGGCAATACCCAAAATGTGGTGTAAAACCAATTTTGTGTGTACGGCAAGGCTCAGAAGAAAAGGAGCGCCATTTGACTTTTTGAACACAAAATTTCAGGTAATTGTTAGCTTACACCATTATATGTTTGGACAGCCCCTGATGTACCTAGACAGGCCTTTTGGAAGACCCATTTCCGCCCAATCTCTAACTTCCAGGCTGATGTCTTGAGATGTCACTTAGGTATTGCCACATAATCTTACCTCATGATGCCTTCTATTTTGTGAAGTGCACCAGTCCCTACTGCAGCAAAACAACCCCACAACATGATGCTGCTCCCCTGTGTTTCACAGTTGGGATGGTGTTTTTAGGTGTCCAAGCTTCTCCCTTTTTTCCTCCAAATATAAAGATGGTCGTTATGGCCAAATAGTTGAATTTTAGTTTCGGCAGACCACAACAAGACATGTCTCTAAAAATGTAGGTCTTTATTCCTGTGTGCATTTTCAAAAATTGATCTGGCTTTTTTATGCTTCTTTTGGAGTAATGGCTTCTTCCTGGCAGAGTGGCCTTCCAGCACATGTTGATACAGTTCTCGATTCACTATGGAATCCTAGCAGGGTCAATGGGTTTTCAATTTTTGCCATTCAAACAAGGAATTTGTGGTGTGATCCATTTTTTTTCTGGAGAAGTGAGCCATCAAAAAATGGGCATGTCAGTTTCTGTGGCATTTTTCTCATCCGCTTTTTTCCTTGGAGAACTATTCTAAATGAAAATAAAAAGTGCAGCAGAAAAAAATGAATGAAAAACGCACAGTGTGAATGGGTGAGGTGTTTTTTGGAAAGTGGATCTGTTTTGCAGCTGAAAATTGGATAAAAAAAGAAGCAAAATTGGTGTCATGAATGTAGCCTAATGCTAGAGTCCCACATGGCAGTCCGTTTATCTGAGTTTTGCAAACCTGCATCCATTTTTGGAAATTGCCATGTTTGCTTTTAAAAAATGCTATGGCTAACGCATGCGTTAACGCATGGCACATATAGATACCATGCGTTAACGGATGGGTTTCCCATAGGGCCCCATGTTAAAAAAACGCTATGTTTTTTTCCTGCACCCAAAAACGTTGCTTGCAGCGATTTTTGATGCAGTTTTAAAAATGCATAGCGTTTTTTTAGTGCACTTTAGACAATACATTTTTTGCATTGGAGCCTATGGATCCATTAACACATGCATTTTTCACAAAACTCTAAGTAGAGAAACTGATGACCTTAGCCTTAGGCTGTGTGCTCATGATCCGGAGGAGCTGTGTGTTGGATGCAGCTCCTCCGGACCTGAGTGAAGCCGCGGGTGGCCACAGGGAGAGCACAGCCGCCTTGTACTCACCATGTGCGGCTGGTATGGGGCGGCTTCTCCCTGCAGTCACCCGATGGGAGCCACTTCCAACTCTGACAGCATGAAATGAACATGCTGCGAAGGAGCAGAATACCGGCAACCAGCAACGTAGCTGTCAGATTGCTGCGGTCGGATTAAGTATAGTGAGGATGGGATTTCTTGAAATCCCATCCAGTAGGCTTATACTTTACTATGCAGCGTTATGAATGCAGCGGCAAGACGCTGTGTCCAAAACGCTGCGTATACTGATCGTGTGCGCGCACCCTAAGGCTTTCAAAATGGGGCAATATGTAGGGTTACAAGTGCATACAGATCATTTCTGGTTTTCTGCCATAAATAAAAATAGTTCTATATGCAAACATAAAATAGATAAAAATTATAATTAGTTTTGCAGACACATTTTCTTGGAATGTAAGCCTAGTTTTGGCAAATAGTGAAACTGTTAAAACCACAGATTGAAAAGATTTAATTTAAATAAAAAGTCTGAAATCACATTTTACTTATCAATGCTCATTAATCACATCTGTGACCACCAGAAAGATTTGAAAAGTCTTACAACCCTATAATTAAAGTGCTCCAAATCAGTTAATTTAATCACACTTACATAAAAACAATTGTGTATGAATATGAAAAATTGAACATCTACCAAGCCCTCTAATTATACCAACAAAGTCCCTCCACCCCCAAATGTTTTAATGACTATGCATGTAATTAATGACTACTGATTGAAAATGTAGTTCAATTCTATCAAGTCTTAAATATTCATAATTTCACATTAGGAGAAAAACAGATGTGTTTTGCTTTATCATTGAATATCTTTCTGTTTCCCAGCAAGTGACGATTGGTATGCTGACAATGTGTAGATTTTCTTCATTTATATTGTATAGGCAGAATGCATCTGTAGATCATGACCATGACATAGGGTTTTTTTACATCTGCATTTGGGATGCGTTTGCCTGTGTTTGTATGTGTTTTTACTGCTACAAACTCATCCAAACACATGATTTAATGCACCCATAGGCTGCAATGCAAAACACATTGCAAACTTTGCATGCAGACAAAAACGTGGGCTGCTGCGTCTAGGGATGTATTTGGAAAGCGCATGCGTTTTGCGTTTCTGCAAAATGACATGCGTTTTTATATGCTTTTGCAATGCATTTTGCATTGCAGTCAATGGGTGCTTTAACGCATGCATTTGGATGTGTTTTCAGCAATAAAAACGCGCACAAACACAAACGCAGCCCAGCCATATGGATTTCAGGTTTCATGAATGGTACAACATATGGTGTCCTATAGCTTGAGAAGCAAATTGGGTGCTTCATCATTCCCAATCATTCAAATTATATCCTTAACATCTTTGATACAAAATTTGAATGACTGTTATGAAATTGTATTTTTTCTCTTCCATAATAGTATCTATTTGGCTGAAAAGAATTTCTTTATTACTGTGAAATAAAAATATTCATGTTTACAGTTGCAATTAAAATTTGTATTACATACATAGCATTAAACGTTTTGGAATAAATTAATTTGTGCATCATTGTTTATAGTTTTATGTTTTGGTAACACACTCAATAAACATATTGATAAGTTTTATTAAATAAGGTAGTCAACTAGTCATACTACTTACACTGCTCATTTTGTCTACTGCTAGAGACAAGAGAGTGGTCTATTAGTTGTCTACTACTAGAGATAAGAGAGTTGTCTACTGCTATAGAGTTCATGGCATGGCAAACTACTGCTGTAAACTCACTTGAACCTGTTGGCAGATTGCTGGACTGCTAAGCCACCATGTTTCACAATCTGGCAGCGGGGTCACCTGAGTTCATTGACAACTGCAGAGAGCCCTCAGTGACTTCATTGATTTCCCCGGCAGTCAGTGTGATCTCAGAGACTGCAGCAATAGGATGCTTGTTTCATCACTGCAGTCTCTAGATGTAGCAGAACCAGGACTGTCGAAAGATATCGTATGATGGACTGATTTAGATCTGAGTTTTTTTGTGGGTTAATAAAGTGTTGAAACAGGGTTTGCGTGTTTTTTTAATTTAAAAAAAAGGATTTTTTGGTGTCTGTGTTTTTCGAAATATTTCCTTATACGATTGGTAATGGGCTTGAGGACAGTGGTCAATACTCAGCTGTCATTAACCTCTTCTACCACCCCAATGCCACTGCACCAAGGCATCGGGAAGAGCTAGGTGAAGCACCAGGAATTGGTGCTTCCAATGAATGTGCCAATTTCTGGAGAGACTGCAGGCTGATATTCTGTAGCCTGGGGGTCCAATAACTATGACCAGACTGAGAATACCCCAGCTGCCTGGTTTACCTTGGCTAAGAATAAAAAATATGGTAAAGCCTATGCATTATTTTTAAAAATTATTTATTTAAATATGTAGAAAAAAATAATTGACTCTACTGTAATTTTGATTGCCAGCCATGGTAAATCGAGGCAGCTGGCGGTGGCAGCCCATAGCTTGATGCTTTATCTGTGCTAAAAATCAATCAGTCAATCAATTGCCCCTATTAGAGCAGGTTCATTGCCAATGGCAACCAATCACAGATGCTGGCACAATAGGTACGGCACAACAGCCAATCACAGATGCTGTAACAGAGAGTGGGCATCTGTGATTGGCTGTTGAATTAGGAGTACAGTGAATAATCAGGAAGTTAATGAACGGGATCCGGAAGTAGTGTCACCTTATCAGAGACTCAATAAGTATAATGCTGTTGATTAATTACCATTTCGCTTGTTTTTACAGTCCAGCAGCTGAACCCAAACTCAAACAGTAACAGACTTTTCAGTAAAGTTCATGGTCAGGATAAGAATAAGCATTGTATGGGGTGACATTCATTAATAAAAGGATTAGGAAAACGCCTCCATTGTTAAACATAGGAACCCCTGTAAGCAAGTGTCTTACTTCTATTTGACACTGTGCTTTCACCAATAGTAGTGTGGCGCCCCTGCGGGTATGCGCCACAGAATGGTATTACACTTAAATATAAAATGTTTTTTTTTTTTTCCTTGTAAGTTGCCAGGTTACGATTTAAATCTTATGGAGTCTATTTTTAGCACTCACTTAGGACCGCACCACTTAGTGTAGGGGAAACTAACTATATGGTAGGTTCCACAGGTGGTGGGCGGAGCTTAGGATAGAGCAGAGTGACAGTTAAGAATTTACCTCAGACGGCTTGGGAAGGCAGACTGTGTGGTCATGCCTGGCGGCTCAGCTGAGTAGAGGGTACCCCATCTTTATGAGGGGGCCCAGGACAGATGGCAACGGACCAAGACTGGTAGGAACCAGCTGGTCATGTTGAGGGTTCACAGGTGACACGGACAACCGAGGCAGCCAGGAGTTCAGCCCTGACTGCGAAGCCGACGAGCTGCAGGCCCAACAGGACCGGGTTGCTGACAGCACCACAAGGTACCTCACCCCTCATGCCCAAAAGACGGTCCTACACTAGTGAGGAAAGACTGAAACCCGGTGTCAGGTGGGAAACTTGTGCGTTCCTGCTGTTCCCATTTGGACCGGTAATAGTCAATTTAAGCCTACTAGATACAGACTGCAGGACTGGCGGGGGAGCTCTTCCAAGGTGGGAAAGACAGAAAGATCTAGAAAGAGAATAGAAACCCTGAAAGACAAAGAAGGAACATCTAAAGACTCCTTAAAAGAAATCCTGACTTGGTAACAACCCCCTAAACCAAACTGTACCGTGTATTGTTATGCCATCAGCCGGTACCAAGTAAAGTAAAGTTAAAATGGAAACGGTTTCTGTTATTCTTCCTGCCGCAGCTCTAAAGGACTTAACATCATCAACATCAACAGCAGAGGGTAAGAACTGCACCACCGTTAACATCACTGTCCTCCCTCACCGTCTCACCACCACAGCTGCCCTGAGGTAAAGCTCCACCTGTGGGGAGCTGTACCACACACTGCTGCCCCCTCCATCACCTCAGTGGCCGGCCGGCAGCGCCGGTACCATCTTACCGGACTCTACAGGTGGCGTCACGTTCCCCTGTAACCCCTTTTACCCCCACCGTTTTACCATCAACACCTGGTATAGTTGTTCGCCAGGGCACGGCACCGGGGATACCGACCATCCGTGACATCCCACACAGAAGCCCCGCTGACCGAGTACCTCATGCACCCCAGCTCTGGTTGAAACAAATTGGCGTCACGAACAGGATGAGCCAGCCTGGTATCTACCGGGTGAAGTGTGCCTTAAGAACTTTATTATTGTCTAACTGTGTGGATTATAAAAACTGTGCTGAGCCGCCATTACATCGCCTCAGAAATTCAAACTGCGTCACAGCAGGAGAAAGAGCGGGAAGATAAGCCCCGCCCCCTCCGCTCTGCCGAGGAGTGATGAAGGCAGCGGCGGGCTCCGGAAAAGCCCGAAAGACTTGCCCACAGGAACTTCGTGGTGGGCGGGCTTAAAAGTGCATAAAGAACTATGTGCCGGCCCTGGGGCGTGCCTCGGCCCCTCAACAAACATAGGCCATTCAAGAGGCGCCAAAAAGTCTCCCCGCCCCCATTGCTCTCAATCAACCAAGGGGGCGGGTCGAGCGCCAGCCCACACCGGTTATGGACTATAAGAACTAAGCAGGATGCGGCCGGGAGCGGACTCAATATACCTGGTCAGGCTCCGGACCTGTTACCTGTAACCGGCTGTGAGGCAATGGCAGTCCCAGCTGCTGATTCCCTGGGACCGATTTATGCACCCCTTGTGGAGCCCGGAGAGCAGGATATCACCGAGGCGGAGGACTTCATCCAGTTCCTGAAGGAGCCGGTGGTACAGAGGAGGCCGGGCCCCGCGAGCTATGGAGGGTCGCAGTACCAGCAGCAGCGGTTGGAGAAGAGAAGAGTGCATCTATCTGCAGTTCCCCAGGGTCACCTTGACCGGGACCTGTATTGTGGGGATAAATAAACGCCACGCAGGTCTCAGTGGGAGGTTTGCAATCCGGGTTAGTAGAGTCGAGCAGTAAAGAGTTAACCCGGTATTGCACTGTTTAAAGTGTGAGCAGAATTGTTTAAAATGCATATTTTCCTGGAATTGCACTGTTTCTTTTTCCTTTTTCAGCAATTGATGGACATTAATCAAAGAACTTGTTACCTGGTCCCAGTTGGGCCAGTATGGACTAGATTATAGTCAAAGTTTGATGCAACGTTATAAGCAATGCGCCTCCCTAATAGGGAAGAAAAGAAGCAATCTTATTGTTGTATATCTGTTCTAAATGTTCAATGTTATATGTAAAATGCATTTTTGTATTTCAGGTTTGGTTTGACACCCGCGGACGGGTGTGTTTCACCAAGGGGGTGTGTGGCGCCCCTGCGGGTATGCGCCACAGAATGGTATTACACTTAAATATAAAATGTTTTTTTTTTTTTTCCTTGTAAGTTGCCAGGTTACGATTTAAATCTTATGGAGTCTATTTTTAGCACTCACTTAGGACCGCACCACTTAGTGTAGGGGAAACTAACTATATGGTAGGTTCCACAGGTGGTGGGCGGAGCTTAGGATAGAGCAGAGTGACAGTTAAGAATTTACCTCAGACGGCTTGGGAAGGCAGACTGTGTGGTCATGCCTGGCGGCTCAGCTGAGTAGAGGGTACCCCATCTTTATGAGGGGGCCCAGGACAGATGGCAACGGACCAAGACTGGTAGGAACCAGCTGGTCATGTTGAGGGTTCACAGGTGACACGGACAACTGAGGCAGCCAGGAGTTCAGCCCTGACTGCGAAGCCGACGAGCTGCAGGCCCAACAGGACCGGGTTGCTGACAGCACCACAAGGTACCTCACCCCTCATGCCCAAAAGACGGTCCTACACTAGTGAGGAAAGACTGAAACCCGGTGTCAGGTGGGAAACTTGTGCGTTCCTGCTGTTCCCATTTGGACCGGTAATAGTCAATTTAAGCCTACTAGATACAGACTGCAGGACTGGCGGGGGAGCTCTTCCAAGGTGGGAAAGACAGAAAGATCTAGAAAGAGAATAGAAACCCTGAAAGACAAAGAAGGAACATCTAAAGACTCCTTAAAAGAAATCCTGACTTGGTAACAACCCCCTAAACCAAACTGTACCGTGTATTGTTATGCCATCAGCCGGTACCAAGTAAAGTAAAGTTAAAATGGAAACGGTTTCTGTTATTCTTCCTGCCGCAGCTCTAAAGGACTTAACATCATCAACATCAACAGCAGAGGGTAAGAACTGCACCACCGTTAACATCACTGTCCTCCCTCACCGTCTCACCACCACAGCTGCCCTGAGGTAAAGCTCCACCTGTGGGGAGCTGTACCACACACTGCTGCCCCCTCCATCACCTCAGTGGCCGGCCGGCAGCGCCGGTACCATCTTACCGGACTCTACAGGTGGCGTCACGTCCCCCTGTAAATAACCCCCTTTTACCCCCACCGTTTACCAACAACACCTGGTATAATTGTTCGCCAGGGCACGGCACCGGGGATACCGACCACCCGTGACATCCCACACAGAAGCCCCGGTGTCCGAGTACCCCATGCACCCCAGCTCTGGTCGAAACAGTAGGATGCAGCAATTTAACTTAATACATTTTTCATATATTTAGTCTCCTGGTTTCCCCCAACCTGCAAGGAATCTGATGACCTCCTATACACATAGTAATCCTTGGAAGGAAGGGTAAGGCACTATGTTTTGCACACTTTGTTCTTGTATAGACAGAATTTGAGAATAATCTGCATTTTATCCCCAATGTATGAATATTAAATTTACAGGACACTACAACCCTATACTCACCGTGTTACTAATATAACAGTCCTATGTTAGAAGCAATACACATCAGGTGAGCCATCAAATATTAAACTTGTATGATATATATACAGTTATATTCCAAGTATATATACCAAGTCCCTGTTTAAGTCCATTATGACATCAACAGGACCCGTATAACTATCTTTAAGTAAGTGTGAAAGTGAAGGAAAGGATATAGTATCTTTGGAAAACAAAAGTGACCATATTTCTCTACATAGATCTTGGAGGAAAACTAAGGCCATTAACCGAAGACACCTAAGGATATACACGCATTCACAACATACAAGCTCTACATGCTTACAGGTATTAATACCAGCTATAGTACACAGGCACCAATACTCAGGATTTATTTTTTTATATTCTGATTGAATATTATATATTTTGTTTAGGGGTACAAGGATCCTGTAATCTCCAAAGTCCTAGTGATCAAGAGGCACACTAGCAGGAACCCCACATTTCTACAGAACTAGAAATTTTAACCAATAGAGTGTCATATTGTGAACACCTGACACATCTATTATCCATTTTATCTTAATTTAAATTATAATTTTTACTTTGTGTAAACACTAGTGAAAATAATAAATGTATGTGATTTTTTGATAATCAATTGGAAGCATCTCAATTTATTATATTAACCATATCTCAGAATATATTTGCCATTGGTTATGATTGTCTAGCGCTGAGCCTAAATAAATCAATATACAATTTGAAAGAAATAAAAGGGGTGAGAATTACATGGCACCACCCAGGCTCTTAGCCACACCACACCTGCATATATAGTTATATGTAACTATACATTCGCTGGCTCCAGTGTATAACAGTATTTATGAACTTAGTTCATGGTCAGTGTCTGTGCCAAACAATAAGTGATTGGTACGGACCCCAATCTTTACAGTTCAGATTCACCCATCACTATTCACAGCTATTCTTCTTGACTCACAAATACACAAGTCAAGTTGACTTAGCTGGGCATACATGTATCCTTCAATGGGTAGAGGGAATTAAAAGGATTCTGTCACCTCTTTGCACATTTCTCATTGTTCCCATGGGTATACAGGTAACAGGATGTGGAAGACAAACTTACCTGTGTGCCTCATAGCAGATGTTTGATTGTAGAAATATTACCTTTGATCACCATATACAAATGAGATTTTCCTGACTCTGGGGTGTATCCAGTCAGGAACATCACCATGCCTCCTGTACTTTATATTCAAATCACTGCCTTTTTGCCTGTGATGTATCCCCTTTGCTGATTATATCCTGCATCTGCGCACTCCTGGTCTTGGTGTTTAGCCATCTTTGTTCCTCCTCCTTGACTTTATTAAAGGTTCTGCACATTCACCAGAGAGCCGTGGAGTCACTAAGATTTTTGGTCATGTGTTCCCCCTGAATCCAGGGAAACAATCGCGCTCAATATCTTATCTTGTCCTCATTGCTGCACCATGATAATGTATGAATGTATTTTTGTGTTTAAATGTATATGTCTGTAAGTAAATGTATGCATTTATATGTGTGTGCGTATATATGTACAGCTGTGGCCAAAAGTATTGACACCCCTGCAATTCTGTCAGATAATACTCAGTTTCTTCCTGAAAATGATTGCAATCACAAATTCTTTGATATTATTATCTTCATTTGTCTTCAATGAAAAAACACAAAAAGAATTGTCCTAAAGCCAAATTGGATATAATTCCACACCAAACATAACACAGGGGGTGGACAAAAGTATTGGCACTGTTAGCAAAATCCTGTGATGCTTCTCTAATTTGTGTAATTAACAGCACCTGTAACTTACCTGTGGCACCTAACAGGTGTTGGCACTAACTAAATCACACTTGCAGCCAGTTGACATGGATTAAAGTTGACTCAACCGCTGTCCTCTGTCCTTGTGTGTACCACATTGAACATGGAGAAAAGAAAGAAGACCAAAGAACTGTCTGAGGACTTGAGAAACCAAATTGTGAGGAAGCATGAGCAATCTCAAGTCCATCTCCAAAGACCTGAATGTTCCTGTGTCTACCGTGCGCAGTGTCATCAAGAAGTTTAAAGCCCATGGCACTGTGGCTAACCTCCCTAGATGTGGACAGAAAAGATCAATTAACGAGAGATTTCAATGCAAGATTGCGCGGATGGTGGAAAAAGAACCTCAACTAACATCCAAACAAGTTCAAGCTGCTCTGCAGTCCGAGGGTACAACAGTGTCAACCCGTACTATCTGTTGCCGTCTGAATGAAAAGGAACTGTATGGTAGGATATCCAGGAAGACCCCACGTCTTACCCCGAGACATAAAAAAGCCAGGCTGGAGTTTGCCAAAACTTACCTGAGAAAGCCTAAAACGTTTTGGAAGAATGTTCTCTGGTCCGATGAGACAAAAGTAGAGCTTTTTGGGCAAAGGTGTGACGAAATGGACCCTTTAATATATAATGTAGGAGGATTTCTTATTCATCCAGACATATCATATTGTATATAGGTTTGTAAACTTGTAATGGTCAAAGAGAATTTCTTACAGTATTGTCATAGATTTCTGTGGTTAAAGTTTAGCTTGGTAATGTAATTATCTAACCTGTTTGTCATTGAAGGCCAGAGAACTTAATTATGCTAATCGTCCATTGTCTATTACCCTGTGAATGTGGATTGAGGCCCCAGCCACTATTGTGTTAATGTCATGGTTTGCAGACTGATTGTCTCATGCTAACTTTCCATTGTATCACTGCTAGCATTTGGATCAGCATTTGGATTGCAATAGGACTAAAATATGTTAAATGAGGATTGGAGTTCAGCCAATGAAAAGACTGTGTTATTGCACCAATCATGACGTCCCCAATATCCTACAATGAGGGCTGAGGGTATATAAGGAGGACTGTTCACTTTAACCAGTAGTTTTTTGGAGTTATATTCTGTCTAGTGGCCTCAGTCTAGGGATTTTCGGTCCCGGCTAGAGGTCACTGGATTGGATACAGGCAGCTAATCGAGGGTCTTCGGATCCGATTAGCGAGCCATAACCCTAGGCCTAGGCATTTCGGTGCCGACCAAGGGGATCAGAACACGGACTAAAAGAACCACAAGGACTTCAGCATCGGATTAGCGGATACGACTGTGATAAAGACTGCACAAGATACTTAAGGACAAGGAAGCAACCCAGGTTGGGACGATACAGTCACCTGGCTACAGACTTTGCCATGCTGCATTCTAAACCCTGGTGAGCCAGCGGAAGGGTGAGACTCTGTCGCCTGTTACATTTATGTGTTGTGCTTGGTTATGCGTTATATGCTGTTAACTGTTTGGGGATCCAATAAAGCCTTGATATTGTGATTCCCTCACCCTGTGTTGTCTGAGTAGTGTTCCGCCCACGGTTAAGGAGCTCGGGCGTTCAGTTGGGGATGAGCCCTGGTCCACATTGTCTTTGTAAAGGCGGCTGGGCCTGCGGACGAGAGCGCCCCCTGACCCCCGGGTCTCCACAATTGGTGGCAGCGGTGGGATCACTACTCAGCCTGGTTTATCCAGGGGAGCTGCAGGGGACTGGTGTTCGTGGACACCGTCCAGGGGCTCAACAACCAGGGAGGCATATAAGCATACCCAGCAGGCCATAGATGAGGCATTCAGGTTTCGGACGTTGCCATGTCCAACCCCACCAGCTCAGCCATGGGACAAGGGCCGGAGAGGAGATACGGCAGCAGCAGTAAATGGATGCTACAGGATCTGTGCCAGAGGAGAAATATTGAATACAGGAACGCTGACACTCGGTCGGCTTTGATTCAGAAATTGGTCCATTGGGACACCCAGAATGATGGTAAGGATGATGAGGACCCCGCCGACGTGGTACCAGAGGATGTAAGTTGTGCACCACATCATGGATCCAGTGAATATCGTGAAATCAGGTCCACAGCAGTCCAAATCAAGGAGGGGTTGGCCGCATTGGGGCCAAAAGCCTCAAGAGAAGAGAGGGCTTGGGTTCTGGGAAATATTTTAGGAATTCCAGCTCACCAACTGCTACCCCCAGCCGCTCGAGTAGGATTATTCCGCTAACCATTAGAAGCCCCATCAGGACAAAGGTATGCAGACAGGATACGTGACTTGCCCAATCCACAGCGCTGTTATACGTGTGGACGTCTTGGACATATGGACAAAGATTGTCGCCAACACCGGGGCCCCATGCCTGGAGCTCATCGGCCAGCACAGCCAGTCCAGGTCAGTGACGTCCAAGCCCCGGGACAACAAGAAACTGATTCTGTCCACATCCTGGTAAGCCCAGCTATTGTTTCTCCAGACCCTGTACCCTGTTCCCAATTAACCATCTCCCTGGCTGAGGGTCAGTGCTCAGACATCCCTTCGGAAGGTGTGCAGCTAGCCGAGGCGAACGACCAGGGAGAGGACAAGTTGGAGCTTACAGACAGTGACCCTACACCTGTTATTTTGGAGCCTGAGCAGGGAGAGGACAAGTTGGAGTTTACGGACAACGTCCCTATCCCTGTTGCTTTGGGAACTGACCAGGAAGAGGTCGATGTGGAGCTTATAGACTGTGACCCTACACCTGCTATTGTGGAAACTTACCTGGAAGAAGTCAATGTGGATCTTAAAGACAGCATCCCCACCCCTGTTAGTTTGGAGCCTGAGCAGGGAGAGGACAATTTGGAGTTTATGGTCAATGTCCCTATCCCTGTTGCTTTGGAGACTGACCAGGAAGAGCTTGATGTGGGATTTGTGAGCAGCTTCCCCACACCTGTTGTTTCAGGGGCTAACCAGGAGGAGGTTGAAGTGGGGCTCATGGATGGCCCCCCCACATCTGTTGTTTTGCAAGCTGACCCAGGACAAGGACTATCCAGCCAGTGTGTCACAGCCATCACCATCATCCAGGAAGCCAAGCAGCACCCTGATGTGGATCTTGCTACCCCACCTTCTGAGGATAATCCATGTTCCCAGACCCCATCATTCTTCTCTGAGCCATCAACAGTGAGTACACCTAGCCAGACTGTGGTCATTGACTGGGGGGGAATTGATAACCAGAAATTCATGGGAGCTCAACTCCTGAATCCCATTTTACTGTTTATCCACAATATGTCTGCCCATCCTGGGGGAGGTAATCTGGGGGAGGTGTATAGATGGAAGCCTCGATTGCTGTTTTCTCCATTAAAAAAGACAATGCCGCCAAGAGGAGAAGGATAACCAGAGACTGATCACATCTGACTGCTCTGTCTGGCTAAATAAGAAGGGGGAGGTATGTGACGAAATGGACCCTTTAATATATAATGTAGGAGGATTTCTTATTCATCCAGACATATCATATTGTATATAGGTTTGTAAACTTGTAATGGTCAAAGAGAATTTCTTACAGTATTGTCATAGATTTCTGTGGTTAAAGTTTAGCTTGGTAATGTAATTATCTAACCTGTTTGTCATTGAAGGCCAGAGAACTTAATTATGCTAATCGTCCATTGTCTATTACCCTGTGAATGTGGATTGAGGCCCCAGCCACTATTGTGTTAATGTCATGGTTTGCAGACTGATTGTCTCATGCTAACTTTCCATTGTATCACTGCTAGCATTTGGATCAGCATTTGGATTGCAATAGGACTAAAATATGTTAAATGAGGATTGGAGTTCAGCCAATGAAAAGACTATGTTATTGCACCAATCATGACGTCCCCAATATCCTACAATGAGGGCTGAGGGTATATAAGGAGGACTGTTCACTTTAACCAGTAGTTTTTTGGAGTTATATTCTGTCTAGTGGCCTCAGTCTAGGGATTTTCGGTCCCGGCTAGAGGTCACTGGATTGGATACAGGCAGCTAATCGAGGGTCTTCGGATCCGATTAGCGAGCCATAACCCTAGGCCTAGGCATTTCGGTGCCGACCAAGGGGATCAGAACACGGACTAAAAGAACCACAAGGACTTCAGCATCGGATTAGCGGATACGACTGTGATAAAGACTGCACAAGATACTTAAGGACAAGGAAGCAACCCAGGTTGGGACGATACAGTCACCTGGCTACAGACTTTGCCGTGCTGCATTCTAAACCCTGGTGAGCCAGCGGAAGGGTGAGACTCTGTCGCATGTTACATTTATGTGTTGTGCTTGGTTATGCGTTATATGCTGTTAACTGTTTGGGGATCCAATAAAGCCTTGATATTGTGATTCCCTCACCCTGTGTTGTCTGAGTAGTGTTCCGCCCACGGTTAAGGAGCTCGGGCGTTCAGTTGGGGATGAGCCCTGGTCCACGTTGTCTTTGTAAAGGCGGCTGGGCCTGCGGACGAGAGCGCCCCCTGACCCCCGGGTCTCCACAAAAGGCATCAACATAGATTTTACAGGAGAAAAAAAAAGGCATTCAAAGAAAAGAACACGGTCCCTACAGTCAAAGATGGCGGTGATTCCCTGATGTTTTGGGATTGCATTCTGCCTCTGGCACTGGACTGCTTTACCGTGTGCATGGCATTATGAAGTCTGAAGACTACCAACAAATTTTGTAGCATAATGTAGAGCCCAGTGTGAGAAAGCTGGGTCTCCCTCAGAGGTCATGGGTCTTCCAGCAGGACAATGACCCAAAACACACTTCGAAAAGCACTAGAAAATGGTTTGAGAGAAAGCACTGGAGACTTCTAAGGTGGCCAGCAATGAGTCCAGACCTGAATCACATAGAACACCTGTGGAGAGATCGAAAAATGGCAGTTTGGAGAAGACACCCTTCAAATATCAGTGACCTGGAGCTGTTTGCCAAAGAAGAATGGTCTAAAATTCCAGCAGAGCATTGTAAGAAACTCATTGATGGTTACGGGAAGCGGTTGATCACAGTTATTTTGGCTAAAGGTTGTGCAACCAAGTATTAGGCTGAGGGTGCCAATACTTTTGTCAGGCCCATTTTTGGAGTTTTGTGTGAAATTATCAATGTTTTGCTTTTTGCTTCATTTTCTTTTGTGTTTTTTCATTGAAGACAAATTTAGGCTACGTTCACACATTTGCGTATTTTGCTGCGCTTTTTTGCGCGCGCTTTTTGCCGTGTTTTTCGGCCGCGCAAAAAAGCGCAGCAAAATACGCAGGGGCTTTCACACACTGCGCTTTCTTTCCCCCAGAAAGCGCAGTGATGTCACAGAGGGGAGGAAGAATCCAGCTTCCTCCTCCCCTCTGTGACATGTGTGACCGCCCCATTAGACTTCACAGTGTTAATAAACACTGTGAAATCTAAATTAAACAAAAGCAAGTGTGTGAAAAATAAAAAAGAATGAATACTTCACCTCTCCGACGCCTTCTCCCGGTGTCTGGTGCCTTCTGCCGCTCTCCGGTGTCCGATTCTAAGTGAGATGTATTCTCACAGGACCTGTGGTGATGTCAGAGGGGGGCGTTCCCGGGGCGGTCCCATCGCTGATTGGCTGCTCGCGGTCATGTGGTATCACATGATCGCGAGTGCCCGGGAACGCCCCCCCCTCTGACGTCACCACAGGTCTTGTAAGAAGAGATCTGACTTAGAATCGGACACCGGAGAGCGGCAGAAGGCACCAGACAGCGGGAGAAGGCGTCGGAGAGGTGAAGTATTCATTCTTTTTTATTTTTCACACACTTGCTTTTGTTTAATTTAGATTTCACAGTGTTTATTAACACTGTGAAGTCTAATGGGGCGGTCACACATGTCACAGAGGGGAGGAGGAAGCTGGATTCTTCCTCCCCTCTGGGAAAATACGCAGTAGTAGCTGCGTAAACAATTGACATATCAATTGTTTACGGAGCTGCGTTTTCTCCCGGAAAACGCACTGCGTATTTTTACGCAATGTCTGCACTGCAAAGTGAATTTTCCATTCACTTTGCAGGCAGACAAAAGGCACATTGCGTATTTTGAAAAGCGCGCGTAAAAAAACGCGGCAAAATACGCAATGTGTGAACGCAGCCTAAATGAAGATACCGTATATACTCGTGTATAAGCCGAGTTTTTCAGCCCAAAATTTGGGCTGAAAAGTCCCCCCCTCGGCTTATACACGGGTCTATACGGTAGACCCGTGTGGTGGGGGCTGTGTGGTGGGGGCTGTGGAGGCTGGAGGAGGCGGGGGGGGGCTGCTGTATGAGCGGCCCCGTCACGTGGGGCCGCTCATTATATATGCACTGCTTCCCCCTGTCAATCAGCGCAGGGGAAGCAGTGCATATGGCCCCCCCAAAAGCTGGCACTGTCCCCCCTTGTAAGGCCCCCCCCCCCGCTGCTTATACATTACCCTCCCGGTGTTCTGATCGGCGCCGCTCCTCGGTGCTGCGTCGCCGTCTTCATCCTCCCGTCCGCGCTCGCTGCATCCATCCGGGTTCTCCGGCGGTCGCAGCGATATGACGTCATCGCGCGACCGCCGGAGATCCTGGATGCAGCCAGCGCGGGAGGATGAAGACGGCGACGCAGCACCGAGGAGCGGCGCCGATCAGAACACCGGGAGGGTAATGTATAAGCAGCGGGGGGGGGGCCTTACAAGGGGGGACAGTGCCAGCTTTTGGGGGCTGTTGGTACCCCCAGGGGGCTGCTGGGTACCCCCTGGGGGCTGCTGGGTACCCCCTGGGGGCTGTTGGTACCCCCAGGGGGCTGTTGGTACCCCCAGGGGGCTGCTGGGTACCCCCTGGGGGCTGTTGGTACCCCCAGGGGGCTGCTGGTACCCCCAGGGGGCTGCTGGGTACCCCCTGGGGGCTGTTGGTCCGCCCTGGGGGCTGTTGGTACCCCCAGGGGGCTGTTGGTACCCCCAGGGGGCTGTTGGTACCCCCTGGGGGCTGTTGGTACCCCCAGGGGGCTGCTGGTACCCCCAGGGGGCTGCTGGGTACCCCCTGGGGGCTGTTGGTCCTTCCTGGGGGCTGTTGGTACCCCCAGGGGGCTGCTGGGTACCCCCTGGGGGCTGTTGGTACCCCCTGGGGGCTGTTGGTACCCCCTGGGGGCTGCTGGTACCCCCAGGGGGCTGCTGGGTACCCCCTGGGGGCTGTTGGTCCGCCCTGGGGGCTGTTGGTACCCCCAGGGGGCTGTTGGTACCCCCAGGGGGCTGCTGGGTACCCCCTGGGGGCTGTTGGTACCCCCTGGGGGCTGTTGGTACCCCCAGGGGGCTGCTGGTACCCCCAGGGGGCTGCTGGGTACCCCCTGGGGGCTGTTGGTCCCCCCTGGGGGCTGTTGGTACCCCCAGGGGGCTGCTGGGTACCCCCTGGGGGCTGTTGGTACCCCCTGGGGGCTGTTGGTCCCCCCTGGGGGCTTCTGGGTACCCCCTGGGGGCTGTTGGTCCCCCCTGGGGGCTGTTGGTACCCCCAGGGGGCTGTTGGTACCCCCTGGGGGCTGCTATATGTACCCCTGGGGGCCTGCTGTATACCACTGGGGCTGCTGTATACTACCACTGGGGCTGCTGGGGCTCCTGTATACTACCACTGGGGCTGCTGGGGCTCCTGTATACTACCACTGGGGCTGCTGTATACTACCACTGGGGCTACTGGGGCTCCTGTATACTACCACTGGGGCTGCTGTATACTACCACTGGGGCTGCTGTATACTACCACTGGGGCTGCTGGGGCTCCTGTATACTACCACTGGGGCTGCTGGGGCTCCTGTATACTACCACTGGGGCTGCTGGGGCTCCTGTATACTACCACTGGGGCTGCTGTATACTACCACTGGGGCTGCTGTATACTACCACTGGGGCTGCTGGGGCTCCTGTATACTACCACTGGGGCTGCTGGGGCTCCTGTATACTACCACTGGGGCTGCTGGGGCTCCTGTATACTACCACTGGGGCTGCTGGGGCTCCTGTATACTACCACTGGGGCTCCTGTATACTACCACTGGGGCTGCTGTATACTACCACTGGGGCTGCTGGGGCTCCTGTATACTACCACTGGGGCTGCTGGGGAATCTGTATACTACCACTGGGGCTGCTGGGGCTCCTGTATACTACCACTGGGGCTGCTGGGGAATCTGTATACTACCACTGGGGCTGCTGGGGAATCTGTATACTACCACTGGGGCTGCTGTATACTACCACTGGGGGGCCTGTATACCACACTGCTGGGGGCTGTATAACTGTGCTGGGGTCCACCCTCGGCTTATACACGAGTCAATAGGTTTTTCCAGATTTTTGGGGCAAAAGTAGGGGGGTCGGCTTATACACGGGTCGGCTTATACACGAGTATATACGGTAATAATACCAAAGAATTTGTGATTGCAATCATTTTCAGGAAGAAACTGAGTATTATCTGACAGAATTGCAGGGGTGTCAATACTTTTGGCCACGACTACATATACATATTTATACCTATATACAGTACAGACCAAACGTTTGGACACACCTTCTCATTCAAAGATTTTCTGTATTTTCATGACTATGAAAATTGTAGATTCACACTAAAGGCATCAAAACTGTAAATTAACACGTGGAATTATATACTTAACAAAAAAGTGTGAAACAACTGAAAATATGTTTTATATTCTAGGTTCTTCAAAGTAGCCACCTTTTGCTTTGATTACTGTTTGCACACTCTTGGCATTCTCTTGATGAGCTTCAAAGCAGCAAAGCACCCCCACACCATCACAGCTCCTCCTCCATGCTTCATGGTGGGAACCAGGCATGTAGAGTCCATCCGTTCACCTTTTCTGCGTCGCACACACAGTGGTTGGAACCAAAGATCTCAAATTTGGACTCATCAGACCAAAGCACAAATTTCCACTGGTCTAATGTCAATTCTTGTTGCCTGTCCTTAGCAGTGGTTTCCTAGCAGCTATTTTTCCATGAAGGCCTGCTGCACAAAGTCTCCTCTTAACAGTTGTTGTAGAGATGTGTCTGCTGCTAGAACTCTGGGTGGCATTGACCTGGTCTCTAATCTGAGCTGCTGTTAACCTGTGATTTCTGAAGCTGGTGACTCGGATGAACTTATCCTCCGCAGCAGAGGTGACTCTTGGGCTTCCTTTCCTGGGGCGGTCCTCATGTGAGGCAGTATCTTTGTAACACTTGATGGTTTTTGCAACTGCACTTGGGGACACTTTCAAAGTTTTCCAAATTTTTCGGACTGACTGATCTTCATTTCTTAAAGTAATGATGGCCACTCGTTTTCTTTACTTAGACTTTGTACTATGGCAAGAAAAAAGCAGCTAACAGTCTATTCAGTAGGACTATCAGCTGCGTATCCACCAGACTTCTGCACAACACAACTGATGGTCCCAAACCCATTTATAAGGCAAGAAATCCCACTTATGAAACCTGACAGGGCACACCTGTGAAGTGAAAACCATTTCCGGTGACTACCTCTTGAAGCTCATTAAGAGAATGCCAAGAGTGTGCAAAGCCGTAAAATACAGAAAAATCTTTGAATGAGAAGGTGTGTCCAAACTTTTGGTCTGTACTGTATATATAAATATATATATATACACTGTATATACACACATACGTTATTTTATACACACATACATATTATTTTTTAACTTTTATTAACTTTTAGGCTACTTTCGCAGTTGCGAAAGTATTCGTACTCGCTATACTCGCAACGAGTAGTGAGTACCGGTACCTACTCGTTGCGAGTATAGCGAGTATGAATATTAAGGTACTCGCTCATCCCTAAACCTATCATAGGGATCCTCAACCTACCCCAGGAAGTCTCTACCTATTACCACGTGGACCCTTGCCTTTGTACATCTGCCATCATGAGTCCCACGCTACATCACACATCCATCACATACGTATACCTCCCACAGGGCTATTCATATAACACAGAACATAGCGGTTATGCCCCCCTGGCACACATATACGTAGCACACTTAGTCCACCATACATCCGTGGACTAAGTCCTTACCTGGCACCAAATTGAGCAAATTTAGCAACCTGAGTTACCGGGTACACCAGGTATCCCCCAAGGTCTCCTCCAGCACGTGTTTCGCCCCACGCCTGAACAAGCGCCCTCCAGGGTCAGCCACGGTTCCGCAACTCCAGGAGCCATCACAACCCGTTCCTGGCCACCGGCTTGCACACAAGTAACAGAGGGCTAGGAGCCTCCCGCATGGACAAGGGCCAGCTCCCCTCACATCCCAAAAGGATGGATCGCCTCTGACATGCCCTCACATCTTAGTGGTCTGGACTTCACTGGTTCCCATCTTCCTCCCACACCAAGACACCTGGCAAGTCCTGTTCACCACACCCACCTGACATACCCACACCTGGGGCTGTTCAGCACTTATTGCTCTCTCTCTCGGCAACTCATTGGTCTCATCAACCCCTTAGCTTTTAACCCACTGTGCACCAGTTCAGTCTTACAGCACTCACACTCAGTGAAACAGGCTCATGTGTACAAACCCATATGATGCACCCTGGACATGGGACCACGCCGGCGGTGCCTCACAAATTATATATGAATATATATATATATAAAAAAGAAAAAAATATATATATACATATATATCTATTATATAATTGCGAATGTTTTTTTTGCCCCCGGCGTGGTCATGTGGATACGCGAGAAGCATTGGCCGCGCAGCGGCCATTGCGAGCAGTTCTAAGGCGACTCGCTATGCCCGCGCAGCGGGCATGGCGAGTCGACTTAGCAGCGCGAAGCATTGGCCGCGAAGCGGCCATTGCGAGTCAGAGACTCGCCGTTCTAGAATCCCGATGCATGTGCATCGGGCTCCCAGCTAGTATATATATTTATATATATACACACATGCACATCTATAAATGTGTGTGTTTGCATGTGTATATGAGTCGGGCGGTGGCATCTCTTCCAGCATATAGGGCATGCTTGCTTGAAAGTGCCCCACGTATGCTGGGAATATGAGCATATGCTGGACTTTAATGGATTTTAATATGGAATACAAGGGTTAATGGTGGCGTCTCCTGTTATTATTCAATAATTATCTCATGTTATACAGGTTCATTTCTTTGGACTAAGTCGGATTCGTTAGCTAACGACGGAAACCATGGACTACTTCAGGATTTTTTTGTTTGTTATTTTCATGGTCTTTCCTTTTGGGGTGGAATGGTAAAAATGAAAAAAATGTAATTTAATTTATCAACAAATAAATTGTTCAAAGAGGAATATTTTGAAGAGGTAATTTTCAAATAAAATATTTTGAGTTTTCTTTATTTTTGGAATTACTGACTGAGTTAATAATGTTGGGTATCTGATAGACGCCTCAACATTGTTCACCCTTGGGCTTGCCATTTGACATTATTCAACTTGCATGAACTTCAAATACCATTACCTCATATGCCAACACACCATGGCAGCAGGAAGAGTCGGGGCGAAGCACCAGTATTTGCATATCCTTTGGAGGTGCCAGTTCTGGGGCAGCTGGGACCTGTTATTTTTATGCTGGGGAGGGCCAATAAGCATGGTTCTTCCTACCCTAAAAATACAAGATCTCATTTGTCTACTTCACCTTGGATGGTTTTCAAAAATGGGGGGAACCTATGCCACTCTTTTAAATTATTTATAAATTATTTAAAAAACCTCTGTTTTAGATTAGCAGCAAGGTTAAACTGCCAGCTACAGTCTTTTTTTAAATTATTGTTTTTTTTTTTAATTAATACTATTTATTATATCGCCATATATTCCATGTGTAAAAGGGGCATACATAGAAAGGTTCAACAAACATGAGCAATACAAGGCACACACAAGTACAGAAGGAGGGAGGACCCTGCACGCGAGCGCTCACAGTCTACAAGGGATGGGTGAGGATACGCTAGGAGAGGGTAGAGCAGGTTGTGCGGTGGACTGAGGATCACTGCAGGTTGTAGGCTTGTCAGAAGAGGTGGGTCTTCAGGTTCCTTTTGAAGGCTAAATACAAGGCTAAACACCCTTTAGTGCCAAATGAAAGGCAATATAGAGTGCAAGCTTACAATATGTAGTGGGGTGGTAGACTATATAGCGGGTTGACATCAATTGATCTACTGATCTATCTAGAAATTAATTCTACCTAGCATAATTTATCTACCTTTGCATATCTTTTACACATAACAAAATTCATTTAAGTAACATACACTTTTTTCCTAGACGTGTCAAATTGATATCTACTATATAATTGCCGTAGGCATTTTCGTGTCGGACCCCGAAATCGCCGTGGATATGTCACAGTCTGACGTCACCACGGCGAAGCATTGGCCGCGTAGCGGCCAATGCGAGTCGTTAGCTGCGCGAGCAATGGCCGCGAGGCCATTGCGAGTTGCTACGTTTGTGCGAGCAATGGCCGCGAAGCGGACATTGCGAGTCGCTGGCCGAAAATAGAACCAGAGGCTCGGCCACAAAGCTAGCGATTTGCCGCTCAGGTAGCGAGTCGCTAGCCTCAGCGGGAAATCGCTAGCTTTGTGGCCGAGCCTCTGGTTGTATTTTCGGCCAGCGACTCGCAATGCCCGCTTCCATAAGGATTACCGCAATCGCGCCGCATTGCGAGTCGCTGGCTGAGTGCGAGTACTCCCCATAGAAAGTATAGGAAGACTACTACTACTACTACTACTACTACTACTACTACTACTACTACTACTCGCACAGCCCCCCCCCCTCTCAATGGCCGCACAGCCCCCCCCCCTCAATGTCCCAAAGTCAGCTGTGACCGCCTGGCCCTTGGACACTGGCTGCCATGCACACATCAGCTGGTAGGCTCCCATCACTTACCCACTGAGGATGGATCACTTCCAGCACCTCTTCACATGGCAGTGCTCTGAACTTCTGAATCATCCTCTCCTCACTCAGACACCTGGCAGGTTCCTATCCAGCCTACTCACTCCCAGCTGCAACCCAGTGAGTCAATCAGCACATCTTCACTCACACACAGACCTGACATGTGATTAACCCCTGTGCACCATTCAGGTTTAGCCAGCAAAGCACTCATCCCCACAGGTTCAGCCGCTCATTAGGCTCATGAATGTATCGGATCTTCAGCACTCACACTCAGCTGTTTTACTCAGCGAGTCGCTGGCCGAAAATAGAACCATAGGCTCGGCCACAAACTTAGCGATTTACCGCTGAGGTAGCGCGAGCAATGGCCGCGAGGCCATTGCGAGTCGCTACCTCAGCCGCCGCACCTGCCGCAAGTACCCCTATACTTTCTATGGGGATTACCGCAACCGCGCCGCAAGTGTAACGTTGCAGCGCGGTTGCGGTAATCCCCATAGAAAGTATAGGGGGACTTGCGGCAGGTGCAGCAAGTGCGGTTTTTTTAACTTTAATAATAATAAAAATACTAAAAAAAAAAAAAAATAAATAATATAAATAATACACAATAAAATAAAACATAATAATAAAAAACAACAAAAAAAATAATATATAAAATTAATATATTAATTACATTAACTAATTAAATTAAAAAAATTAATCTAATACCCCCCAAACAGTATTCAACACCCCCAAAAAGTATTGAGCACCCCCCAAAAAGTATTGAACACCCCCAAAAAGTATTCAACAACCCCCAAAAAGTATTCAACACCCCCCCAAAAAGTCCTCACACACCCCCAAAAAGTACTCAGACCAGCTATAACTATTATAAGCAAATTTATGCACGTTCTAGAATCCCGATGCATTTGCATCGGGCTCACAGCTAGTATATATATATATATACAGTATATATGAGTGTATGTGTTTGCATGTACTACTGTATATGTTAAGACAGTTGTGATGCATGTCAGTTTTAAGGAAGAGCCCACTGTAGTATGATGTTCCAGGATTGGAATAGCATTGCTGCTGTGAGAAACACTAGCACTTGTTGAATTAGGAGGAAGGTTGTTGAATTTCTGTTATTTGAAGTAGATCCAGAATTGAAAAAAACTTCTGTTGTTTTTAGGAATAACTTCTTCCAGTTGGTAAAAACCTCCCCAAAGACCACTTAAGCTGTCAAAATTGTTTACAGATAGGGATGAGTGGGAGTGGGAGCTGAGCAAGGTGAGTGTGGGTTAAGGGGATTGAGTGAGGGTTGAGGTGGGTGAGTATGGACTGACAGTGTGAGTGTGGGCTGAATGAGGTGAGTTTGCTCTGAAGGGGGTGAGTGCAGGCTGAGGGGGTGAGTGTGGGCTGAGGGGGGTGAATGTGGGCTGAGAGGGGTGAGTGCAGGCTGAAAGGGGTAAGTGCAGGCTGACCAGTCAGAGTACCTGTCTGCTGTCTGTGTCACAGTACTTTTAGTAGTGTCACAGTCATGTGATCAGTCATATGACGGTGATATCACTATAGGCCCTGTCAGGTCAGCGTCTGTGACTGGGGGTGTCCAGGGACAGTTTTGGTGAATTGTATGCGGCGGTGGCTTCCTAGCATCAGTTGCAGGGCGTCACCATATTAGCACCACCCATCACTTGGGTGTGCTAATATGTAATGATATCCAGGGCGGTGCAGTGCATTGTGGGATTCGTGGACATCCACGCGTAAGATGATGACACACACTACTAGGTAAGTTATATATATATATATTATACATGTAGATACACTCACATTCTGGATTTACTGTTCAGCTTTTTAGGTTGTCATTTTTCTGAGCAGCAAAGTTTGTTTATGACACTTTTGATGCCTACACTTGCCTTTGCTTAGAATTTTTAATTTGATTAATGTACTTTTGTTTTCACTGCCCCTTTTTCCAAAAGGTTAACACATATTTTTAATTTTCAGTAACAGCAGGATGAGGGCTTGTTTTTGAACTCTTTTTTACGACACATTGGAAAACTATAGTACTGAATATCATTACAATTATACGTGACACAATAGATCCCTAGTGACGATAATGTTGATATAAAGACATTGGATGCATTCACAATAAACTGTAACATGATGATATTTATAAATAAAAAATTTCTACATAAATTTCTTCAGCTTTAAAAAAATGGTGGATGCCTTACATTTTTTTTAATCCATCGACTGCTCTCAATTCTCATGATTGTAGGGAACAGTGTAAATGTTTAAACAATAGTGATTGGAGCCTGCATTGTAAAAAGAAAACTGAACAAGTATGTTTGCTAAAGATAGACTTTTTCAGTTCATCCATTTACATTGATTTCGTATTGAACGCACAGCACTAACACACGTTTTCCACCCAATAAACATATGATTATTTCATACTACTTTCCTCAGGCATTATTTAGTTTTCAAATCAACCCAAAATGTTAAATTCATAAAGGCTAAGAAAAATGGATATGCCAATAATGCTTCAGTATTATAAAAAAAATTGCCACTAAGAGAAAACATTAATTAATCACAGGTAATAAGGAAAAACACAGCTTATAGCTAATATAGTGTATTGCTTGAGAAATATTACATGTTATATATGCTATGCATTAAATAATGGACAATGCATCTGCTAAGGTACTCTTTCGTTCATGATACTCTAGGTCACAATGAATAAATATATCTTAAGCTATAAATATAGTCCTTTTATGTTTAGTGTTCCGGGTATTGGTTTCATGTTGTTTCTGCGCTGGTGCCAGTTAGTGAAACTTGTGCTCCCAGTAGTGATGAGTGAGTGTAATAGTTACTATTCGGTACTCTCACTGACAGTACTGTATTCGCCATACTCGTTGAGTATTGCTGGTGCTCGTAAGTGATGGGTCGATCGTTAACAATCTGACACATATTAAAGGCTCCCTTCAGTAAACAATGGGACCTGGCACCTCAGTTACAGGAGAGTCAATGTTAGGGTCTCTGGAGGCACAGCAAGGTGTTTTAGGCATTGAAATTGTTAAAAAGCCCACCCTCCCGCCCTGTCCCAGAAAGACGGATGGTGTGGGTGGAGAAAATCACTAATTGACTAACAATGGGGGCGTGGCCAAGCTTTGAATGGCACAGGCTGCTTAGTGCAGGAGCTCCAGTAGAGATCGGCTTCAACTCGGCACAACAAGGTGAAAAAGCACTCTGGGAAGCCCTAAATAAGTTATTGATAAGTTTGTTATAACACTCTGGTAAGCCCTAAATAAGTTAGTAACAAGTTTGGTGACCTGAGGACACAGTGGTTCCAATAGTGCGTGGCAAATCAGCAAGAAGGAGATCTCTAAAGACGGTGTCTGCATATTTCTCCAGAGACCAGATACTGAATACAGCCTCAAACATGGCTGCAGCTTCTCACTCCTCAGCCCCCTCTCCCTGCTTTTCTCATTGTGGCTCTCACACAGCAACCTTAGAAGGGGGAGGACCCGTAGAAGCGACAGCTGTCGCGAAATGGCGTCGTCGTCCGTTGGCCCCCTGTGGCTTCCTCCCTGCACCCTGTCCGTTTCTAGAATTGTGGAATAAAGGACCATCTATACTACCTCGGTGAGTGCCGCTTCTTCTTATACCTGGTTATCTTGATTTGTGCTTTGGCTGCGCACCACCAGTAGTGGATCCGCCTTAACGGGAAGTTCTCCCGGACCTGACTTTCAGCACCGCTTAGTGCCCTGAGTATCTGGCTTTAAATTCATACACAATGTGATTCATTTTGCAGACAGCAAGGACTTAATAGTGAATAGAATACACAGGATTCCAAAACCAAAAGTTCTCAACCTAGATTTACCACGAAATGTTATTGCCCGCTTTCATTTCTATACAATAAAGGAGACTTTTATGGCTGGTCTCAGGAAAAGGCCGAAACTTCCAGAAAACTTGGCCCACCTGAAGGTATTCCCTGACTTTTCAGCAGGTACTCTAGGTCAGGGGAGGGAGTATACACTACATCCCTCAAGGAACAAGGAATAAAGTACCACTGGGGGTTCCCTATGAAACTGAAAGTCTTGAGGGACAATTTCATAATTGTCTGCACATTCCCAAAAAAGCCGAGAGATTTATGGCTAAAATGGAACATTCAGCCTATATATCTCAATGACAAAAGAGCTCCTCAGGCACAGAAAAAGAAAAAAACTGAACACAGACTGGTTCATGGCATGATTAATTACTGGATAGCCTTTCTCTGCTTCCTGCTCTCTACTCTTTGCCTGGTTCCTCTATGGCGGTGTTGAAACCAGGCAAAGTTGCCCACAGAGTGTCTTTTTTTTCACTCTCTTTCTAAATATTTTTTCCCTTTTTTCACTTTTCTTTACTGTTTGCTTGATTTTGGAACTGAAAGGGGACTTCTTCTTATGATGAAGCAAAAATTTAGGCTTGATAATCCTGCATTTGTTTATTCAAGCAAATTTGTTTCCCTGTCTGTCCTCCCCCTGTCTGTCCTCACCATGTTTTTCACACATTTAGGAGCAATGGTTTCACATAAAGCAGTATATAGTACTAACAATTCATATTAAGGTTATATCTGTAAATGCCAATAGTTTGAACTCGCCAGGTAAAAGATCCATCTTCTGGAAGAATATTTGTAAAGAGACTGCTGATGTAATCTGTGTTCAAGAAATGCTCTTGTTGGCACAAGACAATGCTCAGCTAAAGAACCCTCGCTATTCACATCAGTTTTTTTTTACAAACAACAATTTTTATTAGAGACTCTCTATCCTTTAAATTTATGACACTACTAATTATCCGGAGGGGCGTTTTATTTTCCTTGATTGTTCTTTAAACGACACTAGGTACATGATCGTATCTGCATATGGCCCAAATACGCACCAGTTCTCATTTATCAGGCAAACACTTAACCTGCCTAGCGGTATTCCCGAGTGTAACTCGGGGTTAACTTTCACTGCCAGAAACGGTGCCGCAGCTCATTGTGAGGAGCGGGGAGGGGGGGTTTGGGGGTGCTAGCATCAGTGCCTTGTCCCCCGCTCATCCTCCCTGTCACCCTGCGGCTTCCCCCCTCCCAGCTCATCCCCCTGTGCTCTGCCACTGACCAGCCTCCACCCGCCGCTTCCTCCTGCTCACCTTATCCAGCTGCCGCCACCTCATCCTGTGCTTCTGTCCCCGCCACCGGTCTTCCTCCTCCTGCAGTCCTGCCGTCACCGCTGACCTCTGGAGAGTGCCGCAGCTCATTGTGAGGAGTGGGGGGGATAGTTGTGATCGGCTTGTGCTGCTTGCTTGTGCTGGGTGGGTGGGGGGGAGTTTGGGTGCCAGCAGCAGTGCAGCTTGCTGGAGCTGTTGGGTGATGAGCGCTGGGTGGGGGGGTTGTTGGCAGGTGCCAGCAGCAGTGCTTGTGCCGGTGGGTGAAAAGGAAGGGGGGTGCTAGCAGCAGTGCTGCTTGCTGGTGCCGGCGGGTGAGGAGGGGGGGCTGCTGACAGCTCACAGCACAGCCCCGCCACCTGCAGCCTTAGAAGAAGTGCGGGGAGCGGGGGGGTAGGGGCGGGGGGGTGCTGACGGCTCACAGCACAGCTCCGGCGCCTGCAGCCTTAGAAGAGGTGCGGGGGGGGGGGTGCTGACAGCTCACAGCACAGCCCCGCCGCCTGCAGCCTTAGATGTGGTACGGGGGGGTGGGCTGACAGCTTACAGTCCTGCCGCCCCTGCAGCCTTGGATGAGGTGCGGGGGGGGTCGATGCTGACAGTGAGCGGCTCCGCACCCGGGGACGGCCAGGAAGGAAGCGGACACCTGCGGCTGAACGCAGCTGTTGTTTCAGGACTGTGGCTAGCTCCATGCTAGCCGCGGTCTTGAAAAATCAGCACCTGCGGCTGCAATTACAGCCATCCAGCTGCACACAGGACAGGAGGGCACATTTGGCCCTCTGGTTCTGTGTGCTGATCCAGTCCGGGGCTGTCAGGGTCATCCCGGACAGCCCCGGATCGGATCGGATCACACCGTGGTGTGAAGCCAGCCTTACATTCTCCTGGTGATCCAGCGATGTCCCCTTCGGATGCTTCCATATGACTTCCTGGTTCCGTCTCAGTGAGCCGCAGCGGCTCATTGGAGGCGGAACTGGGCGGGAAATAAAAAAGTATAAAATTTCTGCCCATAATAAAAAAGTATAAAATTTCTGCCCATAAAAGAAATTTTTTACCAAAAAAAATGGAACCGCTTTTAGTACAAAATTCCCGACATAATCATACCGCCAGGGACGTTAAGATGGTTGAGGTGTTCTCCAAAGGATTTAAAATTGTGGAGATTTCAACCTCCCTATGTCTGCTGTGTTAGATTGCTCAAACAGACGTACCTCTAAGGGAGAGATGAAATCACTGGTTTCAGAATATAACTTAAATGACATCTGGAGATATCTCCACAGCTCTGCCAGAGATTACTCCCATTTCTCGTCTAGATTTAATTCCTACAGCAGGATAGACTATATTTTTGTGCGTGATAGAACTCCAGGTTGTGCGCTTGAGGCAACGATAGGTGTGATTTTGTGGTCTGACCGTGCTCCTGTCTCACTCACCATATCTGATAGGGTCACCCCACAGTTGTCCCAAAAAGTAACGGAACATTGAATGAGGCTTGCTCTACTTTATTCCAGTACAAAAAAGCACTTAAGAAAGTCCAAAACAAAATATTATGCAATGGTAGATAGAGCAGGGAAGATTTTAGCTAGGAAAATAAAAAAAGGGAGATAAGAAATAGGATTGCATTCTTGAATAAACCTGATATGACTAAAGTACTAAATCCGATCGACGTAGCTAAAGAATTTAGGCGATTTTATTATTCACTGTACAACCTAAAAAAGGATCCCCATACAGTTAAGCATAATCCACAAGAAATTGGTAACTTCCTAGAAAAAAATCTCAGTCCCTGAAGTATCAGTGGCTCAGCTAAGTGATCTAAATACTCCCATATCTATCATTGAAACAGAACAAATAATCCGTTCTAATAAAAAGTCCTCTGCTCTGGGCCCAGACGGCTTTACTAAAACCTATTATCATTGTTTCATCAAAACTTTAGCTCCTTACCTCCTAAAAGCTTTCAATTTTTGGAAATAAAGTTTTTCAATAAGCCATAAAAACTTCCAGGCATTCCTAAACCCGAGAAACCCCCCAAACACTACTGATAATTTTAAGCCTATCTCCTTAATAAACTGTGACCTAAAAATATTCTCTAAAATCCTTGTGGCCAGAATAATGTCTGTCCTTCTCTCTCTGATAGCAACTGACCAAGTTGGGTTTGTACCTGGGAGACAAGCCAAGGATGGCACTAGAAGAGTAAAAGATTTGTTGGAGATAATATAGACTAATAAACTCCCTGGTGTACTGTTGTCTCTTGATGCCAAGAAGGCGTTTGACAGAGTGCACTGGGGTTATATGGGTGAGGTCCTGGATAAATTTGAATTTGTGTGAGATATTAAAAAGGCTATATTGGCCCTAAACTCTAATCCGAACACGGTGGTGAGTGCGTTTGGCTTCACCTTAGACCGGTTTATGATAACTATTGGCACCCAACAGGGCTGCCCTCTCTCGTCGGTTATCTTTGCTTTGTTAATGGAGCCGCTGGCAGAGGTTCTTAGAACTACTCCAAGCATATATGGTGGGAGATACGGACCATGTGGTGGGATTGTATGCATATGGCATGATATTATCTCTCACCGGCGTGGAGGGGTTCCTGGTGGGTGCCATGGACACCCTGGCTGAATTCTCCAGAATCTCATATTACAAATTAAATGCCACAAAGTCTATCATATTCCTCATAAATATTACACCTTTGGTAAAGGATAGAATACTAGAGCATTTTCCCTTTAAGTGGGATGAAGTGGGATTTACATATTTGGGAATTAAAATTACAAAATTTGTAAATCTAATTAAGTTGAACTGTGAATCACTGATTTTGTAAGTTTGTGGGGACTTGGAAAGGCAGACTCTTCTCCCACTGTCCTTGGTTGCCAGAATACAAATTGTAAAAATGATGTTGCTGCCTAAGAATACCTACCTGTTCAGATGTCTCCCTCTCAAATTTCCATCTAGATGGATAGGGCTCCTACAATCCCTACTTGGTGAGTGTATTTGGAAAAACAAAAAACCAAGAGTAGCGGTCAAGGTTATACACTTCCAATATTCTTGTGGTGGAATGGGTGTACCGAATGTATCTTTGTACCACAAGGCGGCCATACTCAAGACTGCAAAGGATTGGTGGGCTGGGGATCTTAATTATAGATGGCTCCAAATAGAAAGACAGTTTGCTCCCCAACAGATCTACTAGACTTTTGCTAGAGATCGAGCTATTGAAGCCACTGAAATTGAATTTTTCCTTACATACGATGTCCTCATTGATTTATTATTGGAATAACCTTGATAGAACATTGACAAAATCCCTATTTAAATATATTTCTGCATTGTCACTAGACCTGCGGGTGAAATCAGGTGTAAGCATGCTTGACAAACTCTTAGATGGCCCTGTATTCCCCTCCTTTGCAAATTTGTCCCAACTTTACAAGATTCCCAAAACATGCTTTTATCAGTACCTCCAAATTCATCATTTTATCCAGTCATGCACATTTCCAGCTTGATGGAGTCCTGACCCATCAGACATGATGCAAAAATGCTATAAAGAAGAAGAATACCCCAATGAATATGGATTGTCTCTGTTCTATAGGACTCTTAACTCGCCAGCAGAGTTGGTCAATCTCCCTTATATGAATGTCTGGGAGGAGGCACTCTCTTTTTCATCCACCCCCGAACACTGGTGGACTGCGGCCACATTTACTCAAAGGCACTCCTCCTGCATCAATCATCTAAAACAACTAAAGAAAGTACATATGAACTGGTATCTGACCCCTTACAAAATTTCCAAATTTAACAAATCATATTCACCATTATGCTGGAAGGGATGTGGTAAAAAAGGGAATCTGGGTCATGTGTGGTGGTGATGCCCCAAGATAGGAGAATTCTGGAATTGAGTGGCAGACTTAATCAGGACATTGATAGGTTTTCCTTTAACTCTAGAGGGGCCATTGGTAGTCTTAAATATTTGGTTGAACCTTCTTCCACCAAACTTAGTTCCAGTGATAACCCATGTTTTGGTAGCAGCCCATCAGAGCTTGACAAAGCACTGGAGGGAAGCTTCTACCCCCACACAGGAGGAACTCATTGATAGGATATGTTCTCATTATCTACATGAATGTTGTTTGGTTCACTTGATAAAGCAAAAATAACAAGCCAGTCGCCAGTGGGAGATGTGGGAGACTTCTAGATTGGCGATATCTCACACTTAGGATGGTTTTAATATTTTAGGATGGTTTTAATATTTTTCCTGGTTGACTCTGGTCTTCTCATAATTAAAATGGTATTCAAAAATACTTAAAACAAAGCTCCTAAAGCTTATTCTCCACCTCCCCCCCCTACTATCCATTAATTTACCTCTTGTGTCCAATCCTGGCTGCCCCTTTCCTTCTGTGTGGTCCTTTCTTTCCCTTCCCTCTCCTATAATATCCGGTTTGGAATTGGTTTATACTGGTGGTGATTATTTGGACATGACTGTTATATTGATATAATTGTGTAAACAAGTTATATATGTTGTTAAAAGATTTATTTGAATAAAAATGTATGATTTAAAAAAAAAACTAATTGACTAACATTGTACTCGCTATTCGGAGGAATATGCAAGTATTAAAAACTACTCGTTACGAGTATACAGAGTGCGAATATTTCCCTATTTGCTCATTGTTAGCTCCCAGTGTTCTCCGATGCAGAAAATGTGCACTCAGGTGAAGTGACATGCTTACTCTGCAGGGCAGGAGTAAGGAAATTGAGAGTGCACCTAATAAAATAAGGCATTCTGAAGGAATAGCCCCTTTTCTTAGTTTCAAGTCATAATGTAGTAATTGTTACCAATGTTATCTTAAGTTTAGTTTTGAAAAGTGTTTTTTTTACTAATTAAAATAGAATAATTCTATTGCTAATAATGTAAAAACTCTGTTGTAAATGTCCTTTTTTCAACACTTTATTACATGTATTCATTCCTACCGTGCCTGATACTATTCTTGCCATGTAAGTAGTAAAAGACTCCTCACTTGAGCCTTCTACCACTCAATATAATAGAAGTACTATGTAGCAAACACGTAGAGATAACTGCACAACGTTTGGCATGTATAGATGTAGAAGGAAGGACGTTGTTTGTGCATGATCACTGCTGAATGATAACGTGGACACATTTATGCACAACAGAAAAACAGCAGACTATATAAGTACAGTGTGAAATCTGTATTAGAGCCTCAGTATAGTGACATCACAGGTCTCCTGTACACTGGATATTCTGACTCAGTGTCACGACAGGGCATATGGATACCTAGTGATGGGGATAGTACAGAAGGAAGGCCCTGACAATAATGAGAGGGGTAATCTCCTGACACTCACCTGAGGCTAAACCCTGTGCTCCCTATAGTTCCTCTACGGATCCTTTCTCCAGTTGCCATCGCATACTTGGGCCCAAACTTACCCTAAACTAAACCTGATTAGTGTGTAGGTCAGCAAGAATGCGAACCTTACCTCTACAATAATGGTATACAGACAGATGAAAAATAAGCACAAAAGGATATAATTAGAGATGAGCGGACACATGGAAGTTCGGGCTCTCCTGGTTCAGCTGGACATTATATAAGGTCCTGTTCTGGACCCACACTTGCCCCGAACCTCATTGGAAGTTACTGTTTTGGCAGTTCAGCGCTCTGCCCACATACAGGAAGCCATAAGCAAAGCACTTCAAGGGTGGGGAGGGTGGGGTTTTGTAATTTTGTTTTTCCTTTTTTCAAACACTTCATCAAATACTGCTGATTTTACCCTCAGTGCAAGCCATTCAACACTGAAAATGGCTTTTCCTGAGCCACGCACTGAGCCTACCTAAGCACAACAGTTTTCACTTTAGTAGTTTGAGTACAAAATACCCAAACTTAGAACCCAAACACATTTTTTGTAAAGTATGTGTTTGGTATGATCACTGAACTTTTAAGTTTAGTTCTCTGATCCTTAAATATATGGTAATACAAAAATCCTCAATTGCAGTGTGCCACTTGAGCTGTGATAGTTATCACTCCATCTTCACCTACAGAAAGGCTACTTCCACAGTAATCAGCATAGAATGGGATTTTATCACCGGCATCAGTAGACCAGACATGTGACTCTTAACAGTAAAGCAGAGTGGTGACAAAAAAGGTTGCCTCTGAGATTAGACTGCAAAGAGCAACCAGACAGGCAAGGGTTCTTAACCTCTTCAGCACCAAAAGAAATACTATACATTTAAAAACAAGTATGGATCTGATCAACAAGGTGTTGCAACCAACATGTCTGAGATTAGTAAAAGTTTTGCCTAGGGCAGGAGACACCTGTGACAGGACCCAAGACCATCATCCCCAGGCCTGACCAAAAAAGACCTATTGAAAGAATGCACCAACCTACTGGCATTCCCTTCCATAGTCATCTGACCTTCAAGGTTACCATAAAGACAAACTGCACCAAATCTGCATGGATTCGAAGCCTGCTAAGTAATAATGTAGTAAGATAATGACTGTGCCAAAACAGTGGGGCTCCAATGTAAAATGGTTTCAGCTGTGTATGGCTGTTTTTGGGCCCATTTGAAAGAGTTTCCTAGGCCCTTGATTTTGCCTCCCATTTATTTGAATGGGGTTTGGAAGTTCTGCGAACTTGCCGCTGTGTTTACAACACTGCGTTGTGCAGTAGAAGCATAGTGGATGGGATATCTAGAAGTCCCATACTCACTATGCTGTTCCCGATCACAGTGTTTTGACCGCTGCGGTGCAGGTGTTCGCTCCGCCGTAGCATGTTAATTTCATGCTGCGGAGTTGGAAGCAGCTCCCATCGGGTGCATGAAGGGAGAAACCGCCCTGCACCTACCACATATGGTGAGTACAGGGTGGCTGCGGCCACCCGTGGGTTCGCTCAGACCAGTAGGAGCTGCGTCCAAGATGCAGTTCCTCCAGACCATGAGCACAAACCAAAAGGTTCCCTTATCTCTCCTCATTAATTCTTATTAATCAACAACCTCTTACTTAAACATTTAAAATCAAAGTATTTTATTTCAACTAAACAAGGATAAAATATAACATTATGTAGGATAAACGTAGAAGACAATTATAAATTCTTAGTTATTATCATATTTTTTTATACATGAAGGTAAATACTTCAGCCAGCAAGGCTTGACATTGGGTCTGTAACCCTTATTTCTCTGTTTAAAAATTTATTTTTATCTGCAGTATTCACAACATATCTATTTTCTGTGTTGCCATAATGATTTTTTGTTTTGTTTTCCCTTTTCCAATAAGGATATTGTTTATTTCAGACTATTTCTAGCACTGTGCTTTAGTTAAGCCTCCATAAGAATGCATACAAAGTCTTTTCCGTTCCTGTTTGTCTTCCCCTAAGTAAGGAGAATGAGAATCAATAGAGTATTGACACACTCTGCTGGCATACCTTAGGCAGCAGGTGACCTATGTTCTTTATTCTTGTCATTACAATCTTGTGCACTAGAACATGAGTATTTAAATATCTAGTTCACTTGCTTATCATTAACACTATGTGGCTAGCTACTTCAGGCTTAGGCACCTTTTATGTTTAAATTTCTACTCATCACATGTTATATAGTATATCAATATAATTTTGAATTATTGCTTCAGTATGAACAATTTTAATTAGCTATAGTTATGTTTTGTCTTACATATATATATCAAGTGAAAGATGTTTCATTTTATGCATGTAAAAAAATAAACTAAACCAACAATGCTAGAAACTGATGCCATTTATAAGATTAATGATGATTTGTTAATGATATGTGAACCACATGTCTTATTTTCATAAGTTAAAGGTGTCCTGACAACTAAAATATTGTAAGAGAAAAGTCCAACAGTTAGCAAATGTTTAAAAGTATTTAAGAACATTAAAGTTCACATTTGTACAAAAAAATTGTGATTTTTGTTTCTAAAAGTCTCCAATTTGTGAGCTTTTTTGAAGGCATAATCCAAAAACTGGAAAAAACATCATTTCACCATAAACGAGTCACAACCAGGTGCTCCCTGCAAAATTTGAGACAGAGAAGGGAAAAGCCAAGGTTCACCTTTGGATAGCTACTGAAAGACCTGGAATTAGCAGGTACAATTCTTTCAAACAAAACAATACGTAGTTCACGCAACTTTCATGGTCTTTACCTTGCAAGACACCATTGATGATCAAAAAGCATGTTCATTTAAGTTTTAATTTAAAATGTAAATGTAATTTTATTAAAAACAAACAAACAAACAAACAAACAATACTGCACTGGTTGTTAATGATGGGTCACATAGCAGCTAAGATAATGTTTTTTTTCTGCCATATAACTAATTTTCTCACATTTTTCTGTGCTATTTAAAAACTGCATTTTATGGCTCTCTGGGTGTGGCCAGCAGCTCATCGGGATTAATACAATGTGATGTGATAGCAAAGAAAGGGACAAGAGAGATCCCGAGTGTGGAGCCAGAAGACAAGGGGTTAATAGAGATTGTTACAGATCTTTCAGGCACAAACTAGTTTGACCTGATCCTGAACTCTGACTTTGCTCAGCAACTGTGCTGCGAGCTCAGCCTAATATGAAACATTGTTACATGTTCGTATTCACTGAAGACAGATTTGAGTGATAATAAGCATGTGTCTGCTTCATACACAGTGCTGTTGGGACACTTTGTAGAAGGTTTATGAATAGTTTGCAACCAGAATTTTCTAATGAAGTATATTAGAAACTTTATTAAATTCACTTGCCCTACAGTATTATTAAATAAAAATGTAAATGGTGATTACGCTTTAAAGTTTGCTTAACAACTTTTAGAAAAGTTTGTGAAACACAGGGAAAATACACCATGTTCCAAATTATTATGAAAATTGGTTTTAAGTGTCTAGGGTTCTTTTTTTTTTTAAATGAAACTCATTGATGGTATTGTGTCTTCTTAGGGTTCTTTGGATCACTGAAATCAACCTCAGATACCTGTTGTGATAATTAGTTTGGCAGGTGAGTTCAATAAAAGGAAAACTGGGTGTTCCACAATATTAAGCACGCCACAGTTTTCAAGTAACATGGAAAACAAAAAGGACCTCTGCTGTTGAACAGCAACAAATAGTGCAATGCCTTGGAATAGGGATGAAAACATTAGATATTGCACGAAAACTTAAGGGTGATCATCGTACCGTGAAGAGATTTGTGGCTGATTCTGAGCACAGATGTGTTTGTGCAGATAAAGGCAGAATGAGGAAGGTTTCTGCCAGGCAAGTTTATTGGATTTAGAGAGCAGCTGCTAATAAGGCCTTACAAATCAGCAAATAGATATTTGGAGCTGCAGGTGCCTCTGGAGTTACTCGAACCTCAAGGTGTAGGATTCTTCAAAGGCTTGCTGTGGTACATAAACATACTATTCGGCCACCCCTAAACAGTGCTCACAAGTAGAAACGATTGCAGTGGGTCCAGACATACATGAAGACTAAACAGTCTTGTTTACCGATCAGTGCCAAGCAACCATGGATGGTCCAGATGGATGGAGTAGTGGATGGTTGGTGGATGGCCACCATGTCCCAACAAGTCTGTGACGTCAGCAAGGAGGTGGAGGAGTCATGTTTGGGCTGGAATCATTGGAAAATAGCTGGTTGGTCCCTTTAAGGTTCCTGAAGGTGTGAAAATGACCTCTGAAAAGTATATAGAGTTTCTGACTGAGACCTTTCTTCCATGGTGCAAAAAGCAAAAATGTGCCTTCAGGAGCAAAATCATCTTCATGCATGACAATGCACCATCTCATGCTGCAAAGAATACCTCTGTGTCATTGGCTGCTATGGGCATAAAAGGAGATAAACTCATGGTGTGGCCACTATCTTCCCCTGACCTCAACCCTGTAGAGAACCTTTGGAGTATAATCAAGAAAAAGATCTATGAGGGTGGGAGGCAGTTCACATCAAAACAGCAGCCTTGGGAGGCTATTCTGACATCATGCAAAGAAATACAAGCCGAAACTCTCCAAAAACTCACAAGTTCAATGGATGCAAGAATTGTGAAGGTGATATCAAAGAAGTGTTTATATGTTAACATGTAACTTGGCCTGTTAGAATGTTTTGGAGTTAAATAGCTTTATATTTCAGTGACTGTGACCTCCTAATGCTGCAAATTCAACAAATGAGCATTTTCAATTCTTTCAAACATATCAAATGCTTAGAAACTCTACTGTGCCTAATAATTTGGAACAGTGCATTTATAGTTTTTTTTTTAATTTTGAAGATTCTACTGTTATCATTTGGAGGTTTCTTCAATAAAATTCGATGTATACTCTAACGGTTGATGACATTTATTACACTGACTGTCATTTGCACCGACCATTTAGGAAAATCAGAGAAAAAACATTTGCATGATAATTTGGAACATGGTGTATACTGTAGTCTGGTCAGATGTGAACAAAATTAAACTCTTTGGATGCCATAATATACACTATGTTTGGAGGCCAAAAGCCATGGCAAATAACCCTCAAAGCACCATACTAACAGAGATGTTTGGAGATGGAAACAGCAATGTTGGGCTTTTTTCATCAAAGGGCAGTAAGTTTGAATGGACAAATATACACAGACATTCATGATAAAAATCTGCTGCCATCTACTGGGATGACGAAGATGAAACAAGGCTGGAATTGTCAACAGGATAATGATCCCAATCACACAGCCAAGGAAACTTTCAATTGGTTTCAGAGAAAGAAAATAAAGCTTCTAGAATGTCTCACCCAATTACCTGACCTGAATCCAATAAAAAATGTATACAGTGGGGAAAAAAGTATTTAGTCAGCCACCAATGGTGCATGTTCTCCCACTTATAAAGATGAGGTCAGCCCGTAATTGACATCATAGGTAGATCTCAACTATGAGCGACAGAATGAGAAAACAATTCCTGAAAATCACATTGTCTGATTTGGAAATAATTTTTTTTTTAATTTTGGTGGAAAATAAATATTTTGTCACCTACAAGCAAGCAAGATTTCTGGCTCTCACAGAATTGAAACTTCTTCTTTAAGAGGCTCCACTGTCCTCCACTCATTACCTGTATTACTGGCACCTGTTTGAACTTGTTATCAGTATAAAAGACACCTGTCCGCAACCTCAAACAGTCACACTCCAAACTCCACTATAGTGAAGACCAAAGAGCTGTCGAAGGACAACAGGAAAAACATTGTAGCCCTGCACCAGGCTGGAAACACTGAATCTGCAATATGCAAGCAGCTTGGTGTGAAGAAATCAACTGTGGGAGCTATAGTTAGAAAATGGGATACATACAAGACCACTGATAATCTCCATCAGTCCGGGGCTCCGCGCAAGATCTCACCCCATGGGGTCAAAATGATTTCAAGAACGAGGGGTAAAAATCCCAGAACCACACGAGGGGACCTAGTGAATGATCTCCAGAGAGCTGGAACCAATGTCACACAGGCTGCCATCTGTAACACACTATGCCACCAGGGATTCAGATCCTGAAGTGCCAGATGTGTCCCCCTACTTAAACCAGTACATGTCCGAGCCCATCGGAAGTTTGTTAGAGAGCATTAGGATGATCCAGAAAAGTATTGGGAGAATGTAATATGGTGAGATGAAACCAAAATAGAACTGTTTGGTAGAAATACAACTCGTCATGTTTGGAGGAGAAAATGCTGAGTTGCATCCAAAGAACACCATACCTTCTGTGAAGCACGGGGTGGCAACATTATGCTTTGAGGCTGTTTCTCTGCCAAGGACCAGGACGACTGATCCGTGTACATGAAAGAATGAATGGGGCCATGTATCATAAGATTTTGAGTGCGAACCTCCTACTATCAGCAAGGGCATTGAAGATGAAATGTGGCTGGGTCATTCAGCATGGCAATGATTTCAAGCAGATACAAAGATGGTGTGCACACTGAGGCTTATTTCGTAGGCAGAGGTACTAATTCAGGGGTCTGGGAGAACCCACAGTAGACATCAAAAGAAGTATTACAATTGCACACTCTTGGTTTTTGATGCACAAAAGTGAATTTTATTTAGAAGCAACACAGGTGTCAACACATTTCGGTCCACATAGGACCTTGGTCACGACAGTTGCCTCTGTGTATATTGTCTCCTTAGAGAAACGGGCGTGCTTCACCCTGTTTGTTTGTCTTGAATCTGTGTGTAGGAATACGCAGGGAATCCTTGGATCAATAGGTGAGATGCCTTATTTTGCTTTTGTCCCGGGTCCCGGAATCTCAAATAAGTAGTAAAAAAGACACAACTCCATCTTTATTATCCCCTCCCCACCCTCGTACCCCTCTATGATCCTTATCTTCTTTCTTCCTGGACAGACTCAGCTCTGTTACATCAGAGACCATGGGGAGAAAAAACACGTGTTCCCCATGGTCTTTGATCACTGAATTACAGTGCTGAGACCTGCAGTATAGTAAGTGGTGAGATCATTGCTATAGCAACAGCGGTTACTATGGCAATGGTAACCTCAATGACTACTATATGACAGTGATGAGATCTGCACTCTAATAAAGCAGTAAAGTGCAGGTCTCAGCGCTGTTATATGGTAAGCAGTGAGGTGCTGTTGTTGCTATGGCAACGGTGATCACAACACTTACTCTATAACTGTGCTGAGAGCTGCGCTTTAACACTTTGATATAGTGCAGGTCTCAGGGCTTTCATATAGTAAGCGGTGACATTATCGTTGCCATAGCAACAGTGATTACTATGGCAACAGTCACCTCACCGTTGACTATCTAACAGCACTGAGACCTGCGCTGTATCACTTTACTATAGTGCAGATTTCAGTACTGTCATATAGTAAGCGGTGAGGTTACCATTGCCATAGTAACAGCTGTTGCTATGGCAATGGTGACCTCACCACTTGCTATATGACAGCGCTGAGACCTGCACTATAGTAGAGCAGTTAAGCACAGGTTTCATTACTGTCAAATAGTTAGCAGTGAGGTCACCAATGCCAGAGCAACAGCGTTTACCATGACCTGTGATTTACCGCTTTAATATAGCGCATGTCTCAGCGCTGTCATATAGTAAGCAGTGAGATCACTGCTGCCTTAGTAACCGCTGTTGCTATGGCAATGGTGACCTCACCTCTTACTATATGACAGCGCTGAGACCTGCGCTATGGTAAAGCAATAAAGCGCAGGTCTCAGTGCTGTCATATAGTAAGAGGTGAAGTCACCGTTGACATATTAACTGCTGTTGCTATAGTAACGGTGACCTCACCGCTTACCATATGACAGCTCTGAAACCTGCACTTTACCACTTACCATACTGCAGGACTCAGTGCTGTCATTCAGTGATCAGAGACCACAGGGAGCGGATGTGTTTTTCCTCCCTGTGGTCTCTGATGTAGCAGAGCTGAGTCTGTCAAGGAAGAAAGAGGACAAGGATCATGGAGGGGTATAAGGGTGGGAAAGGGGTAATAAAGATGGAGTCACTAAGTGTTTCTGTGTTTTTTTTTTTAATAAATATTTTTTCTCTATGTTGTGTCTTTTTTACTATTTATTTGAGATTCCTAATGGCTGGGTATAACTTGGCCTGACATTAATAATCTCAGTGCTTAGTACCAGCTGGCAATACAAAGCTGGTGTTAACTCCTTATTGCCTAGCATGCCACCACCACCAGGGCCGCTGGAAGAGCCTGGTAAAGTATCTGTAAATGGCGCTACAATGAATGCACTATTTTCAGGGGTGGCTGACATGTCGCCTTCAGGGTGCGGACGAGAATGTATAATTTGTACGCAAGCATCCGCACGCGTACAAATCACACATTGAAGTCTATCAGTGCGCACGCCCATCCGCAGCCGAGCGCATCACCGTGTGTGCCCATGATAAACATAGAAATGGGCGGTGCTTGCGCTCAGCTTCTGTTCGCCATCCGGAAGACGCTGCGGAGGTGAATGCAAGTCTGAAGCCACCCTTACAAGCTGATGTCACCTGTCAAACACTACAGGCATTTGCTGGGTACAGGGCCAGATAAGCAACCAAGCCTGCTCCATACACCTACACCTGACACATCAGGAAAAGAATTAAGGCTATATGTGTTCCAAAGTAATGCCACTGAAAAAAACAACTCATCCCAGAAAAAAAAATACATGCAGATATATCACTGAACTAACAAAAAATAATTATGGCTCCTGAAATGCAATAATGAAAAAGTAGAAAAATATGTATGAGCATTACAGTTAAATTGTGCCTTGTTCTTAAAGGGTTAATTACCTTGATTGAGAAAAAGCTACAAAAATCCCCTTATTGCTTGAAATGCCACTAAAGCAGATGTTCTGTCACTATATATGTATATGTGAACTATACGTATTTAATGAATTCTATGCTTAGCATGTAGCACTATGCGACTATACTCTTCCACTGTAAGTTAATGAGTAAGAAGTGTGCCCTTATTTTTACCATATTGAAGTAAAAGAAAATTAAGTTTGCCTTATAAAGATTTGCTATTTGCAGTAAAGTGCTGGGTAATTGAAATAAACAAGGTCAGGATGAGGATTAATGGATTTTGTGAAAGTCGCCTTGATGTGCTTCTTACTCCAAATCTCCAACATGGCACAATAACATAAACTGCATCATCTGGAGTAATTCATTAACAGACTGTCATTTAGAAAGTTGCCAGAAAGACTACCTCATATACTGAATTTAATTTCTTTTGACTGCTGCTTTGATGTAACATACTTTAATGTTAAAAAGAATAGAGGTTTCAGCTTCTATAAACCAGATTAAACATTAGAAAAATAAACTTCAGAAGAATTAATATGACATCAATGAAAAAAGTAAGATTGATTCAGGTATCCAACGTACTACTTAATCACTATTCCACGTTTAATAAGATATTCTTTATTAAACGTTTCAAGTAAAAAAAAAAAAAAAAAAAAAAAACATACAAAGCAAAAAAATATTCTCCCTGCACCCTAAATATTTAAGTTAATATACCATCTTGACAGATCCACCTCACATTACACTACATATTATATAGGTAGGTATCTTTTATAGAATAAATGTCAACTTGTGGGAACACAAACTTTAAAATAATACAAAGTGTCCAAAAAAACAAAAGCAAGAGGCATACATAGATATTAGAAAATGTGCAAACTTTATAGATATTAACATATTATATGATGAGGTACCCAACTTCAATATACTACGTTACTTGGATTACAATAAGCTAGTTATCAATGTCCTATCTCTTAAAAATTCAAAGAACACCTACTCTAGAGCATTCCCTACAAAGACCATATTTTTCATATTGATAACACCTTTTTTCTAGAACAATCCTTAATTTTTCAATGTAAATAAGACTATTCGCCTTATTATTAAATTCTCTTCAAAAGTGCAAGTTCTTTGAAAACCAATGCATGGGATACAATTCTCTGGTTGCATTCTTCTGATACACCCAGCGACACAGATGCTTAATGGTGAGTGATACACACCTGCATGTACACGCTTTTTAATGTGGCAGTTGGGAGGATGATGCTATCTGAGACCAACTAGTCAGGGGAACTAACGCCGTCTTGACTAGTCAAAGCCCTCATTACCATATCATAAACGCATGCTGGGACTATCAGGCAGGGATTAGGCAGGGATTAGATATATGCACTCAGAACTGCTCGTGGTTCTGGGTGCACAAGGGACCTAACAGGCTCCCTTTAATTAACAAATTACTTGTGCCACCAAGAACATGATTTATAAGTGCGCCACCTTTTAGCTGTCGGTAATATGCCTCTATACCTCAGGTACCTGCAATTTTCTTTAATTATATGTGTATGTTCAGAGATCTCACCAGATCGTATACTTGTATTTCACTCCTTTGCCTGGTGGGTCATTACAGCACGGAAGGAGTACTCAGGTAGTCCGGAGTCTTTAAACCGAGATCTCTCAGCCTCAGGCTCCGATGGCATAGCCTTTCCTCCCTGTTAGAGCAGTTTGTGTTAAGATCTCCACAGCAGAATGACACACCGTATCATTCAATCTGCATCCGGGAACTTCTGCTTCAAGACCTGCCTACTCGTTCCTCCTCTGCAGTGGGAGTTTCAGGAATCTTCTCCTTACACTGTGATGACTGGAATCTCCAAACCCAATGATCTTTTCAGAGGTAACGACCTCCTTCCTCAAGGGAACTACCAGTCATAATCCTAGTCCAGTTTAAATAGGGCATTAATCAATAGCAAACAGCTCAATGCCTGTTTTTAGTCCGTGTGGTTTAATTGTGCCTAAATAAAAAATCCACTTGCTTTCAATACGAGACATTTTGTGATAAATAGCTCACACTGACACTGATGCATCCTAATATGTAATCTAAAAAACTCTAACACCTCTTATAAGGGTAGAGGACCCAAAGAAATACCTCACCTACTAAAAAGGACCTCTTAATACAATTGATCTTAATTAAAAGAAATCACCAAGCATCCACATCCATGCTATAAAATTAATTAATTTATTTAGAATTAAATAAAGACCAAGTGAACAAACAGGAAACAAATGGGTGGTGAACCTCCTGAGTCACCTGTCACATCATTTAATTTAATTCAAATTTCGATGGATCGCTGGTGTTGACACCAATGCACCCTAAGCCTTCAGGACAACTTGATTTTCTATGGAACTTTATTGCGAATACTTGTCCACCATTTGGACTATACTATTTTGCAACCTTTCATCAACTTTCCTCTGCCATCTACATTCGGGGAGATTAGTTATAGTGCCATGTTGTAAAGTTATTGATTATTTTGCGCATCATGGACAAATCAACATCATCATCTCTGAAGAAGAACTATACAGATGTACTATTATTCTGGCAAAAAGTGACTTTTTTACTTTTGTATACATTATACACAGAATGGATGTCCATCCTACTGTACATATCACCATTAGTCAACCTATTTTATCTTCCATGTCACTGTTTTGACATTTCCATCCGAATAATGGTTTTGGTTTTAATCATCCCGTTTTCAATTTAATCATGTCATGTGCTCCAAGAAAAAATAAATAAATAAATGCAATTATCTATATATATATTGTATATAGACTGTGTGTATATATATATATATATATATATATATATATATATATATATATTTAATCTTGATTTGCATACAATTGGGCTTTATTTTTGTTTTTGATATTCAGTGAAAACTTTGCAAAGCAAGTAGCACCTTTTATTATGCTAATGAGCCACTTTGTATTCCAAGTCAGAAAAAAATCTCTCATTTTACTTTTATAGGGAAGATCTAAAATTGTCGCTGTCCAAAGTCATCACTTCGCTTGACATTAACACTTCTTTTGCTACCTGACAATCATTCTGTAAAAGATTTGCTTAGATAAATTTTAGGCTAAATATGATCGGACCTTTACCTTGAGGGCAGGTTAACTCTCCTTACATGTCTATATCTGCATTAACTTGTATTTCACATAAAGAATCATTTTCTAAGACCTTACGGTAGCATTGTGCCAATTCTCTATTATGCCTCTTAGCAATTTACCGTGGGTATAAAATGTCTACATTTGCCTGCTGAAATGTTATGTTTTTTCCTAAAAAAATATCTTATAACAAGAAGGATAATTTATGAACTTTTAAGGGATTTAATGCCCTTCATAAACTGTATAATTCCATTGAAAAAATAATTTAAATCTTTTTGGGTACAAAAGGAAAAATAAAGAAGTAAAATGTGATTACATAAATATGTACACCCTTAAAGTCTTAATGCAACATCATGTACATGTATGTTGGGGGATGTATTCCGCTGTTCATGTATGTGATTTCTTTGCAGGCTATCAGTTTAATGCACTGTTATTCCTGACACTGGAGACATAGAGATAGGCAGTCCAGGACCAATCTGATTTGGTTCTGCCTAGAAATTGCTATCATTGATCAGTTAGTACTAATCACAGTGGATCAGGCTGCTTTAGAATGCATTTTGAGCTCTAATCTCCTCAGTGAATTACAAAGATTGATGCATAGTTTACAATGCATGGATTATCTGCAGATCTCAAACTTTATAGCTTTCTATTGTATATGCCTATTAATAGAGAGATCATACATTGCAGGCAGTGCTCGGACATATTTCCACGAACACCTGCATGAGCTCTACGCCTTGTTTCACATTGATCCTGTCCTCTACATGGGGAAATGGAAAAACAAAAGTAAAAATAATAATTCAGAGCAATGTACAGACAGAACCACTCACTATAATGAGACAGCTATAGTAAATTTAGACACCAGCAGGCCTCTGTTCCTGTGGTGTTCCTTCATTTTAGGGTATTTTTAACTTAAAAAATAGTCTAGTTTTGTGAACTCTCAAAAAGATGAGACCCCACTGGACACAGAATCCACCTGCTTTATTATACTAATTGGTTCTATTTGGAGATTTAGTCTGAAAGTGATACAAAAATGTTTTTTATTCCAAAATATTTCTCAAAAAGCTTTAAATTAACCCATAAAATCAAGTATCCACTTAGATCTGTGATTTTTCACTGCTTAGACAAAGGCTCTGGAAAAGAAACTTTCCACCCCAAAACCAAACCAGCAGATTCTGCGCTCCTAAAACCAAATGCCCCTCACTCCCCAAGCCCATCAGTGTTTCTAACCTACACATAGCGTCCACATTTATTGCATTACTGTAGCAAGAAAAATGTAGTTAATAATTTAAATTGTGTGTATCTCCAGAAACACAAGCTGGGCACATTGTACAGGCAATAAGCTAGCACATTTGAAATTTTAACTATTCAACATTCAGTCTATGCTGTTTTTCAAAAACACATTTAAGACTAAAGTACATTGCATCCATATATCTATACAGTAAGTAGTGGCACTTTTGTGTCATTCAGTAGTTTTCAAATGTCAGGGGCTCTGCAAATGTCACTCACAATTTATTCCAGCAGTATCTTCACTGCAAACATCAGATATCACTATTTCCCTGTGAAGCCCTGCTGTATAGTTAAATATTGATTTCCAATTACATATTGGGTAGCACTGCATTAACCACATCCCGAAACGTGACGTAATACAAGCGTCGGATCACGGTATTTGATGTGAGCTCCAGTGCAGCGCTCACATCAAAATCCCTACATCTCACCTGATCTCATCTGCTGAGATGTCGAGTTTCCAGCACCAATCAGATCTGGGATCCGATTGGTGCTGTTAAGCCCTTGGATCCCACTGTCATTCACTGAGAGTGGGATCCAAAATGGCTGTGGCAGGGAACATGCTGTTCCCTGCCTGCACCGGAGATCCCGCGAAAATATTGCGAGATCTCCAGCACTCACATGATAGCCCAGGATCCTGCCGAGACCCCGTAAGCTATCAGCGACCACTTCCTGTGAGTAGTTGGCAAGCTGCCAACCACTCACAGTACGCATTTGTGACAGGTCCCAATGTGCTGCCGCTCATCAGGACCTGTCACAAACGATCGGACCCTGCAGCAGTGTGCCTCCCCATGGGGGTGTGTAAAATGAAGAATAAAGTAATAAATAAAGATTTTGCAAACATGAAAAAAGCAAAAGTTGAAATCACCCCCCTTTTCCCCCATTCAAAATAAAAGTATTAAAAAAACAAATTTTTTATTGCATTCTGAAACGCCCGAACTATCAAGATATAACATCAATTAATGAGAGCTGTAAACTGGGTAATGGAAAAAAAATCCAATCGCCAAAATTAAGTTTTTTTGGGTCTCCTTAACATTGCTATAAAATATAATACTGGGCGATCAAAACAGTGCATCCACCCAAAAATGGTATCATTAGAAACGTCAGCTCAAGATGCAAAAAATAAGCTGACACAAAGCACCAGATCCCGAAAAATGAGAATGCTACGGGTCGCAGAACATGGTGCAAAAAGTGTGATTTTTTTTTTTTCAAACTTCTGAATTTCTTTCACCACTTAGATACTAGTAAAGCATACATATTTGGTATCTGCGAACTTGTACTGACCTGCGGCATCACACAGTCATGTCAGTGTTACTATACAGTGAACATGACGACTAAAAAAAACAAAAAAAGATAATATGTAATTGCACTTTTTTTGCACTTTCACTGCACTTGGAATTTTTTCCCATTTTCCTGTGAACTATATGGTAAAATAAATGGCTGCATCTGAAAGTACAACTTGTCCTGCAAAAACCAAGCCCCCATTTGTCTATATTGCCGGAAAAATAAAAAAGGTACCGCTCTTGGAAGCAGGGGAGCAAAACACAAATAAAAAAATGAAAAATCGCCGGGTCATGAAAGGGTTAAGGAAAATTTTGTTATACATTTTGGAATCCATTTTTAGCCACTACTAGAGATGGGTGAATCCGCAGGTGCTCAGGTTCGCCGGATCTGGCCGAAGTTTAAAAAAAAGTCTGGTTCTGGAATGGTCATGACCTCAACTTTAGCCTGGACCTCAAACCCCATGGTTGTAGTAAGGGCTGCAAAAAGAAGTATAATGGGGATTAAAGCAAGACAGATACTTAATGACTGAGCTTCTGCGCTGTTCTTAAACTGCTTCCATGTCCGCTAATGAAAGCTTATACATATTCCCCTGCCACCCTCTGTGACAGCATCTGTGAATCGTTGCAGTCAGATTGCACCTTGCCCTCTGTGCCTGCATCTGTGATTGGTTGTCATTTACACACTATTGTAAAAATAAATAAAAAATTGGAAAAAATGACGTGGCGTCCCTCGTATTTTCATCAGACCAGACCAGATAAGGCAAATGGCTGGAGGCTGCATCCTCCAGCTGTCTGCTTCATCTTAGCTGGGTGTCAAAATAGGGGGGACCCCACCATTTTTTTATTATTTAAATAGAGTGTGGTATTCCCACTAATTTTAATACACAGGCAAGATAAAGCAGAAAGCTGGGGGTGGGTTTTATAAGCCTGGGGAGGCCCATGGTTTGTGGGCACTTCCCATGCTAAAAATAGCAGCCTGCAGATGCCCCAGAATTGGCACATCCAATAGATGTTCCAATCCTGTTACTGTACCTGGCTCTTCCAGATTGCCCTGGTGCTGTGGCAATTGGGGCATTATAAGGGGTTTATTAAAGCTGTAATTAGTCAAAAATCAAGTCCTAGGTTAGTAATAGAGTATCTCAAAGAAAACTAGGCATGAAAATGCACCACCATCACTGAACAAGTGTAAGGAATGTGGGTGGACGTATCACATGCTGAGTTCCATGCGGAGCGGTCTGAGTCCAGAGATGGAACCGGAGGTGCCCGCCAGGGGTTCCAGGTGCAAGAAAAATGCAGGCGATACAGTCAGAGAAGTGGCACCTGTCTGGGTTTAAATCTGCTTTATTGAAACAAAGTTAAAAACTTACGATCAGTTAATGGGAGAGGGGGAGGCCAGGATCCTCAGGGACTACAGCCAATTTCGTACATCAGTGCTTCTACGTGATCACAGTACATAACATTGAAAATAGCCATATTAAAGGCCATTTCAAATCACAGAAACATATATGGGTCTGTGAATCTAAACTCATTACAACCTTTAACCCTGATCAGGTTATACTCTATCAGAAGGATTTATGACTCATTAGTCATTACAAGATCTGAAGAATTTGTTCCAGCGACTTTGAGGGCACCAGGTTTACATATAAATTAGGACAATAAAAACTTTCATACCACTAAACCTGGCTAACTAAGGATACTCTCTAGGCTCTGTTTGCTTATTTAAATGACAATTAATTATACCGTGTATCTGCTATGGTTGTGTGCATATTTCTGTTTCTTCTGATATTCAAAGCGAAAGAATGGCCATAGAGTCTGCCCACTATAGTGATCTGTTCAGAAATTGCCAACATTTAGCTGGTGGACACAGAATTTCTCTTTACTGTCATGCTGGTTTGCATTAATTCCTGAAAGGCAGAGTTTTGTTGTGATGTTTACTGATCAGATTCATTTATTTTATATTTTGATAGATTTCACATTTCTGAATTTGACTGGTCCTGCATGATTGTCTGCTTTAAGGCCCCCTTCCCACCACGATTTTTAGGATCCGGGATTGTCCGGTGTGAAACGGACAGTGTCGGATCCGGTTTTGGCCCCATAGAATTCCTATGGGGCCAGATTGCATCGGATGGCAGTGTTTTGCCATCGAGTTTTGTGCTGTCCGGGAGGATCTGGCAGGTTTTGTTTTTTGGCCCAGGACACAAAATTGGAACAAGCAGCAATTTTTGTTTCCGGGGCCAAAATGGCTCAAAATCGGATCCTCTCGGATCCTCCCGGATCCGGCGCGATCCAGTGCTCCCTAAGGCTGATTTCACACTGCAGTTTTTTCCCTGATCAGGTTTCATCCAGTTTGTATGTCAAAACCAGGAGTGTCTCCAAAAACTCAGAACAGGTGTCAATCTTGCAATTACAGTTTTTCTCTGCAAGTTCCTCTCCTGGTTTTGGCACACAAACCGGATGGAACCTGATTAGGGAAAAAACTGCAGTGTGAAACCAGCCTGACAGGGGATTTTATGGCACTGGATCGTGCCGGATCAGACAAAAAATCGGATCCTTGAGCCAGTTACTGGGCACTGAACTTCAGCACCTGGAGAGCTCACCGCTGAGCTTTCAGGTCCTGCCTAGAAAGGACAGCTCCTGAAAGCTGCGCTCAGCTGAATCCAGCTGTAAACCGGACCAGATGGTGTATTAACCCTCAGGTTATGTTTGTCCGGACCTGTCAGGTTCTGTCCGGTGCTTCCAGCAAAACACCGGACAGAACCTGAGAGGGGAAAAATTGTGGTGTGAAGAGGGCCTAAGCCATGTGATATGAAAACTGCAAGGATGCCCATGTAGCCATGCCTGATGTCATATTATCCGGTGTGAACCGGACAGTCCCGGTTCTGGTTTCGGCCCCATAGTATCCCTATGTGGCCGGATTGCACCGGATGGCAAAACACTGTTTTGTGCTGTCCGGGTGGATCCGGACGCTTTCTTTTTTTGGCCCCGGACACAAAATCAGAACAATCAGCATTTTTGTGTCCGTGGCCAAAACTGCTCAAAATCGGATCCTCCCAGATTCTCCTTGATCTGGCACAGTCCAGCACACCCTAACGTGGGAGTCTATGGCGCCGGATCACGCCGGATCCGAGACATAATCGTACCCGGGAGTCGGACGCCAGGTGCTGGAGTTTAGCAGCGAATGCTGCTAAACTTCAGCACCATCATGTGTCCCCTGCAGAGATTGCAGGACAGCGGCTAGCAGGAATCTTGACATTTCATTAGCTGCGGTTGCTATCAGCTGCATTCGGCTGCAAACTGGACCAGAGGGCATATTTGCCCTCCGGTTCTGTTTGCAAATCAGGTCCGGGCTGTCAGGTTTACACTGGACAGCCCCGGACTTGATCATGCCGCAGTGTGAAGGGGACCTAAGTGTCTCTATGGTAAATAGTGCCATGTTAATATGCATCAAAATTGATTTTCTCATCTCTAATTTTCATATACTACCTTAGACTAGTCTACAACAATAAAATTATACTTCCCCTGACATAACTTCGTAATGATTTACCAAATGCGAAGATATATTTAGTAGGATGTATTGGTTTGCCTATGTAATTAATACATAAGGCAAAGCAGTGATTTAATCTTTTTGCAGATGGTATAGCATTACATCATAATGATTTTTAGTGACATAGAACATTATCTTCGATGCAAGTTCAGCACTGCTACATATAAACTAGTTGTGAGTCCAGTATTGTATAGCTGTGGTGCATTGTCTTTTCACTAGTTCCTATAGATTTTTTTTATTTTGTCCTACTTACTCAAATGGATCACTGGGATCTGTTCTTTGAAGCTCTGGTGGAATTGGAATTCGTTTGTAGTACATTTCCCAGTCAAACGCTCCTCTCATGGCATCTCCTGCTTGAGCTTCATATCCAAAGTGATTGTGGTCAATGACATCTATCATGGGACACACAATTGTTTTGTGGTTCAGAGCAATTTGATCTGTAAAATGAAAAGCAGAAAATACAGTGAGACATATTTAGTCCAATCATCCATCATATTCAAGAAACTTGACTTAAGAACATCCTTTAGGGATCAAAGCCTTTTTTTTTTACTTTTTTCATTTTACCTACTGTGGCTCCCTCAAAGCATTTTACTTTTTAAAGCAGAATCAAGCTGTTATCTTATACGGGGCTCCATAGAGCCAGACAGTGATTAGAGACGATTAGACTTTTTTTTTTAGGGGAATTGCATCCCAGGGAGATCTGCAGAAGCTGAGCCATCTATATTTCTGTCATTCAGCCTCTGCAAGCTGTCCTCAATCTGTCACTTGGAGAGATGAGTGCCACTGTCTAAAAGACTCTAGAAACAGCCCTTGAAGGATGCTGTGCTGTGGAATTATCGGATCAGGTTCATGTGTGAATGTTCATTTTCAGCAAACATGCTAAGTATTATAATGCACCTCCTGCATATGCCACATGCTGTTAGTTTACATTTTTTCCTTCTTTTACCCGCAGAATATCCAGTGTTATCTAGAATAGTTCATTGGTTCACAAAAATTCATATGCAATGGTTTACAACAACACGACAACACTAAAAAGTTAATTCTGTTCTTAAAGGAGTATTTCCACAAGCACATCATGTATTAATACATAAAGTTATTAAAAAAATAAATGATATATGGTAATTATCATTTTTTATCCAAATTGCATAGTTTGTAATTAAACGAACTTCAAAGTACCCAAAATTCTACCTGTGTCTGCACAGAATTGCTTCTGATGACATCCTGCTCCGGTTTGACTTTTAAAGGATGAGCATGAGCAGATTCATCACATTTAGTATATGTAGGAAGGTTATAGTATCTTGTGTAGCATATTGGCTATTTCTTCTTATTATTTATTACACAGGTCTGTGACTAAAAAGCTGTTTCATTATTTTCTAATTTTCATGTGTGCTGAAAACGAAAAAAATATTGGAAAAAATCCTGGATGTCAGGATTTGCCACAAAATGCAAAATTCTCTTTAAATGTAGTAAATTTTTCTCAATTTTTGGTATTTTTTTTATCTTAGGGTTTTGAAAGTCAAAATTACTATTAATTAATTCACATCAATGCATTGAAGATATACAATGTCAAAAAAATATACTGTATATACTCGTGTATAAAACCGACCCCTCCTACTTTTGCCCCCAAAACCTGGGAAAACCTATTGACTCGTGTATAAGCCGAGGGTGGACCCAGCACAGGTATACAACCCCCAGCAGTGTGGTATACAGCAGCCTCCCCAGTGGTATATACAGCAGCAGCCCCAGTGGTAGTATACAGCAGCCCCAGAGGTATATACAGCAGCCCAGTGGTAGTATGCAGCAGCAGCCCCAGTGGTACTATACAGCAGCGGCCCCAGTGGTATATACAGCAGCAGCCCCAGTGGTATATACAGCAGCAGCCCCAGTGGTAGTATACAGCAGCCCCAGAGGTATATACAGCAGCCCATGGTAGTATACAGCAGCCCTTAGGTAGTATACAGCAGCCCCAGAGGTATATACAGCCCCAGAGGTATATACAGCCCCAGAGGTATATACAGCAGCCCCAGAGGTATATACAGCCCCAGAGGTATATACAGCCCCAGAGGTATATACAGCAGCCCCAGTGGTAGTATACAGCAGCCCTTGGTAGTATAACAGCAGCCCAGAGTATATACAGCCCCAGAGGTATATACAGCCCCAGAGGTATACTGCAGCCCCAGAGTATTTACAGCAGCCCCAGAGGTAGTATACAGCAGCCCTTAGGTAGTATACAGCAGCCCCAGAGGTATATACAGCCCCAGAGGTATATACAGCCCAGAGGTATATACAGCAGCCCCAGTGGTAGTATACAGCAGCCCCAGAGGTATATACAGCCCCAGAGGTATATACAGCCCCAGAGGTATATACAGCAGCCCCAGTGGTAGTATACAGCAGCCCTTAGGTAGTATACAGCAGCCCCAGCGGTATATACAGCCCCAGAGGTATACAGCAGCCCCAGAGGTATATACAGCAGCCCCAGTGGTAGTATACAGCAGCCCCAGAGGTATATACAGCCCCAGAGGTATATAGAGCCCCAGAGGTATATAGAGCCCCAGAGGTATACACAGCAGCCCCCCCATATCAGTATACAGGCCCCCCCCTTTGGTAGTAATCCTGTAAATGAAAAGATTAGTATACTTATCCCTCCGCTGTCCCGCTGCCGCTGTCCCGCCGCCGCCATCGCGCTCTTCCGTCTTCATCCAGCGTCTTCCGTCTTCTTCCGGTGGGTGCAGGCAATGACGTCATTGCCTGCGCCCACCGGAGGAAGCCGGGAAAAAGACGGAAGACGCTGGATGAAGACGGAAGAGCGCGATGGCGGCGGCGGGACAGCGGCAGCGGGACAGCGGAGGGATAAGTATACTAATCTCTTCCTTTACAGGATTACTACCCAAGGGGGGGGCCTGTATACTGATATGGTGGGGGGAACTGTATACTGTATACATTGTATACAGTATACAGTGACTCGCGTATAAGCCGAGGGGGGGACTTTTCAGCCCAATTTTTGGGCTGAAAAACTCAGCTTATACGCGAGTATATACAGTAACTTTCAAAGAAAAGAACTTTCAGAGTGAGCTAATGAAATCAGCATCAACATGTTGCAAGCTGAACGAGCGGGCTCTGACATGCCAGGGCTTGTTTCAATTGTTTTATCTTGGTTCTCGACCGTTCACACTTTTTAATCTCAGTCATGTTAGCTCGTCATATTCAACCGTGTTTCCAAAAATGAGCATTATGGCTCAGCGGAAGTGTATTAATTCGCCTGACAGTTTCTGTTACATTTGTGGTGAATATACTGTGTTGAAGCAACAGCTGAATATTACAGACTTTGTGAAAAAAGTATACTTTGCATATTTCAGACTAAAGCTTGGAGATCAAAATAAAGCTTGGGCGCCTCATAAAGTGTGCAAATGGTGTGTTGAGAACCTCTGAAATTGGTTCAAGGGTAAGAAAAAAGCTTTCCGTTATGGGATTCCTAAGGTATGGCGAGAGCAAAAGAACCATAGTGACAATTGTTACTTTTGTTCATGCGATGTGAAAGGGTATAATTCAAAATGGAAGCATTCCATTTCATACCCCATTATTCACTCAGCAATTCGTCCCATCCCTCATGGCACAGATATACCAGTACCCAAGGACCCTGCTACCTTGGAAGAGATAACTAGCTCCGATGAAGGTAGAGTCATACCTGAACCAGATGATCAATCAAGTTCTAACTTTGAAGATGATACAAGACCAAAATTGTTTTCCCAGAGGAGATTAATGATTTGGTAAGAGACTTGAATCTTCCCAAAGATGCCGCTGAGTTACTCGTCTCAAGGCTCAAAAGCAAGAATTTATTGTTGCCAGGAGTGTCTTTTTCATGGTTCAGACATAGTGAAGACGAGTTTGTCTGGGGCCACAAGGGAATGGGGTACTCAGGTCTCAGGCGGTCAGTCGCGGGGGATGTCCCGGGTGGTCCGTGCCAGAGCCTGTGCCCTTGGGTGACAATGAAAAGGGTGCATTTACAGGGATAGGGAATGTAAGTCATGACGCCACAGGTAGGTTCCAGTGAGGGCACCGACGCTGCTTGGGCCTCCGGGGTGTTGGGCGCAGCAAGATGGAGTGGCTCCCTACAGGAGGAGTGGAGTCCCCGGGGCTAAGGGATGTGATGATGGAATAGGGCAGCATAGTTGTTTCTGTACAGAGTTGGAGTAGGGAAGCAAAGTCATTTCTGTACTGGGTTGGAGTAGGGGACCACAGTCGTGTGGTGAAGGATGAGTGGAAGGAGGGACACGCACACATTAAAGTCTTTTGGTACCTTTAGTGATGACTGGTTACAAGTACATACGTCCGGAGTGAAGGAAAACACATTGGGATCTCCACAGCGAGTAGGGTTGTAGGCCTCCTTGTTTAGCTTTTCTGTTCTGGTTGGGCAGGTATGGAACCTTACCGGACCGTACTTCTCTCTCTCCACACCCAGGTTGCTGCATTGAGGGCTCTCTCTTGGGCCACCGCCGTCTCTCTCCCCTCGGTCCCTGGCTCTCAATTGTTGGTGCTATGGGTGTCCGGGAAGCTAAGCCTCCTCTGTCCCCTGCAGACTCGGGCTCCAGGTGACCGGTGTTCTGGTGGGGTGAGCTGGGATAGCTCCTCTGTCCCTGGTAAAGTGTTTCTCGCCTCTGCCTTCGATCCCTACTCTTTGGGTCCTCCACTGACTCTGGTGGGTACTGGTTCGGTCTAGCACGGCTCCGGTACCAGTTCAGCTCACTAGTCTCTGAACTTCCTGCAGCTCTTCTAGCGTCTGCACACACTCAGTCTGACTCCGCCACCAGCACCTGTATTTATAGGGGGAACTGGCTTAAGGCAACCAGTTGGGCCCCCCTACAGGCCTGGGGTGGAAGGCATTGGGTGCAAGTGGGTTACTCGTTGTGGGAAATCCTTCAGTGTCCTAGAGAAGCCTGTGGCCACCTGTACAGGGTGCCAAAAGTTCATTCCTGACTTTGCCCAGGAAGATAAATTGGTTTATTGCATCGATGTCGAAGGTTTGATGGGTCAATTCAAAATCCAATATCATTCAGCGCAATGGTCTCTTTTTATAGATTCTTCAAAAAGAAGTCTCAAAGCAGTTTTACTCCACAACGGCGTTTTTTATGCTTCCATCCCTGTAGGTCATTCCGTACACCTCAAGGAAACCTACGAGAACTTGGAATTGGTTCTTCGTAAACTATAAATATGAAGACCACGGTTGGCAAGTGTGCGGGGATATGAAAGTCTTGTGCATGCTGCTCAGGCAACAAGCTGAGTATACCAAATACCCTTGATTTCTGTGTCGATGGGACAGTCGTGACCGACAAAATCACTAGACCAAGAAGAATTGACAGCCGAGGGTGCTCACAGTTGGTGAAAAAAATGTCCTCCGAGAAACTTTGGTTCCTCCCCATAAAGTTCTTCTACCACCTCTCCACATCAAATTGGGCTTGATGAAGCAATTCGTAAAATCACTTCCTAGAGATGGAGAATGCTTCAAATACTTAGTTGCCAAGTTTCCAGGCCTCTCGGAGGCAAAATTGAAGGAAGGTGTGTTCGTCGGACCAGACATTAGAAGGCTTATAGCTGATGAAGAGTTTATCAATACCATGACTCATCCTCAAAAAGAAGGGGGAATTGCATTTAAAGAGGTTGTAGAGAAATTTTTAGGCAATAACAAAGACCCTGACTACAAACAAATCATCAGACGAATGCTGAAAAGCATTAGGTTGCCTGATGAGTTTAAAAGTGCATTTCTTCCATTCCCACCTTAAGAACTTTCCTGAAAATTTGGGATCTGTGAGTGAAGAGCAAGGTGAACGATTCAACCAGGACATTAAAGAGATGGAATGAAGATACCAGGGAAGATGGAGCATGACAATGATGGTAGACTACTGTTGGACGCTTCAGAGAGACATTACACATGCTACTCACAAGCATAAATGTACCAAGAGAAGCCTCACAGGGAAGAAGAATTAATTTTAGTGTGTGTTAGTGAACTCATTGCAGTTAAAAAAATGATTTTCATGAAACATTTGTAATAAAAAATAAATTTTATGAGTCTATTTTCATTTATTTTGAGGTATTGTCTTATTTAACAAAGTTACTTAAATTGTCAGAAAACATGATGTCCTATGACAAAACGGAGGTCATTTTCGGATTCACCGCACTCAAAAACATAAGCATTACGTGGAATAACCAAAACAGCTCTCGAAAAATTTTTTTTGCAGACCTGTGTTATTAAATGCCCTTTATTCAATAGGGCTTTAGATTTAAAAAGGGTCATACATAGACAAGTACAATAATTATGATCAATACAAAGCACACTCAGGTACAGGGTAGAGAGGACCCTGCCCGGAGGGCTCATAATTTACAAGAGATGGGTGAGGATACAGTAGGTGAGGGTGGAGCTGATCATGCAGTGGTTTAGTGGACTGAGACTCACTGCAGTTTGTAGGCTTGTGGCAAGGTGTGGGTCTTCAGGGTCATTTTGAAGGCGTCCACAGTAGGTGAGAGTCTGATGTTTATTATGGAGAGAGTTCCAGAGTATGGGGGATGCATGAGAGAAATCTTGTATGCAATTGTGGGTTGTGTAAAGAAGAGAAAAGAGGGGAGGAGAAAAGGAGATCTTGAGAGGATTGCATGTTACGTGTAGGTAGGTACTGGGAAACCATGTCACAGATGCATGGAGGGGACAGGTTGTGGATGGCTTTGTATGTCATACTGAGGGTTTTGAACTGGAATCTCTGGGCAATGGGAAGCCAGTGAAAAGCTTGGCAGAGAGGAGATTCTGGGGAATAATGGGGAGATAGATGGATTAGTTGGGCAACAGAGTTTAGGATAGATTTGAGGTGTGCGACAGTGCTAAAGGGGAGGCAAGAGAGCAGGAGGTTCCAGTAGTCAAGGCAGGAGTTGATAGGGGCATGTACTAGTGTCTTTGAAGTTTCTTGGTCAAGGAATTTACAGATCTGGGAAATATTTTTGGGTTGGAGTTGTTTCCCCTTTATTCCCTTGCTTCTACTCTCTGCAAAACACTTCACTGGCTTCCTATTTCCCAGTGACTGCAGTTCAAAACCCTAACCATGACATACAAAGCCACCCACAATCTGTCCCATCCATATATGTGACATGGCTTCCCGGTACCTACCTACACGCAACATGCGATCCTCTGAAGATCTCCTTCTCTATTCCCCTCTTATCTTTTCTTCCAACAATGGCATACAAGATTTCTCTCGTGCATCCCTCATACTCTGAGACTCTCTACCCCAACAAATCAGACTCTCACCTACTGTGGAAACCTTCAAAAGGAACCTGAAGACCCACCTCTTCCAATACACCTACAATCTGCAGTGAGCCTCAGTCCACTAAACCGCCACAAAGCCAGCTCTACCCTCTCCTAGTGTATCCTCACCCATACCTTGTAAACTGTGAGCCCTCACGGGCAGGGTCCTTTCTTCTCATGTACCTATGTGGGCCTTGTATTGGTTACAATTATTGTACTTGTCTATTAAGAACTTAAGAAGAAAACAGCGGCACTCCGGGATCCTTTATTCCAAAAACAGCTTTATTCCAAAAGTTTACATCGGTGGGTGCAGGGAAGGGAGGACGGAGGGACGACGGTGACCATTTTGCGTGCTCTGCACTCTTCAGCGGGTCCTGGTACACAGGACCCGCTGAAGCGTGCAGAGCACGTAAAACGGTCACCGTCGTCCCTCCGTCCTCCCTTTCCTGCACCCACCGATGTAAACTTTTGGAATAAAGCTGTTTTTGGAATAAAGGATCCCGGAGTGCCGCTGTTTTCTTCTTAAGTTCTTAATTGATCCCTACATCTACAGCTGAGCAACCCAGATCCATAAATGCCTCTGCACACAGGACTTCAATGCAACAAGGTCAGTGCCCAGTTTCTTTTCTCAACTAAGTGATTGTACTTGTCTATGTATGCCCCTTTTCACATGTAAAGTGCCATGGAATAAATTACGCAATAATAATAATAATTATAATAATCCTCAAACAGCAGAAAAATTACTGGGCACTGTGTCTGTGTGTGACCTCATGCATATACAGGTGTCAGTGTTGAGGGTCCAGAATAGCAGTGCACGCTTAGTGAAGTATGAACAAATTCTTTAAGAAAAAATGAGCGGCACTCACCATGTTGAACTCTTCTATTTTTTATTTGCCAAAGTGTAGGAATGACATGGCTGCTGTAGGCGAGGGAGTGTGGAGGAGTGCCTGCACTCCTCCACACTCCCTCCCCTACAGCAGTCATGTCGTGCCTACACTTTGGCAAATAAAAAATAGAAGATTTCAACATGGTGAGTGCCGCTCATTTTTTCTTAAAGAATTTGTTAATAATTATAATAATAATACATAATAATACATTCCACAATTGGATGTGTTTAAAATAAATGTAACAGGGCCCCACCTCCCCCCGATACCCGGTGGGGTCGTCCAAATTTTTTGTAAAGTTCCAGCTCAGGGCCAGGGATAATGTGAACTCCCCGAGCTTGTACTTTACTGACATGGAATGGAGGGAGTGGGGCTGTAAAAAAAGCATAAAACTATTAATAAACATTATAATTATACTTACCGCTCCCGTGACTCGTCCCCCATCTCGCTGGCTCCCGTCCGCTACTGCTTCCGGGGCTGCTCATTAACTTCCGGGATTATTCACAGCACTGTCGGCACTCGGCTTTTTACAGCTGGTGTCGGCAGAGTTTGTGCGGTGACATCATGGTTCACCAGCGATCATGACCTGAGCTACGACCTCGGGTGAACCCTGATTCACAGTCAGTTTCAGCTAGTTCTCGCTCTGGATAGATGTGTGTCTATGCAGAGCGATATAGCAGTGCAGACTGTCCGACAAACCAATCAGATGATCAATGACCTGAAGTTCAAGGACCTGAATGAGATGACAGATCAGCTGATTGGTTAAAAGCAGGTAAATAATCAGCTGATGTGTTATCAGGAGAAAAAAAAACCATACCTCTGCAGGCACGTCCAATCAGCTGAAGCCCCTCCCGGTAATCAGCTGATCCTGTCTGCTCAAAGCATCAGCTGATCGTTAGGTCCGGGGGTAAAAAGCTGCATTTTTCCCGCCGGCCGGTTTAAAAGATCAGCTGCTAGTATCAGCTGATCATTAAGTCCAGGGGTGAGCCAGATTTTCACTGTCGGGACTTAAGCGATCAGCTGATACTATTAGCTGATCATTAAAACCATCTGATGGGAAAAATCTGGCTTTTTACCCCCGGACTTAACCATTAGCTGATGCTGTGAGGAGACACGTAGTTTTCTGTTCTACTGATGACACATCAGCTGATTATTTACCTGCTTTTAAACAATCAGCTGATCTGTCATCTCATTCAGGTGTTTGAACCTGCCAGCCGGCAAACCAATCAGATGATATTGGATTCGGTTTGGCATCGTGGGACCCTCGACCCAGAAACTACGTCGGAGGTGGGGGGTTCTTTTCCTTAATAAAGATGGAGTCGCTAATTGTGTTCTGTTTTATTTCTAATAAAAGTCTTTTTTTCTGTTGTGTTTTTTTTTTCATATGATTACTAGAAGTTCATGGTGGTCATGTCTAATATTGGCGTGACCCCATGAATTTCAGGCAGCTGATAAAAAAAAAAACACAACACAGAGAAATAATATTTTATTAGAATAAAAAAAAAAAAAAACACTTAGAGACTCCATCTTTATGATAAAAAACAATCTTCAGGCCGACATAGTCCAAAAGAGAAGCAATGTAAGCACTGGTAAATTGCTCTGCATAGACACACGTCAATGCAGAGCAAGAACAGGCTGAAACTGACTATGACAGTCAGAGTTCATTCATAGCTTGGCTCATGACTGCAGCTGAACCCTGACGTCACGAACACTGCCGACCCGGCCGGAAAAAAACAAGCGCCGACAGTGCAATGAATAATCCCGGAAGTTAATAAGCGGCCCCAGAAGTAAAAGCGGCCATGATAGGAGAAGGAAAGAGGCGTCCCTAGACAGGTAAGTATAATTATGCTTTTTATTTTATTCTTTTACAGCCCCTGGCCCCGAACTGGCCCGAACTGTAACACGGGTTTCCCATGGAAACCCGTGTTCGGGACCTTTTGACCGAATAGAATGTATTCAGTACAGGTCCAGAACTTTACAGTTTGAGTTCACCCATACCTACTCCTAAGCAGTCAAATTGAGACAGAAGTAAACTCATGGCAGTACCCCTCCCCCTATAGGGGACCTCAGGACTGTCCAAACCAGAGTTGTATTGAAAAGATGACAGTTGGCCCTCCTGAGAACCAAAAGTGTAGATATGAGGTGATAGTAGTGAAAAGGAAAGAAATGTGTATAATTGACAGGGATCAAAGAGATTCTGACAAATTGGTATTTTTTTAGAAATATCAAGGTATAATTTTATTTGAAGTATCAAAAGACAAACAGAAGCACACACTTAAAAACAATTAAAAAAGTACAAGCCATGTACTCAGTGCCCACACCACATGTATAAGTCACTTTCTGAGGTATATTTCCTCTATAAGAAAGCAGAATATTCCCTTGGGTCGAATATTCCCTTAGGTGACATTATAATATGAGTATAATGCTGGTCAAGGTCAAGGAGGATCTGTAGATGTAAATAGTCATAAATATTCTAAAATATAGACACAAAAATGTGATATAAAGCTCTCAATATGAAACTCTTGGTATTTCCTTATGTATTTTTCACAAAATAATAAAAAAAATTCTCAATGTATACCTAATTAGCAGTAACCCCTAGATGGGAAATAACTGGCAAAAAGAGGAAGTCAGGGGTACATTATAAGCCGATAGGCTGTAAATTTACATGTAATGGCCACTTTACACGAGGCAACAGGAAGATAGAAACCGGCAGGTGTCAGAGACAATTGTACCTTTTACCTTCAAAACACCTTGAAGTGGCTGTGTGTAATTCAGGTATCTGCAAGGTGTTTTGAAGGTAAAAGGTACAATTGTCTTCAACATCTGCCGGTTTCTATCTTCCTGTTGCCCCGTGTAAAGTGGCCATTACATGTGCTGATACATGAGATATTGTGATATATTCAAAATTGAAACAAACAGAAAAAACCAAATACCTGTGTGCGAAGCACCATTAGTAGAGGCACAAAATAGTAACAAATCAGAAAATATCATAAGGTCCGTAATAATACATGTAAATCCTATGCATAAGGATGGTGCAGAGAGAACCTGTCCAAACTATGGTTTGAACCAGATATTATACTCCAAAGTTGAAGGGAACAAATAAAATCTGAGTTTTAGGTGCTAAACACCATTAATAGGATCACATAAGATAACCAAGCAAAAAACACAAAGGATTTTTGGAGAGAATTCACAGAGATCATATGATAGAAAAACAGTGCAAATGAATCAGACCAGACTGCATGTACTAAATCACTGACAAAATTCTAGAGTCCATAGTATTACGTCTATCATCAGCCGCATAGTCTCACTATAAGTCCATATAACCAGATAAAGACAAACGGCAATCTCTACACCATGCTTGGTATATAAATGCAAATATTTTTATTCATTACTGGAAAACATCACACTCAATAAAAACCCTTCCTCTAAAAACACCCCAGACCGTGTGTATGCGGGTATGCATTAACAAAATACAGGCAAAATACCATTGTAGATACCATCTTTACCTAGTCTGCACAGGGGGATTACCATCCAATCACCACTACACCTACTGACACACAAAGGTTGTCCAAAGGGACAGGGATACAGCACAGTATATTGTAAACATTATTGACCCACACAAAGTGCAGAAGTGCTCAGTTAGAGAGTATCCATACCGCACCACACTGCCCAGCACCTCAACGTTCGCTCACCGCTTCGTATACCCGCATACACACTGTCTGGGGTGTTTTTAGGGGAAGGTTTTTTATTGAGTGTGATGTTTTCCAGTAATAAATAAAAATATTTGAATTTATATACCAAGCATGGTGTAGAGATTGCCGTTTGTCTTTATATGTTTATACAGACTGCATGTACTGAAATTAGTGCAAAAATTGCATTAGGAATATGAGCCAACAAGCCAAAAAGGCTAAATAGACATGTCACCTGCATTTGGGTTTAAAGAGATGTGGGCAGACGGCAGAGGCACCCTGTATGCCCTGCCGCATGACAGCTTCATCAGGGGTCTGGAGCCTGTGAACACAATGCTCTTTTGTCTTTAAATAGGCATTTAATGATGTAGATTACCTGCCTCTGTGAGGTGTTTCCTCCCTGCAGCATCCGGAAAGACCTGGTGTCCGAAGGGGAGTATAATCTCCGTCGCTATGTGACGCCTGCTCGTAAGGGTTTTAGAGCAGGAAGTATCATTACCATCGTTAAGCGACGGCAGCGCAAGCATGGACCAGCCGGTCACAGAGCACTACACAGATCCTGTAATCAGCAGTATTTTTCACTACTGTTCATGAAGGAGTTTGCTTTAGCAAATCAAGTGCCAGGCTTAAAAGGGAAACATGAAACAGTAAGGCCTGTTTCACATCTATGCGCTCACTGTGCTAGGCTGCTCTGGCTGCGCTGTGCCAGCGCAAAAGAAAGCGCAGGGGCATTTAGGGGCTAGTGCAGCCTAGCGCAGGGACGCATAGATGCCCTGTATTAGCGCTCATCTGCGCTCGGTGCCCCCATTACACGTGTTTCCAAATTATTATGCAAATTGGTTTTAAGTGTCATAGGGTTTTATTTTTATTGTTTTTCATTGAAACCCATTAAGGAATTGTGTCTCAGGGTTCTTTGGATCATTGAAATCAATCTCAGATATCTGTGATAATTAGTTTGGCAGATGAGCCCAATAAAAGGAAAACTGGGTGTTCCACAATATTACGCAGGCCACAGTTTTCAAGTAATATGGACAGAAAAAGGATGTCTCTGCTTCCGAAAAGCAACAAATAATGCAATGCCTTGGACAAGGGATGAAAACATTTGATATTGCACGAAAACGTAAGCGTGATCATTGTATTGTGAAGAGATTTGTGGCTGATTCTGAGCACAGATGTGTTCATGCAGATAAAGGCAGAATGAGGAAGGTTTCTGCGAGGCATGTTCATCAGATTAAGAGAGAAGCTGCAAAAAAGGCCTTACAAACCAACAGATATTTGAAGCTGCTGGTGCCTCTGGAGTCCCTCAAACCTTAAGGTGTAGGATCCTTCAAAGGCTTGCTGTGGTGCGTAAACCTACTATTCAGCCACCCCTAAACAGTGCTCACAAGCAGAACCAGTTGCAGTGGGTTCAGATATACATGAAGACTAATTTTCAAACAGTCTTGTTTACTGATGAGTGCCGAGAAACCCTGGATGGTCCAGATGAATAGAGTAGTGGATGGTTGGTGGATGCCACCATGTCCCATCAAGGCTGCGACGTCAGCAAGGAGGTGGAGGAGTCATGTTTTGGGCTGGAATCATTGGGAAATAGCTGGTAGGCCCCTTTAAGGTTCCTGAAGGTGTGAAAATAACCTCTGCAACATATTTAGAGTTTCCAACTGAGAACTTTCTTCCATGGTACAAAAAGCAAAAACATGCCTTTAGGAGCAAAATCATGTAGAAATCTTTGCAAATTTATTAAGAAAGAAAAACTGAAATATCACACTCTTTGCTCAGGCACTCATACTTAAGTCACAACTGTCCATTTCCTTGTGATCCTCCTTGAGATTGTTCTACTGCTTTATTGAAGTCTAGCTGTGTTTAATTAAATGATAGGACATATTTGGAAAGGCACACTCCTGTCTATATAAGACCTCATAACTCAAGATCTAGCTAAGATTACAAAATAATTTCTGCAATACTAAAGGTTCCTAAGAGCACAGTGTCCTCCATAATCCTTAAATGGAAGACATTTGGGACCACCAGAAGCCGTCCTAAACCTGGCCATCTAGCCAAACTGGGCAATCGTGGGAGAAGAGCCTTGGTAAGAGAGGTAAATAGAACCCCAAGATCACTGAGGCTGAGCTCCAGAGATGCAGTAGGGAGATGGGAGAATGTTCCACAAAGTCAACTATCACTGCAGCCCTCCATCAATTGGCCTTACGGCACAGTGGCCGACGAAGCCTCTCCTCAGTCAAGACATATGCAAGTCCGCATAGAGTTTGCTAAAAAAAAAAAACATATTAAGGACTCCCAGACTATGAGAAATAAATTCTCTGGTCTGATGAGACAAAGATAGAACTTTTTGGTGAGAATTCTAAGCGGTATGTGTGGAGAAAACCACGCACTGTTCATCACCTTTCCCAATACAATCCCAACAGTGAAACATGGTGATGGCAGCATCTTGCTATTGGGGTGTGTTTCAATTGCAGGGACAAGATGACTGGTTGCAATGGAAGGAAACATGAATGTGGCCAAGTACAGAGATATCCTGGATGAAAACCTCTTCAGAGTGCTCTGGACCTCAGACTTGGCTGAAGGTTCACCTTCCAACAAGACAATGATTCAAAGCACAAAGCTAAAATGACAAAGGAGTGGCTTCAGAACAACTCCTTGACCATTCTTGACTGGCCCAGCCAGAGCGTGACCTCAACCCAATTGAGCATATCTGGAGAGATCTGAAAATGGCTGTCCACCAATGTTAACCAGTCAAGAGTGTGTACAGAGTGTACATGAATGAGAATTCTTTATTTTTAATTTCCCAAATGGCTGCAATGAAACAAAGAGTGAAAAATTTAAAGGAGTCTGAATACTTTCAGTACCCATGTACATGCATATAGTGAATGATATATTTATGTCATGTATGTAACATGTGTTTGACATTTGTGTGATTTCTTAGAATGATGTGTGTGCCATGTACATAATGTTTGAGTAATGTTTGCATCGAAAGACTTCTTCCAATTTCAAGATATATCTATTTAGCTAAGAAGGAACATTTTACTTTTTATTTTGTTTTCAATTTTTTTGGGTGGAGTGAATGGATGATTCATTCCGATAAACCTTTCAGCTAACTGCTGCAAAATACAATTATTGTCTTTGAACATTTATTTAACTGCCATTATATTCCTGTACTTGAACATATAAAATGATATTTATTTAAATAATAATATTGATGTCTTTTATAAAAGCACATTTTGTTCATGTTTTACTCTTCTTCAGTCGTCTTTCCCTGCTTACAGTTTTTTGTCTTTCCCTGCCCATTGTGAATAGAAAATTGAACTTGTAATTTAGCACAGTGGTCAATATTCTATTATCTACCTGTGGAGCTAATTTTTATAGCATTTAAGTCTTTGTCTAGTGTATGTTACCATCAAGGGCTAGTTTCACTGAAAAGAAAAATACAAGTAATGAATATATCACAATAACATTACTCTTAATGTTTAGCTTGTGCTAGGAATATAAGGCACTACAAGAGATAATCTGGTATCGGGAATAAAATATAAGTAAAGGTCAGGAAGGAAGCAAAGTAATATGTACCTCCCTATGTGTTGTGGGACTGTCTAGTTAGGAACAGAAAAAAAAGCAAGAATTGTCTAGAGCACTGACAGGAGCCAGGAAAAGAAAGCAAATGGTGATAGGACCAAAACAGCCTTTCAGTTCATGTATAATGTATTTCACAGCAATGACGTCTGCAGGTTGATGGTGTCAGCCCTGTATTAGCTGTGCTTCTAAAACAGATTGATGGGGCATCAACTACATGGAGCAACTTGTTAGTGTGAGAAGCAGCAGTTACTGGTGACATGTTCATCATGATGTACCCAGATAAGATTATTTCTATAACTATTGCAATTTCAGACTAACAAAATCTCACACTCAAAGTACTCATTCACATACATTACTTTTCTTGTACTGAGCTTTCTCAGAGTTGGTGAGTATTTCAATTTTACCATCAGTGCCACACCATCCATTGGACAGTGTGAGCCCTGAGGATCAAGCGGAAGCCATGCTGGGGAGTGGCATTGTAGAAGGGGACAGCGCCAGCATCACACACTGGCTTCCTGTGTGATGGGCGCCGCCAGCTTCAGCGGGTAAGAAGCACTCGACAGCCCCCCCCCCCTCCTCTCCTAAGGCTGCAGGGGCGGCTGAAACCTGACAGCACTCCCTCCCCACTCCTCACATCGGCTCAGGCGGCAGGGAGGCTTGATGCACCCCTGTTTACCATCAGTGTATACGTTTCACAAGTTTCTTGCAGATGAAGAAAAAAAAAATGTTGGTAGTGTCTCACACTTCTATCAAACAGCCCATGAAAACTGGGACAGCACATGGATGACATCTGAGGATAGCTGTTTATTTCTTGGCCCCAAAATCTTGCATAAGTGAGATAGATCTGAGACTCAGATTAAAATTGGACATGTCTCAAGGATTTTGCGTAGATAATTTATTTTTAAAAAATGCCTAGACATGGCAAAAGCACCATAGACTATAAGGCAAACGAGCTGTGGAAACTGGTGATAGAGCTTATACGTGAAAAACTGATGCCTGAATGAGCCCTTAAAACTACAAAGCATAGGGCAGTACCTCAGCACAAATAAATTGATATAGTGTGAAAAAAAGAGTTTGCTCCCCTCCTTAGTTCTTATTCTTTTGCATGTTTGTCAAATGTTTCAGATGACCAAAATATAAATATTAGACAAATATAACACAAGTAAACACAAAATGCAGTTTATAAAACAAAATCCAAACCTACAGAGCCCTGTGTGAAAAAGTAATTGCCCTCCAAACCTAAAAACTGGTTGGAACACCATTAGCAGCAACAACTGCAATCAAGCGTTTGTGATAACTGGCAATGAGTCTTTACAGTGTCCTGAAGGAATTTCGGCCAACTCATCTTTGCAGAATTGTTGTAATACAGCCACAATGGAGGGTTTCCGATCTTGAACCACCTATTAAGGTCATGCCACAACATCTCAAACAGATTAAGGTCAGGATTTTGACTAAGCCACTAAAAAGTCTTAATTTTGTTTTTCTTAAGCCATTTAGAGGTGGATTTACTGGTGTATTTTGGAGCATTGTGCTGCTGCAAAACCAAGGACACTTGAGCTTGAGGTCACAAACAGATGGCCTGACATTTTCCTTCAGGATTAAAACAACAGAAAACAACAGGTTCCATTTACCACAGCAAGTCTTCAAAGTTCTGAAGCAGCAAAATAGCCTCAAACTATCACACTACTACCACCATTTTTTACTGTTGGTACGATGTTCCTTTTCTGAAATGTTATGTTACTTGTATGCCAGATATAATTGGACATACACCTTCCAAAAAGTTAAACTTTTTTGTTGTCAGTCCACAGAGCATTCTCCTAAAGGTCTTGAGAATCATTAAGATGTTTTCTGAAGGTGGATTTGCTGGTGTATTTTGCATTACGGTCCTGCTGGATAACCCAAAGATGCTTCAGCTTGAGATTACAATCAGATAGCCAGACATTCTCCTTCAGGAGTTTTTGGTAGACAGCAGAATTTATGGTCTTCCAAGTCCTGAAGCAGCAAAAAAAAAATTGTAAGTCCACAGAGTATTCTACCAAACGTTTTAGGGATTATCATTTGGCAAAAATGAGATGAGCCGTTATATTCTTTTTTGCTTAGCAGTGGTTTTCATCTTGGAACTCTGCCATGCAGGTCGTTTTTACCTTGTATTTTTATCATGGCCAAGTCATGAACACTGACCTTAACTGACGCAAGTGAGGCCTGCAGATCTTTGGATGTTGTTGTAAGGTCATTTGTGACCTCTTGGATGAGTCATCGCTGCGCTCTTGGGGTAATTTTGGTTGGCCTGCCACTTCTTGGAAGGTATACCACTGTTCCATGTTTTTGCCATTTGTGGATAATGGCTCTTGCAGTGGTTCGCTGGAGTACCAAAGCTATAGAAATGGCTTTATAAACTTTTCCACACTGATAAATTTCAATTACTTTGTTTCTCATTTGTTCCTGAATTTCTTAGAACAGTGGCATGATGTCTAGCTTTTGATGATCTTTTAGTCTCCTTCAATTTGTTAGGCAAGTCTTATTTACAGTGGGTATGGAAAGTATTCAGACCCTTTTTAAATTTTTGACTCTTTGTTTTATTGCAGCCATTTGGTAAATTCAAAAATGTTCATTTTTTTCTCTAATTAATGTACACTCTGCACCCCATCTTGACTGAAAAAACCCCCAGAAATGTAGAAATATTTGCAAATTTATTGAAGAATAAAACTTTAAATATCACATGGTCATAACTATTCAGACCCTTTGCTCAGACACTCATATTTAAGTCACATACTGTCAATTTCCTTGTGATCCTCCTTGAGATAGTTGTACTCCTCCATGGGAGTCCAGCTGTGTTTAATTAAACTGATAGGACTTGATTTGGAAAGGCACACTCCTTTCTATATAAGACTTTACAACTCACAGTGCATGTCAGATCAAATGAGAATCATGAGGTCAAAGGAACTACCCAAGGAGCTTAGATTCAGAATTGCGGAAAGGCACAGATCTGGCTAAGGTTACAAAATAAATTCTGCACAAGATTCCTAAGAGCACAGTCGCCTCCATAAGCCTTAAATGGAAGAAGTTTGGAACCACCAGATGTCTTCCTATACCTGGCCATCCAGCCAAACTGAGCAATCATGAGAGAAGAGCCTTAGAGAGAGAAGTAAAGAAGAGCCTCAAGATCACTGTGGCTGAGCTCCAGAGATGCAATAGGGAGATTGGAGAATGTTCCACAAAGTTAACTACCTCTGCAGCCCTCTACCAGTTGGACCTTTATGGCAGATTGGCCCCACGGAAGTCTCTCCTCAGTGCAAGACATATGAAAGCCCACATAGAGTTTGCAAAAAATACATGAAGGACTTCCAGACTATGAGAAATAAGATTATCTGGCCTGAAGATAAAACTTTTTGGTGATAATTATAAGCGGTGCGTGTGGAGAAAATCAGGCACTGATCATCACCGGCCCAATACAATCTCAACAGTGAAACATGGTGGTGGCAGCAGCACCATTCTTTAGAGGTGTTTTTCAGCTGCAGGGACAGGACTACTGGTTGCAACTGGAGGAAACATGAATGCCACCAAGTACAGAGATATCCTGGATGAAAACCTCTTCAAGACTGCTATTGATCTCAGACTTGGCTGAAGGTTCACCTTCTAACAAGACAATGACCTTAAGCACACAGCTAAAATAACAAATGAGTGCTTTCAGAAAAACTCTGTGACTATTCTTGACTGGCCCAGCCAGAGCCCTGACCTAAACCCAATTGAGCATCCTTGGAGAGACCTGAAAATGTCTTTCCACCAATGTTAACCATCCAACCTGCTGGAATTGGAGAGGATCTACAAGGAAAAATTAAAAACTTACATAATTTCCAAGAAGAGTCATTGCTGTACTATTGCAAAAGGGTGCTTCTACTCAATATTGAGCAAAGGGTCTGAATACCTATGACCATGTGACATTTCAATTTTTCTTTTTTAATAAAATTGCAAAAATTTCTATATTTCTGGTTCTTTTCAGTCAAGATAGGGTGCAGAGAGTACATTGATGAAAAAAATGAACATTTTTGAATTTACCAAATGGCTGCAATGAAACAAAGACTGAAAAATGTAAAGTGCTCTCAATACTTTCTGTACCCACTGTAGGTGATTTTTTCTTATTGAGAACAGTTGTAGCAGAAATCAGGCTTGGCTAGTGAAATTGAAATCAACTTCCTAAAGATGTGATAAATCACAGGTAATTTATATTTTTTAGGGGTGCCGGGAATCCCCTTTTCAAACCGAGCCCCGTAGATTTAGATTTATTTTTTCCTTAGTAATAAAGATCTTCATTTATAAACTAGATTTTGTGTTTACTTGTCTTATATGTGTCTAATATTTACATTTGTTTGGCGATTTGAAATATTCAAGTGTGACAAACATGCAAAATAAGAAATCAAAAAGAGGCAAACACTTTATCACACCACCATTAGATCAAAAGTTGACGAAAACAACAACAGCATCCATAATAGCGAAAAGTATCTGATTATTTAAATGCCATACACCGTGTTCCAAATTATTATGCAAATTGATTTTAAATGTCATAGGGCTTTTTTTTTTTTTTTTTTTTTTTTTTTTTTAATAAAACCCATTGATGGTATTGTGTCTCAGGGTTCTTTTGATCACTGAAATCAATCTCAGATAATTGTGATCATTAGTTTAGCAGGTGAGCCCAATAAAAGGAAAACTGGGTGTTCCACAATATTAAGCAGGCCACAGTTTTCAAGTAACATGGGAAAGAAAAAGGATCTCTCTGCCTCAGAAAAGCAACAAATAGTGCAATGCCTTGGATAGGGGACGAAAACATTAGATATTGCACGAAAACATAAGCGTGATCATCGTACTGTGAAGAGAGCGGGGATGAGTGGGTTCTGAGCAGGGGTGAGTGGGTGCTGAGCGGGTGAGTGAGTACTGAGATGGGTGACTGGGTGCTGAGAGAGGTGACTGGGTGCTGAGTGGGGGTGACTGGGTGCTGAGACAGGTTACTGGGTGCAGTGTGGGGGTGAGTGGGTGCTGAGCAGGAGTGAGTGGGTGTTGAGCAGGTGGGTGGGTGCTGAGCGGGTGAGTAGTTGCTGAGCGGGGGTGAGTGAGTGCTGAGCAGGGGGGAGTGGGTGCTGAGCAGAGGTGAATGGGTGCTGAGAAGGTGAGTGGGTGCTGAGCAGTTGACTGGGTGCTGAGACAGGTGACTGGGTGCTAAGACGGGTGACTGTATGCTGAGCGGGGGTGACTGGGTGCTGAGCAGGTGAGTGGTTGCTGAGCGGGGGAGAGTGGGGTTCAGTGGGGGTAGTGTGGGTTCAATGGGGGGCAATGTGGGTTCAGTGCACAGTGTGGGGTGAGAGGGGGCAGTGTGGGTTCAGTGGGGTAGTGTGGGGGCAGTGTGGGTTCTGTGGGGGCAGTGTGGGGTGAGAGGGGTGAGCAGGGGTAGTTGGGGGTGAATATCAGGATGGAGGAGGCTCCACTCACCCCAACATTGTTCCTCTTCCTCATCTTTTCTTTCTTGCTGCATTGATGTTCGGTAATGAAAGGCCGCGGGGGGCAGGCTTAAAAGAGGGGGGTGTAGTAATGGGCGTGACTGAGAACACCGCCCTAATGTGGTGGGCGTGTCCTCAGTCATGCCCATTATGATGCCCCCTCTGTGAACCCCGTCCCCCGCAGCCTTTCATTACCGAACATCAATGCACCAAGAAAGAAAAGAGGATGAATGCCGGGGTGAGGGATGGGTGAGCGGGGTGGCGGGAGCATGGAGTGGGGCAGTAGGAGCGGGAAAGTATTGGGCGGCTACTCTGAATGAACAGCTGATGCTGAAGCATCAGCTGTTCATTTCAAATAGTGGGGCGGGAAAGCCGACAGTGAAGTTGGCTTTCCCGCCCGCTATGTGAGTGTAGCACTATCACGGCAATCCCGCATTGCTAATGCGTCGCCGTCACCAGGTGTTGAATGCGCGCGGCTGTTTTGCATACGCTGCGCTCACTGGTTGCCGTGGTTGGCAGTGACCAATGAGCGCTGGCGAGCTGGTGCACGATTTCGGCCTCCGACAGACACGATTAGGCAATTATATAGTAGATTGTGTGTTACTATTTTTACATTGCTTTGTAACATCACTTAATTTCTTTTCTTTTCTTTTTTTTCCATATTGGTTATGTTGCATTCTTGACCACAGAGATGTTTGCCACAGGGAGATGGTTTTCTGTCTGAAATCCTGTGGTGATTCTACTACGGAGTGCAATATAAAACTCTCACTCTCACTCACAATGTTCTCCACAGTTCTGCACCACCCAGCATCTCCTCTTGGTCTATCGCCCTACACGTGTCTTCTGTTCCCAAGTGACCTAAGACTGACAACATCTACAATCCCAACCTCCCACTCCCGTATCCAAGACTTTTTATGAGATGCACGAATTCTCTGGAACGGACTATTAAGAATATTTCAATTAATCAATACCCATTGTTTCAAGCGACCCCTAAAAACACTTTACTTTAGATTGGCCTATCAATTCATCTATGTAAACATTCCCATTCTGACTTTTCCAAATCTGACCTCTTCGGTCATCTTGTTGCACCCTCCATGCATTTAATAGCACTTTATCTGTACTTGTACAGATCCTTGCTGGTGACAGGTTTATACAAAATTACGTGAATCCCCTATTTATTATATTGATGGCTGGACCAAATATGATGGCACTTTTTGCCACTTACCTATTGTGCCTCCCATATTTCCTTGTAGATTGTAAGCAGGGCCCTCTTCCTCATGCTATCTGTTGAATTATTTTGTTACTCTGTATTGTCTGAATTTGTCTGTACATGTCCTCTTTAAATTGTAAAGTGCTGCGGAATATAATGGTGCTATACAAATATGTTTTCATCATTATTATTATTAATAATAATATTATTAATATTTTATTATCATCCTTGCACTCAGTATTTGTCCTGCTTCTCCAACATAAAGACCCCTTGTAGGACATACAGTGCACAGAACTGTGTACTTAATTCTGTGCACTCTTTGTCCTACTAGGGTTTTCTATGTTGGAGAAATAGAACAGAACTGAGAGCAAGGATGAGATCTCATCTCTACACAAATACAAACAAAAAACATCTTTGTGATCCAGAATACAGCATAAACAATAAGAAAGTAAACACATTAAAAGGCAACTATAAATGACAAAAACAACAAAGAATCTGGGGATATATTGTCTATGATACCCTCCACACAGTCCCAAATCGGACACAAGAATTTATCACTTAAATCAAAATTGGAGGGTTCTGTTGAAGAGGCTCTGAGGATATGACGTCTCTGATCTTACACAAATATTGAGCCAATAAAATGTTCACAGTTCTTAAGTAAGGTAATTAAGAATTCAGTCTCTAAACTCATTTTGTTTTCCAAAACATCCATTTATTATGCCATATCGTTTTGTGTATATATTTGTGTTTCTTTATATACCATGCCTATTGAAGAGACTTAAGTAATCTTACATTCTTGTGGTGTATCATGTTTTTTTTTGTTTAGCCATTTAAAGGTATTATAAATACAAGATTATTATTTTGTTTGTCCAACTGAACGCAATCAATCTTTTTTTTTTTTATAAAATGTCATGTGTCACCCTGTGCCTTCCCATTTCTGGAATATCTTGCTATGCATTCATACTCTTGTGAGTCCCTGTCCTTTTTTGCAGACTCACTCTACTATTGACATGCTTCACTAAGCTTTTGTACTGCAAATAGGCCATGTGCATTGCTTTTCCTTGTAGTATTTGACATTCTGGCTACAATTTTACTTAAAGGTTCATATACATAATGACAATTTATTTTTCAAAGTACAGTATATGCATGAAAATTGTTCAAATACAGTACAACCTCATCAACTTTTTTGTTTTGTACCATTGTGTCTTTTATCATCTCCACCCATTCATCTTTCAGAAGCTGGCTGCACAGAAAGGTGGAAGGTTCTGAATATTAGTGACTGTGACCCAGTCTTTCACCAGTTTTGATGTTCATTTACAGGGCAATGAGGGGTGTCAGTGTGTGGTATCCCAGTACCTGTTTTACTGCTGCTGAGTGAAACAGCTTTTGCATTACTTTAGTAACTATGAGTTAGGAAAATATGTAATACATGTTGTGATATGATGTCCGTAGACTGAGGACTGATAAATGGACATTCTATACTTTGCTTTCATCTAATGGTTAATGTATGTGTATGAAAGTTAGAAAGTCAGCCTTCTCATGATTAGCTACCTGACATTTCCTATAAACTGGAACAAACAAGTCTTGGTATGTCTAGTTAAGAGAAAGGGATGAAGCACTACTGCTCCCAGAATCTATATCTCAGTTCATGCTCCAAAGACATCATTCTCTCTGTTTAATTGCCTTCAGAAAGAAGGAGAAAAGCTTCTTACAGCCAGGAGAGATAAGACTGATCAGGTGTCTCTTCCATGCTGGTTTATATTGGCTCCCAGCTAGAACCAATGCAACATCACTCATACGCCACAAAATTTGTCTGCCAACCACTTGCAATAAAGAATGGTAGGGCTAAAATCATGCGTAGCTCCATACCACTAGTGTGTTTCCACAGGGAGCCTACATGTGAAGGTCCCTCTATCAGCGTAGCATTATCTGGACTGTGCATAATATTGCCTACAATAGCAAGCGAAGAGACCTGTCCTTCAGCCAGCCTGAGAGGCCCTAAATTTGCTTTTTTAATGAGAAAATACCTTATTTTATACACATAATAATAAGTGTATCCTCAAGGGTGACCTACTGCCTATTTCCCTTAAAGAGACAGACTGTATCCTATTATTGCCTTGAGTAAAGTGTTATGTTTTTTCACCTGTTTAACTGGCTGCTTGTAATTGCACAAACATGACAGACACTACAACACCTGCAGCTAAACATCGAAAGTACAGGAGCGCCCAAGAGGGGTTTTATACCATCTTTAAAGTGCAACCTCCCACTATTGACAATTGATGTAGACATGAGGGAAGTGCTTAGGGGTTCAGCAACCCACTTCAGCTACCGTGACATCTGCTGCCAGTGGTACTACACATCCAAGCTGGCCCTTCTGCAATATCTAGTGCCTATGCGTCATAGTTGCATCTGTTTTTTATTAATTAGATTGGGTCAAGCAGCCGATATCAGTTCAATGTTCAGCAACACATAGCATTGTTACAACCTGGCTGTCAGATATGTTATTAGACAAGTTATTTAGGTGCATCTGAGCCAACTTAACCAACATCATTAGAACCATAGGAGGTGAGTTCTAGTGCCAACAGATGATAAAGAGAGAATTGAGGGAGTGTCTTCATTAGAGGGGTGATAACTTCAAATCAGAGCAAATATAATAGATAATATTTGATACACATAATTAATTCTGTTTGTACATTAAGACCTCATTATGATTTTTGAAATAAGCCTTTAGGCTGGGGATAAATTATCAATGCAGGCTAAGGAGACACATGTCTTAATAGCATACAGTATATATAGCAATTAGGGAATAGTGTAATTAGCCAATTTCAGTCTGTCATGTGGATGCAAGTCTGTATTTTAGCTAAGAAACTTTATTTTGAAATTCTAAAACAAACAAGTATGCATATTATTGTCGGGACCATTAAATCATATCAAATGTGTGTTTTTACTTTATTATACTGGTTAATTTGGTCAGATGATTTATTAAAAAGGATTTTCTTAGAAAATTTCTATAATATAACAATTTACATAATAACTAGTGAATATAATACATTGCCTTAATTCACTTACTCAATAAAGGAGGGAGCCAGTTCACATTGACTTCACAATGAGAGTCTAGAAATGTTAAAACTTCTCCTTTAGCCATAGATGCTCCCAGTAACCTGGTGCGAATTAGCCCTTCCCTTTTCTTGGTGCGCACAATTCTGACTTTTGGATAATAAGACATAAAATCCTCCAGTTTTTCCTTTAGATGGTCTGTAAAACAAAGAAATGTGTACATTATGTTTATGAACTATAAGTCTATGCAAGATTAGTAATAAATAACTACTATAGCATCTCAATGAATTGGAATATCAACAAAAAGTTAATTTATTTCAAAAAGTGAAACACATATATATATAGAGTCATTACAAACAGAGTGATCTAGTTCAAATGTTTCTTTTTGTTAATTTTGATGATTATGGCTTAAAGCCAAAGAAAACCCAATTGTCATTATTTCAGAAAATTTAAGTAGGGAGGATGAAGGATTAAAAACTGCGTTGCAGTAATTCACGAGACATCAAAGGGTGAATTGATTTATTAGTCAACATGTTTCAGGGCTCCCAGAGTCAGCCTCAAACTTGGCAATATCATATTGATATTGGATGATATTCTAATTCATTGAGATACACTTGTATGTGAAATTATTACAAATTTAATAGACACCCAACAAAACCAAAATGTTTTTTTGGACATGCTATGAAGTCATCGTTTAGGCTAGGCAGAATCTAGACAGGACTGATTACTCTCTGCTTAATGCCAATAGCAATTTTTCTTAGGACCATATTCTAAAGGAATAGGAGTGATTGTGCCAATTGTTTTGTATTATTGGGCGCTGTTATGGTTCTTGTGTGCTAAAATCACAGTTGTGTCATATGATGCCTCTTGGCCTGACAAACCAGGTGGTGTCTTAATTGATGTAGACAGGTTGTGGAGTTGGTTAGCCATAGATCAAACTCAAACTCCTCCATTTCTCTTAATCCGACTCCGACTCCAACTCCATTAAAATGGACACGGTTTAAGACTCCTTCACTTTGAGTCCACAACCATGGCTGTGGAGTCAGTAAGCCAAACATCTGACTGTGAATCCTCAATTTCCCTGAATCCGACTCCACCGAAACGGACACCGACGCCTACTCTAATGCTAGAACTCCAACTCCACAGCCTTGGCTGTGAAGGCAGTAAGCCAAACATCCAACTCTGACTCCTCATTTTCCCTGAATCTGACTCGGACTCTGACTCCACCAAAATGAACACTGACTCTGATTCCACGACTTCGACTCTACATCCCTGGGTGCAGGGAGCAAAGGAACTAAAGAATCATCCATTGAAACATAATACTGTGATGATCTTTTGCACATGAAATACAATTGCCTGGTAAGGGATTCCCTATAAAGTGAACTTTTCCACTTTGGGACATCTCAGTTGGAGAGTTGAGCATTTTATAAGCTGATTGCAGTTCCACCCTACCACAACTTGAAGAGATGGATAACATAGATTTTCTAAATATTATTTTCATAAATTAATTTATGAAAAAGATCAAATTTGAAATTCAGAAAACCTTAGGATACCGTGCAAGACAAAAAAGTAAAAAAAATTCTATCAGCTCTAATGCAACTGTGGCCAAAACTCTGTGGGTAAATGTTGGCATATTGCCCTTGAATTATTTCTAATGCCCATTACTGGTTGAATAGTCTACTGTAATTCAATCACACACATGTATATGTAGCTTATTAAATAAAGTGTAAAACCAGCATGACTAAATGCTTTTATGGGAAAAATAATTTGTCATACTGTCACCTGTGATGAACATCAGCATGAATAAAATCAATGCTCTTTATTTTAATAAATAAAAGGAAAAACCTTTTATTCTATATAAATACAAAGTTGCTTCCTAAGGTAATTTTATATGCTCCAACTGGGAAACATATAATCTTTGCATTTAGAACAATGGATCAAAAATACATCGACACATGATCCCTGTAATTGCATTAAAATTCTACTTAAAATAACACATTTATATTTCTCACCAAGATACCACTCATTTCTAAAATCTACTTTGCTTGATATATAAACTAATGGAATATTTTGCCTGGACTTATGAGTCAATTATTAATCTTTAAAAAGCAAATATCAAATCCATGTCTTCTTCTCATTGGATTGTAATTTGCCTATTTTTGTCTATACAAATATATTGAAGGGGTTGAAAAGGCCAAAATGACTGGTCTGAATTCACCCTATGGATTCTCTAATGTCATAGTCGAAATAGTGGTCACGTGATCACAAGCATGCAATATGCAGGCTCCATTACAGAATTTGACAAGATGGGCACAGCCTCGCTGAATGCAGGTATATTGAGTAGCGATGGGCAAACTGCTTGTTTTTTTCCCGGGTTCATGTTCGTGGAGTTAATAAAGAGTTAATACAACTGATATACTTACCGAATCTGTGTTCTCTCTTACTGCTGTGAGGTGCATTGCGTCACTTCCAGGCCGCCCCTTATCTTCTGGGCATATGTGATTGGCACAATACTATACCCCGGAAGCCTGGAAGTGACGCCGCACAGCTGCAACAAATAATGTGGACCAGGTAAGTATAAGGAGGATTCTTTGCTTGCTTTATCACAGCAACTCTGTTAACGAACCTGAGCAGTTCTCTCTTTCCTAGTATTGAGTAAGGTCACGCCCATCTATTTAGCTTTTTTCTGGGAGTATGCATATCACATACTTCTGGTGATGTGACCATCATTCCCGCTCTGACACTGAAGAAACCTTACAGTTAACAGTTTCACAAGTCTGCAGAGCAATAGACTGACTTCAGACTTGTCATTGTAGTTCAGACAAGCACTTTAATCTTTATGTGCTTCATTGGTGCTACAAAGATACAGTAATTTTGCAAAGAACTGGATATTTGTGTTTTATAGTGGATGTAAAATATCTATACACCCTGTAATAAAATACCATTTTCTTGTCAGGTAAGTTAGTCATATCAAGAAAATGTACTTGAAAACATTTCCACCCCCATCCTCCAATGACTGCTGATATACATTTTATTGGAGGCCGTAAAGGGCCCTTAGGGTTTGTGCGCACAGGAGAAAAGTGGTGTATATTTTCTATTACATGAAATTTGAACCTGCAGACAAAATACTCACCAAACACAACCCTGTCCGCACAGTGCGTTTTTATCTGCTTTTGGCCATTGACTTTTCTAATGGCCACTTTACACGTCCCAACATCATTTCGATATTGTATACAACGGCATGGGAGCGCGCACTTTTTGACTGAAATCCAAGATCGCATAGGAGCTGTCACACAGGGAGATATCAGCAGGCAACACAACTGCGATGTTTACTCCCCCTTGTACGCACGAACCAGGGAACGACCATTTAACATGGGAGTGAATAGGGGAAGTTGCTCTTCAAGTTGTTGTTGGGCTGTCACACAGCACGATCCTGCCAGATCGTCCATCCAATATCGGACAGTTGTAGAGCCTGCACAGTTCTTCCCCGATATCGTTTTGGCATCGTTCTTGCATCGAATTGGTCATTTACACCATACAACGCACGAACGATATCGGCACCAACGCACGAACCACGTGACTTTTTATCGAAGTTGGACGACGATATCGGGACGTGTAAAGTGGTCATAAGACTCAGCATTTTTGTAGACAAATTTTTCCCGAACTAAATACAACAATTTCCCGTCTCTATGGTTAGGGTCACACTTGTATGGGTTTTTTAGGTTGTTCCTGACAGCCTGCGTTTTTGCTTTTAGGTCTGGAGCATCCTTAAAAAAACGCATGCAAAAATACATGCGAAAACGCATGGTACCATTTAGTGCTGTGCGTTTTTGCATGCGTTTCCCATAGGGCCCCCTGTCAACAAAAATACATGCATTTTTTAAAAAGCACCAAAAATGCATCATGGTGCATTTTTTGGTGCTGAGCCAAAAATGCATCCAAAAAACGCATGGCATTTTAGACATGCATTTTTGGCATTGGGACATGCGTTATTTGCATGGATGCGTTTTCCATGCGTTTTTCACAAAAGACAAGTGTGAACAATGCATGGAAAAAATGCAAGTGTGACCCTAGCCTATCTCGCCTAGGGCATGACTCCCTCCTCAGAAACAGCTATGTTTGAGCTATGTTAATGTATGTTAATGTGATTAAAAATGAATAAGAGCATGTATATAATTTGTGTGGACCTTGTGAGGGGGCTGTATGATTGTGTAAAAACTACTACTTTATTATAAACACTGTTTAAAGTCCCTTCAGCTTTTGCAGCCAGAGCTGAGACTTCTCTGCCTCTTCTACACAATTTTCATAGGAGCGCATGCTATGCCTATTCTGAAAGTTTTTTATGCACTGAACTGTCAAAAGCGGCATTTATTGCGTCAGGTGCTATTTGGATCGCAGATCTGATTGGCACTGTTAGATACACATCTCAACTGATCTCATCTCACATGGGAGAGTATGTGAGCTCACAGCGTCTGGAGTCTGGAGATATTTAGGCAGAAAGTGTTGGCTACTTTTATGCGCCACTGCCATTGCTGAACCATTGATAGCTGACATAGCCTCCATTGAAGCTAGGCATGTGAATCACATCTTTCTCTACCTTCTCCAAGCAACTTTATTCCTTTCAGAACATTTGAATAATCAAATTTAGGTCATGCTCTATGTACAAAGCATGATTTATTTTTGTCCAAATTTAGCATAGTGAAGCCCCAGTTTAAGCACTCTTACTAAGATTGCTTAAGTAATGGCTGCTGAGGTTTACTACTAAACTTAAATTATTTTTAAAAAGGCAAAAAAAGAATGTTAGATGTCTAATATTAACAAAAATACTTTTGTTAGACTAATAAAACTGCATTTCCATGTGGTCAGGAGTCATTTACTACATAACTGCTTTTTCAAAGCCTTTACTTGCTAACTTTAATATGAAGCATTGTCCTTCAGTATCCATTTAGAGGGAAATTCTCTAAAGGAAATTATAATATGACATGCAAAATATCGAGTGGAATGGGACGCAATGGCCTTTAAATCTCTTGGAGACAACACGTTGAAGTCATTTATTACCACTGAATCCTACCCAGGCCAGCTCGGTGTGACTATAAAACATTAGGCTATGATGGCTACATTTATAATCCACAATATTACATAAATTTTACTTGCAGCAGGGCAGACCTTAGAGAGTTGTCAGTATTTAAATTTTACACCAAGCAATAAATGGAGCACCTTAGATATAGAAAAGTCAGCAATCCTGTCACTAGGAATAAGAGACTGCCCAATTTGTGATTCAGAAACAAAATATATTATTGGTTCTCTCACACTGTAGATTAGATAAGGCTGTAAATCAGAAATCTGATGTGTGCCAGGCACCTAACTGGGCAGGAGTTGGCGCAAGATGTGACAAATAAGACTTGTAGAGCAGTGATCATAGCCTAAATGCTGTCAGTAGTGCTTTGATTAAGGGCACAGTGGTCTTCTCTTTCTGTGTTAACCCATAAACATTCTTTTATTGCAATTATTAATAATACAGCTCTTTTTATCTTTTGCTCATGTTTGAGTAGGTATTTTCTCAGGGGACATGTAAGAATTCAAAGTGATTTAATCATAGAGGCTTCAGAGTGCATCATTGCTCAAAATGATAAAATATACTTCTGCATCTATTCTGGAAACAAAAAAGCATAAAAATTGAGAGTTTACCAAAAGTTCTATAATCTACAGTTATCAGCTTTACAATCGGTTCAAAGATTTAACACTTTATACATAAAAGATCTGTGCCCAAGAGCCAAGTAGTTTGGGATAGAAATGATATGACTGGTATTATCGTTCTTCCACACAGTGCCTACATATTAGTCATGTACATAACATTAAATGCTATCATTTATGGTCAATACTGATTATAAATGAGAGTCAACACATTGTTGAGGATTAATAAGATTTGGGTACAGTTAAGAGTGAATGTACTAAAGTTTTTGAACTATGTGGACTGAGATATTAGTATCTTAACATGCCATAGCATAGCAGAGATTGGAATTTTAAAAAGTAATTGTCATTTATATATTTTTTAAATATATCAATAATATATGTGAAAAGAACCTGTGTAATCTAATGAGAGACATATAAAGTTGTTTGAAATGTGATCCAATGATCTACTTACAAATACTTTAGGATATTATTCTTCATATATATATAAATAACAATTACATTTCATTCATCTAGTGAAGGCGTATGGTGACCATCTGCTCTCCTGATGCAATGGTGGAGTGCTGAATGAGTACCGTGGAATGGGCAGCCGGCCATGGCTGATGGGCACATACTTTTCCCTTGACCACAAGTGGTGAATTGGGCTGTTGACCAGCAGTCATGAGACCCTGTGGCATGCTCTCCGTGCTTTTCCCTCACAGTGGTATTACATCATGCCGCCAAATGTGCTGGAGATCAGCGGATGATTTATTACACCTTTGCTTTATGACAACTATAAAAATCACATGGAGACAAGTCCTCAACACCGGTTTCATCAGGTGAAATGTGCATCGGGGTTGGACATTTGAGGGTACAGTCTCACTTTCATTCACATAGTTACAGGTAATTTACAGTCTTTATGATTGTTAAATTGCTTTATTATTTGGGGCCCTGATTGTATTTAGACATTGTTATAGTCTGTCTAGAAGTGTATATGTGCATTAGTTGCATTGTTGAAGGGAACATGACCCCTAAAAATCAGTCCCCAGACCATTTATACCTGTCCCTGCACCTCCTGGAATACATTGTAGGCATCCCTTTGTGTAAAAAAAGGGCATTTGTAAAGTATGTAAAAGTGCTTTTATTACATTCCTTTCTGTGGCTTCTCAGTGTTTGAGAAGTCACACAGGGCGTTCCCTCTGGCTTCTCAGCACAGCCTGCAGATCAATTATTCACGCCCAGATGGGCGTGCTAATGTAGTGTGAGCTCCCTCACCCATTCCATGGGCGGTATAGGCTGTATGACGTAAATTGCGTCATATCCATATCATAGGACTTTGCGCTGCGCATTGTGCATGCGGAGTTGGCTCTGCGGTAGCTAATCCCAGACTAGCTGCCATAGAGCAAACTCGCACATGCGCAATGCGCAGTGCAAAGTCCTATGATATGGATATGACATGATTTGCGTCATACAGCCTATACCGCCCATGGAAGGGGGCGAGGGAGCTCACACTACATTAGCACGCCTATCTGGGCCTCAATAATTGATCTGAATGCGGCACTGAGAAGCCACAGGGAATGCCCTGTGTGACTTCTTAAGCACTGAGAAGCCGCACAAAGGAATGTAATAAAAGCACTTTTACATATTTTACAAATACTCTTTTTTTACACAAAGGGATGCCTACAATGCATTCCTGGAGGTGCAGGGACAGGTATAAATGGTCTGGGGGCTGATTTTTAGGGGTCAGGTTCTCTTTAAGCTACTTTTTTATGAGTATTAGCAAGTGGGGTCTTGAATGCATTCACATACTGCTTTTATTTAATAAGCAACATTCAATTATGTGTATGGTTGCATTGCTATATTTTGTCTAGTATCTACTATTACACTTTCATTCCGGGTCAAGTGCAATAACCCTAGCAATCATTTATACACATCTGATTTAAACTGTATTTTATGAACTGTGAAACCTCTTTAATTCATCAATTTATTCTCCATCTATTTACCCTATCATGGGGATTTTATTGTAGCATGCATAGTATTTTTATTTTATTGTATTATATTTAATAAAATTAATAGATTTTTTTTTTGTTATGCTTTTAGTCCCTGATTTATTTCTAAGTCATATAAGACAACACATTGCTGAAAGTCAATAATATTTTGGAAGAGTTGAGAGTGACCATACTAAAGATTTTCAACTATAACAAAAAAATAGACAGATATAATGGTGGGTTTACACACACCAATTTATCTGTTCAATATCTGAACCAACCTCTGGTTGCAGTGAAATCATGGATACATTGCTCCATGTTGTACACAGCCACAAAATGGAGCAATGTATCCATGATTTCACTGCAACCAGAGATTGGTTCAGATATTGAACAGATAAATTGGTGTGTGTAAACCCACCATTAGGTATTATCATTCAATGTGGACTGAGATAATATCTTAATGTGCTATATTATTGCAGAGATTGGTACCTTAAAGAGTGAATGTCTTTTTTTTAATAAGTCAATAGTACATGTGAAAAGAAGCTGTTTAACCTTATCAGAGACATCTGTTTCTTTTCAGTCTCATGGACTGATCATTCAATCTCATTTCAAGCAAGTCACAGGTAAAATATGTCTTCAGTGAATACATTGCTGAGATAGGTGATGACTGTTGCTGCTCTGAGGGTACAATCACACACAGTGATATATTGCATGCAACTTACTGGTTGCAGTGAAATCATGGACACATTGTTCTATTTTGTGGCTGTGTACAAATGGAATAATGTATCCATGATTTCACTGCAACCAGTGAGTTGCATGCAATATATCTCTGTGTGTGACTGTACCCTTAGGGTGGCTTCAAACCTGCGGACCCCTTCGCAGCGTCCTGCGGAGGGAATCCGCAAGCTGACCGCAGCCACCGCAAGCCCCTATATCTATAATGGGAACGCACAGTGCTGCGCTTGACTGCGCATGACTGTGCACTCCCATTCACTGCAATATGTGATTTGTACGCAGGCGGATGCCTGCACACAAATCACACACTCTCGTCCACACCAGGAACGCGTCGTGACTGCTCTGCTATGAGATTTTTAACAGGTCCCAAAAAATGCTGCAAACAGCATTTTTTGGGAGCAGTAAAAAAACAGATCCGTTTTTTTAACATGGGGCCCTATGGGAAACAGATCCATTAACAAATGGCACATATAGGCACCATCTGTTAACGGATCCGTTTTTGCTAGCATTTTTTGGCAAAAAATGGCAAAGTCCAAAAAATGCATAGCTGCACAGGAGGCACAAAAGCCAGCCTTAAAATAACGGTTCTGTTATTGAAACCAGAGGAAAAAACTGATTGGCATGTGTGACCCTAACCATAGAAAGGTAGGGTTGAAAGGGACTTCCTGCATTATCTGGTCCTACCCTCTGCTCAAAGCAGGATTCACTAAATCATCTCAGATTGATGTCTGTCCAGCCTCTGTTTGAAGACATCTATTAAACGAGAACTCACCACCTCTTGTGGCCGCCTGTTTTACTTGTTGATCACCTTTATTGTCAAAGGGTTTTCTCTGATATCTAATCTGTCTCCTCCCATTCAGCTTCATCCCATTGCTTGTAAAGTTTCCTTGTGCAAATTAGAATAAAGCTGATCTGTACAGTGTGACAGCCTGTGAGATATTTCTAGACAGCTATTAAGTCTCCTCTCAGTTTTCTTTTTTGCAAGTCAAACATTCACAATGTATAAACATTAACCCTCCCCTGTGTCACAGAGAATTAGCTCAAGGTTTTATCTAGAGTATAATACTTGGTTGGATAAGTATTATAGTGGTAAACAGGTTTATTTTTATCTACTATTCTAGATGTCATAGGATCCTCATTCCTTGTCAATGTTGGAGTTCAGAAAATGATTTCCAGTTCTGAAGAACCTGTCTAGTCCTGCATTATATAGACAATTTATTGTGAATTATAGCTGTTTTTTGCATACCTTTCTTTGTAGTGGAGCAGCAAGTACTTTCTGATCAAGTTTTTAGTAATGATTGCAAATATTGTTTGACCCAATGTAACAAGGTTCTCAGGGATGGCACTAGAATATGTCTGCTCAAATAATAATTGATGCAAGTTAAATGACTCAACAGTTTGAAAAGATTACCAAAAATTTGTATTTGGTTCTTGCTTGTAATACAATCCAGAGCTAAATTTAGCCAATTTTAGAGTTTGCTGTACAATGTAACCAATAATAAGTTTATAGCTCACTCTAGTGATTTGCATCATGGAAATTGTAATTGTACCCTTTTTTTAGGTGTTAGCTGCTTTGATGATGGAAAAAAGCTGCCTCTCTTTGTTATAAGACCTTACCTATCCTGCTAGAGATGTGCCTATTAACTTCTTACTGACCAAGCCAATTTGGCCCTTAATGACTAGACCAATTTTTTTAAATCTGAGTATTGTCCCTTTACAGTATTTGGTAATAACTCAGGAATGATTTAACAAATTTCATTGATTCTAAAAATGTATTTTTTTATGACACATTGTACTTTATGGTACTGATACATTCAGGATGAAATTTTGTGTTTATGTGTGGAAATATCAGAAATGAGAAAAAACATATTTTCAAACTTTGAATTTTGAGGTCCTTAAATCACTTATTTATGCTTCACAAAATAGTCAATAAATACAATTTTAAAACTTGCAATACAAATGTTATTTTAAATTTGCATAATTTTTCTAATGCTATGTTATGTTAGAATTTTAGAAGAGTTAAAAGTTTAGCAGCATGTTTTCATTGATAAAATCTATAGTTTGGGGATCTATTCACATGTAAATGTTCTTTGAGGGGCCTATATATTGGAAAGTCTCCAAGAGTAGCACCATTATGAAAATCACAACCCTTAAATACTTCAAAACTGCTGTTGGAAAATGTTTTAACCCTCCATAGGAATTAATATAAAGTGGAGTGAAAACAAAATGGTGTTTCTTTCTCTAAAATGTTGCTTTAGCCCATTTGTTTTCACTTTTACAAGGGGTAGTATGAAAAATAGGCCTCACAATTTATTATGCAGATTTTACTGAAAGTGCTGATACCCCATGAGTGGTCAGAAACCTGCGTTTGGACAACTGGCAGAGCTCAGGATAGAAGGAGAACCATTTGTCTGAAAGACATTGTAGGCACCCTGTAGATTCTTGAACAAAGTGCTTCAGTGTCCGCGCTGCTGCTCCGAGACCAAAGAAACACAGACACGGGAATGTCTGGTACAGCTACAGCCTTTATTTTCCGACGCGTTTCAGAGCCTCCTCCCGAGCTCCTTCCTCATTCTACCAGTTGTGGGTTTCACAACTGACATAGGAACGCTATTCTACCAGTTGTGGGTTTCACAACTGACAAAGGTGAGCAATTCCACATCGATAAGTGAAAGTGTGTTATTGAGATAAGACCCTATTTGCGCATTCTTTCTTTCACAGATTGTAGGCACCCTGTCACATTTGCAGAACCACTAAGGTGCATAAACAACAAAAATGATCTCATTTTAGAAATAAACACCTTTCCGGATACTATCCAAGGGTATAGTGAGCATTTTAGACCCACAAGTACTAAACAGAATTAGAAAATATTAGGTCATCATATTGAAAATTTCTTTTTTTTTCATGAAAATTTTATTTAAGCCCCAAATGTTTCCCTTTTGCAAGAGATAACAGGAAAGAGTGGATGTAACAGTATGTTCTCACATTCTTATCAATGCAGTGATATCTCACATGTAGTCAAAAGTTTTTTGAAACATGAATATGAAAATGATTTTTTTTTTCCTGCTAAAATGTTGTTTTAGCGCCAAATTGGTATGTTAACAATGGGTTGTAGAAGAAATACAGACACCAGAATTTGTTACACAAATATCTACAAACGCAAAGATATGCCATATTTGGACAAAAACTGCTGTTTTGGGCACATTGCAGGACTTGGAAAGGGAAAGAGAAAAATGTAACTTGTCTTGCTTATATGGTGATCATATATAGCGCATTGTGTATCTGAGAATTGAAAAGTAACTTTTATAAACACCAATTAAAAAGAGGGCTTTGTCCTTGCCACTCTTAGACAACCAGACATACGGTATATAGTGAGAATTACACCCACAAACTAACAAACACACAGTTGCTGGGTATCTCGTCATGCCCCGATGGGGCCACACTGACCACATGGTCCCAATAGGAACTATAATTGGAACTATTTCACCATGTTCTCGATGGTATATCACCGCTGCATTCCTCAAGTGTTTTTCGCTGACCAGTATGTCAAGGTGAAGGAGTAGACATCTGCAGACCTGCCCTGTCAGGGACTAATCTGCTGCCTTGTCTCTTACTCCTGCCCTAACAAGGGCAGTCCACAGCTATCCTTTGCTGTCACAGACCCTCTACAGATGCCCAGGTGCCTCTCAACATGTTTCACCCTTAGGGCTCTTCAGGAGTATAGCAGCACACTACCAACTATCTGGGCTTCAGCACATAGTTGCCTCTCTAGCTATGTCTTAGGACCGGTATAGTACACGGGTCCCCTGTAGCTAAGGGTTTATACCCTCACTCAGTGTCCAGCCTCCCATAATCAGCCAGTCTCTAGAGGGTCTGTGAGCTGCCCTTGTTAAAGCGAGAGTAAGGCTAGGGTCACACAAGCCTATTTCACTTGCTTTTTTTTAGACCTGCGTTTTCTAAAAAGGCATGTAAAAATGCACCCATAGGCTCCCATGCAAAAAACGCATGCCCCAATAGCAAAAACGCATGCCCCAATAGCAAAAATGCATGCCTAAAGTGTCATGCATTTTTGGCATGCGTTTTTGCACTTAATTGAGGAGCTGCCTTGAAAAACGCATGCAAAAACGAATGGTACCATTTAGTTCAAAAACACATGCGTTTCCCGTAGGGGCCCATGTTAAAAAAAGCATGCGTTTTTAAAAACGCACCAAAAAACGCAGCTTGCATTATTTTTTGGTGCTGATTCAAAAACGCATGGAAAAACGCAGGGTGTCATAAAACACCTTAAAAAACACATGCAGAAATGTAAAAAAGCATGGAAAAACGCATGAGGTTTTTTAAGGCACCAAAAAAACACATGGCATGTGTGACCCTAGCCTAAGAGATGAAGCGGCAGATTAGTCCCTGACAGGGCAAATCTTCAGGTGTCTACTCTTTCACCCTGACATACCGGTCAGCAAAAAATGCTTGAGGAATGCAGCGGTGATGCCCCATCGAGAACACAGTGAGATCGTTCCAATTATTGCTGTTTTTTCGCTATGAGGTATATGACCTGTCCTATGGACTATGGTCTATTTAAAGGGAAGTGGAGAATAGGCTCCTTTACGTTCATATAGGTGGTCTAAATGAACATGTGTGGGTTTGACCCAACAAAGCCAGAAGGTATTACTTTGCTGTGATTCACAGGTGATTGTTCCTACTGGGACCACATGGTCAGTGTGGCCCCATCGGGGTGTGATGGAGATGCCCAGCCACTATGTATTTGTTAGTTTGTGGGTGCAATTCTCACTATATACAGTATGTGTGTTTGTCTAAGAATGGTGAGGACAAAGCCCTCTTTTTAAATGGTGTTATTAAAAGTTACTATTTAATACCCAAATACACAATGCACTATATCTGACTTCAAATTTATTGTGATTAAGCTCCTTTCAGGTCTTCTGGTCCAGTGATATACCATATCCTGAGCTATATCTGATGTGATTATATTGTGACTTAAATTTTACTTTCCCTGAGTCTTTGTTCTACTGATAATGTGGGACCCTCAAAAAGTTTCAACAACTGGAGTGGGAGCTATTTTGTACAGGATGTTAGAGAATTTTGTTGGTAACATTTTTGGGTATGTTACATTTTTTAATCAATTCCAGTTTATCAGGATAAAAATCTATATGTCACTGATATCATTTTCTAATTCTACTCATGAAGCTCTTTTTATTCATGTATTTCTTATATTCATACTCACCCCCTATTTTCTGTAAACTGCAAAAAAAGAGATTTATTCCACCTGTTAATCACAGTGAGTGATCACTTACCTCTTTGCTGCCCACTTTCCAGGAATAAATATTCATGTAGTGACATTACTGCACTGCCCTTATTTGTAAGCACACAATTAAAGTTGCGGAAGTCACCCACATGGGGGCTCTGTAACCTACTGTGTGTGTGGTTCTACAGGCACTCACTGCAGAGGAGAAAGGAGGGGGAGGTGTGGGCTCTTAGCAGCTCTGACCTCTACATTGTGTGTATCTGAGGCATGCTGTCTGAGATATTTTTATGTGTTTATAAGACTATTGTTCAATTGCACCCACTGCAGTGATCTTACTACAAGAGTTGTAGCACAAACACCTCCCCCCTCTCCTATCTCTTCACCTCCATCTGAGGCAGCCTGAGATTTTCAGTTACTAACTTCATCACAGGGGATGGACAGAATTACAGCTTGGATAAGTGTGGTTATTTAAATAACATTTACATACACCAGACAATTCAGCAGTAAAAGAAATGGACAGATTAGTGCACCACTTGCAGGCTGTGAAAATGAGTATCACAAGAAAACTACAGAGGGAATAGTAGTGATTCTTACATGTTTTAAAAGGTCTGGCTAGGCAACATTCAAGGGTACTATTAGTATCTTACAGAAAAATGACCTATAGAGTTCCTTTAAAGTTGCTATCACATTCTTGTGCTATACGCTGAGCACTCACATCAAGGTTTCCATGTAAAATGTAATTTAGACTAAACTAGGGATGAGCGAGTACTGCAATATTCGGACTCGCTATACTCGTAACTAGTCGGTCCCGATACTCGGTACTCGTTGCGAGTATAGCGAGTCCAATGAAAGTAAATGTAGAACCGAGTACTTTCGTAGTGTATCTATATATACGCTGCAAAAGTGGAATAAAAGTGAATAAAAGTTGATAAAAATAAAAATGATCTTACTTACCCATCTGATGGCTGCACCAGTACCCGAAAAGAAGACATCCCATGTATGGCTAGGACCAGTCAGTCAGATAACCAATCAGATGGCTGGTAGCGATCTGGCCAATCAGATGGCCTGACGTCACAAACCACTTGATCACTACCAGCCACCTGATTAGCTAGATTGCCTGGTCATTAATGCACATTCAAGACCTGGCAATCTGGCCAATCAGGTGGCTGGTAGCGATCATGTGGTTTGTGACGTCAGGCCATCTGATTGGCCAGATCGCTACCAGCCATCTGATTGGTTATCAGACTGACAGGTCCTAGCCGTACATGGGATATCTTTTTTCGGGTCCCTGATACAATCGTCTGATGGGTAAGTATGATTTTTTTTTTATTTTTAACAACTTTTATTCACTTTTATTCCACTTTTGCAGTGTATATAGATACACTGTGAAAGTGAATGGACTACTCGCTACTACTAATGAGTAATCGCAAGAAACTCGCGGAGTAGCGAGTGGCCCGAATATCGTTACTATTTGGCGAGTACCGAATAGTAACGATTATACTCGCGTATCCTTAGACTAAACCCTTGATGGAACATCTCAATTTAATGCGGAAAAGAAGAAAAGCTGGAATGGAAAAGGCGCAATCTAGGGTGTTACCACTATAAAAATTGGAAGTGTTCAATAGGTACACACACACCTGGCAGGGTTGTGTAAGCCACAACCACTACAAAAACGTGTTAGAAGGTTTGCTGCAGTCTTCCCAATAAAATTGTGTCAATAAAATAGAAAGACCAGTGGATAGGAGAATCTCATCACTCCTGCCAGCATCCCCAGCAACTATTCTTACTGAGACTCTCAGTGCAACATCCTTAAAGCAGGCAGCACATGCATGATGTTATACCACCAGACCATTCAATAAAAATGGGCAGTGAGGTTTCTGACAGGTAAGAGGAGGTTCGATGGGCTTTGATTCGGTGGCAATGAATTACCAATATGGCCTCAGAGCCAGAGCCCTGCAAATCTTTCTGACTATACCTATCTCCTACCCATTAAACAATAAATTCAGATAGCACAATGACAAAATTTGGATGGTATCCATGCTCAATCTATTTTTTCAGAGAGACTTTTACTGGCAAATCGAACCTATCACTCAGATGAAAACAATTTTATCAATTTTATTTGTGAATTCTGATTTGATTAGCTGTTAAATTTAGTAAAAATGCATGAAAATCTATAATATATATTTAGCACCGAAAAGACAAACTAAAAGATCAGATAATATATATGTTGTTCTTAGCTGAGAAATAATGTTCTTCTCTTTTGTCCTTCTCCAAATAAGCAAAATAATCCATTTAAACGGTACCGCACTGGTTAGCGATGAAATAAAAATCCAAACACTGGCATCATTTGTGAATTTGTGGTTATACTAAAGTTAATATAACCACTAAAACATACGGCCTGATTTAATATCTCAGAGGGAATGCAGAAATTGCACTAACATAAAGCCATTACTGTGTGTAATTATGTCTGTGCTTCTACTGTAATATAGTGCAGGCGACTACTAGGATTTTAGATAAAGATAATAAAAGCTTAGATTTGCACAGCTGCCCAAACTCAGTTTTATTTCTTAACATAAGAGATATGCCTAGTAAACATATTCTAGACTTGTACTTGAGGTTTTTTTTAAGATACTTTATATTTCAAGTCCAAACTATTACTATCTCTTCAGAACAATATTTTGACCTTGACTCTACAACCTGATGTACAGTATTTAAACCAGAAAGCCAACCTTGTACGCCGCATTCACAGATATGAAACTTTATGTACAGATGATGCCAGGAATATTTCTTATTACTGTAAGATGCTTCAGGGACACAAATAAAGTATAATTTATAATTACTATACAGCAAATATTCGGTATGTTTAAGAGTTCTATCTGTCTGCTAATCGCAAGGTTTGCATTTGTCCGGTGCACTATTAACCCAAATAGCACAACAATATTGCCACATGTAAAACACACCATCAATAGAAAAAACTAAATAATGCAATTTTTTTCTTTTTTTATATATGTTGTATTGCATTTAGCCACAAGTTTTTGTTATGCTGATTTCCCACGTTTTAAGCAAGGTCAGCCTTAAAGGGTTGTCTGGTCTAAACTGATAATTCTGTAGTCACTCGATGTCACTGCTGACTTATCAATTTTCCCTGCACCCACTATGTGCACTGGAAGGATTTGCAGTTTCTAAACTGGGAGCAGACCGCAATTATGCAGTATGCATGTTCCCTGCCAGAGCCCCTGACCATTGGGCTCGGCCTCGCTCAATACAAATGTGTGGAGCAAGGCCGCACCCACTAGATGGCCGCCCCCACTAGTCGGACATGTCTGCTTTATACACTTGTATTGAGGGAGACCACACCCACTAGACATGTTGTTACCGGCAACATGCATGTTACATAATTGTGGTCTGTTCCCAGCTTACAAAATGGAATGTCCTCATAGGCCAAAGTGCGTGCATTGGCAGGATAGATGAGTCTGCAGTCACCGAGAATGACTGTTTTAGACCATGCAACCCCTTTTAGTTTCTTTGTTTTACAAGAATATAGCTGAAGATCATGTTTTTGTGTAAGAAGAGCTGTAGTTTTTATTAGATTTTATTTTGTTATTTGCGAGAATTGAACCCCTTAAAAATCTCTGATACTCATCAAAACAGTCCTCATTTTGGAGGCATATTCCCTCATTGCATTTTTAAAATGGTGATCAGGAATAAGTGTACCCCCAACAGAATATGCTCACACATTGCATTGTGATGTCTGACTAACCAACAAATGCTGTGGACCCTTATAAATGAATTTGTTGTATTTATGAAAGTAGTGACCCTATCAAAGCGTTCGCTGCCCAAGTAATATCAATGATTTATCGCATCTGCCGCCTAATGGCCACACTTGCAGCACACTTGCAGCCAGCCCCATGCATTGTCTATGGGGCTTGCGGTCAAGTGCGCAAGTGCCGCATCCGGCAGATCCGGCACTTGTAGCGGCGAAAAAAAACGCGGCTAACCGCGTTTTTTTCATGGCTGCAACTGCAAGATTTTGCCGCATACAGCAGAACCGCTCTTGCCGCACCCGAACGCAATCCCCATAGATAATGAATGGGGCTTGCTGCAAATGGGCCGTAAGTTCAGCCGTTAGGCGGCAGATGAGGCAAATGCGGTAAATCTGCTGGATTTGCCGCAATTTAAAAAAAACGCTGATGTGAAAGGGGCCTTAAACTGGTTTCATATGTGTAATGCAGAAATGCATCGAAATGCTTGCAAAATAAGCTGGACATAGGTGGACTAGTTAGGGTATCGGGAGGGGAGGTGAAGCTCCCACTGTCATCACCTCACCGTTACTGGCTTGCTTCAATGGTATTTTCTCAGATTTTATGTTGCCCCTTGTTCTGTATCAGTATGAAACAGCATGTTTCCTTTACGTTTATGTAAGTACTTTTCAACTCAACATTAACTACAGTAAATTATTGATCTGTACGTGAGTTAAATAATAAACACTAAAGCAAAGGTCGACCTACTAGCAAGCTTCTTGTTATAAAGGATTTCTGTTGTGGAGAATAGTATTAGCATAAGAGTAAAGGGGAAAAGGAGTGAGCCATGCTATTAGCCAGGCTCAGACTAGTTCATGCGAAAACGGGTAAATCCCCCATTTGGATTCTGTATTCTGTGCAGATATGGACCTCCCATCCTCCTGCATGGGCAATGCTCACCGTAAACTTGATCCACTATTCAGACAAAGGCAACAACTCAGCATTTATCAATTGATACACTATATTTTTTTGCAAATAAATTAAAGCAGAACCTGAAGTTAGCAGTGTAAGCATATATACTATATTGCATATGACCCGCCCAGGGGTCTTTGGGAACTTGGTACCTGGGCGTTAGTGCTGGGGTGATGTCTCGGTGGGCGGTGCCCAAGCCCGTAACCCTAGGGGTCATTGGGTAAATAGGGGGAAAAAAAATACTAAAAGGAAAATAATAAAGTCTTGTGACGCCACCTCCAGTTTCTGATGAGGACACCAGCGCTGCTTCAGATTTCTGGGGATGATGTTATTGCAGCCAGTTAGTCTTGCTCCCTGCAGGTAGAGCAGGGTCCCCAGGGAAGTGTGGCTGCTGTGCTGGCAGTTGTGGTAGCAGCTCTGTAGATAAACTCAATCAGAATGAAACACTGGAGGCTTGCTTGCTCTGCACAGGTAGTTTACTGGTAACTTGTCACGGCAGTTCTCTGGTACACAGTCACACAGTTCTATGGGTAGCTGGCCTGGTAGTTACCAGAGGATGTAAAGTCTCTTTGAGGCTCCCTAAGATGTTCCTTCAACTTTACTCTCCATCCCTCTGTGTCTTTCCTTGAACTGTCCTTTCTATCTGTGTGCTGCCCTGCACAAACCCGCTTCCTACCAGGCCCATTGGGTGTAATGAAGATACCCTTCTCTCTCAGGGGCTCAACCTGGTTTGGAGCTCCTGGTGAGGCTGTGCTTCATGGACAAGGTCAGGGGCTGCTTAACAGACCTGCGACCCACCGCTGTTGGCGGCTCAAGGTTGGACTCGCCTGTACCATGCTCGGAGCCGGTTCCCCGTTGTGGACTAGGATTCTCCCAGACCGGATAACCATACGGTCTGGTGCTGGGTCTCCTCCTTCTGTCTGAGTATCCTTCCTTTACAGGCCCCTTCTCCTCACTCCTCGCAAAATTCTCCTCCTCTCCTTTCCTCATGGTCCTCAACTGCCTTATGTTTCTTACCGCCTTTCTCTCACTACACCTAAGCTCCTCCCACTGGCGCTGGATCTCCCACGCAAGCAGGTTAACCCTTTAGTCCCCCTATTCTAGGTGTGTGAATGCAGGGATGAGAGTCTCAGTTCAACATCACATCCTCCAATAACTGGGATAGCACACTCACTAACTTTGGGTGCAGTACCCATACTGTGGTGCACTGACCAGTGGGGCGCCACACATATATTGCATAATATCTGTTTACCTTCTTGAGGGGAATCTCTCAGGTCAAAAATCTATTTATAATGGATATCATTTTCTAATTCCTCTGGTGAAGCTCTTTCTATTCATGTATTTCTTTTATTTACACGCATCCACTATCCTCTGTAAACTGCAAAAAGAGATTCATTCCAGCTGTCAATCACAGTGAGTGATCACTTAATTCTCTGCTCCCACTCCCCAAGGAATGAATATTCATTTAGTGACATCACTGCATTGCTCTGCCCTTCTATGCAATCACATATCTAAAATAAAAATGAAAGCAGGTGTGAGACACAGACCACAGGGGGAGGGAGGGAATAGCTGCCTGGGAAAGAGTGAATAGGAAATGAACATTTACATACTGCTGACTATTCAACAGTGAAAGTAATGGGCCAGGCTAGTGAAGTGGCTGCCTGCTGGGTGTGAAGGTGCTTTTTGCAAGTGAACTACAAAGGGTACAATAATGATTTTTACATATTCTGAAAGATCTGCCAGGGCACTATTCAAAGGTTCTATTAGTTTCATATTGAAAGTGACCCGACAGAGTCCCTTTAACATCTCCTTAAGGGTAGCTTCACACGCTGCAATCTTGCCTGGAGATATGAGGCGATGTAAAGTGCGTGTGCACATTTTTCATAGTGGCCTCAGATCGCCGATGGTGGCATCACACGGCACAATTTCGCCCTGAAAGTAAGGCGATGTGTCGCTCCAAAAATTGCCTCACCCACAGCGGAAGCAATCCTGCTGAATTCCATCGCCACTTCACATGCCGCAATTCCAAAGACAATGTGGGCGTACATGTTCAGCGCATTGAGGAGATAGGTGTGCCCCAGTGGTTTGCCCCGCACCCCATACACGCTCATTGGACAATGCAACAGGGTTACGATTGGGCAGCTTGCTTTGGAAGGCAGGCTAATACATGACGCCATTGCCATTGTGTGGTGGTGAACAGACAGCTCTTCAAATATGACAGTCAATGGGAACACAGTAGGCCACACCAATCATTTCAGATGGGGCGCGGACTCCAGCATGCTAAGGCATGCCTACGGGAAATCATAGGCAATGCTGTTTCCATCACTATCGCCCTATCACACGCCACAACCCGGACATATCACCTTAATGATTGCAGCTGATTTCAAAGCAGTGCTCAGGTATCAGGCGACGGCCAAGAGGCGATTTATCGCTGCAAAATTCCCCAATCACACGCCACAACTGTGAGGCAATTTCTCGGCGATTTCTCCAGGGCGACATATCGCCTTTAGGATTACCAGGCGAGATTGCGGCTTGTGAAAGTACCTTAAGTGTTCCTTTCCCATCAATTATCCTGCAAGCTTCTTGATTATGCTTGAGGCTTACTGCTGCCTCTAATGTCCCATTGTGTAGGCATTGCTCATAGAACAAAGTGGTTACTAGTTAAATACAAAGATTGGCAAAAGAGTATTACTAAAAAAAAATTGTGCGGCCTTCTACTAGGTAGTTAAAATAAACTGTATTTATTTAAATTTCATGTCATTACTTTCCCAATCCATGGCTTATTCTACTTCCCAGCATGCTCTGACAATGGAAAACCTTGTAAGAGCCTCAATATGTTAAACACAAGGAGAAAGAGGACGGGGCACTACCTTCTGGGGGAACTCCAATTAGGAGGTGAGTAACAGATGCCACAGAGATCTCTTAGGGTACCTTTACACGCCGCTAATGGCGGGTGGATACAACCAGCTACAGGCTACAAATGTAGCTTGTAGCGGCAAAATACCCCGTAGTAGCGGCGTATGAAGACGGTAGGAGGCACCCGGCAACAGATGCATCTGTTTCCGAGCACTGCCCTGAAACAGGTGGCTACACAGGCGATTGTAGCGAGCTGTATCGGCATGTAAATGAGCAACAGAAGGGATGTGTCGACACCAGGCAATGTACCTGGTATGTAGCTGTGGCGTGACACAGGCTCCGGGATACCGCCCCCCTTCAGCGATCATTGGTGGAAGCTCCTGCGTTACGATTGGTAGTCGCTGCATAGGGAGGCATATTTAAGGAGCTGACCAGTCACACTACACAATTGCTCGAGCGTCATGTATTAAACAGCCTCCTGCGATGCCTGGCCAATCATGGGTTTCTTGCTTTGTCCTATCAGCGTACGGACGTCTCGTAATCCACAATTGAGGCACGCCTATGTGCTGTCCCTGCTGCACCAGGTCCGCCCATATTAGCTGGTTGTAGCGGTGTGTAAATGAGGTAAGGTGAGCTACAGAAGGTAACTTGTGGCACCCGGCGGTGTATCCGGGGATAGATGTCACGTAGCGTAGCGCACCTTGTGGCGGCGTGTAAAGATGGTGCGTTTACCGTTTGTAACCGATTGTGCGTACTCGTGCACGTGAAGTAGCTGGTTGTATCCATCCGCCAGTAGCGGCGTGTAAAGGTACCCTTAGGGTGCTAGCTAAGCAAAACCAAAGTCCAAATAAAAATGAAGAAAAGCTGCACTCACCAGAGATGATGAAAAACGGTCCTTTATTGGAGTTGCCAAGACATGATGCAGGGAGGGGGAGAGACCAGAGTGACTACGGCACCGTTGAAGGGTCACAGGTGCCCCGTTGAGGGGCGAGAGCCCAAAACGGTGCCGTAGTCACTCTGGTCTCTCTCCCTCCCTGCATCATGTCTTGGCAACCCCAATAAAGGACAGTTTTTCATCATCTCTGGTGAGTGCAGCTTTTCTTCATTTTTATTTTCTCAATATGTTATATTCCAGAATGGAGCTTTCTTGACAGTGAGTTCCGTTTAGCTGCAGCTTGGTCGTACACTTCACTGACATGAGCTTTTACAAAAAATTTGTATGGATTTAAACAGATTGTTTATTATTTATTAGCCTGCTGTGTTGTAAACTTCTGTAAACTGAAAGCATGTGCATCCTATATCAAAAAATGTAACATCCCGGCAGGTCCTGTCAGCAGACAGCTGCCGACGCCAGCAGGACACCGGGACCCTGCGGGAGTCTGCGGCAGTGGCAGAGTCAGGCTTTCACTGCAGGGTTCACCTGAGGTGTACCCTGAAAGTGAAAGTCATTTGCAGCCTGCTCACTCCCTGTGCATAGACATGTATGTCTATGCACAGGGATGTGGCAGTGAAGATGTCGTTTTTGGACTACGTTGGACGGAAGAGGATTTTTGGAATAAAGATGGAGTCCCTAATGTCTTTTTTGTTTTATTTTTTAATAAAAAAATTTTCTCTGTGTTGTGTTTTTTTTCTATTGATTACTGGAAATTCATGGCGGTCATGTCTATTATTGGCGTGACCGCCATAAATTTCGGGCCTAGGGCCAGCTGATACTACAAAGCTGGCCCTAACCCCTTTATTACCCAGTGAGCCACCCGCCACCAGGGCCACTGGAAGAGCGGGGTTTAGCGCAAGAGGATGGCGCTTCAATGAACACGCCATCTTCTGGGGTGGCTGTGGGCTGCAATTTGCAGCGGGGGGTGCCCAGAAAGCTTGGGCCTCCCTGCGCTGCGGATTCCAGCCCCCAGCTGCTTAGCTGTACCTGGCTGGACATAGAATTGCGTGTAGCCCCACGCATATTTTTTTTATTAGTTCATGAAAATCATGAAATAATAAAAAAAAAAAGGGCTCCCCTATTTTCTTGTGTCTGGCCAGGTACAAATAGGCACCTGGGGGTTGGGGGCAGCCCGTTGCTGCCTGCTGGATCCGGCTGGTTACAGAAATATGGCGAAGCCCACGTAAAATATTTTTCTGACAAATCCATAAAACAACTTGGACCATGGGCGAGGGGTTAATAAAGATGCAGTCCCTTTTTTAGGATTATTTTATTGATTTTTCAGAAAAAAAATGACGTGGGCTTCGCCGTATTTCTGTAACCAGCCGGATCCAGCAGGCAGTGACGGGCTGCCCCCAACCCCCAGGTGCCTATTTGTACCTGGCCAGACACAAGAATATAGGGGAGCCCTTTTTTTTTTATTATTTCATGAATTTCATGAAATAATTAAAAAAAATGCGTGGGGCTCCGCACAATTTCTATGTCCAGCCAGGTAAAGCTAAGCAGCTGGGGGCTGGAATCCGCAGCGCAGGGAGGCCCAAGCTTTCTGGGCACCCCCCGCTGCGAATTGCAGCCCACAGCCACCCCAGAAGATGGCACATTCATTGAAGCGCCATCCTCTGGCGCTGAACCCCGCTCTTCCAGTGGCCCTGGTGCGGTGGCTCACTGGGTAATAAAGGGGTTAGGGCCAGCTTTGTATTATCAGCTGGCCCTAAGCCCGAAATTTATGGCGGTCACGCCAATATGACCGCCATGAATTTCTATTAAATTGTTTTTAAAAAACACAACACAGAAATTTTTTTTTATTAGAAATAAAAAAAAAAAGCCATTAGGGACTCCATCTTTAATTAAAAAAATCCTCTTCCGTCCGACGTAGTCCAAAACGCAATGTCCACTCTGCTACATCCATGTGCATAGATATACATGTCTGTACACAGGGAGAGTAGGCTGAGAAAAATCTCAGCTCTGCTACATCTCTGTGCATAGACATAGATGTCTGTACACAGGGAGAGCAGGCGGGCTCTAGGACAATGGAGCTGCCACAGCCCGCAGGACCTGGAGCCCAGCACAGAGCACACAGCAGATAGCCAGAAGAGAAGTAAGGAGCATTTCTCCCCCTCCCTTCCTTCGCTCCCCGCTCGCTCCCCCAGCCCAGTCCTAACTTAGGACGGGGGGGGGGGAAACCGGACTCGTTACTGTGCGAGTAATCCCTGCGATTACTCGCAGAGTAACGAGTCGGGCGAATCCCTTACTACTCGGCGAGTACCGAGTAGTAACAAGTAGATTCGCCCATCCCTAGTTGTGACAGCAAACGTGCCATTTTGAGTCACTTTAGAGCGCATACCTTTTTGACACTTCAAAAACGTATGCACTGCATGAGATAGACCAATAGATGATAGAGTAGATAAAAAGGTACATAGATTATTGGATAGATAGAAATGGGATAGACAGAAAGATAGATGCAAGAAAAGCATTACCAGCCTTCCTGCTCTGTCTTCACACTCACTCTCTGCTGAGTCAGAGTCGGTGCGTGAATATTCATGAGCTTAAAGGAAACCTGTCACCTCCTTTGGGCATTTTAAATTGTGCCCACCAGCTTACACATTATGTAAATGGAGTTCTTTTAACCAAATGTGCCCAAACGTGCCACACATACCTCAGAAAATAACTTTTTTTGTTGTGTCCAGCGCTGGCCTCCTGTTGTGTCCAGGAGGCTGCAATTTAGTCGAGGTGGATTGTGTCCTTGATGCCCCCCTAACTGCATAACCCACCCTGCACTTTTAAAAATTCCCACCCTTCCTGTGATCGGCACTTGAGTGACAACCGCACTCACGCCTGAGCAGTGGAGTGGGTGTTTGCACTCCATTAAACAGTGCCGATGTCTCGCGAGACTTCACAAACCTTGGGAGACTTTGGCACTATGCACGGGCACCTCGCTCCACTGCACAGGCACAGTTGCACCTGTCAGTGCCGACATCTCGCAAGATTTGTAAAGTCTCGTGAGACATCGGCACTATTTCAATGGAGCACAGATAACAGCTCAACTGAGCAGGCGCAAGTGCGACAGTCACTCAAGCGCCGATGACAGGAGGGTCGAGAATTTAAAAAAATGCAGGGCAGATTTTGCAGCTGGGGGACGGCAAGGAATTTTTCCACATGGAGTAAATAGCAGCCTACCGCACTCAATAGGAGTCCGTGCTGGACCCAATAAAAGTTATTTTCTGAGGTATGTGGGGCACGTCTGGGCACATAGAGAGGTTACAAGAACCCCATTTACATAATGTGTAAGCTGGTGGGCAGAGTTTGACATGCCCAAAGTGGGTGACAGGTTCCCTTTAATGAGTGTCATCAGAAGCAGCAGGAGGCAGCAGAGAGTGAGCTGGGAGACAGAACAGGGACACTGGTAATGCTTTTCTTGCATCTATCTATCTATCTATCTATCTATCTATCTATCTTATCTCTAGCTATCCTATCATCTATCTTTCTCTCTATCCTATCATCTATTGCAAATGCAATATAATGCAATGCTGCAGATTTGCACAAATCTGTACCATTGCATTATATTGTGTTTGTTTTCTAATGGACTGAAGAACACTGCAGTCCACGTTTGCCTGTACATTTTAATAAATGCATACTCGCAAATGCACGCCTATTTTGGGATGTGTTAGTATACGTTTGTTGAATGGAGGTCTCTGGATGTGTCTGCGTGTCCGTTACATTGCGTTTGTGCTGCTGTTAAACAGATACAATAAACGGACAGCACAAGTGCAATGTGAACCTAGCCTGACAATATGAGATGTGCCTTAAGTACAACAGAAAGTACGGTCTGCAAGGTAAATATAAAGCTTTTATTTGGCATATACAAGAAATAAACTAAAATGAAGCATTTTATTGTCCATCTCTTAGCCAGAAATGATGTAGGATTGAGTACAATATTATAGCTCTGTTCTGGGATGTAGTGTTTATTGAATGTCTAATTGATAGCTTACCTGTTCATATTGTAGATATTGAGCCATAAATCTTCTCTAGACAGATGTGAAATTATGTTTAATAGTAAATTTATCAGTTTTGAGTTGCTAGGTAACAGCTGTTTAAAAGAAAAACTACTGTGTGATTTATTAGTACCATTAATATCTATACGCTCCATATGGTAGTCCCTCAATCTTTGTCTTCAATAACTATGCTATTAATAGGAATTTGCTTTAAAGTACTCCATGTAATTCAGCTGCTGGCTTTAAACATGCTCAAGGAAAATATGTCCTTGTTATTTTGGCAGACATAAAAATGTTATTAGTTTTATTAACACAGCATGAATCATTTATATCTATTAAGAAGCTGTGTAGTTAACTCCAGAAATATATAGGGTTTCCTACAGTATAGGGAACATTGGATTGACCACAAATTAGGAAACCTGAGATAGGCTGTGGTCACACATAGAAATCCGTTTTTGGAAGTGATTTTCATCACCAATCCGTTTTTTTCTGGGTGCTTTTTGAGCCTCCTGCACTCCTGAACGTTTTTGGAATTTTCATTAAAAAAACGCATGCGCGAACGCATGCGCAAACGCAAGTGCGCATTTGCATGCGTTCGCGCATGCGTTTCCCATAGGGCCCCATGTTAAAAAAACGCATGAAAACGCATGCGTTTTTTAAATGATGCCAAAAACGTTGCATGCAACGTTTTTGACTCAAAAACGGACAGGGCAATGTTTGGAGCTCCAGAGAAAAACGGACAGGGTGTTTATTACATCCAATCCGTTTTTCTGTCAGTTTTTGGACTTAGAAAAAAAAAATGAGAAAACTGAAGCCAAAAACGGACTGAGGGCTTATGTGGAACCCCAGCCATACCCATTTTATGATAATGAAACACCATTGAGAATAATAGAATCATGTATACTCTAAAATTAAATTAATAGAACTATTAATAAATGCAACAATCATCTAAGTTCATTTTTTATTATGTCTATATGGATGTGCTCTTTAATGGTACTTAACCGTTGCAGAAGTCAGCACTTCCAGTGTAGATCTCAAGTTTAGCTCTTATGGACATTTTAATTGGATATATAGTAGAGAAATGAAGCCAATAGATTTGCTATTTTTGGTTTCCCCTTTATAACCTATGAGCATGATACAGTTTTAAATACCTTTCCTCCAAGGATTATTGCAGAAAATTATCAGGGAATTTACATTTTCTATACATGTGGATTTTTTGTCGGTAAGGGGCTCTTTATGACTTTTGACATTTTATAACTTTTAATAGTTAAACTCTAATATCAGATTGTAATAATTACGGTACATGTTGTGCTGCTATATGTACAACTAACGTACAATTTTCAACAGCTCATACCTGAGGATTTCTTTGCTTCATCAGACATGACATTAAAGAAAAATGAACACATAAAAACTATTAGAAATACAGTGTCATATAAGGTGAATTAATGTAGACTTTTTCTACAGTTTTCTGGCATAAAAATAATTAAAATATTTTATATATGCAGCTTTTTCTCCACACGGGCCTAAAATGTTTGAAAAGAACTTTATTTTTATACACATAATATATTTTCACCAATTAACAAAATGCAAAGATATAATGAACAAAATAGAAATCTAAATCAAATCAATATTCGGTGTGATCACCATTTGCTTTTAAGGGTGCGCGCGCACAGTCCGGAGGAGCTGCGTGTTGTACGCAGCTCCTCTGGACATGAGTGAAGCCGCGGGTGGCCGCAGGGAGACCACAGCCGCCCTGTACTCACCGTGTGTGGCGGGTGCAGGGCGGCTGCTCCCTGCAGTCACCCGATGGCAGCCGGTTCCGACTCCACAGCATGAAATAAACATGCTGCGGAGGAGCGGACTCCCGGCAACCCGCACCGCAGCTCCAAACACGCTGCGGGTGGATTACGCATAGTGAGGATGGGATTTCTTGAAATCACATCCACTATGCTATTACTGTACTACGCAGCGTTTTGGACGCAGCGGCAAGACGCTGAGTCCAAAACGATGCGTACACTGATCGTGTGCACGCACCCTAACACAGCATCAATTCTTCAAGCTACTCTTGCACACAGATTATGAAAAAACTCAGCACTAGGGTTGTGCCAAACATCTTAGAGAACTAACCATAGATTTTGTCTTGATGTAGGTTTGCACAAAAAAATCTGTATTTTCCTGTAATCCTAAACAGACTTGTTGATTTTGAATTCATGGGTTTGTAGGGACATATCATCAATGATTGAATCGAATCAGAAGTCTAGTTGAGATGTCTCTTCTCAACACTTGCCTGCAATGCTGGGTGAAGTGATGTGACCAGCAAGTGCAACATGTCAGTCACATTTGGCACAAGCTGTTGCACTGCCTCACACCATTGAGGGCTGGGGATGCTCTTCACCTATCTGCCAGTCTTTTTGAGGGGAAACTTTGGCAGAGCCTTTCCCTGGCAGCAAACAGAGCAGTGACTGGTGACTGGACACACGACACCAGGAAGGTCAAACACGTCAAAGCAAAGCAAATAGCAAAACAAAAAGTAAAGGAAATAAAACAAAAGCTGAAACCACAGTAGTAACAGAAAGAGAAAGCTGTACCAGCAGCAAACTACAAAGCACTAATATTGTCATAACACCCAACACAACTGAAATAATTAGCAACAGGCACAGTATATGGCAGGTTTAAAACTGCCTCCCAGCAGTCACGTAACCTGCTGAGGAAACCCTCACTCCCCAACCTCTTCCTACAGAACCACAGGAAGATAGGCTAAGAGTAAAGTGAAGGGAACCTCCCACCATCTGACTATCTTATCAGATACAACATCTTGTATCTGCTGGCAGCAGCTAACGCCAGGAGACCTGGCATCCTGGGGTCCCTGAGTGGCAACATCAATCGGTAAAACCCGGAGTACGTCTTTTAGCATGATGTACCAGGTCAGTGCATGCAAGCTCCTCCCCCTGAAGGCAATGCACTGCCCCTTGTGGCCAGCAAGGGGACACGGGTGACCAGACGGTGAGCCAGAGCTTGCCCAGTAGCTTGACAGACCAATTCAGGTGCAAAACCATCAGGCCTAACATTGCCTAAACTTTTTGCACTATATTTTATGTGCATATTTTTTTTTTATCTATTACATAATGTAAAGTGAATGAGCAAAATAGAAATTTAAAAAAAAATATTAGGTGTGACCACCCTATACTTTCAAAGCACCATTAACTCTTCAAGATAGACATGCTTACAAATTTTGAATGCCCTCTTCAGGGAGGTTGTCCCAAACCTCTTTGAGAACTAACCACAAATCGTATCTTGATGTAGTGTTGCACAAATAAATGTCTCTTTATGTAATCCCAGATGACTTGATGATGTTGAGTTCATAGCTAGATTATCACTTTCATGATTTGTTATTATTCATTACATTAAAGCTACTTCTGAGTAACATTGGCTTTGTGGTTATATTCTTTTGCAAGGTTATATTTAGAACCAATTACATTTGTCTTAAAGACATCTTCTTCGGCATTGAGGACAACATTAATCCTGAAAAAATCCCTAAATCCAAACACTGAAATACTGTCCAAAACCTGCAAGGAACCTCCACCATGCTACAATGTTACCTATAAACATTCATTAATATTCCAGACCTTCATCAACCTTTTTCTGTTGCACCCAAATATTTCACATTTTCACTTAGCAAATTAGAGCCCATGTTGTTTTTCTGTACCCCAGTTAGGCTAGGGTCACACATAGCAATCCATTTTTGGAAGTGTTTTCCATGACCAATCCGTTTTTTTTGGGGTGCTTTTTGAGCCTCCTGTGACCCTGAACATTTTTGGACTTAGTCATTTTTTGCCAAAAATTGCTAGAAAAAACGGATCAGTTTTTTAAAGCACCAAAAAAACAGATCCGTTTTTCCATAGGACCCCATGTTAAAAAAATGGATCCGTTTTTAAACGGCACCCAAAAACGTTGGGAGCAATGTTTTTGGGTAAAAAACGTTCCTAGCAATGTTTTTAGGTGCAGAAAAAAACGGATAGGGTATTTATTACATATAATCCATTTTTCCATCAGTTTTTGGACTTAAAAAAAAAAAATGCAACAACTGATGCCAAAAACGGACCAAGGGCTTATGTGTGACCCTAGCCTTAATATGCTTTTGTGAATAATTGAGTTTCTTGGTCTTGTTCAAATATTGAGAGTGTAGCTTTTTCATCACAATTTTTCAATGAATACAACTTTTGCCAGACTTTTCCAAATAATAGATGAATGTAGCTGGGACTACTGTTTGTTTCAAGTTCTGAGATGATTTAACTTCTTGGCATCTATTGGTATCAAAGGGAAGTAAGAATGATTTACCTTTCAGAAGTAGCGCTTGGTTTGCTTGGTCAACCACTGCATCTACAGTCCTCAACATATTTATCTGGGACAGACATTACTGACACATTATCATTATAGCTACCTTGAGCTTTGTTGCTATTCAAAAGCTTGCTATGGAACATGATCTGTGGCATGAAAGTATACATACACTATGTGTAATATCACAAAGATTAAAGATTACATGAATTCCACTATTGCTACTGTATATACATAAAAAATATGAGCTACTAAGTTTACCTTTTTCTTAATCAAAAAATGTAAAGCCATCCAACCATCTAATACCATGGCACATAAAGACGACATTAGTGATAAGTAGGGATGAGTGAGTAAAGAACTAATCGGACTGGCTATACTCGCAATGAGCAGGTCCCGATACCCGGTACTCATTGCGAGTATAGAGAGTCAATTATTAATGAATGGGCCAGGTGAGTACTTTCGCAGTGTATCTATATATACACTGCGAAAGTGCACTAAAAGTGAATAAAAGTTGTTGAACAATAATAAAATATCATACTCACCCATCCGACGCCTGCACTGGGACTGGAAAAGAAGACATCTGATGTACGAGAAGGACCTGTGAGTATGCCAGCCATTCAGATGGCTGGTAGCGATCTGGCCAATCAGATGGCCTAACGTCACAAACCACATGATCCCTACCAGCCACCTGATTGGCCAGATTGCCAGGTCATTGATGCATGTTCAAGACCTAGCAACCTGGACAATCAGGTGGCTGGTAGCGATCAGGTGGTTTGTGAAATCTGGCCATCTGATTGGCCAGATCACTACCAACCATCTGATTGGCCATCAGAGGGACAGGTCCTTCTAGTCCATCGGATTTCTTCTTTGCGGGTCGCTGGTGCAGCTATCGGATAGGTGAGTATGATTTTTTTAATTTTTTAACAACTTTTATCCACTTTTATTAAACTTCCGCAGTGTATATAGATACACTGTGAAAGTTAATGGACTACTCACTACTCCCGAGTAATCACAAGAAACTCGGGGAGTAGCGAGTAGCCCGAATATTGTTATTATTCAGCGAGTACTGAATAGTAACGATTATAATCGCTCATCCCTAGTAATAAGGATCATCCAAAACTAAATCATCTTGTTAAGGTTGGATGGATTAACACTTTTTGAATAAAAAAAGTTAACTAAGTTCCTGTCATTCTTTACATATATAGCAATAAGGTACTTCATGTATTAATGTTTCGCAGTGTGCTGAGGCACAGTGTAAGTATATGTTGTTCGTATATTGGCCATATAGCATATTTGCACAGCTGTATAGCTAGTAGGGATGGGCGAATCTACTCGCTAGGACTCGTTACTCGGCGAATAGTAAGGGACTCGCAGGACTCGGTACTCGGCGAGTTTCCCAGTGATTACTCGCACGAGTCCAATGCAAATCAATATCAATCCTAGTTTTGTCAGAAACGCTGACAAAACTAGGATTGCCATTGTTTGCATTAGACTCGGCTACTGTGCCAGTGATAGCAGGGAAACTCGCAAGGTAACTGCTGTTTCTTTGCGAGCCGAGTCCAGCTGTCTTCTCTGTGCAGCTCCAGGGTCCTAGAGCCCGCCTGCTCACAGACATGATGTAGCAGTGCTGAGATTGTTCTCAGTCTGCTCATTCCCTATGCATAGCATCTATCTATGCACAGGGGATGTAGCAGAGAGGACATCGCGTTTTGGACTACGTCGGACGGAAGAGGATTTGTTTAATTAAAGATGGAGTCCCTAATGGCTTTTTTTTTTATTTCAAATAAAAATTTTTCTATGTGTTTTTTTAACCCTTTATTGGAGATTCTTAGTGGCTGGGTCAAACGTGGCCTGACATTAAGAATCTCGGGCTTAATACCAGCTTGTATAACAAAGCTGGTATTAACCCCTTTATTACCCAGCGTGCTACCGCCACCAGGGCCGCTGGAAGAGCGGGGTTCAGCGCCAGAGGATGGCGCTTCAATGAATGCGCCATCTTCTGGGGCGGCTGCGGGCTGCAATTTGCAGCGGGGGGTGCCCAGAAAGCTTGGGCATCCCTGCGCTCCGGATTCCAGCCCCCAGCTGCTTAGCTGTACCTGGCTAGACATAGAAATTGCGCGGAGCCCCACGCATTTTTTTTTTATTATTTCATGAATTTCAGAGTCAGAGTCTCAGAGTCAGAGTCTCAGAATTTCATGAAATAATTTAAAAAAAATGCGTGGGGCTCCGCGCAATTTCTATGTCTAGCCAGGTACAGCTAAGCAGCTGGGGGCTGGAATCCGCAGCGCAGGGATGCCCAAGCTTTCTGGGCACCCCCCGCTGCAAATTGCAGCCCGCAGCCGCCCCAGAAGATGGCGCATTCATTGAAGCGCCATCCACTGGCGCTGAACCCCGCTCTTCCAGCGGCCCTGGTAGCGATGGCACGCTGGGTAATAAAGAGGTTAGGGCCAGCTTTGTATTATCAGCTGGCCCTAAGCCCGAAATTTATGGCGGTCACGCCAATATTAGACATGACCGCCATGAATTTCTATTAAATTGTTTTAAAAAAAAACACAACACAAAGAAAATTTTTTATTAGAAATAAAAAAAAAAGCCATTAGGGACTCCATCTTTAATTAAAAAAATCCTCTTCCGTCCGACGCAGTCCAAAACGCGATGTCCTCTCTGCTACATCCCCTGTGCATAAATATAGATGTCTTTGCACAGGGAATGAGCAGACTGAGAACAATCTCAGCTCTACTACATCATCTCTGTGCACAGACATTCATGTCTGTACACAGGGAATGAGCAGACTGAGAACAATCTCAGCACTGCTACATCAGGCAGCAGGCGGGCTCTAGGACCCTGGAGCTGGCAGCACACTGAGGAGACAGGACTCTTATCTGTGCGAGTTTCCCAGCGATTACAGTTGCAAAGTAAACGAGCAATGCAAATAAATGGCAGAACTAGGATTGCTTCAGGCTGAAGCTTCCGAGACACATCTGCGATTTGTAATCTCACACTACTCGCTATTACTCGCTTCCCCATTCATTAACATTGGACTCGCTAGACTCGCAACGAGTAGCGAGTCCTGTGCTCGGACTCGCTAGAGTCAAGTGATTCCGAGTAATTTAGGATTCGCCCATCACTAATAGCTAGGGTCACACATAAGCCCTTGGTCCGTTTCTGGCTTCATTTTTAGCATTTTTTTTTTCTAAGTCCAAAAACTGATAGAAAAAATGGATTAGATGTGATAAACACCCTATCTGTTTTTTTCTGCACCTAAAAACATTGCTAAGTACGTTTTGAGTGGTCTGCAGTGTTTTCCTGTGCGCTGTCCAAAAGCATATACCCAGGAGATTTGTGAAGAGTCGGTTGCTGAGGTAAACAACGAGATGCCATAGTGCTCAATAGCCTAGCAGCGCATAGCTTTACCTGCCATTAATGCTATGCGCTGAGGCTCAAATTTTCTAAGTTTGTAACGCTTATGTCAGGCTAGGGTCATGACGCAAGTGTGACCCTTGCCTTATGCTCTATGGGACTTGCGGTCAGGTGAATCAGTTGCGGCTTTGTCGGCTTCCCACAAATCCCGGCACTTGTGGCAAAGGTAAAAATTGCTGCTAGCAGTGTTTTATTTGCGCATACGCATGTGCCAGATTTGCCAAATCTGGCAACACCACACTTGCCGCACCTGACCACAAGTCTCATAGAGAATTAATGGGGCTTGCTGCAAGTTAGCCGTTATGTGGCAACTGCAGCAAAGCTGCCGCATCTGGTGCAAAATGGGCAGATGTTAAAGCAACCTTAGGCTAGGGTCAGATTTGCATCTGGCCCTAGCCTGGCACATCTAGCAGAAACTTAGAAACGCCACATCAACATTAAACCATTGTTCATGCAAGTTAATCTAATAATTCAAACGCTTTTCTAAAACATCTCCCTGTCCCAAAACATTTTACGGAGTTTAAACATACTGAAAGAGATCTAAAATTCCGTATAATTGATATGGTGCCACCAGTAAGAAGGGGAGGAGACAGAGTGAAGTTGCTACACATAAAAGTATTACAGTGGATTCGAAAATTTAATACACTAAAACCTAATGGTTTAAATGTTGATTATAACCTAACTGTGGCCCTATAATTCGCTTAGTAATCGGATATGTGTATAATATTTAAGCACTAGTCACTACAATTGGGATTGTTGAATTTCATTAATTGTATGCTTGTATCTCCCTATAGTAACATGCACGATGGATTGGATGGCTTCACATGATCAGTGGAAGTGGATGAGTATCCGTATACTGCAAAATCTAAGATCCACCCCAGAAATATGTATCATATATATTTAACACTTTAAGTATTATTATACACTATTATCTATGCACTTATTCACTTTAATAAATGTTTATAGCATTATATATCGGGGCTCTAAAAAATTTACTTTTTGGTAAAAAAATTGGATGAAAGTGGGTGTAAGAGGATGTAGGTGAAGTGTGCACGAGTTTGGTACTCCCTATAGTAGTGTGAGACCCTATTTATCCCTAGACCTGCCTAAGTGTGAGGGACAGTATTAACTGTTTACCGCCGACCTGGGCTAATAGGTGATCCAGTGAAGATTCCCATGATAGGGGGCACATTGGTAAACCCAGGGTGAAGGGTTAAAGAAATTCAGGGATTTATAAACATGAGGCACGGATCCACAGACTGATATAAGCACTCATACCTATTTTATTTTGGAGCCTTATAAGGATGATTATATAATAGCACCTTATATATACTTACACTGAGGCTATATTAGCCATATAGAAGCACTAGCACTTTAAAAAATCTTCTCTATATCACAATTTAAAATTAATTATATTAGAAATATGCCGGCATGAAGATGCGGGGGAGGTGTACAATGGTGGCCGGACGCTTAGAAGCGAGTGCGCAGGTGTTGGTGGAGTATTATGGCACCTGTGAGGACTTCCGGGCGTACCCAGGCAACATCATGATACACCGCTATATCGCGCATGCACGGATAATACATTACTTCCGGTACACCGAAATACACAATATACACTATGATACAAGAAAGGGCATGGCCCGGCGATATGTGGAGTTCGGATTAACCAACCTGAACCTGATAATGAAGCCCCAATTAGAAGGTTTTGATCTATTTTATGACTTTCTATGAAGTGTAATGTATAAATGAAATATCTTAATGTTATATATGAGAGAAGTTGGATGCATATGAGATACATATCACTTTGTAACATGGTTTGCACATGGTTTAAGGAAATGTTATATCATAAATGGTTAATTGAAAATATGTAAATGAAGAGGTATAAAAAAGCTAAGCATGTTGCTGACTAATTGCTAGAAAAAAGCCTGCTGGGGCTGAAACGGTGCGGAGTTCTCCTGATGGCCCAATACAGGCATCTTGAATCTCTATGAAGGAGTGCTGCAGTCCGTTTATTATATCTACTCATGCATATGACTACAATTCTACAATATCCCTGGATTTATGCAAGTGTACCTAGAATAATTGATATAAAAGCATAGTAGTAACACCAAATATTGTTTGATGTAGATTTTTATTTGTTCATTTCCTTTCCACTTTATCTATTATATAATTGCGAATGGCTTTTTTGCCCCCGGCGTGGTCATGTGGATACGCGCGAAGCATTGGCCGCGAAGCGGCCATTGCGAGTCGCCGTGGTCATGTGGATACGCGCGAAGCATTGGCCGCGAAGCGGCCATTGTGAGCACTTCTACGTCGACTCGCAATGCGAGTCGGCGTGGTCATGTGGATACGCGCGAAGCATTGGCCGCGAAGCGGCCATTGCGAGCACTTCTAAGTCGACTCGCAATGCGAGCCGGCGTGGTCATGTGGATACGCGCCAAGCATTGGCCGCGAAGCGCCCATTGCGAGCACTTCTAAGTCGACTCGCAATGCCCGCGCAACGGCCATTGCGAGTCAGAGACTCGACGTACTAGAATCCCGATGCATGTGCATCGGGCTCCCAGCTAGTTAATATATAAACATAAACTAAAACCTCATTTAATTTTAAAGAATTCTTACTTTGCAACATTTTCCATACTTTACTAGAACTTTAGTGTATATATACTTATATTTATAGCTACAAACATTCATTATTGTTTACATAAACCATCAAAAGGCATTTACATGACATTGAGCTAAGAGAACGTCATCTAGTACAGATATTAACCTGATCACACATCACTCTCAAAAACAATTATGATGTTGAGCAAAATGTCAATGGGGACTAAAATAAGGATCTTCCCTATTTCAAAATGGGTCCCACTTTTGACTTGCACAAAATAACAGCCAGACATAGGATGAGATCACAAGGGTAATGCCACGTAGAGGCTTTCTAGAGAGGATGCTAAAGTGTACCATGAGATGTTTTTAATTTGAAAATCCCAAGATATGTGTTAGCAATTTATTTGTGAGCAGTGTCTGTGTCGTTAACGAGCTGTCATGGTCTGCAGCATTTCTAGCATTGCCTCTTATTGAGCACATCTGGATGTCACTGATTCAATATTGCAATGAGAGCTGCCAGCCGCAGATATTAAGGGTTTCTTGTGTCCAAGTAAATTCACCCTAGCAGAAGATTAGTCAGAAAAACTTTAACCCCCCTCACGACCAAGGATGTATGGATATGTCTTTGCTTGCCTCCCTTTGATTTGATGTCACATGCTGAACTAGTATAATTCCCTGCACATCAGATAACATGTACAGCTAACAGCTGCAGGTGGATTAGTGATCTGTCCACCATCGGTAATCCCTTAGATTGTGTTTTTAATCAGTGTCAGCATCATCAAAAGTGGCATCTTGGGGATCATGCTATTTCCCACCGGCATTGGTGGCCCTGTGATGCAAACAAGGGGTGCCGATGTGTGGCCATGACAGCCATGGGTCCTTTAAGGACCCCGGTTGCTACGATGACTCACTTCCTGTGTATGCCCAGTGAGCACCTGCATCCACAGAAAGCAATCATTTGTGCTGTGCAGAACCCTGGGTCATCACAGAGCTGAACAGCACAAGCAATTGGACATTGCATTGTTAAGGCATCCTAATGAGATATAAATGAAGGAAAAAGTAAAAAAAAATAAAGAAAGAAAAGTTCAAATCACCTCCCTTTTACCTAATTAAAAATAAAACTATAGAAAAAATGTATATTTGTTATTGCCACATTCAGAAATGCCTAATCTATCAAAATACGAAATCAATTATTCTGATCTGTCAACTGAATAATTGAAAAAAAAAGTCAAAATCACAAAATTCCATTTTTTGGTGTCCATAACATTACAATAAAATGCAATAGCATGCAATGATCAAAACATCCTATCTGCCCAAAAAGAGTATCATTAAACACGTAACTGTAAGACACATAAAATAGGCAATCAAACAGGCCCAGAAATCATAAAGTAACGCTGTGAGTCTCTGAAATGGTAACAAAAGTGCAATTCTGTTTTATTAAAAAACTTCAGAATTTTTTTCACCAATTATATAAAAGTAAAAATACACATGTTTGGTATTTACAAACTTGTACTTTCTCGAGGCCTCATACCAACACGTCTGTTTTACCATACCATGAACATGGTGATTTGAAAAAAAAAAAAAACATTCTGTAACCTTACGTTTTTTGCAATTCCACCACACTTGTTTTTTTTTCCCTGTGTTCCAATACATTATAAGATAAATTGAATGATGTCATTCAAATGTACAACTTGTCCGGCAAAAATCTAGCCCTAATATGTCTATATTGGTAGAAATATAAAAAAGTTATAGCTCTTGGAAAAAGGGGAAAAAAAAATGAAAAAAACTAAATTTGGAAAATCGCTCATGGAAGAAGAAATTAATACCTTCATTAATAGCATGCCAAGACGTGTATTTGTGTATATTTCTGTGATGGTGTTCACATTTGCTACTTTATATATTAAAATATTGTTTCCCTTATTTCATCATTTGCATATCATTATCATGTCTAATTGATCCTGTGATTTTTCCTTTTTGGTGTTGCTATTTCAATGTTGAATAATGCAAAAATGATTGTTTTATTATGGATTTTCAATGTTCAAAGAATTAACTTTTACATGTATTTTTCTTTTGCATAAGTACTCCTTATATAGGTTTACAGCACTTCAGTGTAGAGGTATAATTTCCCCTAATTATTCTTCTCCCGTTTTTCAGCAGAGCTGGTTTACTGCATTATTTATAGCTCACACTTATTATAGATTTGTTCAGTTTTCAACAAAAGTCCCAGTGCCTATCATTATGCCCAGCAATATTTTTTATCTAATCAATATCCTTTATTTTGTGCTTGAGAACAGCCTCTATATGGAACAATCAATGTTTAAGAGCGTTCAAAACAACGTGCTTGAGTTCTTTTCATTTATATGACCATTTAAGCCTCTCGTTATTGGCTTCAAACTATTAATGGCTAAACCTAGGATAAAAACAATGAGCACATACCCTGCAGTAAGTAAAGAAATAAATGGTAACAGTACATGTTAAAACCATAGGATACTTAGTTTATACTATTTTGATCAAATAAGCATAAAATAGCACCATGTTAGACTAGGGTCAAACTAGCGTTTACCCTAGTATTCAGGGGGTTCCATCTAAAATAAAGAATTTTTCAGCATTAGTGCAGTGTTACCGGGCGGTAACATTGCTTTAACGCTGTCAATGCAATTCTATGGCAGACGGAAACCAAGCGCATTGCTTCACACTGCCGGAGTTTCAAATCTTGCGCTTTTTCCAAGCGCATCACATGACGTGGGAGCATAGTAATGCTTGAGTAAGCAACCCAAAGGGTATGTGTGTCTTTCAATAATTGACAATTTGTAGAATAAGCACAATGATAAAACTTTACTTTTAACATAACTTTTAACATGATTTATTTAAAATGAGATTTACTTTCATGCATAAACCTCATAAAGTTGAGTATACCAGTCACTCGAAGTGACATTTACTATGTGGCCAGCGGAAGTAGGATCTACATGGCGTCTTCCAATTCATTTGTGAGTCTGTGGCAGGTGAGAGGAATATAATTAACTGAATTTGCTACAGGTTGTTCAACTGACTGGGAGGTTTATAACTATGCCACCTCCGAGATTTAGCTCCTTTGTCATATCCTGAAGCTGAGGCTATTATTATTATTATTATTATTTATTTATATAGCGCCATTAGGTTCCATGGCGCTTTACATGAGGATGAGGGAGACAAGAACAAGTACACTAAATCTAGGCGATCGGGACGTACAGGTACAGGAGGGGCAGGGACCCTGTCCACCAGGGCTCACAGTCTATGAGGGGTGGGTTAGGATACAGTAGGATGGGGGAATGTCAGGTATGGGGCGTTCGCCTGGGTCTCATGGCAGGTTGTAGGCTTGATGGAGGCTATGTGACAACTTCTCTGTTTACATCTTCTTTTAGTACCCGATCCCTTAATAATTCAAGGCGATGAAACGCAATGGGACTTACAGGAGGGATAGTTTTATGGCAAATTCTTATAGGGACAGATGTGGGCTGCTCCTCTTAGGGAAGGAGCCTTTTGGGTTCAAGGTTAATCATTATTATCTTAATCAGAGTTACTGTAAGGTCAGTCTTTTGGCGCCTAGACCGTCACCATGACTCTCTGATTTTTACTTCACCCACCCTGCTCCTGCCTTGGGATTGGTCAGATCAATCCATATTGTATTGTAATTGCTTTATATCTGTATTTAGTGTACCATGTGCATGATTGCAGTGACCACTGTGAATTGGTGAAACAGATCAGGAGCAATTTCATGTTCATCTATTTGTTTTTTCTACAACTTGATTTGGTATGAATATGTGACTGCTATCACTTTAAATAATAGAGAGAACACATACACCTTGTTTTTTTTTTATAATTGTGGTTAGTTTTCATTGTTTGTTTTGTGTCCAGTGGCTGGTATACCCAGCTTTATGAAGTTATACAGTACAAGGAGGTAAATCTCCTTTCAAATAAGTGATATTAAAAGGAAAGCTTTCAGTAAAGCAGAGCTGCACTCATCTTGGTAAAAATCCTTTTCTAAGTCAAGTTAAAAGCATGTTACAGCATTAAGCAGGGGAGAAGGGGAGGATAGCTGAAGCACAGGACTACAGCTGTTTCGTGCTTGAGTGTTTTTACAGGGATAAATGAATAGTAAAAAATGGTTAATCTAGTGAACTTTGTAAAAATGTATATAATGGATGAGACTGCTCCCATCTTCTGACTGGAATACCTAGATATTTGCACCGTAAGTTGCATTTGAAGCCAGTAAAAGTAGAGCTTGAATAGGCACTGTCTCATAGAAACCCAGATGACACATCAGTCAGAAAAAAACACTTTATTGACGAATAAAATAAGCACAAAGAAATTCATTGTTGTTACTAGGATCGCCTGCAGGTTGACTGGATTGCATCATGTGAAAACCCTTATTTATCAAGACTGGCAATTTTCTTACTGGTCCTGATGAGGGAGTAGGGTGAGATCAGATGTGACTGATTTATGAAGAGGATCATGCTTTGTCATGAATCAGGAGCGTCTGACAAGCGTCTTGCACCTCTGAGCACCATGCCAGGAGTTTTACACCAGTCTCTGACTGTTGTGTCTCAGGTCATCATAAATTAGGGTAACACATGCCAATCATTTTTTTCCAATTTTCAAAACCTGATTCCGTTTTTGAGAAATGCCATTTTTGCATCTAAAAAATTCTATGCGTTAACGCATGTTACCTATATGTACCATGCATTAACGGATGCATTTCCCATAGGGTTCCATGTTAAAAAAATGCTTTGCTTTTTTTACTGCACCCAAAAATGCTGCTATCAGCATTTTTTGATGCAGTTTCAAAAACGAATCGCTTTTTTTAGTGCACTTTTGACCATGCATTTTTTGCATTAGAGCCTATGGATCCATTAACGCATGCGTTTTTCACAAAATTCTAAGTTGAAAAACTGATGCTTTTAATGGCCACTTCACATGCTAAGATATCATTAACGATATCCTTAGAACGATCACGTGACAGTGATTATTCCGACATCGTTGGTGCGTTGTCACACACAAAGATATCGTTAACGATATCCCATTCGGCAACGCACCAGTTAAATAGGAGAGGAAGGAGTGAATGATCTTTTAAAGTGGCAGGAATTGGAGAATTGTGAACGATATCGTTAAAAAAGGGGTCACACTGAACGATGTGGCTTCTTCACAGTTCCTTAATTGGACTATGAACGATAGATTTGAGGTCAGGATCTCATTTTTGTGATAACTGTTCCAACGATTTTTGCATCCTACATTGTTTGTTTACATGCAAGGATGCAGTAACGATATCGTTGGAACGGTCACAAATCCGTGATGTTTCAAGGATATCGTTAACAAGATCCTAGTGTGTGAAGCGGCATTTATGGATTCATGGCTCATGTGTGACCCTAGCCTTAAGCATGTTTTGGTGTCATGCCTACCTTGTACTCCCATTGAACCCGTGTGATGCCCCAACTTCACCCATCTCCAATGCTGTGAGAAACCTGTGTGAAAAGGCCGATAGTTGCAAAAGTTTGCACCATTTATTTGAGGCTTTTAGAAGCATTTTATGTCAGAACTCTGCTGAACTTGTTTTGACTAATTGGGCTATAGGATCATAAGAAAATCATTACTCACATTTGATGTATATGAGATAAGATTTTGTTTTAGACTGCAGTTTACACATATGTTTATATACAATAGAGGAAAGAATGGTTTTCTCTAATAAGCCTAATTCCTTGTTTAAAATGGAATGAACAGAATGAATAAAAAATTATTAATCTATTAAAATCTAAGAGTCCTCAGTGGTTGAACCCTTTTAATGGCTATCTGAAAAGATGGTAAGGGCCGCTTTACACACACCAACTTCTGTGTCCAACTTCTGAACAGATCTCTGATTGCAATGAAATCATGGACACATTGTTCCATTTGTACACAGCCACAAAATGGAACAATGTGTCCATGATTTCACTGCAACCAGAGATCTGTTCAGAAGTTGGTCACAGAAGTTGGTGTGTGTAAAGCGGCCCTAATAAATAGCAAGCGTTCGAGACAAGTCTGATCTTTTCTTCAGGCTGAGGACTTTCAGATTTTAATATTTTTCTGTCTACTGGCTAACATATATTTTACCTTGAAAAATAATTTTAATTGTAACATTAGTAATTTCATTTTTACACATAGACCATAAATAATTATATTTGTAAGTCACATATGAAATAAAAAAATCAAGAAAAATCAAGTAAATTGTAGGTATTTTATATATCTACACATGCTTTAATCAGACCCTGTAATTAACTATGCAAATGTAGCTACACATTGAGTTTTCCAAGTCATTTCTCAAAACCACTATTTGGGCAAAATGCCTGGACTGGCAGTCTGGCAACACTGGCATTTGCCTCCAGTAAAGCTTGTGTGTTTGTAAATACAAGTTTGTTTTGTAATGTTTTTTTTTTATTTTTTTTTATAATTAGTTTCACTGTCTAATTTAATATCTATTTTTAATTAAATATTATACTCAAATCACAGTGAATTACTAAACTTGGCCAGTTTTGGTGCTCATAGAGAATAACTAGTAAATAAGAGCATAATTACAAATGTAAGATAGCATTGTAAGGGTTTGTGTAGTACAAAGCTAGCAATTAAAATATCAAATGAACAATAAAATGAAAATGTTAAACTTTATGTCCACTATGTAAATGAATTATAATTAATAACTTTTTCATTAAAAACAAAAACTTTAGAGTGATATGCAATGATCACATGCCAACCACATATCACATTCCCTGACTACATGGCAAAGCAAACAGTGATGCACAATTAGACACCATTTAATGGCAGTTAATCAAACAATGCCACATTGATGAGCCAGCTGCCCAGATTTTTCTTTTGTAAGTCATCCAACTATTGTACCCCTGGGTAAATTAATGCTTGTTTGATTTTTCCAGCTTGTACTTTAGAAATATGGATTAACAATCAACAGATACCTTTATATGCTATTAAATACAACTACTGAGGTAATAAAATAATGAAGGTTTATTTTCTGATAATTATTTCCAAATATTGTTATATTGTGTAATACACAAACACACACACACACACACACACACATATATATTATATATATATATATATGGTGGTCCATTTATATACATACACCTAAATAAAATGGGAATGGTTGGTAATATCAGCTTCCTGTTTGTGGCACATTATTATATGGGAGGGAGAAAACTTTTCCAGATGGGTGGTGACCATGGTGGCCATTTTGAAGTTGGCCATTTTGGATCCAACTTTATCTTATTCAATGGAAAGATGGTCATTTGGCCCATCAAACGTATTGAGAATATCATAAGAAAAAACAATGGTGTGCTTGGTTTTAACGTAACTTTATTCTTTCATGTGTTATTTTCAAGTTTCTCTTTGTTTACAGCCATTGACATGTCGCAGAGGTTAACACATGAGGAGCGGATAGAAATTGTGTTACAGCAGATTTCAATGCAAGACTCCTTATGAGACCACCCATCTCACATGCTACAGTTGGCAAACTCTTTGCCAAATTTTGTGAAAAAGGTTCAGTGTTGGATTTGCCCAAAATGTGGACGCAAGAAAACTTTATTAATGAAGAAACATCAGTGGCTGTTCTAGCTTCATTAAGTAAGAGCCCACAGCTTAGCACTCGCCGCATGTCACTGGAGTGTGGCATCAGTTCAACATCCCTTCGGCAGATATTAGCTACTCTCAAATGGCACCCTTAAAAAATCCAGCTGCTGCAGCATCTAAATGAGGATGACCCAGATCGGCGCACTGAATTTGCAGAATGGGCAAAACAAAAATTGGAACAAGACCCTTAGTTTACACAGAACATTATGTTTAGTGGTTAGGCAAACTTTTTTGTGAATGGTGAAGCTAACAAAGAAAACCACCTCTATTGGTCTGACATTAACCCACAGTGGATAGATCCCTCCAAGACTGCTGGAACACAAAAATTGATAGTATGGTGTGGTATATGGGGTACAAAGATAGTGGGGCCATTCTTCATCATGGAAACCTTAATGCCACTGAATAACTGAAATTGTTACATGATGATGTGTTGCCCTCTTTATGCACTGAAGATGGTACGTTCCCTGAATTTTTCCAACAAATTGTGTGGCGCCCCTGAGTATCCAGTCACCACAGAGTTACTGCAGCTCAGCCAGAGGTGTGGTGCCCCACTCTTGGGTAAGGAGGGGGCACTATCCGGTACCCACACACCCTCACCCAACTCCTCACCACTCCAGGCCAGGGGATCTCGGCAGACCCTATTAAGGGAGGGCCCCATCTCAGGCTGAAGGGGAAACTAGGTAGAGGGGTTGGGTGGAGAAAGTAGATAAGGGTAGAACAGCCAGAAGTACAGGAAGTAGAGAGACTGTGAGGAAAACGTCAGTTAGTCAGTTAGTCCATCAGTTAGTCAAGGAGTAGATGGTTAGTGAGAGACATGTCCTGGGGACTGGAGCAGAGAGGAGCTCATTCCTAGAAAAGGGAAGCAAGAGGAGAGATGTTGGAGCCAGTGAGGGGCTTCGGAGACAGTGAAGGGGTCCTAGGGGCATGGGAATTGAGGGATCCACCCATGGCACCTGAATCCATGCTGACTGCAGACGGGTGGAGGGACCAGGTCGCAGTAGGCACCGGCTCAAGACTAGTGGAGAGACTGTAAGACTCAACTAGCAAACCGGAGGCTGTGGCATCTGTAAGTACAACAGCCACATCTACACACAATTGCTAAAAAGGCAGCCACATAGGGTCAAGGGGACCAGGAAGACGTCGCCCGACAGGACCCGAGGTTGCTGGCTTGGGACACTGTGTGTGAGGTGCAGGGCAAGAGGATGAGAACAAGCGCAGTGAGGAGATCCAGAAAGGCACACCAGATGGGGGTCCCAGTAAAGTGCACCAAGTTACTCTAGAGTTGGCTGGAACCCTAACCCGGAGGACACAGCACCCGGCTGGTTGTTGTAACCTGGAGAACTGTGAGTAAAGTGTAAAGACTGCATCCTGCTGTGTCCTCAGATTTGTTTACTGCATCACCTGGCCTGTGCTACATCAGTAACTATCATCAAATAGACTTTATAACTGCCCTGGGGCCCCGCTCTACCTGTTTACCTTTTGTGTCTCCCATATTACCTCATAGATTGTAGTATGAGTAGGAACCTCACTCCTCTTTGCATCTATTGAATTTTTTGTTTCTGTATTGTGTCAAGTTGTCTATACATGTCCATTCTGAATTGCAAAGTGCTGCAAAATATGTTTGCCACTGTATACCGGATTTTCAGATTATAAAACACACTTTTTTCCCCAAATTTTGGGGGAAAGTGGGGGAGGTTGCCTCATATACTCCAAATTTACTTTCTGTGCTGTAGGGAGAGGGGTGGCGGCTCTGGAGTGGTGTCCGGGGCTGGAGGATGATGGCTGTGGGCTGCGGAAGTGGGAAGAAGTCACATGCTCCCGCTCATTATCCTAATGTAATATGCACTGCACCCGTTGTCCATCACCTCGGTGCTGAAATCACGCCGAGGTATGGACAGGAAAGCAAGCATATCGCATGTGCCTGCAGTCAACTCCATCCTGGATATGACCCCCCATAACTGGATTTGCCCCCCATGCTGCTGCCAACATTAAAATAACAAACACTTTCAACTTACCTCTCGAACACTTACCTTGGTCTTTTTCCGCACTTCCTGGGTCCCGTTGAAGCCAGTCATGTGATCAGCACAGCAGACTGATGTCATCAGTGCATCCTGATCATATGACCAGCTTTCACGGAACCCAGGAAATGTGGAAAAAGCAGGGAGAGACAGGGGGACTTGTGCCCACTCAGGGAGACGTGTGCCATCACAGAGGGACGTGTACCAGCAAAGGGGAATGTGTGCCCGCACAGGGAGATGTTTTCCAGCACAGGGGGGTATGTGCGATAACAGGGTGACATGTACCCGCACAGGGGGATGTGTGCCAGCACAGGGGGCATGTGCCATCACAGGGGGGCATGTGCCATCATAGGACGGCATTGTGCCATCACAGTGTGACATGTGCCAGCACAGGGGGACATGTGCCATCACAGGGGGGCCATATCCAAGATAAGGGGCCATATCCAAAATGGGGGGCTATATCCCAGGATGGGGGACATATATACCAGAATGGGTGGGGTCATGTACCGGGATGAGGGACATATATACTGATTGTAAGTCAGACACTGGCATTATACGATGAACGCCATTTAACATTAAAACATTTTTTTTCTCTTTTCCTTTACCAAATTTGGGGTGCGCCTTATAATCCAGTGCATCTTATAAAGAGAAAAATACGATAAAATCATTATTATTATCATCATTATGATTAATGCCTCCTTGATGGCATTATATGATCAATAAATATCTGCCTCGTATTTCATAGCATTGAAAACATTGTTAATTTCGATCAAATCCCAAAATCCATCTGCTGAAATGCAGCCTTAAACTTTCATCAATCCTCCACTATGCTTCACTATTATTTGGAAATAATTATTATTGTACCACTTTCTCGTCCTTTGGTGAACTATCTGCTTTTAGTTATTGCTAAATAATTCCAATCATCAGTCCAGAACATCTGTTGCAATTTTTCTGAATTCAAGATTTTATCTTTTCATACATAGATGAACCACTTGCCACTGTTTTCTTGTTGAAGGTACTGGTTTTTTTGGTAATTTTTTGTTTTTCCATGATGACCACCCACAGTAGATGGGTGTAGCTGGGTTACAGCTAGGTACTACTAGTGGTAAGCTTTTAGCACTACTGTACATTGGATTTTAAAAGAAAGTTTTTATGTTTTATGCCATATGAATTGACCAGCTCTACCTTCTCATATTGTATCATCACCCATCCCCTATAGACTGTGAGACCTCACGGGCAGGGTCTTCTCTCCTCTTGTACCTGTGCGTGCTTTGTATTGTTCACAAATATTGTACTTGTCTATGTACACCCCTTTTCACATTTAAAGCAGCATGGAATAAATGACGCAATAATTATAATAAATAATAATAATGTTCCTTTATCCATTACTATTGTACTAAGTTTTATTGGCCAACCACTGATTCCACTGTCCTCAATACTAGTTATCTCTTAGTGTCTTTAATGCTGTAAAATACAGTTAGATACTTATCCGCCTATTTTTTGTTCAATTATTTTGCATTTTGTTATTTGATAAAAATAAATGATTAACACATATTCAAATGAATTATTTCTTTTACAGTATTTTTTCCCACACTTGCCTAAATCTTTTACACATCACTGAATGTAATCTGTTTTCCAAAACAATTAGAGAAAAAAATGGAATACCACAGGGGCGCAAATAAGGTCTATATAAATCGGGTATAGTAGAAGCAAACAATTATTCTCACCTTAGGTGTAAATGGTTGGGAATTCAAGACTTCAAGGCCACAAGGGCTTTCAGAAGCGTCATTTGACATGCTAGGAAAAAGCGCAATATTTCAAACTCCGGCACTCAGATGCCGACGTTTGAGCTGCACTAGGGGCCGCGTCACCAAAGGGAAACATTGGCAGCGTTAACGCGGCACTACCATGGCAGTTACACTGCATTAAAGCTGCCAAAACCTATGTTTTTAACGGATCCCCCTGAGTGCAGCTATTAGCGACAACCTGACCCTAGCCCAGGGGTCTCAAACTCGGCTGGGTTGGTGGGCCGCACATAGAAAAACATTTATAGCGGGGGGCCGCATCCCTTGTAGTACTAAGTGATATTTTTAGTAATACCAGGATTTTTAGCTCAATGTAGTAAAGGGCAAATCCTGATCCTCTTCTTGTAGTAATGTCCCCATTGTGTAGTAATGTCCTTTTCTACTGATGTCACCCATCCTGATCCCCTTTTCTAGTTATATTCCCCATCCTGATCCCTTTTTCTAGTGATGTCCCCCATCCTGATCCCTTTTTATAGTGATGTCCCCCATCCCAAACCCCTTTTCAAGTGATATCCAAATCCCGATCCCCCTTAGTAGTTATGTGTCTCTTCCCGGTTCCCATTTGTAGTGATATCCCCCATCCTGATCCCCTTTAGTAGTGATCTCCCTCATCTCGATCCCCTTTTCAAATGATGTCCCCCAACACAAACCCTTTTTCTAGTGATATTACCCATCCCGATCCCACTTAGTAGTGATGTCCCCCATCCTGGACCCCTTTTGTAGTGATGTCCCGCATCCTGGTCCCCTTTTGTAGTGATGTCCTGCATCCTGGACCCCTTTTGTAGTGATGTCCCACATCCTGGTCCCCTTTTGTAGTGATGTCCCCCATCCTGGACCCCTTTTGTAGTAATGTCCTGCATCCTCGTCCCCTTTTGTAGTGATGTCCCCCATCCTGCTCCCCTTTTGTAGCGATGTCCCCCCTACTGATCCCCTTTGTAGTGATGTCCCCCATCCTGATCCCTTTTTCTAGGTATGTCCCCATCCTGATCTACTTTTATAGTGATGCCCCCCCATCCTGTTTTACCTTTAATTTACACACTCACATACACGCTTATTCACACTCACACCCTCACACACAAACCCCCCACACACACATACACACTCTCATACACACATATCCACACATCCTCATACACACTCTCACACTCACACACTCTCATACACACACTGAAACTCACACTCACCCTCACACACACTCACTCACACTTTTCTCAGTTTAATGATGCATCGCTCCAGTGCAGGGGGCCGGCGCAGTCCATGCTGTGCTGACTTCCGGCCTCCACTGAGCTATGACTTCCACCAGCCGCCGCTCAGACAAGCTCTGTTGCTCAGCAAGATCAATGCAATCTGCCAACCAGAGGCCCCCATGTGACGTCATATTCCACCATCAGCTGCGGGCCTCTCATTGACTTGCAGAGTGGCAGAGCTTGTTAGTGCGGCGGATGGAAGTCCTCACACAGTGGGGACTGCAGCGGCCCCCTGCACTGCGGCGATGCATCATTAAGTTCTCCAAGGTGCCGCGGGCCGCATAGTGAAGCCCCAGGGGCCGCATGCGGCCCTCGGGCCGCGTGTTTGAGACCCCTGCCCTAGCCTAATGGGCATAAAAGGAGTTAATCTGCACTGCTAGGTCCCAATATCTTTCAACAGGAATGACAAAAATCTTCTTTGTTCAAACAATGGTGATTTTATTTTGCTACGTGTTTCAGAGCAACATGCTCCTTCTTCAGCTAAAAAACCAAAAATGTGCATCAACATCAACATGGGATATATAGGAGAGGGGGAAGGGTTCAGATTCATTAACTGGAGTGAGCGGCCACATGGTGAGTTAATTTGTGTTTTTTTCATAGCCGCTATTGAAACACTTCATTAAAATATTTCATTATTTTGCAATAATTTGAAACGAAGGAAGAAGAAGACAAAAAAAGAAGAAAAGAAATGGGAATTTAAAATAGTTTGCATACGTATATACGTATATCAGGAGACAAACCATGAGGATATGGTAGAAATTTGTGACTAATGGATTCTGCCACAGAAGATTTGTTATACAAGAAGCGATATATATGTGAATTTTGTGCGATAAAATGATTTCATGTATTCAAACAACTGATTTTATGGTTGTGATATTTAAAGTAGTGATGAGCGATTGTAATCATTACTATTCAATACTCGCACAGATAGTATGGTATTCGCAATACTCGTTACTCAGTGAGTATCACTGGTGAGTGATGTGTCGATCTTTATCGATCTGACACTGATTGGCAGCTCCCTTCAGTACACAAAAGGAGCTGGCAACTCAGTGGGAGCAGATTGAATCTTAGGCTCTCTCTGGGGGGCACAACAAGTTGTGTTAGGCATTGAAATTGTTAAATAAAAACCCACCCTCCCACCCTGTCCTTGTTTTATAGCCGGATGGTGTGAGCAGAGCCAATCACTAATTGACTACCATTGTACTCGCTATATGGAGGAATATGCGAGTATTAAAAACTGTTCATTATGAGTATAGCGATTACAAATATTTCGCTACTCGCTCATCAATAGTTGTAAGTTGAACTGATAGTGAGATGCTTTTGAGGATGATGGGAAAAAGTGGACAATAATTTGATGTGACAAAAATACTTAATTATTACCATAAAAAATATATGAAATGGACAAATAAAAAGAAAAATTTGATGAAAAATTTGTTATATATGTGTGATTTTTTTCTGGCTAAAGTGAAAAAGTGGAGAAAGTGTATAAAAATTTATCAAATTGTGTGCACTGAATAATGTGAAATAAATTAAAATGTGTAAAATAGAATGATTTAATTTATGGTCTATATTTTAATAATAAAAAATAATTGTTGTTTCTTAAATAGTCCATTAAAATATAGAGCATAAAATACAATGAATAATTTTATTTCACAGGATATTATTAATTTCACATCATTCAGCACACACACAGTTTAATTTTTATATTACAAGATGTTTTTATTGGTTTTTCCAAAATAGAAATCAGGGAATCTACACAACACTTCTCAGACTTTACATAAATAGCAATAACAATTGTGTTAAATTCACGTTATTATAAAATTACTAGATGGTGGCCCAATTCTAATGCATCGGGTATTCTAGAATATGTGACCAATAAGCGCAGCGGGGTTTAAATCCCGCACCAATATCGCTGATTGGTTGCAGCCAGCCGGGCATGACCAATCAGCCAAGCGTGGTTCAAATCCCACGCCAATTCGCAGCCAGACTGCGCCTGTCGCTGATTGGTCGCGGCCGGTTGGGCCTGTTACTGATTGGTCACGGCCCACCGGTCGCAACCATTCAGTGAAGCATGGTTCAAATCCGGCGCCAATTCGCAGCCGGACTGCGCCTGTCGCTGATTGGTCGCAGCCGGCCGGGGTCGACCAATCAGCAAAGCGTGGTTCAAATCCCGTGCCAATTCGTGGCCAGACTGCGTCTGTCACTGATTGGTTGCAGCCGGCTGGCCACAACCAATCAATGAAGCGGGGATTAAATCCTGCATCAATATAGCTGATTGGTCATGGCGGCTGCAACCAATCAGCAAAGCATGATTCAAATCCCACGCCAATTCGCTGCCAGACTGCGCATGCTGCTAATTGGACGCGGCTGGCCGGGCGCAATGAATCAGCAAAGCAGTGTTTAAATTAAGTGCCTATAACGCTGATTGGTCGCGGCTGGCTGGCCGCAGCCAATCAGCATAGTGGGGTTTAAAACCCGTGCCAATATTGCCGGCCATGATCAATCAGCGAAGTGTGGTTCAAATCCCGCACCAATTCGCGGCTGTACTTCGCCTGTCGCTGATTGGTTGCGGGTGGCTGGTGTGACCAATTAGCGACGCGGGATTTCCATTACAGACATACAGACAGAATTAGATGATTATATAGTAGATTATTTTACAATTGTACAATTGTGTAGCTTGATTTAAGGTACCATTACACGGTACTACATTGCCCGCGATGTGCGCTCTCACTTCCGACATCGCAGCCTAGCTATCACATGGCAAGATGTTGCCGGTGCGATATTGCTGCAGTGATTGCTCGCTGGGCTGGGATCAACCCAGCAAGCGATCCGCTGCAATGCAGCGAATAGGCTGGATTGCCAGCAACATCATTATTGCGGTGTCACACGGCACGATCCAGCTAAATCACAGGTGCAAGATCATCAGGTTTTTGAATGTTCAAAAACCTGGCAACTTGCAACCAGCGATTTATCGTAGTTTCATCGTGCTGTTACACAGCACGATGCTCCAGCAATGATGCTGCAACTTTGCTGATTCAGCAAAATTACAGCGATGTTGCATGTAACATCGTGCTGTGTAACAGTACCTTTACAAATATGGTAGGCAATTTGATGTTTACTTAGCAGTTGAGAAACAGAGTTAGTTGTATGGTAATTTCAGGGGGAAAGGCAAGAAGAATTGGGTGAACATGGAAGGCGTAAAAGGGGGAGAAGGAGACTAAAAATACAGAGCTATAATAACCTTAAATTGAATAACTGATACTCCAATGTATTATAACCTTGGAACCATACTCATTGTTTTTTTGTTTCGCTTATCAAAACCTGTTAGGTTTTAGTAAATGGGATCAAAACATAGACTAGATGTAAAGAAAAGGTCTGTAAGTGTGTCTCCCGCTAGTGAATAAGCGGCCGGCTGGCTGATTCTTACTTACATTGCAATGTCCTAGGGCTTCTCCTGTTGGAGGTTGGTATTGTTTATTTTATTCCAATGTTTCCATCTATAGTTGTATTTCATATAAAGTATGTACTATTGCGAAGGGCAAAATTAAATTCAAAAACACTGTGTAAGGACATTTTATCAATGACTGCTATGATTGTGGGCGGAAGTGGTTCTCTCCATTTAGCAGCGATTGCCACTTTGGCCACTGACAAAGTATACTATGATGTTCGTAGGGTATGACGTCCAGGCCAATCGAGAGCAGCACTAATTGAGCTGTCAGGTCAATATTAAGTTTGGTAATTTTATGGAGTAAGGCCTTGATTAGTGATGGGCGAGTCCTAAATTACTCGGAATCGCTTGACTCTAGCGAGTCCGAGCCCGGGACTCGCTACTCGTTGCGAGTCTAGCGAGTCCAATGTTAATGAATGGTGAAGCGAGTAATAGTGAGTAATGTGCGATTTACAAATTGCAGATGTGTCTCGGAAGCTTCAGGCTCTATCTGCTAGGACTCGGTACTCTGCGAGTTTCCAAGCGTTTACTCGCACAGTAACCAGCCCAATGCAAATCAATGGCAATCCTAGTTTTGTCAGAGACTCTGACAAAACTAGGATTGCCATTGACTTGCATTGGACTCGCTACTGTGCCAGTGATAGCAGGGAAACTGCAGAGTAAGAGCTGTCTGCTCTGTGCAGCTCCAGGGTCCTAGAGCCCGCCTGCTGCTTGATGTAGCAGAGCTGAGATTGTTCTCAGTCTGCTCATTCCCTGTGCATAGACATCTATATCTATGCACAGGGGATGTAGCAGAGAGGACATCGCGTTTTGGACTACGTCGGACGGAAGAGGACTTTTTAAATTAAAGATGGAGTCCCTAATGGCTTTTTTTTTTTATTTCTAATAAAAAATTTTCTCTGTGTTGTGTTTTTTTTAACCCTTTATTGGAGATTCTTAGTGGCCGGGTCAAACCCGGCCTGACATTAAGAATCTCGGGCTTAATACCAGCTTGTATAACAAAGCTGCTATTAACCCCTTTATTACCCAGCGTGCCAGGGCCGCTGGAAGAGCGGGGTTCAGCGCCAGAGGATGGCGCTTCAATGAACGCGCCATCTTCTGGGGCGGCTGCGGGCTGCACTTTGCAGCGGGGGTTGCCCAGAAAGCTTGGGCCTCCCTGCGCTGCGGATTCCAGCCCCCAGCTGCTTAGCTGTACCTGGCTAGACATAGAAATTGCGCGGAGCCCCACGCATTTTTTTTTTATTATTTCATGAAATTCATGAAATAATAAAAAAAGAGGGCTCGCCTATATTCTTGTGTCCGGCCAGGTACAAATAGGCACCTGGGGGTTGGGGGCAGCCCGTCGCTGCCTGCTGGATCCGGCTGGTTCCAGAAATACGGCGAAGCCTACGTCATTTTTTTTCTGAAAAATCAATAAAACAATCCTAAAAAAGGGACTGCATCTTTATTAACCCCTCGCCCATGGTCCAGGGTTAATAAAGATGTAGTCCCTTTTATTTACATTGTTTTATGGACTTGTCAGAAAAAAATTTGACGTGGGCTTCGCCGTATTTCTGGAACCAGCCGGATCCAGCAGGCAGCGACGGGCTGCTCCCAACCCCCAGGTGCCTATTTGTACCTGGCCAGACACAAGAATATATGGGAGCCCTTTTTTTTTTATTATTTCATGAAATAATAAAAAAAAAATGCGTGGGGCTCCGCGCAATTTCTATGTCTAGCCAGGTACAGCTAAGCAGCTGGGGGCTGGAATCCGCAGCGCAGGGAGGCCCAAGCTTTCTGGGCACCCCCCGCTGCAAATTGCAGGCCGCAGCCGCCCCAGAAGATGGCGTGTTCATTGAAGCGCCATCCTCTGGCGCTGAACCCCGCTCTTCCAGCGGCCCTGGTGGCGGTGGCACGCTGGGTAATTAATGGGGTTAATACCACCTTTGTTATACAAGCTGGTATTAAGCCCGGGATTCTTAATGTCAGGCCAGGTTTGTCCCGGCCACTAAGAATCTCCAATAAAGGGTTAAAAAAAACACCACACAGAGAAAATTTTTTATTAGAAATAAAAAAAAAAAGCCATTAGGGACTCCATCTTTAATTAAAAAAATCCTCTTCCGTCCGATGTAGTCCAAAACGCGATGTCCTCTCTGCTACATCCCCTGTGCATAGATATAGATGTCTATGCACAGAGAATGAGCAGACAGTACAATCTCAGCTCTGCTACATCAGACAGCAGGCGGGCTCTAGGACCCTGGAGCTGCACAGAGCAGACAGCTCTTACTCTGCGAGTTTCCCTGCTATCACTGGCACAGTAGCGAGTCCAATGCAAGACAATGGCAATCCTAGTTTTGTAAGAGTCTCTGACAAAACTAGGATTGCCATTGATTTGCATTGGACTCGTTACTGTGCGAGTAAATGCTGGGAAACTCGCAGAGTACCGAGTCCTGCGAGTCCCTTACTACTCGCAGAGTAACGAGTCCTAGCGAGTAGATTCGCCCATCCCTAGCCTTGATGTCTGACCAAAGCTGATTTAGTAATGGGCTGCTCCAAAAGATATGAGAAAGGGTACCTTTACACACAGAGATAAATTGCAACTCACTGGTTTCAGTGAAATCATGGACACATTATTCCATTTGTACACGGCAACAAAATGGAACAATGTGTCCATGATTTCACTGCAACCAGTGAGTTGCAAGCAATTTATCTCTATGTGTAAAGGTACCCAAACACTTCCACATTCTACCACTTAGAGACCACTTTATAGTGTGTCTCTTGAGTAGAGAAACATAATGAGTTGGAGTATGTAATTTCGAAGGTCCTCCGGAGCTGTTCATCTTCGATCTTGCATGAGAGCGCTTTCTCCCAAGAAGCCAAAATGGAATCAGGATGAATGTCCATATCATCATTGAAAATTCTGTAGATGGAATTAGTTTTCCATATAGTTAAGCTTTGTGGATTTTTTAGCATATTAACAATGTTTTGGGGAAGCATGAAGCTAATATTTTTGTCTTTTAAGTAATTATTAATGGATGACCATGTTATGGAGACTAGATCAGTGAGGAAGAATTTGTTTTGAATGGTTTTAAAGGGGATAAGATTGTTGTTCTCTATGATATCAAAGATGTTTTTTATTGCTTGTCTCCACCAAGATGAGATATCCACCCTGGGTATCATCATTTCCAGAACCTCTAATGGTATACTTAGAGAAGTTGTGTTGGGAAAAATCTTTCTTGATATCTCAAGGAGATTTCTCCATGCTCTTATAGCGGCATTGACTAACAGGTTCCTGGACAGGGGTCTGGACATATCTTGTGTTGCCTAAGATTAAGCGGGACGCCTCTGATGTTTGGGTTCAGTCTAATATATTCTGCTAGGGGCTCTATGAATAATGCAAACAGGGTTGGTGAGAGGGGGCATCCCTGTCTGGTGCCATTTCACAAGGGGAAACTACTCGAAAGAAAATTGTTACAGAAGATTTTATCAGTGGGTTGGGTGTACATGGCTGTGATTGAGTTAAGTAGAATTACTTTGGAAGCCGAATTTTTCTAAGGTACACAAGAGGTACCCCCAATGCACTCTATCAAAGGCTTTCTTCACATCCAGCGCTATAATAGTTGCAGGGATTTTACTTCTCTTTTCCAGATGTGTCATGATGTTAATGACTTTTCTGGTGGCATCTGAGTTACCTCTTCCGGGGATAAATCCAACCTGGTTTTGGTTAACTAAATTATGGATTACTTTTTGGATTCTGTTAGCAATCAATTTTGTTAGGATTTTAGTATCCGAATTCAGAAGAGAAATTGGTCGATAATCAATAACATCATTCGGATCTCCCTTCTCCTTGGACAAAACTATTATTGTCGCTTGCAACAACGTAGTTTAATATATATACCTTTCAATTACTTTTCCACTTTGGTTAGAAATAAATTACATATATATATGCATATATATATATATATACATATATATATATATAACTTTTCATTAATTTTTCATTATCCTTGATAGCTTCTCCCACTATCACTTCACATTACAATATTATCGCAACTATGTAGTTAGTGGTTCTAATACATGAAACTACAATTTTCATCAAATAAAATTCACATAAACTAAGCTCACATTAAAGGGGGTTGCGATTTTTTTCCTATGCGTTCTTGCACTGCAAAACACAAAGAAACACATCCAAAAATGCATCCATTGATTTCAATGGAAAACGCAATGAAAATGCAATGTAAAAACGCATTTCATTTTCAGAAAATGCAAAACGCATGCGTTTTTGCAAACGCAGCCAAAATCGCTGCAGGACACGTTTTGGATTGCGTTTGCAAAAACGCATGCATTTAGCATTTTCTGGAAATGACATACGTTTTTACATTGCATTTTAATTGCATTTTCCATTTAAATCAATGGGTGCATTTTTGGATGCATTTGCAATGCGTTTTTGGCACACATGCTGTCAAAAATGGATTGCAAGCCAAACGCAAAAGAAATGCAGATATGAAAAGACCCATATATCGCTTCTTGCTTACTGAATCTTCTGTAGCAGAATCCATTAGTCAAATATTTCAATCACAAATTCATTTCTTGATTTTCACTTTTATACACTTATACATATTATTGTCAATTCCCTTTTCCTTTTTTCTTTCTTTGCTTCAATTTCATGTCTTTTTTACTATCGTCAAATACCTGCAAAATAATGAAATGTTTTAATGCAGTGTTTCACTAGCGGCTATGAACTTTTCCTCCCTCTCCTATATGTATCCCCATTATATGTTGATGTAAATCTGTGATTTTTAGCCTGAAGAAGGAGCATGTTGCTCTGAAACACGTAACAAAATAAAATTACCTTAGTTCGAACAAAAAAGATTTTGATCATTCCAGTTGAAAGTTATTTGATCCTGGCTGTGCGGATTAACCCCTTCTCTACCCATCACTGTTGCTGCAATCTTTAAAACAACTAGACATTTTTAAAAAATTTTAATTTCTAATAGAGCAAGATATGGTAAGGGCATACCTCTTTGACGCACATGTTTTCATTATAGTTGAGGATATGAAACACAATGAGGAATATTTTTGTGAGACAAAGTATCTCTCAGCATAGTAGAATTTCTTGCTGACATGAATAAAAATAATTATTGGATGTGATGAAGGAAAGAAAACAAAGTCCTGCATCCTTATAGCACCGGACGCAGCACTGATTGCTAACCTTTTATATCTACCGCACGCCTATAAAACTCTGCGTGGCTCCAAAGTGGCAATTTCCTGACACTAACTAGTCAGATATGTCCACCATGCCACACCTTTCATACATCACATACAATGACCTGAAGACCGAGCATGAACAAAACCACTGCGCTAAGCTGGCAAAATTGCGAATCTTCCCCAACAGACCATGCCTCCTCCCGAAACACTTAGCCAATCACAAGCACCGCACACAGGGCTGTCTGAAGCTAATAACAGGGACCTTCCAATTGGGTTGAGCAAAGAATATGGGAGCAGGAAGGGGGATGAGCACCACTGACCAACCGCCAGTCAGGAGAAACATGGCTGGATGCATGTATGTACCAAGGGGCTGCATTTGATGTGGTGTGTAAGTTATGGCCATTCAGTCCTGCAGCAGAAGGACAATGCAACCTGCACCAGGGGCGCACATAGAAATCATGGGGCCCCATAACAGAAGTTCTAATTGGGCTCCCCCCCATAAAAATATTTGGCTGGGTCACATAAATACATACATATCTCACAACTTTGCTGCCCTTACAAAGTAATTCTACTATTGAAGCCCCTAGATTCCTCTTTCATTGTCCTCATAAAGTATTATGCCAACAGACTTCCCCCACAAACAATGTATGATCCCCCACAGTCCATTCTTCCACACGCACAGTATGATGACTGTACTGTAAGCCCCTCAACTATTTTGACACAGTAAGGTCTCAAACTTGACCCCACACAGCCCTCCATACAATATAATGGACATACAAACAGTATAATGTCCCCTAAACCTCTTCATACTGTATAATGGCCCCAACCCAGCCCTCAAATAGCCCTGCAAAAAGTATAGAGGCTCCCTCATACCCCTCCACAGAGGCATTCATATATTATAATGGTTTCCATTTAGTATAATTGGCTCCATATAGTCCTCTCTATATTATAATTCATCATCCATAGTTCTTCATATATATAACCACCATAACCCTCCATATATTATAATGCGCCCCCATAGTCCTCCACCTCTTGCTTTAATTATTGTATTGTACTTTTTACATTGATTCTATGCTTATTGTATGCTTATTGTATTGTATCTAATTACTGTATTGTATTTTTTTACATTGTTTCTCTGCTTTAATTAATGTACTTTTTACATTGATTCTCTGCTTAATGTATTTATCTTTTACATTGACTCTCTACGTATTGCATATTTTGTATTGTTACCTATGACCGTTTGTATTCGAACCACTGTATTGTAAAGTGCTGCAGAATATGTTGACGCTATATAAAGATTTATTATTATTATTATTATATAGTGTACCTCCATAGTCCTCCATATAGTATATTACACCCTTACAGTCCTCCTTTATTATATTGTCCATTACATAGTTTCCCAATAGTGTACTCACTGATTAAAAGAAAAATTAAATACTCACATCTCTTCTGCTCCAGTCTCCTCAGCATTTGCTCTGTTGCTCTGCACGTCTCAGTACAGCAGTGCTGAGTGATGGCATCATTGTGACCTGCTGTCCTGAACTGCAGATGGCAGACAGCAGCAGTTGGGATTCTGGAGAAGAATGCTGCCGGCAGAAGCGGCCAGGATTATAGAAGCAGGAGCAGCATCTGCGGGGAGCTACTACTTGTACAGACCTTGTACGCATGCTGCTCCACTCCATACACATTGTAAACACTTGTCTCCACTCTGTACATGTCGTACACATTTGGCTCAGCACCGTACACCTCGTACACACGTGGCTGAGCACCGTACACCTTGTACACATGTGGCCCCACTCCATACACCTCATACACACGTGGCTCCACTCCATACACCTGGTATACACACGGGTCAGCATCATACACCTCTTACACACGCAGCTCAGCACCATACACCTCGTACACATGCAGCTCAGCCCCGTACACCTTGTACACATGCTTTTCCAAAAAAATGCATCAGAAACTGATCTTCCATTTTAGATCCATTTTTGATTAATTGTGGCTGTGTTTTTTCAGGTGCGTTTTTTAACCCACAGACAATGGTTTCAGTGGGAAAAGCGCAGCTATAATTGACAAACTCATTCTTTTTGTGGATTAGTTTTTAAGGGAAAAAAATGCACCAGGTCATGAAAGCACAGATTGAACAGCAAAACTTGAATGCCCATTGACTTTGCTGAGATTCCATTTAAGTGATGCGTTCACTGCATTTTCACTGCAAAAATGAATAAAAAAACAGATAAAAAACATAACCTTTGGATCCCATGAAGTACACATTCTCTGTGTTGCAATATTGCTGTTTAATATAAAAGAAAAGATGGAAGTTTAAAGGGACTCTGTCATCTCAATTAATAATAATATAATAATATTTATTAATTTATATAGCGCTATTAATTCCATAGCTCTTTACATACATTTGCAACACACTGTCCCCATTAGGGCTCAAAATCTAAACATCCTATTCAGTATGTCTTTAAGCATCCTATTCTCTCACTACCTGGCCCTGCATCTTGCTAGCTCATCCCTAACCATCCATCTCTGAGCTAAAACAGCACTATAAAGCTTGAATAAAATGATTTAATAACTTACATCCAGTCAACATCCGTAGATTGGAATGGCGGCGGTCTCTGAGTCTCCATTCTCTCTCCTTGCAGGCCCTGCTGGGTGTCATCATTCTGTCTGCTGTTGCTCCTCTTTTTAAATTCCCACTCCCTCCATGTAGTCTGATGCGGCGGCCCGACGTCAGTTCCGGTCTGGTGCATCGGAACTGATGTCCGGCCGGTGCATCAGTCCACATGGAGGAGCTGGGAATTTTAAAAAAGGAGGAACAGGAGATGGAATGATGACGCCCAGCAGGGTGTGCTAAGAGCCTGCGAGGAGGGAGAATGGAGACCCAAAAACCGCCCATTCCAGTCGACACCGTAGACTGGATGTAAGTTATTAAATCATTTTATTCAAGCATTATAGTGCAGTTTTAGGTCAGAGATGGATGGTTAGGGATGAGCTAGCAAGGTGCAGAGACAGGTAGTGGTAGAATAGAGTGAAAAATTGAGCTGACAGGTTCCCTTTAATTATGTTTCAAAAAGTCTATTCTCGGGATAGTTATGTATTATCTCAATAATACAATGAAAATGTCATGTAAAACACAAATCAGTTCATCTTTATTCTTTCTTTATTTGTTTTATCCTATTTATACATAACTTTGTAATGCAATATGCTGTATGGAAAGCAATATGTATGTACACACTGAAGATTAAATAGCAGCCTATACATATGTATACCCTGATAAAAATGTTCTTATTAAAAAGGAAGGAATGGAAGTTTTCCTGGTTACCATGTCAACTGTTTGTTGTTATGGCAACAATTAATGATTGGAAAGTAAAAGGAAGATCTAGTAACTTTACATTAAAATGCAAAGAAAGTAAATTATTTTTATTGAAAGAAAATACTGGGGTTGAACTTCACAGTTTTGTTATTATGATTTAAAATGGTAAATTTTCTGAATTATGCACAAAATAGCTGTTAAAACTAAATCCCTGCATGTGAAGTATAACATGTAGCCATCAATGTAGGGCATGGTGGCTCGGTGGTTGGCACTGTGGCTTTGCAGTACTGGGTTCAAAGCCCACCAATGAGAACATCGGAAATGAGTTTGTATGTTCTCCTTGTGTTTGCGGGGGGTTTTCTCCAGTTTAAGTAATTGCTCACCTCTGCATTTAAACTTGGCGAGTGCAATGTGATAAAACATCACAGAGCTGGGGTGAAGCACCAGGATTGGCTCATCTCATGGAGGCACCACTCATGAGGTGGCTGCAGCCTTCCATCCCCATGTTGCAGATGGCCCCGCAGATTCTGAGAACACCAGACCCCAGCTGTCTGCTTTAACTTTGTTGGTTTTCCTCAATGGGGGGACCCTGAATTCTTTTAAAATTATTTTATTTATTTATTTAAAAATAAAAAAAAAAATACTTGGAATGACCTTCATCAGCCAAGGAAAAGCTGTCAGGTGTAGTCTGCAGACTCCAGCCATTCGCTTTAACCGAGCTGGCGATCAAAAATAGGGGGGCATGTAATTTTTAAAAATTAATTATTTATGCAAAAAAATACAAAACCACATGAAAGGCACTTAAGAGTGCAAGCTTGCAATATATACGAGGGTGGAACATTATGTAACAATTTGACATCTATCTATCATCTATCTATCTATCTATATCTATCTATCTATCTATCTATCTATCTACCTACCTATCTCTTTAGATAACTTTATTTGAGACAAATATGAAAAAGAGCTTTCAATTGAGAAATGACAGACTCCATAGGGAATGTAAAACGCAATGTTAAAACCGCATGTCCTATGGATGCTCTGTGAGAAAAAAATACACACAAGTATAATACGCATGCCATGCGAATGTCAAAATGCATGACAATCGCTGATGCTCAGGAACTTATCTCACGAGGATCTCGACAAGGCGAGATGCACAGATGTGAGTGAACCCTTCCGCACAAACTTCAAAGATATTGTGAAGAGGAATTTACTTTGTGAGTTCCAATGTGGACAATGATGATGTCTGTACAGCGTTGTGGAAGTAATGGGTGTGCATAAGTTATATGTAAACATTCCATTGCGTTGCACTAAAGTAGTCAGTGTTTTTACATGGTATTGGCATATTTTCTGTACATTTTTATCGAAATGAGTTGAGCTCATAAGTATAATACTTATTGTAAGACAAATTATTAATAAACGTCAATAGCTAATTAAAAGAGGTAAAAGAGACCACAGCTGTCCTGTTATCCAGCAATTCTTAAGAGGTAAAATTGCCAATTTAAATATGAAGGCTTGGTTATTATAATAGATTTTTAATAATGTCTTTCAAATTAACTAACTAGCGACAAATATTGCATAAATTGCCAGTTAAAAGCCATGTTAATTTAATTTGCTTAATGTTAAAATTGAAAAGCTAAGCAGCCATTTGTATTTCTTAACCTGTTAACGACAGCCTTACGTCTCTAGACGTCGGCTGTCGTTACCCCCGTGTTTGGAGTGAGCTCCGGCGTGGAGCTCACTCCAAACCTCCCACATCTCAGCTGATCTCACTAGCTGAGATGTGGGAGAAACAGCACCAATCGGTCCCGCCACCGATCGGCGCTGTTTAACCCCTTAGATCCCGCCATCAATCTCTGAAAGCGGGATCTAAGGGAGCCGGAGCGTGCAGCGCGCGCTTACCGGGCTCCAGGGGAGATCTCGCGATAGTATCGCGGGATCTCCCGTGCTGATGTCACAGGCCAGGGTCCTGGCTTGACCCTGGAACCTGTATGGAGAATTTCCTGCTTGTGGTTGGCAGAGGCTGCCAACCACAACAGGTCCGCGATTCTGACACATACAGAGGAGCTGCAGCTCCTCTGTATGTGTCAGAAGCGATCGGACTGTGCAGCAGGGTGCCTCTCACAGGGGCTGTGTAAAATTAAGAATTAATAAACAAATAAAGTTTTTACAAAGTTGAAAAAAAAAAAAAAAACATAAAAGTTCAAATCACCCCCCTTTTCTCCCATCCACAATAAAAGTATTAAAAAATTAAATGAAATACACATATTTGGTATCACCGCGTTCAGAATCGCCCGATCTATCAATATAAATAATCAAATAATGAGAGCCGTAAACTGCGTAGCGCAAAAAATGGTTCAAACGCCAAAATTACGTTTTTTTGGTCGCTGCAACAATGCTAAAAAATGCAATAACGGGCGATCAAAACAGCGCATCCACCCAAGTATGGTATCATTAAAAACGTCAGCTCGATACGCAAAAAATAAGCCGTCACCCAGCCCCAGATCCCGAAAAATGAGGACGCTACGGGTCGCAGAACATGGCGCAAAAAGTGCAATGTTTTTTTTTTTCATGATTTTGAATTTTTTTCCACCATCTAGATACCAATAAAGGTATACATGTTTGGTATCTACAAACTCGTACTGACCCGAGGCATCGCACCGTCACGTCGGTTTTACCATATAGTGAACACGGCGACTAAAAAATCCAAAAAACAAACGTGTAATTGCACTTTTTTTGCAATTTCACTGCACTTGGAATTTTTTTGCAATTTCCCTGTACATTATATGGTAAAACAAATTATTGCATCTGAAAGTACAACTCGTCCCGCAAAAAACAAGCCGTCATATGTCTATATTGACGGAAAAATAAAAACGTTATGGCTCTTGGAAGCCGAGGAGCGAAAAAACGAAAATGAAAAATGACAAATTTCTTCGTCATTAAGGGGTTAATGCTACTGCTATATTTTAATCAAGAGAACAACATGGTATGTGTAAATACCCCCAGCAACGGCAGGTTAAGATTCCATTTTTATACAGTGATGCCACTGACAGGAAAAATGAGCTTCCAAAATGGTAGTAAAACAATAACAAGATTATAATATATGGAGGGTTATGGTGGTTATATATATGAAGAACTATGGATGATGAATTATAATATAGAGAGGACTATATGGAGCCAATTATACTAAATGGAAACCATTATAATATATGAATCCTCTGTGGAGGGGTATGAGGGAGCCTCTATACTTTTTGCAGGGCTATTTGAGGGCTGGGTTGGGGCCATTATACAGTGTGAAGAGGGTTAGGGGACATTATACTGTTTGTATGTCCATTATATTGTATGGAGGGCTGTGTGGGGTCAAGTTTGAGACCTTACTGTGTCAAAATAGTTGAGGGGCTTACAGTACAGTCATCATACTGTGCGTGTGGAAGAATGGACTGTGGGGGATCATACATTGTTTGTGGGGGAAGTCTGTTGGCATAATACTTTATGAGGACAATGAAAGAGGAATCTAGGGGCTTCAATAGTAGAATTACTTTGTAAGGGCAGCAAAGTTGTGAGATATGTATGTATTTATGTGACCCAGCCAAATATTTTTATGGGGGGGAGCCCAATTAGAACTTCTGTTATGGGCCCCATGATTTCTATGTGCGCCCCTGGTGCAGGTTGTATTGTCCTTCTGCTGCAGGACTGAATGGCCATAACTTACACACCACATCAAATGCAGCCCCTTGGTACATACATGCATCCAGCCATGTTTCTCCTGACTGGCGGTTGGTCAGTGGTGCTCATCCCCCTTCCTGCTCCCATATTCTTTGGTCAACCCAATTGGAAGGTCCCTGTTATTAGCTTCAGACAGCCCTGTGTGCGGTGTTTGTTTATTATAAACAAAACTCGCCCCTGTTTGTATGGGGAAGAAAAGTGAATAAAATAAACAGTGAAAATTTAACCCAACAACTTCGTACAAAAGAATTGTGTTTTATTTTTCCTACCAGGAGCACAGCCACATATCCCTGGTACCAGTAAGGGGTTGTCATCCATTTGGGCCAATAATGCCACCCCCTCCCCTAAATGTGTCTGGACTTAAGCAGGGCTAGTTCCTAAGGGGCAGCCTTAATATGTGTCTTTTCTCCTGGTTCACAATCTTAACACTATTCCCAATCAATAAACTTTCTGGGATCCCAATATGACCAAACTCAGCTGTACAGCCAGGTGGATTACAACCCAAGTTCACCTAACAAGAAAAACATATAAAATAAACAACCATATTAAATTCCCATTTACAAAAATACAGATGCTAGCAAATTCATTTAATTAGCATGCTCTGCGGGAAAATCCAATCCAGACAGGTGGGTGCCTTGGGAGCTTCACCACGGACTGTGGCCTTTCTGAACTTCGCACTACGCTATCAACAGTCACTGACAAAATGAACACAGTTCGTGTCCCACTGACAACGTCCCATGGAGACTAGTCATTTAGGTTGCTCCAAACATCTAGCTGACCCTAACTAACTTGTTAGACCAGTCAGGGAAAATTTAAAATAGGAAGAAGAACATGAGGTACCTCATCCTTGTTTAAAACATAACGAATTGCAGGGAAGAAAAGGTGTATCACAGTCTGCACTGTCAGGGATCCCTGAGGAAGGTGCCAGGAGGGCACCGAAACGCGTAGGAGGTAATAAAGGATTTCTCTTTGAAGTTTCTACTGCCCGTGTATTCCTTTGGAGTGAGTGGATTTGGCAGCGCGGACTGTGATACACCTTTTCTTCCCTACAATTCGTTGAGTCTCCACATGTGAGTGGACGGTGGAAGTCCAGCAGCAGCCATCCGGAACATCTTTATTCGACGCCTTTAAACCAGTTGTGGGTCTCACAACTGTCACAGGTGAGTGGATTCCTCACACACCACCTCAACACCAAGTGCCATAGTGATAGGGCACTATTGCGCCACTCTCTCCCCTCCCTTTTTTCTTATTGTTTAAAACATAGGGTGCTTTACCCTCCACGGGCGCCGTGTCACACTTCACAAGATGGCCGTCTCTTTTCAATTTTGTCCCACTGTTGAGCTTCCCCGCGCTCTCCACCGAACAAAAATAGAAAAATAGAGGATTATTGTCCCAGGCGTCACCAATCACCAGAGCACGAAACTGTTGCACTCCGAGGGGAAACCAGGATTGTCTACTCCGGATCTTCCTTTTTCCCTCATCAACCCGGAGCTCCCCGATCATACGCAACCCATCTCCGTGGCAACCAACTACCCCTCTCACCAAACAAACTTTATCCATCCTCAGCTTGAGTGGCAGAGCAATGATGCAATAAAAGTATTTTATAAATCAAGCTGCAAAATTGCATTTTCACTGCACAGTTCGCCTATTATTTACATCGCAGCGTTCATAAAATTATTCAAGTATTGTTTTGTTAACACTTAATAAAATTTACAACAACAGCGAGTGTCACTGATATCTAGTGGTCAGATGTCATCATTACAGGTGTGGTTTTACTTATAGTCATCAGCAACACACATATCTCTATACACTCTCTTACATATGCACAGGATGTTGGTACCACTGATTAAATGATCACAAAGAGTTTATATCAAAGTGAAAGGCTAGGTTCACACATACAAATACGTTTTGCCTTAAATCCATTTTTGGGAACATTTAGGACGTTTCTTTTTTCAAGTCCAAAAACGCATCTGCGTTAACGCATGTGTGTGTGTTTTTTTAAAAAAACGCATGTGTTTTTATGCAGCAGCCCAAAACCGCTGCTAGCTGCGTTTTTGGGGTGCTTTAAAAAAATGCATGCGTTTTTTAACATGGGGCCCTATGGGAAACGCATGCGTTAACGCAATGCACATATAGGCACCTGTGTTAACGCATGCGTTAACGCATATGCATTTTTAATGAAAAAATGACTAAGTCCCAAAATTTGCCAAAAACGTCCAGGACCTCAGGGGTCACTATTGGCACCCTTAGAAAAACTGATCTGTTTTTCTAAGAGCTTAAAAAACGGATTTGTATGTGTGAACCTGGCCAAACTTAGTTTCTCAGTTGGAGAATGAAGCATTTAAAGTGCTTTGTGAACTGAAAGCAGCACCTTCAGCAGCATCTATTCTGCATTGTGTGAAGGTGTCTATAATCTCTCTGTTCCCCCTGTATTCCAAATGAAACACTTTGTAATGTTTCCCATCATGTATTTAAATGAGTACTTAGCTGGTCCGATGGGTCTAGTCCTTGTGTCCTGAGATTGCCGCCAGCTCAGTTCTCTCCACCTCCTATTCTCCATTTGTCCCCACTAATGCCGCCTGCGCATAATCATCTTTGTTTATGCAGATGCACACAGCTCAGCCGGTGTGCAGGGAGCCCGGCTGTCATCAATGCACCTGCGTGAAATGCAGACACCAGAGTCTGCCCTGATTCATATTATATATCATACAGAAAAGAGGATACAATGTTGCTTTATCAAATTTTATTATTAATGCTGGACTTATAAACAGGAAAACACATATGGGGAGGTCAAAACATTGCACAGTCCCAGTTCCACATAAAAAATGCAATCCAATACATATATTTACCAAATCTATTGCACTATGCCCAGAAAGGTCGCTGAACCTGCCTAATTTTATAACATAGGGGCATTGTAGCCAATATATAACCCATGTATGCAAGGCACCCGGCTCTGTGTAACTTCCTATGGGATCTCAGTGCAGACCAGAGGTATGGCAGTACTGGTGTGCTTACCGCATGTAATGTAGAGACAGGGACCGCTGTGGAAATGCCCCCATGTCCGTTTCGCAGGTTTTTGGACCTGCTTCTTCGGGGAGTTGTGTGTATACTCCTGCGCGGCGGGTTCTATTTAAAGACTGCACCACCAGGCTCCGTGACGATTCCGCCAGAAGTGGGCGGAGTGCAAACCAGCAACCAATAAGCGCCAGTCACGTCACTTCCTGCTGACGTGTGTATTACACAGTCAATGGAGGAGCGCGGCGCTTCCGGTAACTAAGGACACCTCAGCCCCATGTTAATTGCCGACGCCTGCTTGGGACGCATCACCATAGCAGCGGCGGCGAATCAACATGGCGTAATATCGTCACGGGCTTATGTGTACTATGTGGGGATCTATCTGAGATCACCAAACTCTTTCAGGGACAGAATCATAAAGTTACTAAGGGGCCATATACCCTCCATATTATTCCTTTTCCCATATTGAGTTGCACAATACATAATCCTCAACATATGATACACATAGTGATAATATGCACAGAGGCAATGCGGTTGTTCCCAGTGGCAGAGAGTATTCATCCAGGGAAGAGGGAAAAAGTGAAAATCACAGATCTGTATAAAATATAAAAGAGTAAAGTTACAATAAAATCAAATAATCTTTATAGAATTAGAGATATGGCGAATAACTCACTGTCTCATTGAGACCATTGGGTACCAGAGAGCCAAGTGTGATAATTCGCCTTGTCTCACACTGCGCTAGTCACTTCCTCAGGTCACTCCCTCTGATTTCCCCATGGATGACATCAATCCCTAAAAATTTAAGGAATCTCGGATCACAGCAATGGTGTTCCCTAAAGTGCCGTGGTATAGTTTTTAAGGTGGCCACCTGATCTGCTTCAACTTTTACCGCATCACATATGTCACGGCAGTGCTCCCGGACCCTCATACGAAATTCCCGGGACGTCAATCCCACATAGATACGGGGACAAGTACATTTGGCATAGTACACTACATGAGTAGTGCTACATGAAATATAATTGCGAATTGTATAGGTTTTTTTGCCATCTGATGTTTCAAATGTATGTCCCCGTACCACGTTAGCACATGCCGCACATCGACCACAAGGGAAGCATCCATGTTTAGGTCCTCCAGAACCGAATAGAAACGGCACTTTAGGGGCATAATGGCTGTGCACCAAAATATCTCGTAGATTCCTAGAGCGTCTAGGGGTCATGGGGGGATAGTCAGGTAGGCAGTTTCTCAAAATTCCATCTGAGCAAAGAACCGCCCAGTGTTTTGACAAAATGGACCTCATTCTTCTCCAGTCCTGATTATAGGTGGAAATAAATCGGACCACCCCTCCCTCTTTGTTAGTCCTATTGTTCCCTACCTCATCACCACGGACGAGCAGTTATGTCCGAGAGGCCCTCTTAGCTCAATGGTATCCCAATTTTATGGATTTCTTTCTATACCCTCTTTCCTCGAATCTAGCCCTCAAATCCCTTGTCTGCTTCTCAAATGAAGCTTCTGTTGAACAGATTCGCCTCATCCTGAGGAACTGGCCAACAGGGATCGCGTTCACGGCAGCCTGGTCATGGGATGAAGAGGCATGCAGGAGGGAGTTCACCGCCAAAGGTTTCCTGAAGACATCAGACTGGAGCAGTCCATTGTCACCGACATTCAGTCTGATGTCCAGGAACTCAACTTCAGATTCACTATATGGGTAAGTTAATCTTACATTGATGTTGTTAGCATTCAACTCCCCCATGAATGCCTCCAGTTCCTCCACCGTGCCACTCCAAAAGAAAAGTAAATTGTCAATATATCTGAGCCAACACTGCACATGGAGGCCTGCCTGCACCCCCCCGTCACCAAAGATCTCCCTTTCCCAGTACCCCAGGAATAAATTGGCATACGAAGGGACACAGGCCGCCCCCATGGCAGTGCCCTGGGTCTGCAGATAATATCTATCTTTAAAAACGAAAAAATTGTGAGTAAGCACAAAGTGGAGCAACTCCATCACCAGGCTGCACAATCCCGGATCCTTGCCGGCCGTCCCCAGGAAAAAGCGAACTGCCTCCAAACCATCCTGATGTTTTATACTAGTATATAACGATTCTACATTCGCTGTCACTAGAAGGACACCTTGATCCACAAAAACCCCATCAACCCTTCTTAGGAAGTCCGTTGTGTCCCGGACATACAACGGCAAGGCTTCCACCAGAGGTTTAAGATAATAATCTATAAACCTACAAAGTGGTTCGCTCATGCCATCTATGCCGGACACAATAGGACGCCCCGGTGGGCTGATGGGGTCCTTGTGGATCTTTAAACATGCACAGATCTAATATACGGAGTGGATTCACCTTGCATAGCTTATCAAAGCATTTTTGTATGGTCCACTCGAAGGATCCCAGGGGGTTGAAACTCACCATTATAGATAGGATTCCCGAAACGGAAATGGAGAGATTCAGGGTTTTAGTGAAAAAGGAAAGCTTCTGGATTTTTAAACTTGCCACTCTAACCCCAGAGGGACTAAACCTTATGGTAGAGGGAGTATATAAACAGAAAAAAGAAATTCAGTACTGGCCCTTTAAGGGGATACATTGGTTTCTACATATTCCGGAATATCCAAATAGGATTTATATATATGTTGTTTTTATACATTTTTATAAAAAAATTGTATCATTTTTAGCGTATGAATAAGAGATGACGTATATTTAGGTATGTGTGTATAATGGTGAGGATACGTTTATATGATTGATGTGTATTATAATGACATTCTGTGAATTCCATTATCATTATTATTATTTTAGTCATATTATCACAATGAGATTTTAGTGATATAGTATTTTAATAAGTGTGCAAGCTTTTTGTAGGCGAAATGTATTTATCAGAATCACCCTATGGAGACGATAGGGTTAATGAAATCATCCCTTTAATTGCTGTGGTATGATTGGAAGGTGTGATTATTTAAGATGTCCAGAGATGCAATTATGTAAATCCACCTGAGGAAGACGACATACCGTCGTTGAAACATCTTGTGGTTGCCAAATAAAGGTTTTTAATCTTAGAGAGCCGGACCCTATTTGTGCTCCAGCGCTCCTATAAGGACAATATATATTACACTAAATTCTATATTCACAACAGATAATGTAATGGCAAAAAAAGGTAATTTGGTAAAGTCTATTGCTTAATCTTAAAGCCCCTCAAACATATTAGCCTAATATCGGCCAAACCTGTTGATATTGATGAGTTTGGTAATAGTCTAATCATGAGTGTGTAAGTCCCAGACAATTTGTTGTACATCTATTTCACACCTCTGATTGTAGATTGCCAATTGTATCATTTTCCTGGACATAAATTATCGCAAGACAAATCTGATGACTGTTTTGTCATATAGAACAGGGGGTGCTCAGACAAAAAGAAGCTCATGTGTAATGGCAGAGCTGGCTAAAATGGCTGCCAGCTGAAGGATTGAATGAATTGTTCAGTCAATAGCTATGTAACAGAAGAAAACATTCCATATCTAAAATGGTTTGCCAAGAACTATAAGTTTAATGTCCTATTCTTATTGTTAATCATCAATTAAATCCATTTTTGTCAAATCCCAAAAGCTCAGTCAGTACTGCTTTTTAATGCCCCCCATACAGGTGTTATTTTTCCCTGTGTTAAAAATATAATGAAGAGCATGAATATACCCCTCTTTACTGTGCTAAAAATAGGGGACATCGTATTTGCTAATCTCCTCCTACTAGCACAGAGTGGATTGCAAAGTAATGATAGAGCCTGCAAATATTGCTCAGAAGTTTACTCTGAAATGTTACTTGAAAATAAGTCACCCTTTAAATACTGTGAATTTGGCTTGTGGTTTTATAAGGCTAATCAGACAAGTAAAATTCTAAATTTATATAGAGGGATATATAAATTAAAGATTGTGGTGTTCAGGAGTTACAAGTATAATTTGTAGCTTCTTTTTTAAGAAATTTGGTTGATGGCTTAAATAAAAGCTAGTCTGACCTGTCTTCATGGAAAGAGTAATCAGTAGTGATGGGCGAACCCAAATTATAAAGTTCGGGGTCCATATCGAACACCTAGGAGTATTTGGGCACAAATCCCGAACATGGACTTCTCTGGGATGTCCATGTTACAGTTCAGGTTCAGTTTAGGGGCGATGGAGCTGTAAAAAAAAAATTGCTTTTGAACGGCAGTGTTATACTTACCACGTCCGATTGCTTGTACTTCCAGGACACTCATTAACTTCCTGGGTATTCACTGCTGAGGGTTTCAACAGTCAATCACAGATGCAGTTAAAGAGAATGGGTGTCTGCAATCGGCTGCTAGAGTAATCTGAAAACTGTCCATATACGGTATTCTAGATGCTACATGCTTAGAATCCAAAAATAGGGCTAAGCCCACGCTTTTTTTAAATGTATTTATTCAAATAGTTAAAAAAAATATTTGGCTTTTCTATATTTTGATTGCCAGCCAGGTAAAGCCAGGCAGCTGTCGATGGTAACCTATAGCTGTCCACTATGTCTGCGCTGAGAATCTAAAATACGTCAAAGTGGTACATCATTTTTTAAATTATTTATTTATTTTTAGAGTACTCTAATGTCAGTTAATTGGTGAGGGGCAGAACAGCGAATCACAGATTCTGTCACAGAGAATGGGTGTCTGTGATTAACTGGTGGAGTAACCTGTAAACTGCTGATACATTTTAGCATCTAGAAGGTATGGGTAGAGTCAAGGTTACTCCAGCAACCAATTATAGATGCTCACTTTCTGTGACAGCATCTGTGTTTGGCTATTAGGCTTCTCTGCAGGGACTATCCAGGAAGTTAATGAGCAGCCCGGAAGTACAAGCGACAGGATGCAGCTATGTAATCATTATATACTTTCTTTTTACAGCTTCCCCACCCCATCTCATAACTTTAAAGTCCGAGTTCGGGGTTCAGACTCAAGTTCAAGTCACGTTCGGCCCTGAACTCGGACTTTAAAACATTGACGGGTTTGCCCATCATTAGTAATTAGTTGATTCCTGTGTTTGAAAAAAAAATATTATCTCCAGTGAAATTCTTAGTAAAGTTAAATGGTGCCTTTTATTTAATTTATTGACCAAAAATTTACAGCTATCTAAACTTCTCTTCCATTCTCCAACATCCAAATTGTTTTTCCTACTGTCTAATTGAGTATAGAAATACACACCAAAAAGAAAACTGCAGCACTCCTTTCTTGAGGTTTATGATGCCTTTATTTGGCCTTCAGAACGAGGTGGCAATATTTCGGTTTCAAGCAACCTTCCTCCAAATTGCTTTTTCCTACTGTCTAATTTGGCATAGAAATAGCTAGGCCCCATAATCTCTCAAGGTTATGTAGAGTTATAGCAAGGATAGATAAAATGTAACTTTTAATAAATACTGAGGTAAAAATAAATACCAACATAAAGCTAAAGTGACAATGTGCAAATTAAACACAAAAGTGACAAACGTGCTGATTAAAAGGAGTTGATCTCACCCACTAGTATGGGTCCTCTACCAATGTGACCAGACACCAAGTTGACAATTGCAAGGGGGTAAGTTAAAGTGCAATTTTTACTAACTACCCGGTTGTGTCACATGCATGATTTCCACCATAACAAGGGCAGCAGCCAAATAAGCACTGTCTATTCCCCAATATCTCTCCCAATGTGTTTCTGCCTCAGTGTTTGAGGCTCATCAGGGGAGGAATGTATGGAGGGATTAAAGAGATTACAGGTAACTGGAAATTTCAAGTACTAGCCTGCATACTTTTTAGCCAAGTTTATATAGGGGGTAGTACACGCCATGCTGTTCATGGTCACTTTAAATACTATAACAGCAATAAGAGCATCTGTCATTATTTCCTGTATCAGAATTGAGATGTGAAACACACATGAAACTATAAGCGTGCATTTTTACTAAAAGTTAAATGTTATCTCTCCTTGCTCTAACTTTACTATCTGATTGACTCGGTGCTTGGGTACTGTTAGATACTTACCCTGTTCACAGAACAACACAGGCCATTTAAACAGCAGAGGGAAAGTCTCAGACAACCATTGCACATCTTCAATGAGATATTTGGCCTTAAGAGACAAAAGAGGAGCCTAGAATCAGCTGCATAATGAACAGAAAAGAGGGCATCAGGTAACATCGCTAAGACTGGCTTCACACCACAATTTGGAGCTGTCAGGTTGTGTTCGATGTTTTGCAGGATGCACCGGACATAACGTGACAGTCCCAGACGCACAAAAACTGAGGGCAAATATGACCTCTGATCATTTTTTGTGCCGGACTCATTTGTGCATGTCTGTGCCGCTGTTCAGTGCTGAAATCTCAGTAGCGCGGGTGCAGGGGAGCTGCCCGCGGTGCTGAAATTTCAGCCGTGGAGCTCTCCAGGTGCTGAACTTCAGCAGCGGCTCTGAACTGCTGCACTGTCTATGGTGCTGAACGAGCGTGGCTGCATTTCAAAGCTGCCGTTCTCTCAGCACCAGGTGTCCGGGAACCGATTCATTTTTTTACCGATCTGGCTCGATCTGCCATAGACTCCCATGTTATGGAAGCCGGATCGCCCTGGATCCGGGAGGACCCGGTTTTGTTCATTTTTTGCACCGGACACAAAACAATGATGCAAACTCTGATTTTGTATCTGGGGCAAAAAACTAACAAAACCAGATCCTCCCAGAAAGCCACAAAACTGGATTGCAAATAACAGCCATCAGGCACCGTAGGGATACATGGGGGGCAAAATGAGATATGGTTCTGTCTGGTTCATTTCGGACAGACCCGGACCCGAAGAGTCATGGTGTGAAGCCGGCCTAAGATAATGTAACATTTTAATATCAAACAGGTGTGATAGTTTGTTGTGCATTAATGCTTTGCATACTAGTTTATGTAGTTTGTACATACTAAATGCTTTGAGGAATGGTTATTATCCCTTCTATGCCAATTTTCTGGAGAAGAAAGTTGAAAAATATTTGCTAACAGAGTGGAACTTAGCAACTGTGGAGTATTTTACTATTACAGTAGCAAATTTATAATAATATATGCCTGAAAATATGTGTGCTTTTTAATAATTTGAAACATCTTAGATGTCTATTGGCACATCTTACTCTTGATGTCTATTGGCACATAACAATAATACTTATTCACTTACACAGTACTTTTAATTCTATAGTGTTTTATCTACATCAGTAATGCTGTGCCCATTTGGCCTCACAATCTAAAAATCTTATCAGTATGTTGTTGGAGTGAGGGATGAAACTGGAATACCCAGAGGTAACCCACACAAACATGGGGAGAACATTCAAACTCCTCACAAATCTTGTCCTTGGTGGGATTTTAACTCAAGACCCCAGAGATGCAGTTCTTATGTGCTAACTAGTGATGAGCGAGTATGCTTGGCGCTACTTGTTACTCGCACGAGTATCCCGGTACTCGGGATGCTTGGTGAGCACCGAGAAGCGCCGAAATACTCTGACTCTTCATTAATAATTATCGATCTGACATAAATACACTGCTCCCTTCAGTGCACACAGTGAGCTGGCACCTCACAGAGAGCAGATCGATTGTTAGGGTCCCTCTGGGGGGCACATCAAGGTGTTGTATGGTGCGACGATTTGAAAAAGCCCCCCCCCCCCTCCCGCCCTTACCCAGAAACACTCGTTTTATAGCCGGAAGTATGTGGGCGGAGCCTGTCACTAATTGACTTACATTGGGCTCGGTCGAGTACCTGAGCATTTTAGTGCTCGCTCATCACTAGTGCTAACCACCGAGCCACTGTGCCACTGTGCCACCCACATCTTACTCTAGATGTCTATAGGTTGAAGACTGGCATTTGACATGTCAGTCCTTGTAAATTTTTACCTTAGATTTGTCATGTTCAAGAGTAAAATAGAAAATCTGAATCTTCTAATTGCCAATTTAGAAGACATATTGTATAATATCAAGATTCTGAAGTTTGAACACTGTAATTTTATCACAATAATGACTCATATTAAGGTATATTCTGACTCATCTATTGGCACAGTGGGGAAGGAAAATGTACTAATGGCAATTTATGTCTGTCTTAGTTCACCTACAGTAAACTGTCAAAACCAAATCAAAGCTTCATCTCAGTGATGACTGTGAGACAAAAAGATCATATACCCCCTTGTCATGATGCATTCTAATGCTTCTTTTTTTTCACAAACTTTCCACATGTGGATAATTCATTCTTTCATTAAATAGCAAAAGGTAATACCCAAGTTGTCAAACAAATAGCAATACTGTGATTTAATGTATCATTTATTCTCTATTTTAAATAGATAATAGGTTTATAGGTTTGGGATTTCACAAAATAGACCTTAAGAATAAGAACACATTTGTTTTGATTTTCCTGTCTGTCATAAATCAATGTCCATAAATCAAATTTCATTAATACTTTTTCTTGCATTGTTTTCTTATATTAATGTGTTCAATTTTAAAGGCTGTAGTGTTTAACTCCTTCATGACCTTGGGCGTACCTATATGCCTTTGAAAGGAGTTTATTCCCGACTTTGGAAATATAAGTACCCCTTGTCAAAAATGAAGCACCATAGCCACGGTAACGGAGATCGTGGTCCTGTACCTGCTAATTCTGTCAGCAGATGACAGGAGCTCGACCTCGCAGCAGGTGGCAGTGCTACTCCACAACTACAATCACTGTGATTGGCTGTTAAATTCTGCACAACCAATCACAGCGATTTTAATGATTTAAGCAATGAAATTGCCTAGTACCGAACATGCTTGGTAGGTGTTGGAGCAGCCATTACCATAGACTGGAGCTCAGAAAAGGTGGCATTAACCCCTCTAGCCCTGATTAGTAGTGATTGTACTGTTACAATATCACTCCTATCAGCCTGCAGAAGGGCAGTGTCACTGCTATCCCCAGCCTCATTCCGCCCATGAAGGACTGAGGAGAGAGCAGTCTCAGACATCCAGAGACGAAATTCTTGTTGTCACTAGCTGTTTAACTCCTAAATGCTGTGATCAGTATCAATCGCAGCAGTTAGGGTATTTGGAGATGGATCGCGCATTCTTGCCAGGGTGACCCAATATTGCCATGGCGACCCAACATTGCCATGGCGACATTTGGTCATCTGACTCCAAGTCTTGAGGATCATGTGATCTTTGAGACTTGTGTCTGCAGCACTACCCTCTGCACTGCTGTGCAATGACACCCATATAGATACATTTATTAGGAGGTCTAGTTTCCAAAAATGTGGTCACTTGTGTGGGGTTTCTATTTTTTATACACATCAGATGCTTTTAAAACATGATATGGTGTCTGCTAATGATTTCAGACAATTTTCCATTCAAAAAGCCAAGTGGCATTCTTTTTCCTTCTGAGCCCTGTCATGTGCTCAAACAGAGGTTTTCTGCTACATATGGTGTATCATGGTACTCAGGAAAAATTGTCCAACAAATGTTGGGCTCCATTTTATCCTGTTTCCCCTGTGAAAATGAAAAATTGAGCCTAAAAGAACATTTTTTGGGAAAAATAATATTTTTTTTCATTTTCACGGCTAAATGTATGAAGCACCTAGGGGTTCAAAGAGGTAACCACAAATCTAAATAAATTTGGCGGTGGGTCTCCAAAATGCATTAATTTATGGGGGATTTCCACTGTTTGGGCACATCAGGGGCTCTCCAAACACAACATGGTGTCAGCTAATGATTCTAGTTAATCTTCCATTCAAAAAGTCAAATGATGATCCCTCACTTCCGAGCCCTGTCGTGCGCCCAAACAGTAGTTTTCCACCACATGTAAGGTATCGGTGTATTTAGGACAAATTGTCCATCAAATTTTGTGGGGTGCAAATTGAATATGAAGAAAATCTTCAACAAGTCTTTGGTAAATATTGCATGAGTTATGGTTTCACATTGCAGTTTTTACCTGATCAGGGTTCATCAGGTTTTGTGTGCCAAAACCAGGAGTGAAACTTGCAGAGAAATAGTATAATTGAAAGATTAACACCTGTTCTGGGTTTTGGAGGCACTCCTGGTTTTGGCACACAAAACCTGATTAACACTGATCAGGTAAAAACTGCAGTGTGAAACCAGTATTAGGCTGCTTTCACACCACGGCAAGATCAGGTCCGAGGTCCGTGGCTGTCCAGTGTGAACCAAACAGCCCCAGACCCGATTTTGAAACAGAACCGGAGGGCAAATATGCCCTCCGGTCTAGTTTGCAGCCGAATTCCTCATATCGCAGCCACAGCTGCTGAAATTTTAAGATCGCAGAAATCTCTGCAGGGGACAGCTCATGGTGCTGAAGTTTAGCAGTGCTTGCTGCTAAACTTCAGCAACCGGCATCCAGCTCCCAGATCCAATTTTTTGTCAGATCCGGCGGGATCCGGCGCCATAGATCCCCATGTTAGGGGGTGCCTGATTCCACCGAATCCGGGAGGATCCGATTAGTGCTGATTTCTTCCCCGGACACAAAAACGCTGTGTCCAGGAGAAAAATCTGAATTCTCCCGAAGCCTCCCGGACAGATGGAAACCGGATGGAAAACAGCTGCCATCCGGCCCCATCCGGCCCCATAGGGCTGCATTAGCACAAAATCGGGTCTGGGGCTGGCTGGTGCACACCGGACAGCCCCGGACCTGATCTTGCTGTGATGTGAAACCGGTCTTACAAGGGTTTTCTCAGGGATTTTGCTGCAGATCTGCTGTGGATTTCATCCTATGCAGAGTTAAATCCACTGTGAAAATCAACATTATAACATGTTATACATTTAATTTCCATATTGCAGGTTCATTTTGGCATTGATTTTGCATGTATTTTTTATGCAGCAAGTGAATAAGAACAGGTAAAATCTCATCCATTTTAATAAGCTGATTATTTTCTAGCAAAGAGAATGGACAGAAAAGCTGCAATGTATGTTTGAGAATCATATGTCCCTAACTAATTATATTAAAATAAGGTAGAATAATGCCACAAGCAGAAAAAAATGAGTATTCACTTGTCTTGTTATGTAAATAAACTGTAAATTATTACACTATTTTACAATTATGTATGTATTGAGCAAAAATTTTTTTCTTTTTTTCTTTTTCCCAATACATCTAAATAAGACTCAATAGACTAATAAAGAAACTTTCCAAATACAGATCCTATATAGATATATAAGTCTCTATTGTATCAGATAGTACATAAATCTTATATTGGCCAGGGTCACATTTCCGTTTTTGTTGCAAAATCCTGATCCGGTTTTGAGCTTTAAAAAAGCTCAAAACCGGACCAGGAAACGCTCCTCATAGGAGCCTATGCAAAACACCGGATGGCTTCACAAGCCATCCGGTGGCCGGATCCGGCACTGCTGCCTGCGTTAAAAATCATGCAGGCAGCAGTTTTCGCAGCGTTTGCCGGGACCGCACTGCGGTCACCGGATGGCTCAGGATGTGTAATCCTGAGCCATCCGGTAACTGCCGAGGTTGCGGATCCCGGCTATTGCCGGGATCAGCAAACCTAGTAAAGAGTTAAATTGATTGCTAAATGACTGTTTGAGGTCTGTAGGGGGGCTTAGACCCCCCTACAGACCGGCCGCCCACTTCGGTGGCCTCCTACTACAATATTCCCGATGGCACGGGCTCATCCGAGCCCGTGCAAGTCCCCACACCCCCAGCCCCCCGAATTACTATACCGGGGTGCCTGCACCCCTCTGGTATAGTTATTCCTGTATGTGTGGTAAATGATATATTACAGTAATGTAGTTCATATTTACGGGTCTTCTCCTGCAGTGTTGTGCTAAATCCATGGGCGGGGCTGTTTGCGGCAGCCTCCGCCCCCTCATTTCGCATGGCCGCCCCCTCTTTGCCTCATCCATTGATGTGAGGCCGGACGCGTCATGAAAGGGGCGGAGCGAATCGCGTCACACCGTGCGCCCCGCCCCTTTCATGACGCGTCCGGCCTCACATCAATGGATGAGGCAAAGAGGGGCGGCCATGCGAAATGAGGGGGCGGAGGCTGCCGCAAACAGCCCCGCCCATGGATTTAGCACAACACTGCAGGAGAAGACCCGTAAATATGAACTACATTACTGTAATATATCATTTACCACACATACAGGAATAACTATACCAGAGGGGTGCAGGCACCCCGGTATAGTAATTCGGGGGGCTGGGGGTGTGGGGACTTGCACGGGCTCGGATGAGCCCGTGCCATCGGGAATATTGTAGTAGGAGGCCACCGAAGTGGGCGGCCGATCTGTAGGGGGGTCTAAGCCCCCCTACAGACCTCAAACAGTCATTTAGCAATCAATTTAACTCTTTACTAGGTTTGCTGATCCCGGCAATAGCCGGGATCCGCAACCTCGGCAGTTACCGGATGGCTCAGGATTACACATCCTGAGCCATCCGGTGACCGCAGTGCGGTATTCAGCACACATTTTTGTAAAAAAATGTGTGTGCCCGGCATTGCGTTCACCGCATCCGGATCCGGATGCGGTGAATGCAATTTAGGTTGCCAATGTGACCCTACCCATAGACTGATCCCTCAGTGTCTATCTGCTTCGTTATACTTGTTTACATAGAAAGCATATATTGACAAGGGAACAATGGTTAGTTGGAGTGTGGCTGCAGAAATATACTATGGAGTAACCATAAGAAAACATCATTTTAGAAAGGAGGATAATCAGCTGGAATTAAAACATTTTAAAAGGGTTTTTTTCTAGCTGCATTAGGACAAAAAATTTTTTTAATTTATTTTTTAACTCAATATGTGTCATTCTTTTTTCTCCCCTCAAATATTCTGATTGGTATTATTATTATTTTATTATTATTATTTATTTATATAGCGCCATTGGGTTCCATGGCGCTTTACATGAGGATGAGGGAGACAAGAACAAGTACACTAAATCTAGGCGATCAGGACGTACAGGTACAGGAGGGGCAGGGACCCTGTCCACGAGGGCTCACAGTCTATGAGGGGTGGGTAAGGATACAGTAGGATGGGGGAATGTCATGTATGGGGCGTTCGCCTGGGTCTCATGGCAGGTTGTAGGCTTGACGGAACAGGTGAGTCTTCAGGTGACACTTGAAGTTACTCAGGGTAGGAGAGTGTCTGACGTGTTCGGGTAGGGAGTTCCAGAGTAAGGCAGATGCCCGGGAGAAGTCCTGGACTCGGTTGTGTGAAGAGGTGATGAGGGGGGAGCAGAGGAGGAGTTCTTGGGAGGAGCGGAGGTTGCGTGAGGGTAGGTATCGGGAGACCAGGTCGGAGATGTATGGTGGGGCCAGGTTGTGTATGGCTTTGTAGGTCATGGTTAGTGTTTTGAATTGGGATCTCTTGGAGACGGGGAGCCAGTGAAGGGCTTGGCAGAGGGGGGAGACAGGGGAGTAGCGGGAGGACATATAGATGAGTCGGGCAGCGGAGTTGAGGATAGACTGGAGAGGTGTGAGGGAGTTAGCCGGGAGGCCATTGAGAAGGAGGTTGCAGTAGTCAAGGCGGGAGATGATAAGAGCATGGATGAGTGTTTTAGCGGTGTCGTGGGTGAGGAAGGAGCGGATCCGTGAGATGTTCTTGAGCTGGAGCCGGAGGGATGTGGTGAGGGCCTCGATGTGGGGTTTGAAGGATAGGGAGGAGTCAAGGATTACCCCGAGGCACTTGGCTTGGGGGACTGGGGAGAGGGCGCAGTCGTTGATGCAGATGGATAGGTTGGGAGGTGGGGTGGAATTTCTTGGGGGGAAGACTATGAATTCAGTTTTGTCCATGTTGAGTTTAAGGAAGCGAGCAGAGAAGAAGGATGAGATGGCGGAAAGGCATTGAGGGATTTTCGAGAGTAGGGAGGTGATGTCAGGGCCGGACAGGTAGATTTGGGTGTCATCGGCGTAGAGGTGGTACTGGAGGCCATGGGACTCGATGAGTTGCCCTAGGCCGAGAGTGTAAATGGAGAAAAGTAGGGGTCCCAGGACGGAACCTTGGGGGACTCCGACAGAAAGGGGGTAGGGTGAGGAGGAGGTGTGGGAGTGGGAGACGCTGAAGGTCCGATCTGCTAGGTATGAGGAGATCCAGGAGAGGGCAAGGTGGGTGATGCCAAGGGATTCCAGGATCCGGAGAAGAAGGGAGTGGTCAACCGTGTCGAAGGCGGCAGACAGGTCAAGGAGTAGCAGGATGGAGTAGTGGTGTTTGTTCTTGGCGGTCAGTAGGTCGTTGGTGACTTTGGTCAGGGCTGTTTCGGTGGAATGGAGGGGTCGAAAGCCGGACTGTAGGCGGTCGAAGTGGGAGCACGAGGAGAGGTGAGAGGACAGTTCGGAGTGGACGTGTTGTTCAAGTAGCTTAGAGGCGAATGGGAGAAGAGATATGGGGCGATAGTTAGAGACAGAGGTAGGGTCAAGTGAGGGTTTTTTTAGGATGGGCGTGATTAGGGCGTGTTTGAAGGCCGAGGGGAAGGTACCAGTGCGAAGTGAAAGGTTAAAGAGGTGGGTGAGGGCTGGGATGAAAATGGAGGTGTGGTTGGGAATGAGGTGGGATGGGAGTGGGTCGTGGGCGCTGGTGGTGAGGTGTGATTTTGACAGGAGGGAGGAAAGTTGGTCTTCAGTTATGGGGGGGAAGTGGCTGATGGAGGAGGAGGGCAGTGTAGGTGGGAAGGGGAGTTGTGGGGATAGTGGACTGAAGCTGCTTCTGATCTTGTCGATCTTCTCCTTGAAGAAGGTCGCAAAGTCTTCAGCAGAGATGAGGGGAGAAGGGGGAGGAGCAGGTGGGCGAAGTAAGGAGTTGAAAGTTTTGAAGAGCTGTTTGGGGTTGCGGGACAGAGAGGTTATAAGGGATGAGAAGAACACTTGCTTGGCTGTAGCGAGTGCCGTCTTGAAGTCAGTGATGGATTGCTTGAACAGAGCAAAGTGCTCGGGGGTGTGAGACTTTTTCCATCTCCTCTCGGCGACTCTGGACGCCCGTCTCAGGTTTTTAGTGAGGGTGGTGTGCCAGGGTTGCCTGTTAATGCGTGGAGCATGGAGAGTGAGGGGGGCGGCTAGGTCGAGAGCGTTCATTATGGTGGTGTTGTATAGGGTGGTGGCAATGTCAATGTCGTCAGCGCAGAGTAGGTCGGTGAGAGGGAGGAGTGATTCAGAGAATAAAGGAAGATCAAGATCTTTTAGGTTTCGGCGAGGGTGATCAAGTTTGCGGAGAGGGGGTAGTGTGGCAGGGGAGGAGAGGGCGGAGAAGGTCAAGAGATGGTGGTCGGACAGTGTGAGTACTGAGGTTGTGAGGTTAGAGAGGGAGCAAAGGCGGGTAAAGATGAGGTCAAGCGTGTGGCCTTGTTCGTGGGTGGGAGAGGAGGACCATTGGGAGAGCCCTAGGGAAGTGGTCAAGGAAAGAAGGTTGGAGGCGGCTGGGCGGGGAGTGTCAATGGGGATATTGAAGTCGCCCATGATGATGGAGGGGATGTCAGTGGAGAGGAAGTGAAGTAGCCAGGTGGTGAAGTGGTCAAGGAAGGAGGCGGTGGGTCCGGGGGGGCGGTAGATGATGGCTATTTGGAGGTTGCAGGGGGAGAAGATTCGGACTGAGTGGGCTTCGAAGGAGGGGACAGTGACGGATGGGGGCTGGGGGATGGGGCTGAAGGTGCAGGAGTTGGACAGCAGTATGCCGACTCCACCGCCGTGCTTGCCAGAGGGACGGGGGGTGTGGGACAGGCTGAGGCCGCCGTAGGATAGTGCGGCAGGGGAGGCCGTGTCGGAGGGGGTGAGCCAGGTCTCGGTGAGGCCAAGGAATGACAGTTTCCTGGAGATAAAGAGATCATGGATGTCGGGGAGTTTGTTGCACACTGAGCGGGCATTCCAGAGTGCGCCGGGTAGAGCGGTAGGTGGGGCCTGGGTTGGGGGAATGGGTCTGATGTTGGTGGGGTTGCGAGAGCTAGTGGTCATGAGGTTGCGAGGGTTGGTGGTGGGTCGCGGGATGAAGGTTGTTGTGGGGATGTTGCGGGGGGGGCCAGGATTGGGGGAGATGTCACCGGCAAGGAGGAGGAGTAGGCCGAGGGTTAGCAGGTGGGAGCATGAGAGCTTGCGAGGCGGGCGTGCTTGTTTGGTGATTGAGGATTGAAAGTGAATGAAAAGGTCGGTAAAGTGGGTGAGGTGGTTCGGCAGGATGGAGGGTGAGAGCAGTATTTTGTTGCTGGGAGGGGGGATAAGTGGGGGTAGTAGGAAGTGGAGAAGGATGGGAGTGAGAGTGAGGAGTAGCGGGAACATTGCATACGGAGAACAGGGAGTGAGTGTGGCAGCAGGGGTCAGTCCGGGGTGGGATGCCACCAAGGTATGAGCTATAGTCCAGGGGAGATGTGGATGGGGATGAGATCTAGCAGTCCTGGACAGGATGGTGGAGCCGAGGACAAGGTGGTGCAGCCAGTATGGGGAGAAATAGTAGTCAAGAGGAGGTCAGATGGCTGGGGAGGGAGGGTGGACTGATGACTAGTTCCTTACTTGTGGAAGGGATTGCAGGAGTTAATATGAAGTGAAGTAGTAAGGGTGGTAGAGATTAGAAGGGAAACATTGTGGGGGATTTATATTTCTTTACCTGCCAGTCTTTTCCAGTCCATTTCTAGTCTATTTCTAAGTATTGTACTTAGAAAATGTACTTTGAAAGATGTAGTTTGGAAGATGCATAGATCAGACTAAGTCTGGATCAGACTTATGCATCATCATATATCTGTAGCTGAATAGGATTCAGGTGTTGATTGCTGCCTGGGTGTGGATGGAGTGACTGGATGATGGGGGTTACACAGAGGTAATAAAACATGGGAAGGGGCTGGAGAACTATCTCTAGGTCATGCTACACTGATCATGAGGAATGGTGAAAAGCAGACACATGAAAGGTAAGAAAGTATCAACATATATAGATATTATAAGCACAGTATCTAAGCAGAGAGATTTGCAAAGCTGGATAGATGGGTGGAAGTTCACAGAGCGTACCTAGCACACATTATAAGCACAGTATCTAAGCAGAGAGATTTGCAAAGCTGGATAGATGGGTGGAAGTTCACAGAGCGTACCTAACACACATTATAAGCACAGTATCTAAGCAGAGAGATTTGCAAAGCTGGATAGATGGGTGGAAGTTCACAGAGCGTACCTAACACACATTATAAGCACAGTATCTAAGCAGAGAGATTTGCAAAGCTGGATAGATGGGTGGAAGTTCACAGAGCGTACCTAACACACATTATAAGCACAGTATCTAAGCAGAGAGATTTGCAAAGCTGGATAGATGGGTGGAAGTTCACAGAGCGTACCTAACACACATTATAAGCACAGTATCTAAGCAGAGAGATTTGCAAAGCTGGATAGATGGGTGGAAGTTCACAGAGCGTACCTAACACACATTATAAGCACAGTATCTAAGCAGAGAGATTTGCAAAGCTGGATAGATGGGTGGAAGTTCACAGAGCGTACCTAACACACATTATAAGCACAGTATCTAAGCAGAGAGATTTGCAAAGCTGGATAGATGGGTGGAAGTTCACAGAGCGTACCTAACACACATTATAAGCACAGTATCTAAGCAGAGAGATTTGCAAAGCTGGATAGATGGGTGGAAGTTCACAGAGCGTACCTGTGGAAAGAGGAAACAGCCCAATTAGATGATGATGATGATCATGAGGTTTGGATTCAGCAGATATGATGATGATGATGATCATGAGGTTGATAATTCAGCAGATACAAATAGTGATGAATGGAATAATATGTCATAGATGTCTAGTCTATTTCTAAGTATTGTACTTAGAAAATGTACTTTGAAAGATGTAGTTTGGAAGATGCATAGATCAGACTAAGTCTGGATCAGACTTATGCATCATCATATATCTGTAGCTGAATAGGATTCAGGTGTTGATTGCTGCCTGGGTGTGGATGGAGTAGCATCAAACAATGTGAAATCTCACTAAAAATCCAAAATAATGTTTAGACCTAATGTAACTCAATGGAATATAGTCTATAAGAAAAAATAAAGTCAAAAGCCAGTTCACCCAACTTATTCAGTTTTAGATCCTTGTGTGCTTTGTTGCAGGTCCTGCACGAACTTGGGTGGAGGCTCGCCCTCAAATGTAAACTCAATTGCAGAAACAGGAGTCCATAAAAAAAACCTATGCCAGCAGCTTGTTCTGTAATAGTTATGTTTTTCCAGTGTCAAAATCCATCTGTGACATATATTTGGCACATTATTAATGCAGTTTATGGCCCTTAGATGACTATGCTTTTCAGCACTACACCTTCCTCATGAGGGAGGCGTAATGCTGAAACATGTAGTCATCTAAGTGTCAGAGACTGCATAAATAATGTGCCAAATATATGTCACAGATAAAGTTTAACTATGGAGAAACAAAATATAATTTTTTCACAGATCAAGCTGCTTGCATAGGTTTTTTCCGCTGGACACCTGTGTGGATTCATAGGTCAATGGGTGCTCTCGTCTGCTGACCCTGCTGCCATTGGAAAGACTGCATGGACAAGGGCTCACCCCAACTAAATGCCTGAACTCCTTAATTGTGGGCAGAACACTACTGAGACAAAACAGGGTGGGGGAACCACACAATGGTAAGGCTTTATTGGATCCCCAACAGTCAAACACATAACCAAGCAGAACACAGAATGCAACAGGCAACAGTTTCTCACCCTTCTGCTGGCTCACCAGTGATTAAAATGTTTGTGCCTTCAGGGCTTCCAGATCCACTTACTCCAATCCAGAAGCACCCTGCTTTTGGTGGGCACCCACCTACAAAGGAATAGTGACAACCTTAGGAAGCTAACCGAGCAAGGTAAAGTCTGTAGCACCAGGTGACCAGATTGTCTCAACCTGGGTATCTTTCTTACGTAGTCTCTGATATTTCAGCTGAATCCTGGGCTGAAGTCTATTTAATAATTTAATCCCGGTTCTGATCATCTAGCCATCGCCAAAGTGCCTAGGCTGTGTCATGAATCATATAATCCAGATTCTCATCCCTTAGCCGGTGCTGAAGAGCCTAGGCTGGGTCATGCGTCATCTCTCTCTGGTGACTGAATCAAATCCTTTTTATATATTCTGAGCGCTCATCTCAGGGCATTGTGGTCTTCCAGGATTGGTGGAATAAGGCTATGGTCGTATTGGCTGAATTTCAAGTTGCATACAATAATTTCTTTTTGAGCCACGACTGAGTGTCTCACAGAGGGGGTGAGGGGGTCAGGTAATTACGTTAAATTAGCAATACACAAATTTGGACAATGGTAGACTCCCCATAATCTGTCAGTAAACAAAGACTTATCAAACATGAGATAACAAACAAAATGTCAATACAACTGGCCAAATTAACAGCATTAACCCCCGACATGCACTGAGAAAATCTGTGTCTTTACATTCCTCCCCCTACTTAATTTCCCAGATGGGGTGGCAAGACGTGATAAGCCTATGATCATCCTTTGTCTCTTGGCAGCATTGTCCTTTTTTTTGGTGAGGTCTGCAATAGAGTCTCACATCTAACATCTGATTACCTCCCCCAGTTTGTGCAGATGTATGGTGGACAGGCACTAAGGTGTGGTCCATGAGTTAGGCTTCCATAAACTTCTTGAAATCAATCTCCCCTCAGTCAATAGTTACAGTATGGTTGAATTTACTCACTGTTGTTGATTCAAAGGAGCTTGATGGAGGCTGGGAACGTGGTTTATCCTCAGAAGGCATGGCCAAGGGTGCTGCTTGGCTTGGATGTGTGTGACGGATGTGAAAAATTGGCTGGATAGACTTTGTTCTAGGTCATTTTGCAAAATAACTTGTGTGGGGGACTCCCAGAGCCCCACTTCAACTTCCTCCAGGTTAGACCCTGAAATAAGAGGTGTTCGGGGGCTGCCCAAAAGCCTCACTTTGACTTCTTTCTGGTCAGATCCCAAAATGACTAATGTGGGAATTCTGTCTTCAAGATCCACCTCGATGTCTTCCTGCTCATTCTCCAGAATAACAGGAGTAGGTATCCTATCAACAAGTCTTACTTCAACCCTATCCTACTCAATCTCCAAAATAACAGGTGTTTGGATGCTGTCCATAAGCTCCACCTCGCCATCCTCCTGGTTGTTCCCCCATCCAACTGCACACATGCCAGAGTGATGTCCAAGCACTGACCTTCAGCCCGGAAGATGGATAATTGAGTACATGGTAAATGATCTTATGGAAAAACTATATCTGGACTTACCAGGGTGATGGTAGAAACAGTGTCCCTTAGTCTCTGGTCCTGTACATCACTGACCTGGACCAGCTGGGCTGGCATATGGACTCCAGGCCTGGGGCCCACACATGTAACAGCGCCGTGTATTAGGTAAGTCACTGGTACTGTTTGTAGATCTTTGTTCTTATGGAGCTTCTGCTGGGTACTGGGATAATCCTTCTCGAGCAGCTGGAGCTATCAGTCAGTCAGCTGAAGTTCCACAAACAAATTCCAGAACACAAGTCCTCTCTTCTTTGAGGCTCCCCTTGATAACTCAGGATGAGTTATCCCATTGCTGCCATAAATTGTGGAGACATAGGGTCAGTGGTTAGTCTTGTCCTCTTACCTGACAACCTTCAGAAAGACTGCATGGACCAGGGTTCCTCCCAACTGCATGCCCAAAGTCCTTAACCATGGGTGGAACACTACTCAGGCAACACCAGGTGAGGGAACCACACAATGGTAAAACTTTATTGGATCCCCGACAAGGCATTCAACACATAATTAAGCAAAACACAAAATGTAATTAGCAGCAATTTCTCACACTTCCAATAGGCTCACCAGGGTTTAGTATCTTCCTTCCTATTATGGCTTCCAGGCCTTTTATTCCAATCCAGCAGCACCCTTATTTTGGCAGGCACCCATCGATAAATGAATAGTGACAAGCTTAGGAAGCTGATTGAGCGTAGCAAAGTCTATGGCCAGGTGACCAGATTGTCCCAACCTGGATATCTTCCTTATGCAGTCTCTGATATTTCAGCCAAATTCTACAATCTCAGGCTGAAATCCATATAATAATATAATCCAGTGCCTAGGCTGGGTCATGCATCATCTAAATCCAGGTTCCCATCCCTTAGCAAGTGCTGAAGAGCCTAGGCTGGGTCATGCATCATCTCTCTCTGGTGACTGAATCAAATCCCTTTTTATATACCCTGGGCACTCACCTCAGGGCATTGTGGTATTCCAGGATTAGGGTAATAAGGCTGTGCTTTTATTAGCTGGATTTTAAGATGCATACATAATTTCCTTTTGAGTCATGACTGAGTCTCTGATGAGGGGGCGTGGAAGTCAGGTAATTTACATTAAATTAGCAACACACAAACTAAGAAAATGGGTCAGTCCGTATTGTCTGGCAGTAAACAATCAATTATCAAAAATGAGATAACAAGCAAAAGGACAATAGGTCTAACTAAATTAAGAACATTAACCCCCGGTATGCACTGAGAAAATCTGTGTCTTCACATCTTGTTTCAGTGATTGAGGTTCAATAGAATATACATACATTTTTTGAGACACTTAAAAGTTTGCATGTGCATTGAATTGGACCACCATGTATACTAAACAGATACCAAACACTTAAACATGTGTTATATACATACTGTATTAGGAGTTAAAGCATTCCCATCTTTTAAATTGTGTGGTATATATATATATATATATATGTATATATATATATATATATATATATAAAATACATATATATATACAGCTTCAAAAATTTCACTGCAGCACTCCTTTGGATTTGCAATCTCAGTAGTTCTTTATTCTGGCTTCAGATGGACAGAAGATGGCCACATATCGGGCACACACGCCCTTTAAAAGATCCAGGCCTGAGGGGAGGAGTCAGTTGGTTAGTTAGTCTGCAGTGAGCAGAGGAGAGAGGAGGAGTGGAGGAGCTGGTCACTGGGATAAAACCAGGCCCAGGACCAGGGAACACTTACCCAGTTGTGCAGCACCCCAGGGAGAGGGTTGGAGGTCAGTGGAGGAATAGGAGAAAGAAGAAAGGGAACAAAACAAACTTCCCTGTAGTTTACCTGGACACCGAAGTCCGAGACTGCTAAGCATCCAGTGCAGCAGGAAAAGCCCGGAAGGACCAGGAGGAATTAACTCTTGAGGAAAACAAGTAAGAGACTCTCGAACCTGACCAAGCACAGGACCAGGGGCCAAGAGGAGAATAGGGACCCCACAGAAGGACCTCATTGTCAGTTATAGAGTAAAGCCCTGGGAGGGAAGATGGAGTGGCGAGTTCAGTTATAGGCAGAACTTACCCCAAAGTGACACAGTGACAGAGGAGGCCTCACAACTCTCCTAGGTGAAAGTCCCAAATTGCACCGAGGACCTGGTTACTGCCCTGGACTGTACCTGTTACCGGTCATCAGTAAAAGGTACCGAAACAAAGACTACTGTGTGTGTGTGCCTGCTTAACCGCCGCTACCCACAGCGTTGACCGCAGAGATGCTACTAAGACTCCCCTCATCCATCCCTGCTGCCCTGAGGTAAAGCTCCACCTGTGGGGAACTGTACTACACTGAGCTGCACCTCCATCACCTCAGCGACCGGCCGCAGCACTGGTATACACGTTACCAGGTACCACAGGTGGTGTCACGTAACCAATCCCCTTCACCACCATCATCCCCAACCATCCCCGCCATTGAGGTCCAGGGAACGGGACTGGGGACTGACCAGCCGTGATGCCCCATCCAAGTTGCCATCAGCCCCGGTATCCGAGTACCCCCTACTCTGTCGACCGCCTCAGAAGCATGGCACTGTTGTAACCTTCAACTTGCAGCACAGCAGGCTATGCTCTTGAAGAAATACTTCACTGCTTCAATCCCCTTGTCATGGGGGATCGAGGAGTACAGAGCCTCCACATCGATACTACAGAGGAGCATATACATGTGGTGTGTGTACCATGAGGGGAGTGTATGAGTCTTGATATTGCACTTCCTGTAAGTAGGCAAACGTGACTAGAGACATAAGCCAGTATTCCTAGGTATACGGATGGAATCTGGATTTGGCTCTATTAACCCCTTGGAAAAGAGGTAAGGGGATTACTCACAGCAATACACAGTTTTTGCACTGTCACTTCTGCACAACTTTCTGTTTTTGTTAGTCTAGAAAACTAGATCTTTTTAACATTTGAGTTTATTAAAAGTTATATTTTAACTTCTCTTATTTTCTATGCTATTGCTTTAATTTGACCTGACCTGTATGAGAACCATTGGTTTGAGCAGGAGGTAATCTGACCCGCTACTGATCCTGTTTCCTGTGCCTTGGACTTACATTTGTCTTGCGACAAAGCCAGCTATGCATGCACCTGCTGGCACAGAGTCTGGAACGCCTGTACCTTTCTCTTATGGACTGCTGCGGGTCACATCTGCTGAGACTCTTCACCTGGCAGCTTGCCTCTTCCACCATAGACGTTGACTGTGTGCTTCCTTGTCCGCTCTGGTGGTGCTACCTGTACTAAAGACTGTGCCTATATCAATCCCTGTCCTGGGGTCAGCTCCCACAGTTCACATGTGGTCCAGTGTGTTCACTTCCCTAAGTTCATGCCCTTTATGAACTCAACATTATGATTTGCTATATTTCACTCTTTCATAATTTTTTAAATATATTTTCAACTCTATACTTGATGATTCAGTACAATGAATAAAACACCTAACTGAAATTAATTTTACATTTTTTTTATAACCATACCCATAGGAAGTTAATTACAATAAAAATATCTAAAAAATTAAATCTAATAGTTTTCACTGTATGGAGCAATTCACTCGTGTTTATAAAACACAGCACTTTCACAAGGAGAAACTCGTTAACTGAAAACTCCGACATGTACTATACTACAGTATGTCGTACAACGTATTTCCTGTCTTGCCACATAAAACAGAATACAATAGCAAGAGATAAGACAGATCTTTGGAGTTTTGAAGCACTGTTTGCTTCCAGTGGTTATCCTTGAACTTTTTTTTACACTGTCATTTTATTGCTATCACATTGAGGAACAGTATCTTTGGAATATTTTATCTTAGATTCTATAAAAAATAAAAGGTATTTACTTTTCAACTTTTAAACTTAAGCTGATCTGTGGTATTCTGTTAAGGTGACTTGGAGCAAAATAGTCTCAAGTAAATCGTGAGTATCAGTAGTTTTATATTTTATGATTTGATGTGTTATGTTAGTTTTTCTTTTTCGTTTCTATTTTTAAGGACACTTGACTTGAAGAAAATACAATTCTGAAGTAGTAAAACATTTATTTAATTTTTTACATACAAAGAAGAATAAGTAGAATTTTAGTTTAAACACTATAGAAAACAATTATAGAAATTTGATTCCTATGCTCCTCCACCTGAGGCTCAGACACGGCCTCGCCTTGACCTTTCATCAAGGATAATGGAAAAAATTGGAGTCCGGCTCAGCAGGACTGGATTGTCTTTTTCTTTTTCAATGAAAATAGTGCAAACAAAAGAAAAATCCAAGTGAAGTGCGATATATGCCAAGACACACAATAGAGAAGATGGAGAGATTAATCTCTCCCTCCTCTGCACCTGTGATTTTATTACAGGATTCTTGAGCAGTGAACATCCGGCTCATTCTTACCCATGCAAACTTTGGGTGTGAGTGAAACATCGAACTGCACTCGGATATTGTCTGCAATATTTGCCAGGACCCACAACAGAGAAGATGGAAATATGAATCTCTCCCTCCATTCCACAACTGCCACCTTGATCCATGAATGACACTCGGCTCTAACTCGCAGCAAAGCCTGATCCGAGAGTCATTAGCATATTGTTTTCACATTGAATACCATACCCTAATATGATTCCATCCTGACAGAGAAAAACTATAATTGAAAAATTGGCAACTTTTCTATATTTTCAAGATACTCTTGGTTTTGGCAGGCAAATACTAATAAAATATTGATAAAAAAAAATTGTGATGTGTGAATGAGGTAAAGTTCCCACAATGAGAGTTTTTGATAATGCATATTTTCACTCTATTTGGCTAGGGTCAGCTTTGCGTCTGGCCCTAAGCCTGCAGTATCCGGCAGAAACTTAGTTTCTGACCGGAGTAGCACATAGCGTTACCAGCAGGTAACGCTATGTGCCGCCTGTCTATTGATGTCTATGGTAACCGGGCTCCACAAGATATGCACATTTGCAGTGTTTTCCTGTGAGCTCTGCAAAAGCACATATCCTGGAGATCTCTGTGGAGCCGGAGGCTATGGTAAGTGTCCAGTTTCTCTAGAGAGGTGTTTTTCCCATATCCGCCAGGCGTGGGGCAGATGCAGGTCTACCGCTTTTTTTAACCTGTTGCTGAAAATGCATGCATTTTTTTTAACAGGAGAGTCTATGGGCAACGCATCTGTTAACACATGATACATGTATGTACCATGCGTTAACTGATGCGTTAACACATGATACATACATGTACCATGCGTTAACGCATCAGTTATGTGAGCCAACAAGTATGCACACATGCCATGAAAATGGCAAGAGGAAAAAAGGATCCTTTAATGCATCCTTCAAATGGATGCAAGCTCCCAAGTCTGACCCTGGCTATACCAGGTTGTATGAAAAACAAAAAACATGACATAAAAAAATAGACAAAAATTGTAGTCACAAATTTAACAAGAACATATGTAATAAATAGTGATGAGCGAGTACTAAAATGCTCGGGTGCTCGAAGCTCGGGCCGAGCATCCCGAGATACTCGTGTACTCGGCCCGAGTAACGAGCCCAATGTTATCCTATGGGAGACACGAGTATTTTTATGAAATGACTGCCGGCTGCCTGGAAAAACCCTAAAAATGTCACAAAAGTCTCAGAAGAGTGCCGAAATGATATGGCAACACCATGGGGAAGACCCCTGGAAGCATTTCTCACTCAAAAGTCACAGCTGTGAACAATGTTGTCCGAGTTTCACGCCAATTTTACGGAGTGTCCAGAAAACCTTCCAAAATGACACCAAAATGAATATTTATGGTGGAAATGTTAAGGGCACATACCCAATAGTGAGATACAGCTGGTGTATGTCACTTTTTGTGATTACATAAAAGATTTGACGTGAAAACATTGTGCGACACTCCGATGACCCTGACAAGAGACGTACCTGAAGCCCTGTCTACAAATAGAGTGCCCATTTTGAGGAACTGGGTGTATTGTAGTATCTTCCATTGCAAGGGCAGTCAAAAATTTGGAGGTTCACCAATGCCCCTGGATACAGACATGCAGGATGGCCTGTGAACAAGAACTCGGTGTATTGTAGTATAGCCCTTTGGTCAGGGCATACAAAAATTGGGAGGTTCAACAATGACCCATGCTTACAGACATGTAGTAGGGCCTGTAACCCTCAAGTGGGTGTATTTAAGTATAGCCCTTTGGTCAGGGCAGCCAAAAATTGGGAGGCTCCTCTTTGTCCCTGGATAGAGACGTGCAGGAGGGCCTGTAACCCTCAAGTGGGTGTATTGTAGTATAGCCCTTTTGTCAGGGCAGCCAAAAATTGGGAGGTTCAACAATGACCCATGCTTACAGACATGTAGTAGGGCCTGTAACCCTCAAATGGTTGTATTGTAGTATAGCCCTTTGGTCAGGGCAGCCAAAAATTGGGAGGTTCAACAATGACCCATGCTTACAGACATGTAGTAGGACCTGTAACCCTCAAATCGGTGTATTGTAGTATAGCCCTTTGGTCAGGGCAGCCAAAAATTGGGAGGTTCAACAATGACCTATGCTTACAGACATGTAGTAGGGCCTGTAACCCTCAAATGGGTGTATTGTAGTATAGCACTTTGGTCAGGGCAGCCAAAAATTGGGAGGTTCAACAATGACCCATGCTTACAGACATGTAGTAGGGCCTGTAACCCTCAAATGGGTGTATTGTAGTATAGCCCTTTGGTCAGGGCAGCCAAAAATTGGGAGGTTCAACAATGACCCATGCTTAAAGACATGTAGTAGGGCCTGTAACCCTCAAATGGGTGTATTGTAGTATAGCCCTTTGGTCAGGGCAGCCAAAAATTGGGAGGTTCAACAATGACCCATGCTTACAGACATGTAGTAGGGCCTGTAACCCTCAAGTGGGTGTATTTAAGTATAGCCCTTTGGTCAGGGCAGCCAAAAATTGGGAGGTTCAACAATGACCCATGCTTACAGACATGTAGTAGGGCCTGTAACCCTCAAATGGGTGTATTGTAGTATAGCCCTTTGGTCAGGGCAGCCAAAAATTGGGAGGTTCAACAATGACCCATGCTTACAGACATGTAGTAGGGCCTGTAACCCTCAAATGGGTGTATTGTAGTATAGCCCTTTGGTCAGGGCAGCCAAAAATTGGGAGGTTCAACAATGACCCATGCTTACAGACATGTAGTAGGGCCTGTAACCCTCAAATGGGTGTATTGTAGTATAGCCCTTTGGTCAGGGCAGCCAAATATTGGGAGGTTCAACAATGACCCATGCTTACAGACATGTAGTAGGGCCTGTAACCCTCAAATGGGTGTATTGTAGTATAGCACTTTGGTCAGGGCAGCCAAAAATTGGGAGGTTCAACAATGACCCATGCTTACAGACATGTAGCAGGGCCTGTAACCCTCAAGTGGGTGTATTTAAGTATAGCCCTTTGGTCAGGGCAGCCAAAAATTGGGAGGCTCCTCTTTGTCCCTGGATAGAGACGTGCAGGAGGGCCTGTAACCCTCAAGTGGGTGTATTGTAGTATAGCCCTTTTGTCAGGGCAGCCAAAAATTGGGAGGTTCAACAATGACCCATGCTTACAGACATGTAGTAGGGCCTGTAACCCTCAAATGGGTGTATTGTAGTATAGCCCTTTGGTCAGGGCAGCCAAAAATTGGGAGGTTCAACAATGACCCATGCTTCCAGACATGTAGTAGGGCCTGTAACCCTCAAGTGGGTGTATTTAAGTATAGCCCTTTGGTCAGGGCAGCCAAAAATTGGGAGGCTCCTCTTTGTCCCTGGATAGAGACGTGCAGGAGGGCCTGTAACCCTCAAGTGGGTGTATTGTAGTATAGCCCTTTTGTCAGGGCAGCCAAAAATTGGGAGGTTCAACAATGACCCATGCTTACAGACATGTAGTAGGGCCTGTAACCCTCAAATGGGTGTATTGTAGTATAGCCCTTTGGTCAGGGCAGCCAAAAATTGGGAGGTTCAACAATGACCCATGCTTACAGACATGTAGTAGGGCCTGTAACCCTCAAGTGGGTGTATTTAGGTATAGCCCTTTGGTCAGGGCAGCCAAAAATTGGGAGGCTCCTCTTTGTCCCTGGATAGAGACGTGCTGGAGGGCCTCAAAACATTTTTCACATTGAAAAGATGCGGGTATCCTGTCTTTGTAATGCCCATTCAAAAAGAATGGGCGTAAAAATTAACCACTGGGGGTATAGCTGAAACTACAGCCAAACTATTGTAACGGTCATCATGGTGGCACATGAGGAGAAGGAGGAGCAGTCCAGCGAGTAGCCAAGGAATAGGAAGACAACGTGGTGGATGATCCAGTAGCTTACCCAACCTGGCAGGAGTATATGCAGAGCGAGGACAGCAGTGCACAGGGGGAGGGAGGCATAGCATCCCAACAGGCAGTACGAAGCAGGGTCGGGTACGCAGGCATAAGGCAGGCAACCGTTCCCCGGAACAACAACACGACACAAGGTGCCTGTGCAAATGTTAGGTCTTCCCGAGTCTGGCAGTATTTTCAGTTGGCTCCAGATGACTCTAAAAAGGCCATTTGCAACACCTGCCATGCCAGCATCAGCAGGGGTACGAAAAGTAGCAGCCTGACCACCACCAGCATGATCAGGCACATGTCAGCCAAGCACCCGACTTTGTGGAAACTACAACAGAGTCGAGGAGCGGTGCTTGCTGATGTCAGTGCTACGTCTTTGCCTGTTGTGCGTGCGAGCCAATCACCTGTCCATGCTGGCCGCGAACAAGCCTCCGGCCCTGCACCTGAAGTTGCCCACGTACAAATTACACCACCATCAAGCACGTCCTTGTCCCAGCGCAGTGTTCAATTATCCATTCAGCAAACATTTGAACGCAGGCGCAAATACGCTGCCAACGCCCCACATGCCACAGTCATGAATGATCACATTTTGCGACTCATTGCGCTACAAATGTTGCCTTTGCGGCTGGTGTAGACGTAAGCATTCCGCGACCTAATGCCGGCTGCTGTCCCACGTTACTCGGTCCCCAGCCGCCACTATTTGTCCAGATGTGCCGTCCCCGCATTGCATAACCACGTGTCCAACAGCATCACACGTGCCCTGAACCACGCTGTTTCAGCCAAAGTCCACCTAATAATAATAATAATAATAATACAGCTTTATTTATATAGCGCCAACATATTACGCAGCGCTTCACAATGTAGGGTTAGAGTACAGAAAATATAATACAGTAAGTAATTACAGTAGAGAACAAATACAGTAGAATAATTGGATACAAAACACTAGGCATAGAATCAATGTAAAAAAGAAAATACAAAGAATAAAGCAAGAAATGAAGATGACCCTCCTCAAAAGAGCTTACAATCTACAACGGGATAGGGGTTGCACAAGGTACAGGGGCTTATTGCACTGATGGTCCAGGCATCTTGAGGAAATGGGGCATAGAACTAAGCTTACATGAATGGTCATTATACAGTCTGTGTAGACCTTTTTGGTTTGGTGGAGTTTGTAGAAGAGTAATGTCCAGAGGGATAGCCCACTATCTACAGTACAAAGGACTTCTATTAGGGAGTATGATAGGCCGCCTTAAAAAGATGCGTTTTTAGGGATCGTCTGAAGCCATGCAAGTTGTGGATAGTCCTGATTTCTTTTGGTAAAGCATTCCAGAGGTTTGGTGCAGCTCTGGAGAAGTCTTGGAGCCGGGAGTGGGAGGATGGGATTATTACCGATGTCAGTAGAAGGTCATTTGAGGAACGTAGAGCGCGAGTGGGTGATAGACAGAGATGAGGGAGGAGAGGTAGGGGGTGCTGCACTGTGAATAGCTTTGTGGGTGATAATAAGCACTTTGAATTTGATGCTGTAGTATACGGGCAGCCAGTGCAATGACTGGCACAGAGCAGAGGCATCTGAGTAACGATTGGCCAGATGGGTGATCCTGGCTGCTGCATTAAGGATGGACTGGAGAGGAGAAACTCTGGTGAGGGGGAGGCCGCTTAATAGAGAATTGCAATAGTCAAGGCAGTAATGGATTAGGGCCACGGTGAGGGTTTTTGTTGTTTACAGGGTCAGAAAGGGACGGACTCTGGAGATATTCTTCAAGTGTAATTGACATGAGGGACGAGACATTGTGTGTGGGAGGAGAAGGAGAGATCGGTGTCAAACATAACACCCAGACAACGAGCCTGCTGCCTAGGCATTATCGTGGTGCCACAAACTGAGAGAGAGATGTCCGATTTAGGGAGGTTAGTGGATGGGTGGAGCAGAAGAAGTTCAGTTTTGGAAAGGTTTAGTTTCAAATAGAGAGTGGACATGATATAGGAAACTGCAGGTATACAGTCATTGCTGTTCTTTAATACCGCAGGGGTAAGGTCAGGGGCTGAAGTGTATAACCACAGACACGTGGACGTGCTTGTGGGCATGGCCGCTACATCTCCTTGACAAAACACTGGGTTAATATTGTGGAGGCTCTGACACAGTCTGATCGAGGGACGGAACACGTCCTTCCCACACCAAGGATAGCAGGCCCTACCTCTGTCAGGGTTTCACCGACACTCTACAGCTCCGGAATGTCATGCTCTTCAGCCTCCTCCTCCTCTTCCTGCTCATACTCATCCACTGTACCCTCCACACCAGTCCCAAGCTGGAAGCACTGCAGCACTGCCTCTGCGAAGCGGCAACAGGCTGTGCTGAAGCCAGTCTGCATAGGTGACAAACCCCACAATGCATTTGAGGTGTGGACAGCTCTGAAACAGCAGGCAGATCACTGGCTCACACCTCTGAACCTAAAGCCAGGAAAGGTCATGTGTGACAATGGACGGTACTTGGTGGCAGCTTTGAGGCGAGGCCAGCCGACGCTTGTTCCATGCGTGGCCCACGTGTTCAACCTGGTGTTTCAGAGGTTTCTAAAGTCATACCCAGAGCTGTCTGAACTGCTGGTAAAAGTTCGCCGTCTGTATGCACATTTTCGCAAGTCACCTGCTGCTTCAGCCGACCTTTGCGGATTTCAGCGCCGTTAGCGTCTTACGGCCCACAGACTGGTGTGTGATGTCCCCACGCGTTGGAATTCAACTCTGCACATGTTGGTCAGGATATGTGAGCAGAAGAGGGCAGTTGTTGACTACCTGCATCACCTAAGCCGTCGGGAAATGGTTCAAACTCCACACATAACACCTGAGGAGTGGAGATGGATGTCCGACCTATCTACCGTCCTCCAAAACTTTTAGGACTCCACCCAGATGGTGAACTGCGATGACGCCATTATTAGCGTCACCATACCACTACTCTGCCTTCTAAAACGGTCTCTGCTGAAAAACAAAGAGGATGCATTGCAGGCCGAGCGCGATGACTTGGAGCAAGAAACAGTAGTGGGTGTGGGTGAAAACACAGAGTCCAGCCTCATCGCATCACAACGTGCAGTGGAGGACTATGACGAGGAGGAGGAGGATGAAGACATGGAGCAACTCTCTGGCCAAATTGAGGATATGACATGCACACCAGTGATACCCTCGATTCAGCGTGGCTGGCCAGAGGACAGGGGAGATGAGGAGGAGGAGGAGGAGGAGGACAGCATGTTCAGTCATCGTGTTGGTCTGGATACTAAAGTGATGGCTGTTAAGAGTCTGGCGCACATGGCTGACTTTATGGTAAGCTGCCTGCCTCGTGACCTCGCGTTCAGAACATCTTGGCCGACAATCAGTACTGGTTGGCAACACTGTTAGACCCACGGTACAAGGAGAAATTTATGTCTGTCATTCCTGAGGCGGAGAGGTCAGCCAAAACGCAGCAGTTCCAGAAGGCCATAGTCACGGAAGTAGGCTAATCATTCCCCTCACAAAACGCTAGCGGCATAGGTCAGGAATCGGTGGACAACCAAGGCGTACGGCCGAGAGGGGCGCAAGTCCAATCCGCCAAAGGTAGGGGAACATTCTTTATGAGGTGGGACAGTTTTCTCAGCCCCTCACGTACCACAGCCCCTGAGGTGCGGGGTAGTGACACAAGAAATGCTAAGTTTGGTCAGATGCTGAAGGAGTACCTTGCCGATCTAACAACTGTACTGCGAGATTCCTCTGTGCCTTACAATTATTGGGTCTCCAAGCTGGACACGTGGCATGAATTGTCTCTCTACGCCTTGGAAGTCCTGGCCTGCACTGCCGCTAGCATTTTGTCACAGTGTGTTTTCAGTGCCGCAGGTGGAATCATTACTGATAAACGCAACCGCCTGTCAACTGAAAATGCTGACAGGCTGACTGAGAGCAAGATGAACAAGGGTTGGATTGGGCCAGACTTCACCACACCACCAACAAATGACAACTGAATTTAAATTTTTTAATGGGAATTTGCCATGTACCTCCACTGACCCATGGGTACACACTTCTGGACTTCCTAGTGTCCAAGTGTGGGATCAGTAATGTCCGTGGACGTGCACTCAGCCAGTTAGTAGGAAGGAGGATCAGGTTGGGAAATGTGCGGTGCAGTATCACGGCTACTAACAATTGACCGTGTGGAAGACAGGGTGTTTGTGGAGGTGCCGATGAGACTTGAAGCATTATCCGCTATCCAAGTAACAAGCTGTTGACACTAATGTTGGTTCAACAGCGTAGTACTGCAGCGGGCCCCAACAATTTGGGACAGGACGTGTGAGCGAGTAGATGTGCCACTTTCTTGTTGCGAAATTAGTGCTTGCACACGACCTCGGCCTCTGCCTGCACCACCATCACGTTCACCTCCTTGTTCCTTGCCAACGCCCTTGCGCATTTTGCTTGTATACTGCGACAACAGTCACACGAGAGGATTTTAGTCCCTCACCTGTATCAAGGTATGACGTACAACAATCTGCTGACTTGAATGGTTTTAGGAGAGGATTTTAGTCCCTATCCTGAATAAAGGTATGACTTACAACAGTGTGGTGACTGTTGAGATGCCAAGAGTTAGGATTTTAGTTCCCTAACCTGTATAAAGGGTATGACGTAGAACAGTGTGGTGACTGTTGAGATGACAATAGTTAGGATTTTAGTTCCCTAACCTGTATAAACGTATGACGTACAACAGTGTGGTGACTGTTGAGATGACAAGAGTTAGGATTTTATTTCCCTAACCTGTATAAACGTATGACGTTCAACAGTGTGGTGACTGTTGAGATGACAAGAGTTAGGCTTTTAGTTCCCTAACCTGTATAAAGGGTATGACGTACAACAGTGTGGTGACTGTTGAGATGCCAAGAGTTAGGATTTTAGTTCCCTAACCTGTATAAAGGGTACGACGTACAACAGTGTGGTGACTGTTGAGATGACAATAGTTAGGATTTTAGTTCCCTAACCTGTATAAACGTATGTCGTACAACAGTGTGGTGACTGTTGAGATGACAAGAGTTAGGATTTTATTTCCCTAACCTGTATAAACGTATGACGTTCAACAGTGTGGTGACTGTTGAGATGACAAGAGTTAGGCTTTTAGTTCCCTAACCTGTATAAAGGGTATGACGTACAACAGTGTGGTGACTGTTGAGATGACAATAGTTAGAATTTTAGTTCCCTAACCTGTATAAACGTATGACGTACAACAGTGTGGTGACTGTTGAGATGACAAGAGTTAGGATTTTATTTCCCTAACCTGTATAAACGTATGACGTTCAACAGTGTGGTGACTGTTGAGATGACAAGAGTTAGGATTTTAGTTCCCTAACCTGTATAAAGGGTATGACGTACAACAGTGTGGTGACTGTTGAGATGACAAGAGTTAGGATTTTATTTCCCTAACCTGTATAAACGTATTACGTACAACAGTGTGGTGACTGTTGAGATGACAAGAGTTAGGATTTTAGTTCCCTAACCTGTATAAAGGGTATGACGTACAACAGTGTGGTGACTGTTGAGATGCCAAGAGTTAGGATTTTAGTTCCCTAACCTGTATAAAGGGTATGACGTACAACAGTGTGGTGACTGTTGAGATGACAATAGTTAGGATTTTAGTTCCCTAACCTGTATAAACGTATGACGTACAACAGTGTGGTGACTGTTGAGATGACAAGAGTTAGGATTTTATTTCCCTAACCTGTATAAACGTATTACGTACAACAGTGTGGTGACTGTTGAGATGACAAGAGTTAGGATTTTAGTTCCCTAACCTGTATAAAGGGTATGACGTACAACAGTGTGGTGACTGTTGAGATGACAAGAGTTAGGATTTTAGTTCCCTAACCTGTATAAAGGGTATGACGTACAACAGTGTGGTGACTGTTGAGATGACAAGAGTTAGGCTTTTAGTTCCGTAACCTGTATAAAGGGTATGACGTACAACAGCGTGGTGACTGTTGAGATGACAATAGTTAGGATTTTAGTTCCCTAACCTGTATAAACGTATGACGTACAACAGTGTGGTGACTGTTGAGATGACAAGAGTTAGGATTTTAGTTCCCTAACCTGTATTAAGGTAGCACGTACACCTGTCTGGTGACTGTAATGGTTTGAAGAGAGGATTTTAGTCCCTAACCTGTATTAAGGTAGTACGTACACCTGTCTGGTGACTGTTTTGATGACAAGAGTTAGGATTTTAGTTCCCTAACCTGTATTAAGGTAGTACGTACACCTGTCTGGTGACTGTAATGGTTTGAAAGAGGATTTTAGTCCCTAACCTGTATTAAGGTAGTACGTACACCTGTCTGGTGACTGTAATGGTTTCAGGAGAGGATTTTAGTCCCTAACCTGTATTAAGGTAGTACGTACACCTGTCTAGTGACTGTAATGGTTTCAGGAGAGGATTTTAGTCCCTAACCTGTATTTAGGTAGTACGTACACCTGTCTGGTGACTGTAATGGTTTGAAGAGAGGATTTTAGTCCCTAACCTGTATTAAGGTAGTACGTACACCTGTCTGGTGACTGTTTTGATGACAAGAGTTAGGATTTTAGTTCCCTAACCTGTATTAAGGTAGTACGTACACCTGTCTGGTGACTGTAATGGTTTGAAGAGAGGATTTTAGTCCCTAACCTGTATTAAGGTAGTACGTACACCTGTCTGGTGACTGTTTTGATGACAAGAGTTAGGATTTTAGTTCCCTAACCTGTATTAAGGTAGTACGTACACCTGTCTGGTGACTGTAATGGTTTGAAGAGAGGATTTTAGTCCCTAACCTGTATTAAGGTACTAAGTACAAGAGTGTGGTGACTCTAATGGTCACAGAAAAGCTTGGATTCCAATCTGTATGACCAGGCCTATGTCCTCCTACATTAGTCCTGAGAAGGTCTGTTGTGGTCAGCAGCAGTTTGCAGCCCTGATCCGGATCTACCTATGAGGGCCGCAAATCTGTCCCTAATCAGCAGCAGACACTCTCCCTACACTCACTGTCTGGATGGCTGTGTGCCGAGCACAGCGCGCCGGGAGTTATAAAGGCTCGGTGACGCTGTGCAGGGCGGCCAATCACTGCTATGTCATAACTAACAGGGCTGTGGCATTGCAGTGGTCTGTCAGCCAATCCCTGCACGTGGGCTGGCTCTCAAAAGAGCGCCAACATGGAGAGATGACGACCACGAGCACAGCACGAGTATCGCGAGATTACTCGGTGCTCGGCGAGTCGCCCGAGTACAGTGATACTCGTGCGAGTACCGAGTAGTGGCGAGCATGCTCGCTCATCACTAGTAGTAAATCACACTCAAAAATACAATAAAATAGAAACTCAAGTAATTTAATTTAGATATTGTGTGCAGAAATGCTGTAGAAAAGTTGTGAAATCAAAAGCTGAACCCAAATTCACTGTGAATATGTATCCTTCTAATGGAGACATTATTAAAATGATATAATTTTCTATATGCACAATAACAGAATAATTGGAAGTACCGTACTTATTTATGTTTCTGATGTTTCAATGCTTTTAATAAGGGCCCTTTCACATCAGCGTTTTTCGTAATTCGCGGCAGATGCGGTGAAAAAACCGCATCTGCCGCGTTTGCCGCATAACGGTTCCACTTGCGGCACGGTTGCGGTTTTTTCCATAGGAAGTATAGGGGGACTTGCGGCAGATGCGGCAAGTGCGGTATTGCACTTGCGGCAGGTGCGGCAGAGAAAAAAACCGCAGTAAGCCGCGGTTTTTTTCTCTGCCGCACCTGCCGCAAGTGCAATACCGCACTTGCCGCATCTGCCGCAAGTCCCCCTATACTTCCTATGGAAAAAACCGCAACCGTGCCGCAAGTGGAACCGTTATGCGGCAAACGCGGCAGATGCGGTTTTTTCACCGCATCTGCCGCGAATTACGAAAAACGCTGATGTGAAAGGGCCCTAATACTATTATTTTTAATAGAAAGAATACCATCATTGATAATATTAATAACAACACACTTTAAAAAAAAATATCTATTCAAGGCATAAACAAATCCTCCTCTGTGACATCTGTACTTTGTAATATATTTTTACTGTATACATTTCAATTTCTTAGAAGCAAAATATCAAAGATGTTTGGAAGTAAAGTCAGCAGGGTGTTTTTCATGAATATTTGAAGGCTTGAAATCGCCTATGGTAAAGTATTTTGCAAAGAGCACATATGTATATTCCATTATTCCTGTAAAAATTGCAACAAAAATCATCCTTCATAGAGCAAAATGATTTTTTGTATATTTCAAAATTCAAAAAGGAAGGCAAGATGAGGAAAAAACTTTATTCACTCTCAGAATGTATTATAATTTTTTTTTATAATAGATTTTTATGTCTATATATAATACCTCTGCTAAACAGACTTTTTTCACAAACCTTGTATCTTCCTTATCCCAAACCCCCAAAAAACTGTTCAGCACTTTTAACTCTCTCCTCCGCTCACTGCTGCCCCCTCCGACCTCCCTCATCTCTGTTGAGGACTTCGCCACATACTTCAAAAATAAGATCTACCAAACAAGGCAAACCTTATTGCTCCACCACCCCAACCACTCCATATACCAGACCTCTGCCCTTCCCTCATAACTTCCCTCTCCAACATCACTGAAGGAGAGCTTACTCATCCCCTACCCAAATCACACCTCACCACCTGTGCACTTAACCCCATCCCTTCCCACCTTCTTCCCAACTTCACTAACACACTCATCCCAGCCCTAACACACCTCTTTAATCTATCGCTATCTTCCGGTACCTTCCCCTCGGCTTTCAGTCATGTCACCATCACGCCCATCCTTAAAAAGCCAAGCCTTGACCAGACTATGACCCATATCGCTGCTCTTGTTTGCTTCTAAACTCCTTGAGCAACATGTCCATGCTCAACTTTCCTCCCACCTCTCATCTAAGTCTCTCCCTGACAGCCTACAATCCGGCTTCTGGCCCCAACACTCCACCAAAACTGCCCTAACCAAGATTACTAATGACTTGCTCACAGCCAAAGCTAACATTCAATTCTCCATCCTCTTTCATCTAGACCTGTCCTCTGCCTTTGACACAGTTCACCATTCTCTCCTACTACAGATTATTTCTTCCCTTGGCATCACAGACCTTGCCTTGTTCAGGATTGCCTCATACCTTTCCAACCGCACATTTAGCATTTTCCACTCCCACACTTCCTCCTCATCTCAACCTATCTCTGTTGGAAGCACACAGGGCTCTGTCCTGGGGCCCCTACTTTTCTCCATTCATACCCTTGGCCTAGGACAACTCATAAAGTTCCATGGCTTCCAATATCACCTGTATGCTGACGATACTCAGATCTATCTCTCTGGCCCAGAAGTCAAATCTCTTCTTTCCAGAATTCCGGAGTGTCTGTGAGACATATCCACCTTCTTCACCTCTCGCTTCCTAAGAAGCAACCTAGGCAAAGTCAAACTCATCATCTTTCCTCTATCCCATCTTTCATCTTCACCACCTGATCTATATATTATGGTAAATGGCATCATGCTCTCTCCCACACCTCAAATTCGCTGCCTCGGAGTAACTCTTGACTGTCCTGTCTTTCAAACCACACATCCAATGTCTCGACACCTCCTGTCGCCTCCAGCTCAAGAGTATTTCCAAAATCCGTCCTTCCCTCAGCCCTCAATCTACCAAAATGCTTGTACACTCCCTCATCATTTCCTGCCCTGACTACTGCAACATCCTCCTCTGTGGCTTCCCTGCTAACACTCTTTAACCTTTCCAGTCTGTCCTCAACTCTGCTGCCAGATTAATCCACCTCTCGCCTCGCTACTCCCCTGTTTCTCCTCTCTGCAAATCCTTCCACTGGCTCCCAATTCCCCAACAAATCAATTTCAAGCTACTAACACTTACCTTCAAAGCTATCCATAACTTGTCTTCTTCCTATGCCAATTGAACTATTCTCCCACTATCTTCCCTCAGATAATCTTCAATCCTCCCAAGACCTCCTCCTCCCCTCCACACTTATCCGTTCCTTACAAAACCGCCTCCAAGATTTCTCCAGAAAATCCCCCATCCTCTGGAATTCTGCGACCAAACACATCCGATTATCCACCACTCTTGGATCCTTCAGAAGGAACCTGAAAACCAATCTCTTCAGGAAAGATTACAGCCTGCAATGATTGAGCCGCTGCACCACCACCACCGGTGCTGCCACTTCACCACCACCAGATCTGCTGAACCCCTGACCCACTGTCTCTCTCCCCATTGCCCTGTAGAATGTAAGCCCACAAGGGCAGGGTCCTTTCCCCTCTGTACCAATCTGTCATTATTGATTTGTTTACTGCAAACTATATATATATATATATATATATATATATATATATATATATATATATACTAGATGGCGGCCCGATTCTAAAGAATCAGGTAGTCTAGAATCCATATGTAGTTTATTTACTAATAGTTACGGGAGTGCGGTGAAATGAATTGTGTGTATACAGGCGGCTTTGTGGGTAGCAGAGTATACAGGCGGCTCTGTGGGTAGCAGAGTATACAGTGGCTCAGTGGTTAGCACTGCACGGTGGCTCAGTGGTTAGCAGTGAGTGCGGTGAAAGTGGTCAGCACGGTCAGTGCAGTGCCATGGGCAGAGTGGTCAGCGCAGTCCCGTGGGCAGAGTGGTGAGTGCAGTACCATGGGCAGAGTGGTCAGCGCAGTGCCGTGGTCAGAGTGGTGAGCGCAGTGCCGTGGGCAGAGTGGTGAGCGCAGTGCCATGGGCAGAGTGGTCAGCGCAGTGCCGTGGGCAGAGTGGTTAGCGCAGTGCCGTGGGCAGAGTGGTCAGCGCAGTGCCATGGGCAGAGTGGTCAGCGCAGTGCCGTGGGCAGAGTGGTGAGTGCAGTGCCGTGGGCAGAGTGGTCAGCGCAGTGCCATGGGCAGAGTGGTGAGTGCAGTGCCGTGGGCAGAGTGGTGAGCGCAGTGCTGTGGGCCGAGTGGTGAGCGCAGTGCCGTGGGCAGAGTGGTGAGCGAAGTGCCGTGGGCAGAGTGGTCAGCGCAGTGCCGTGGGCAGAGTGGTCAGTGCAGTGCTGTGGGCAGAGTGGCGAGCGCAGTGCCGTGGGCAGAGTGGTCAGCGCAGTGCCATGGGCAGAGTGGTCAGCGCAGTGCCGTGGGCAGAGTGGTGAGCGCAGTGCTGTGGGCAGAGTGGTGAGCGCAGGGCCGTGGGCAGAGTGGTGAGCGCAGTGCCGTGTGCAGAGTGGTGAGCGCAGTGTAATGGGCAGACTGGTCAGCGCAGTGCCATGGGCAGAGTGGTCAGCGTAGTGCCGTGGGCAGAGTGGTGAGTGCAGTGCCATGGGCAGAGTGGTCAGTGCAGTGGTGTGGGCAGAGTGGGGAGCGCAGGTGCCATGGGCAGAGTGGTCAGGGCAGTGCCGTGGGCAGAGTGGTCAGCGCAGTGCCGTGGACAGAGTGGTCAGCGCAGTGCCGTGGGCAGAGTGGTCAGCGCAGTGCCGTGGGCAGAGTGGTCAGCGCAGTGCCGTGGGCAGAGTGGTCAGCGCAGTGCTGTGGGCAGAAAGGTCAGCGCAGTGCCGTGGGCAGAGTGGTGAGCGCAGTGCCGTGGGCAGAGTGGTGAGCGCAGGGCTGTGGGATGAGTGGTGAGCGCAGTGTCATGGGCAGACTAGTCAGCGCAGTGCCATGGGCAGAGTGGTCAGCGTAGTGCCGTGGGCAGAGTGGTCAGCGTAGTGCCGTGGGCAGAGTGGTGAGTGCAGTGCCATGGGCAGAGTGGTCAGTGCAGTGCTGTGGACAGAGTGGGGAGCGCAGTGCTGTGGGCAGAGTGGGGAGCGCAGTGCTGTGGGAAGAGTGGTCAGCACAGTGCCGTTGGCAGACTGGTCAGCGCAGTGCCGTGGGCAGAGTGGTCAACGCAGTGCCATGGGCAGAGTGGTCAGCGCAGTGCCATGGGCAGAGTGGTCAGCGCAGTGCCGTGGGCAGAGTGGTGAGTTCAGTGCCGTGGGCAGAGTGGTCAGCGCAGTGCCATGGGCAGAGTGGTGAGTGCAGTGCTGTGGGCAGAGTGGTGAGCGCAGTGCCGTGGGCAGAGTGGTCAGCGCAATGCCGTGGGCAGAGTGGTGAGCGCAGTGCCGTGGGCAGAGTGGTGAGCGCAGTGCTGTGGGCAGAGTGGTGAGCGCAGTGCCGTGGGCAGAGTGGTCAGCGCAGTGCCATGGCAGAGTGGTCAGCGCAGATGCCGTGGGCAGAATGGTGAGTGCAGTGCCATGGGCAGAGTGGTGAGCGCAGTGCCATGGGCAGAGTGGTGAGCGCAGTGCCGTGGGCAGAGTGGTGAGCGCAGTGCCGTGGGCAGAGTGGTGAGCGCATGGCTGTGGGCAGAGTGGTGAGCGCAGTGTCATGGGCAGACTAGTCAGCGCAGTGCCATGGGCAGAGTGGTCAGCGTAGTGCCGTGGGCAGAGTGGTGAGTGCAGTGCCATGGGCAGAGTGGTCAATGCAGTGCTGTGGACAGAGTGGGGAGCGCAGTGCTGTGGGCAGAGTGGGGAGCGCAGTGCCGTGGGAAGAGTGGTCAGCACAGTGCCGTTGGTAGACTGGTCAGCGCAGTGCCGTGGGCAGAGTGGTCAACGCAGTGCCATGGGCAGAGTGGTCAGTGCAGTGCCATGGGCAGAGTGGTCAGCGCAGTGCCGTGGGCAGAGTGGTGAGTGCTGTGCCGTGGGCAGAGTGGTCAGCGCAGTGCCATGGGCAGAGTGGTGAGTGCAGTGCCATGGGCAGAGTGGTGAGCGCAGTGCTGTGGGCAGAGTGGTGAGCGCAGTGCCGTGGGCAGAGTGGTCAGCGCAGTGCCGTGGGTAGAGTGGTGAGCGCAGTGCCGTGGGCAGAGTGGTGAGCGCAGGCCGTGGGCAGAGTGGTGAGCGCAGTGTCATGGGCAGACTAGTCAGCGCAGTGCCATGGACATAGTGGTCAGCGTTAGTGCGTGGGCAGAGTGGTCAGTGCAGTGCTGTCGACAGAGTGGGGAGCACAGTGCTGTGGGCAGAGTGGGGAGCGCAGTGCCGTGGGAAGAGTGGTCAGCACAGTGCCGTTGGCAGACTGGTCAGCGCAGTGCCGTGGGCAGAGTGGTCAACGCAGTGCCATGGGCAGAGTGGTCAGCGCAGTGCCGTGGGCAGAGTGGTGAGTGCAGTGCCGTGGGCAGAGTGGTGAGCGCAGTGCCGTGGGCAGAGTGGTGAGCGCAGTGCTGTGGGCAGAGTGGCGAGCGCAGTGCCGTGGGCAGAGTGGTCAGCCCAGTGCCGTGGGCAGAGTGGTCAGTGCAGTGCCGTGGGCAGAGTGGTCAGCGCAGTCCCGTGGGCAGAGTGGTCAGCGCAGTGCCGAGGGCAGAGTGGTCAGCGCAGAGCAGTGAGCAGAGTGGTCAGCCCAGTGCCGTGGGCAGAGTGGTCAGCGCAGTGCCGTGGGCAGAGTGGTGAGCGTTAGTGCCGTGGGCCGAGTGGTGAGCGCAGTGCCGTGGGCAGAGTGGTGAGCGCAGTGCCGTGGGCAGAGTGGTCAGCGCACACACACACATACACACATACACATACACACACACAAACACTCCGCTATACTTACCACCGCCCCTGCGTCTTCCCCGCCGCCTGGATCCTCAGTCGACATGTCGCCGTCCCCGGACGACTGGATACAATATGGCATCCGGGAAGTCTCGCGAGACTTCCCGGACGCCATCATGGATAAAGTATTGCCACCCCCGGACGACTGGATCCAATATGGCGTCTCGCGAGACTTTCCGGAAGCCGGACTGGATCCAGTAGTTCGGGGGCGGCGACATGTCGACTGAGGATCCAGGCAGCGGACGCAGAGCCGATGTGTGTGTGTATGTGTGTGTGTGGACAAAGTGACGGAAGTGCGGACAAAGTGACGGAAGTACCTTCGGCTCTTATATATTAGATATATATAATTTTGTATGTAATCCCTCTCATGTACAGCACCATGGAATTAATGAGGCTATATAAATAAATAATATATATATATATATATATATATATATATATATATATATATATATATAAAATATAAAATTAGCTGCGATACTCCAGGTAGCCCTTCAAGGGCAAGGGAGCCCGAAACGTAGCCATACCCTGTATATGATGCCAGAATAAAGGCGTATTACATCATCTACCCGGAGTGCTGCAGCTAATTTTATATTATATATCTGAAGCTAAGGTAAAGGCTGAGCTGAACTGCACCCAAGAAGGCATTGCTGCTCCATTATTACTTCTATATATATATATATATATACATAATATATATACTAGATGGTGGTCCGATTCTAACGCATCAGGTATTCTAGAATATGTAGAATATGTATGTAGTTATGTATAAAGATTTAAGAATAGCGGTGTACAGCGGTGTGGGTGTGCAGCAGTGTCAGTGTGCAGCAGTGTCGGTGTTCAGTGGTGTCAGTGTTCAGTGGTGTCAGTGTTCAATGGTGTCGGTGTACAGCAGTGTTGGTGTACAGCACGTCACCAGAGGGCGGCTGTCAGTGGCTCCTGGTGCCCTGGGCATACAGTACCAGTCCCTCTGGTGCTTGGTCCCCCCGGTCTCCAGTTCCCCGCTATCTGGTCCCGAGCTCTGCGGCCAGTGCGCCTGTCTTTTGTGTGTAAAGGAAATCCCGCGTCGCTGATTGGTCACGGACTGCCAGGCGTGGCCAATTAGCAACGCGGGATTTCCATTACAGAAAGACAGACAGACAGACACAATAAGACAATTATATGGTAGACTAAGAAAATTTGATGAAGCGTGTACAATACTTTTTCCAGGTGTTATTTCTCTGGTTTGATTTCTTTGCATGTGAGGATGGAGGAGGTTGCAAGGAAGGAGGAGGATGTGAGGATGGAGGAGACTGTGAAGATGGGTGAGGCTATGGGGATGAAGAAAGCTGTATGAGAATGGAGAAGGCTGCGAGGATGGAGGATGCTGCGAGGATGTAGGAGGCTATGAGGATGGGGGAGGATGTGAGAATGGGGAAGGCTGCTAGGATAGAGGAGCCTGCACAAATGGGAGAGGCTGCTAGGATGAGGGAAAATTTGAGGATGTGAGGAGGCTGCGAAGATGGGAGAGACTGTGAGGATGTAGGAGGCTGTGAGGATGGAGGAGGCTGTGAGCATGGAGGAGGATGTGAGGATTGGGAGGCTGTGAGGATGGAGGAGGCTGTGAGGATGGAGGAGGCTGTGAGGATGGGGAGGCTGTGAGGATGGGGAGGCTGTGAGGATGAGGAGGCTGTGAGGATGGAGAGGCTGTGAGGATGAAGGAGGCTGTGAGGATGGAGGAGGCTGTGAGGATGGAGGAGGCTGTGAGCATGGAGGAGGATGTGAGGATTGGGAGGCTGTGAGGATGGAGGAGGCTGTGAGGATGGAGGAGGCTGTGAGGATGGGGAGGCTGTGAGGATGGGGAGGCTGTGAGAATGGAGAGGCTGTGAGGATGAAGGAGGCTGTGAGGATGGAGGAGGCTGTAAGGATGGGGAGGCTGTGAGGATGGGGAGGCTATGAGGATGGAGGGGGCTGTGAGGATGGGGAGGCTGTGAGGATGGAGGAGGCTGGAGCATGGAGGAGGATGTGAGGATGGGGAGGCTACGAGGATGGATGGATGAGGCTGTGAAGATGGAGGAGGCTGTGAGGATGGAGGAGGCTGTGAGGATGGGGAGGCTGTGAGGATAGAGGGGGCTATGAGGATGGGGAGGCTGTGAGGATGGATGGCTGAGGCTGTGAAGATGGAGGAGGCTGTGAGGATGGAGGAGGCTGTGAGGATGGGGAGGCTGTGAGGATGGAGGAGGCTGTGAGGATGGGGAGGCTGTGAGGATGGAGGAGGCTGTGAGGATGGGGAGGCTGTGAGGATGGAGGAGGCTGTGAGGATGGAGGAGGCTGTAAGGATTGAGGAGGCTGTGAGAGCAGTGAGGATGGAGAGGCTGTGAGGATGGGGAGGCTGTGAGGATGGAGGAGTCTGTGAGGATGGGGAGGCTGTGAGGATGGAGGAAGTTGTGAGGATGGAGGGGGCTGTGAGGATGGAGGAGGGTGTGAGGATGGAGGAGGCTGAGAGGATGGGGAGGCTACTCCCCCCCTCTCCTTCAGCCTCCATTGCCTTGTCTGCTCTCCCCCTGCCTCTGAGGCTGTCCAGCGGCCCCCCGCACGCTACGGGGACACTCCCTGCCTGTCGTCAGTGTATGGGGCAGAGGTGCACACCGGAGAGTGGGTAGAGGCGGCCAGGGCGAGTCACAGGCTGGCACTGGGCACCAGCGCGGAGCTCCATGCCGGCATGGAGCCCAGCGGCCAAGGCTTCCTCCCAGCGATAGCCTCCACAGCTCCACCATTTTCGTTATTCTGTCTGTTTCTCTGTAACAGACATCCCACGTCGGTGATTGGTCGCGGCCGGCCGGGCTCAACCAATCAGCGACTCTGGATTTCCGTTACAGAGAGACAGACGGACACAATAAGGCAATTATATAGTAGGATATATATAAATAGATATTTATATATAGTGAAAAATAGGAACAGCACAAAAAATTACCTTACAAGGGTGCAAAGATTCTCCAAACACTATCCATGTGTCCTTTTATGATATTGAATAAAAAATGAAGAAGCAGCACCAAAGTTGAAGTGTTGTGGACTTTTATTCGCCAGACTGCTGGCGACATTTCAGATACAAAATCCTTTATCAAGCAGTGAGCCTGTTTATGTTGCACAGTTAGATGGAGGTTGATGCAACATTTTTGAGCACCCCATCAATGTATGATCTAAAGTTAAAATACAAGAATGCTTTGAAAAAATCACTGAGGGCCTTTTCCCATCTAAGGCTGCTTTCACATCAGTGGTTTTTCGCCGATCGCGGCAGATGCGGTGAAAAAAACGCATCTGCCGCGATTACCGCATAACCGCTGCACTTGCGGCACAGTTGCGGCAAGCCCCATGCAATGTCTATGGGGCTTGCAGTAAGGGTGCGGCAGGTGCGGCAAGTGCGGTTTTGGCACTTGCAGCAGGTGCGGCCGCGAAAAAAACGCAGTCAGCTGCTTTTTTTTTGCGGCTGCACCTGCCGCAAGTGCCGATACCGCACTTGCCGCACCTGCCGCAAGCCCCCATAGACTTTATATGGGGCTTGCCGCAACTGTGCTGCAAGTGCAGCGGTTATGCGGTAATCGCGGCAAATGCGTTTTTTTCACCGCATCTGCCGCGAACGGCAAAAAACGCTGATGTGAGAGTACCCTAAGGCTGTTCTGCATTTGCCTGCGTTTGCGTTTCTATGCATTTTTACCGCTAAAAATGCATCCAAACGCATGTTTTAATGCACCCACTTGCGTTTGCAAAAATGCAAAATGCATGCGTTTTTGCAAACGCAGCCAAAAACACGGGCTGCTGTGTCTAGGGCTGCGTTTGCAAAAACGCATGTGTATTTGCATGCATTTGCAATGCGTTTTGCATTGCACCCTATGGTAAAAAATGTTTTATTGTAAAAATGCATACAAACACTAACGCAGGCAAACGCTACCCAGCCTTAGATGTGAACTAGGCCTGACATTACAGCTGCATCTTACCACTATAAGTGAGTACTACAGAGTGAAAAAAATACAGTGAGGACTTTGCTCCAATATCAGCCCCAATTTAATGTCAAGTGACCTTTTTTTGAACAAGATTTGGGATGATTTCTAACAAGTATATCATGGAAGTAATGCTTCTTAACATAGAATATCTGCAGCAAGAGCTGAATAAGCTTGAGTCTGAGTCACCTCCCTTGGAATTAAATATTAAATATAAATAAAGGAGGAGGAATGGAACAGCTTTAAAGAATCCTTGGATGCTAAATTGCTAAAGTTAGGAGCTGAAGGATGTAAAATGCTACAAATGGAATTGAGACATGGATGTTAATAAAAATGGAAATATTTATACTTGACAAAGGGACAATTCAGGAAATTGGAAAAAGAAAGGTTATTGGCCAAAGGGACACTTTTTGTATAAGTATGACTTGTAAATCTAACCATTATTTTTCTTGACCCAGAAAATGCACAGAAAGACAAACCGAAGTCCGGGAAAAGAGGGGAGGAAGGAAACAACGGCGACGGACAAAAAGAGAGAAAAGGTAAAAACAAATCTGCAGCAGGAGAACAGATTGTGACAAGGAGCAAGTAGCAGGTTTAATTGTAGATATTTCTACAAAAACATTTTCACTGGTGACCAAATATGTGTTGAATATACATTTGGGTTAAATTTGCGTGTAAATTGGTTCCAAATTATGTTTGATTTGCTACGTTTTTTTAGGTTAATAAGGTTTAAGGAGTATTTTGGCAAAAACCCCATGGTAGAGGTGATTCCCAGTAGTTAGCTAAATTTAAAACAGGTAGCATTAAGGAAAAAGAGCAACTGTGTACCGCCTAGTAGTTTACATGCAGTAGAGGCTTTTATATCAGCTGTAAATAAAGATATTGGAAATTTGAGAAATACTTCCAGTAAACATTTTAGCCACCCAAATATGACAAAAGGTGAAATAGAGGCTCTGCACAATTTGGCCAATGATGATAACTTGATAATTAAAAGGGCCAATAAGGGCGGTGCTGTGGTCCAAATGGACAAGGATAAATATGTTAAGGAAATGATGAGACAGTTGGATGACCCAGAGGTCTACGAGAGCTTGGTCTGTGATCCTAAAATTTACATTGTTAGAGATATTAAATGAGTTTTGGATACTGCCTTGGATAAACATATCATTGATCAGGATCCCTATGACTTTTTAACAATTAAATTTTGGACCACTCCGGTCATATATGTTCTTCCATAGGTGCATAAGTCTTTCATAGATCCTCCAGGAAGGCCAATTGTATCTTATTGTAACTCCATTTTATCCAACATTGGTGTGTATTTAGATAAAATACTAAATGCAATTGCAAAGCGTGCAGAGTCCTCCTATTTTAAGGACACCACATATTTTTTTTTATCAAAATTGGGGAGGTGGACATATCAGGTGGGTTAATATTAGCTTCATTCAATGTGATTTCACTATATACCTCTATTAAGCATAGACGAGGCCTAGAGGCAGTAGAGAAAAAGCTTCTAGAACAAAACATCTTTCTGAGGAGGTGAGAAAGTTCATTCTCCAACTGTTGAATCTGGTACTGATAAAAAATTATTTCCTTTTTGGGGACGATTTTTTTTATGCAGCTAAGTGGGACAGCCATGGGCACAAACATGGCACCCGTGTATGCGAACATTGTAATGTGCGTCCTTGAGGAGGACTTCGCCTATGTGTCACACCACTTTGGCTATGTTGCTGCATGGTGGAGATACATAGATGATGTCTTTCTCATTTGGACTGGAACTGAGGAGGCACTTTAGGATTTTCATGGATTTCTCAACACAATCAAAAATTCACCCTTGTAAATTCGTACACAGAAGTTCAGTTTTTAGATGTTAATGTTAAGATCACAGGTGAAAGACTAGCCACACAACTGTATGTGAAAGCTATTGATAAAAATAACCTGTTGCTGTTCAGTAGTCAACATCCCATAAAAAACTTTGGAAGGTATCCCCCTTAGCCAATTAATGAGGGTAAAGAGAATTGAGAGCAATGTGGGTTCTGAAAGAGACTCTATGGAAAAGGTTTTAAAAAAATTCTCAGAGAGAGGCTATCTGAAGAGTTTATTGAGGCGTCAAAAAGAGAAGGTGGAGGGTTTGAATAGAGATGATATGTTGCACAAAACAAGGATTTAAAAGGAATTAGATCATATCCCCATGGTGACCACATATTTTGAAGAGAGTATACAGATTGCGGCTGTGAATAGGAAACATTGGGGCATATTGGGCAGGTTTCTGCCTCAAGTGGAAGAATTTTCCAAACCCCCAATTTTTTCTTATAAATGTAACCGAACACTAACTTCAAACTTGATGAAATCTGACATAGGGTCGTTTAAAAATCTGGTCCGACCTCACTAGCAGGGAATGACAGAAAGGGATGTTTTCCTTGCCTGTCCTGTGTAAACTGCTGCTTAATGTTAAAAGGGTCCAGTTTCTTCCACCCTACTACCAAAGAGGAATTTAAAATTAAATAGTATTTAACGTGTGATTCAGACCATGTCATTTACTTGTTACAGTGCCCTTGTTCCTTATGGTATGTCAGTGAGACCACGTGTGAGTTTAAGACAAGAATAAAGACTAGAATAAATCAGCACCGGCATATCATAAGGAAGAAGAGGATGGATTTGTCAGTATCTAAGCATTTTGTGCAAAAGTCACATACAGGAAAACAACTCTGGTTTTGTATAATAGGCACAATACCTATCATGAGGAGGGGTGGGGATCGGGTACATTTACTCAAAAGGAAAGAACTTGAGTAGATTATGAAATTGAACATTTTAAAACCGAATGGTCTTAATATGGACTTCAAAACCAAAAGATTATGTAATTTACGGATCATACAATAAGTTCCTGAACCGAACACATCTTTTTTGTATTATATGTTTGTTTATAAAAAGAGATTTTTTTAAGTAGTCTTGTTCAGATACTAATTGTCTTCTTTTGTTTTTATTTTTCTGCAGGTTGGATTTTTGGAAGGAATACACTCACATTAAGTTGGATTAATGAGAATTTAATTTTTTTTTTTCATTGCACATGTTGGTGGTTCTATGAAATGTAATATCACTATCTGTATTTCTTTCTCAATTAAAAATTAAAACAATTAAAAAAAATGTAAAAAGAATAGTAAAAATAAAAACTGTTTTTTATAATCATAAACATGACATCATTCATTCATAAAGAGGGGCATACTGAGGTTAGAAAAGCTGAAGTGGAGTGGTCTTGCTGTGTCATGTATGCATGAGACTCAGGGGTTAAAATCCTGTGTAGTCTCATTATATGGACTTAAAGATGGGGTGCCCTGCCTTACTGGGGAGGATTTCCTATGCTTGGTGACACTAATGGGAACGTGGGTCCTGACCCTCTATACTAGAAGCTTATATAATGGAATGCCCACCAAATTTGCATTGGAGTTGTCATGTGGTGTACAAGTTGCCCATCAATATTGTGGTTGACTATCTATAATGCATGATGATTTAAATACTTATACTGAATCATTTACATTGACTATTTAGGAAAATCAGAGAGAAATTGTGTTTTCATAACAATTTGGTAAATAGTGCAGTGAATCTTCTGTCTGTTCAACTCAGCCCCACATAGTGACTTAGGCTAAGGGTCACACTTGCAGATTTTACATGTGTTTTTGGAGACCCGCGTTTCTAAAAACGCATGTAAAAATGCACCCATAGGCCCCCATGAAAAAAATGCATGCCCCAATAGCAAAAACGCATGCATAATAGCAAAAACGCATGCCTAGAGTGACATGCATTTTAGGCACACGTTTTTGCGCTTATGTGAGGAGCTGCCTTCAAAAAAGCATGCAAAAACGCATCTGCCATTAGTACTATTTAGTACCATGCAAAAACGCATGCGTTTCCCATAGGGGCCCATGTTAAAAAACGCATGTGTTATTAAAACAGCACCAAAAAATGGTGCATGCACTTTTTTTGGGTGCTGATTCAAAAACTCATGGAAGAACGCATGGGTGTCTAAAGGCACCTAAAAAAAACGCATGCAGAAATGCATGCTTATTTTTAAGACACTTAAAAAACTCATGTCAAGTGAGACCCTAGCCTTATATATGATTTCATCAGAGCTTTCTGCTTGCCTCATAGTACAAATCGGTATGCTCCATGACCACAGGCATTGTAGTTTTAAGGCTATTTTAGTTGTTGATTATTTGAAATTTAGCAGTCCCTTGACATATGCCTACTTCTTTAGTTCTTCAAAACTTGTCCTCTTGATTTTCTCTCTGACATCTAAATCTAGATTGGCAATCCTTCAAATGGAGATTTTTCCTTCTTGTCCATTGCAATGTCATTCTTTCTCCATACCGGCCAACTATGATTACCCATTATCACAACCCTTCCTCCTTCCAATTGTGCACAGACAAGTGACCCCAAACTGACAAGCAAGCAAATCTCCTTTAAAACACAACAATCATATTGATCTAACAAGTTCTCTATGCTATTAAATGTTCACTCTAAATCCATTAGTCCAATAATCTCCACAAACTATCATTTTCAGTATGGAACATAAGCACTGAAGTAGTACACCAAAATCTCAATAGTCCTTTATCTTCATTATCCTGGTAGATAGCAGCAGATTTTGTCAAGAATGTCTCGATACACTTGTCCATTCGTTTTACTTTCAATAAACAACCTCACACTATGATGTTCCCACCTCCAAACTTCACCATTGGTGTGGTGTTAAAGGTCTCCAAATATGGTATGTATTATGGCACCCAACGAGTTTAATTTTGGTCCCATCTGATTTGACTATAGAAAACTCAGCATTACTCAATGTTGTTGAGTAAACTTAAACTTGCTTAAAAATTCTTTTTGTACAGCAATGGAGCCTTGAACTGTAAGCATTCATACAGACGATAGAGGTTGAGTGCATTGCTTATTCGTTTGTTTGAAACAATGGTACCTACTGAGGTCTTTCTGAAACTCCCTGCATGTGGTCCTTGACTATTGGACAACTTTTTTGATACATATTTTCACTCCTGTGTCTAAAATCTTGTGGGGTGCACCTTATTGTGGACAGTGTGTGGTGAAACGATGTTCTTTTCACTTGCTGATTATGGCACCATCAGTGCTCTTGGAACCTTGAATAGTTTTGACGTCCTGTAATAAATGCCATCTGTATATTTTGCAATTTCAATTATTACACATAACTTAATTTATGGACATTTATTGTTTGATTTCTTTGCCTGTGTATTGGATGAGTTGTTACTGATATATATCTGGTGAGACTTTCATGTAAACAGCATCTTTAGAAATATATTTATATAGAATATTGTTGACGTGTTCAATATTTATTTCACCAGTTGTATGTATGTATGTGCTCTGTGTATGCAGTATGTATCTGTATGCATATATGTGCTTTGTGTATGCATATTTCTGTATGCACACTTTGTACTCTGTTTGAATGTCTCTATATGCACATCTGTAAGTATGTATGCAAGATCCCTGTGTATGCAGTATGTCCCTATATTTACAGTATGTATATGCTCTGTTTATGCATGTCTTTCTATGTATGAATGTATGTCTGTGCCCTGTGTATGCAGCATGTCTCTGCATTTGTGTGTTCTGTGTATCCATGTCTTTATATGTAAATATAAATATATATGTGCTTTATGTAGGCATGTCATATCTACATATATGAATGTATGTATCCTGTTTCTGAAGCATGTCTCTTTATATATGTATGTTCTCTGTTATGCATGTCTGTGTATATACAGTACATACTGTATGTGTGTGTGACATGCAGTGTATGTTCATGTGTCAGTAACATAAGTTGCTTGTTTCACATGAAGTGTGTGTATAAGAATCTTCACATGCATAAATATCAGCAACAGAGATGACAGTTAATACGTGTAAAGATGTCATCAATCTCCTAATAATTGAACAAACTGCTGCTTATTCATCTCATGATTGGATTGTTTATTGCAGAACAAAAATCATTGTTTTTCAGCAGCACATTGCCAGGTGTAAACTGCAGATAGGCTAGTGATAACATGATAATGTATGGGGACAGATTGATCTACTAGTGACTGTTCTGTGCCTATAATTTTTCCTCAGCCCATGTAAAGACGCCATTACACCAGCACCGAACAGCTTAAATATTGTTGATTAACGACCTGAACTCAGCAGATGTGAAGGCAATTTAAATGTTTTTGTGTAATGGTGCAATATCATAGCATTTGAGGCTCAATTTTAAACTTTTGCCAAGACCCTAATTTGTCTAAGACCAGCATTGATTCTAACTTTAAGGCGTAGTTCACATCTAATGGTGTTTGTATTTGAAACTCATCCGTTTAAAGGGAACCTGTCACCCAAAATCACCCTTGTTAGCTGTAAATACATGTCCCTGAAGCATAACACCACAGTCCTACACATCCCTTTGTGGTGTTTTAGTTCAATATGAAAGTGCACTTTAGTCGTTTCAAAACTTACAAAATCCGTGGCAGTGGGGCGTTCCCAAGCCTTCTTGTCTATGAGGCGGTTCCCCTGTGCCGCTGTATTACGCCCTAATGGGCGTTGTTTCAAACTTTGTAGCGCGGGCACGATTCATAATATCGCGGCCGCGACGTCACGGTCATGTGATGCCGTGACGCGTCATTTCCGGGCGGACGGGGCGCTGTTGTCTGACGCGCACCGGCCGACTTCATAAAGCGATCTGCGCATGCGCTGAAGTTGGCCAGTGCGCGTTCACAGACAGAGGCAGGTGGGCAGGCTACGGTGAATCCCCCTCCCTCCCCTGTGTCACCCTCCTTCCCTGTCTCTCGCTCTCTGTCTGTGACCCCCTCCATAACTGTGCCCCCACTGCTTCACTCCAAGTAATAAAAAAAACAAAAAAAAAAATGTCAATATACACTATCTATATATAGATGTGGATATAATATATATATATATATAATATATATATATATATATATAAATATATATACACACATATATATGCATGCACACACATATAATACTGTAACACATATATGTGTGTGTGTGTAATTTTTTTTTTTTTTCACAAACATATACATTATATATATATAATATAATGTATATGTGTGTGAACAAAAATACATATTTACACACACACACATATATGTGTTACAGTATTATATGTGTGTGCATGCATATATATGTGTGTATATATATTTATATATATATATATATATATATATATATATATATTATATCCACATCTATATATAGATAGTGTATATTGACATTTTTTTTTTTGTTTTTTTTATTACTTGGAGTGAAGCAGTGGGGGCACAGTTATGGAGGGGGTCACAGACAGAGAGCGAGAGACAGGGAAGGAGGGTGACACAGGGGAGGGAGGGGGATTCACCGTAGCCTGCCCACTTGCCTCTGTCTGTGAACGCGCACTGGCCAACTTCAGCGCATGCGCAGATCGCTTTATGAAGTCGGCCGGTGCGCGTCAGACAACAGCGCCCCGTCCGCCCGGAAATGACGCGTCACGGCATCACATGACCGTGACGTCGCGGCCGCGATATTATGAATCGTGCCCGCGCTACAAAGTTTGAAACAACGCCCATTAGGGCGTAATACAGCGGCACAGGGGAACCGCCTCATAGACAAGAAGGCTTGGGAACGCCCCACTGCCACGGATTTTGTAAGTTTTGAAACGACTAAAGTGCACTTTCATATTGAACTAAAACACCACAAAGGGATGTGTAGGACTGTGGTGTTATGCTTCAGGGACATGTATTTACAGCTAACAAGGGTGATTTTGGGTGACAGGTTCCCTTTAACAGATGTATCAAACGCATGTGTTTTTGACTTGCGTTTTTGCCTATAAGGTGTTTGCGTTAAAGTATGCATTAACCCCTTCCCGACCTATGACATTATACAACATCATGGGAGGGTAAGGAGTGTTTGATGTGAGCTCCGGCGCAGTGCTCACATCAAACAGCCGACATCTCAGCTGATGTGATCAGTTGAGATGTCGGGCTAACAGCTCCGATCGGATCCAGGATCCGATCGGCACTGTTAACCCCTTGGATCCCGCTGTCAATCACTGACAGCTGGATTCAAGGCGGCCGCGGTGGGGAACGTGCCGTTCCCCGCCTGCTCCGGATCCAGTTGCCATAGGTGCCAATTATAAAAAAAAAATGGATCCGGTTTTTCAACTGCTCCAAAAAATGCAGTGAGCATGATTTTTACCTCAGGCTGCAAAACGGATGCGGTAACCGGATTGCATTAAGTGCAATCCGGTTTTTCTATTGATCTGGCTTTGAACATTTTTAGACAAAACTACAAATGTGACCCTAGCCTGACTCTAGATTTTCATCATAACACCAGACAACTCTGTTAAGAATGTTTGTTTCAGTTATATCACATACAGAAATGTTTACTTGTAATTAATTTAGCATTCATGTCCTAAAGCAATAATGCTAACGAACTTGTTAAATAACTGAAATACGTGTTACATTACAGCTAAGTTTAGCACTCAGAATAGTGATCTTGATTACTTTATTTGTAACGTAAGTGTTCTGCAATGTTACATCATTCAAAAAGCTGAGAATGGAAGGGTTTAAATGTTTTCTTCCTTGTCTTTTACTAAGATATTTGCTCAGGGCCAAAATATTCTATCATTTTGTTTATGAGACATTGCAAAGCAAGATAAAACTTCTTGTCTGCACGTTCTTCACACAAATCCAATGAAGGAAAATCAATGGGCTGCAATTATTTGCTATTATCAGCAATAGTGAGAAAGGCATAAACAGCACCCTCTGAATATTTTAAGATAATGAAACATATATAACACTAGAAGTTGCCTAATATGGAAACATAAAATCAATAAGTGAATCTTTATTGCTGCAATTTAGAAAATGATTAGTACTTATATGAATTTAATCTGAACTTTTCAAGTACAATCTCAAGTACAAATTTTCAAAAGTTCTCGTTCAGTTATGAAATGAGCCATTCAATTATGATTTTGACCTCCTGAATTTAAATTTGACAATGGAAATATTTTGTTGGCTCTTGTTTCTATGATATCAAAGTGTTTCCTTATACTGAGACACACAACTAACTCATAAAAGTTTCAGTACTTTAAAACATTATTATTTTTTGCAAATTTAAAGATGCAAGAATACTTTGTTGTGCCAATTTTTTATATTTATTTAGAGGAAATTTAGCAACATTTCAAACAACATAAAGATGTGTAAATACTAATGCTGATTAAAAACTTACAGAATTGCAATACAAAATTTGGTCCTCATTAAGTAACAACTCTTTTTTTCCGGGTATCTTTTACACCTGCACCAGATCATCTCTTGTCAAACAATAATGACAAGCATTGATAGAGTACATTTTCCTTTATATCTTTTCTCCATTGCAGCATTATCTATCTTCTGAAATCTCTGACTTTGATCGTCAGTTTAAAGCCAAGATCTTTATGTTTTGGGGAAAATTTCCACCAATTCTTCATAGTTATGCTATGTATGCAGTATTTTCCTTGCCCTGCAACAAACAGAGAAATTCCTCAACTTAAAGAAGCTTACAAATTTGAAGGTTCACTAAAGGCTCCTTCCTTTATCTTTGCTTGACTTAGGTTACCGTCACACTTGGCGATGCACCAGTGATCCTAATGATCTAACCTGGTAGGGATCGCTGGTGCGTAACTACGTGATCGCTGGGGAGAAGTCAAACATTCAGATCTCACCAGCGATGCAGCAATGATACAGCAGTTGTTGGGATCCTGTCACTCTCGGGCATAGTATTGATATTGTTGGTCATTGTCCCTGTCAAACACAGCAATGCACGCTGCCCAGCAGAAGAGCAACAGCCAAAAAATGGTCCATAACAGTTTGTAACAATCAGCGATATCACAGCGGGGGCCTGATCGCTGCTGCGTGTCACACAAAGTGAGATCGCTGTTGAGGTTGCTGTTGCATCACAAAACGTGTGATCAGCAGTGATCTCGCTTAGTGTGAATGGGGCTTTAGCCTTTTGCATTTTTATCCATTACTTTTACAAAGTTCTTCATTAGACCCAACTTGATATGCAATGGGGGTAACAAAATCTTATGTGAGTCAGCAAGTGCTGGAATCAGGACATTTTTAACTCCAGGATGAAGTGAATGTGGAAGAGGCCAGTCTCTTTTATTGTAGTAATATTGTCTTGCATGACTATTCCACTCACACAGAAAGCAGCAATACTTTGATCATCTACACTGGAGACCAATTAAGAGGGCAATCACCTTTAAGTCACCGCAAAGGGACTACATAGGTTAGTCCATACTTCAGGCACGTCAAAAGCTTATGTCACAAGCACTGCATAACCAATTGGAATTGAAGGTAATGCAATTGGATTGTGCAGAATGGTTTTGAGGCTTGTTTTGGATGAATCGATGAAGAGCGTCCATTCCTCTGAATTATGACTTAGGCCTGTTTCACATCTATGAGGTCCCTGCGCTAGGCTGCTCTGCCTGCCCTCCGCCAGCACAAATGCAAGCGCAGGGTTATTTAGGGGCTTGGGCAGCCTAGCGCAGGGACGCATAGATGCCCTGCATTTGCGCTCAGCTGCACTCGGTGCCCCCATTATATCCTATGGCCGGGCACAGCCAAGCGAGCGCCCTGGATAGTGTGAATCACAAGTGAAAGTGGCAGATGCCACGGCGCATGCGCCTGGTCAAACACACCCGGAAAATGTCCGATTAGGTGTTTTTGGGTGCTAAGTGACAGGCGCATGCGCCGTGGCGTCTGCCACTTTCACTTGCGATTCACACTATCCAGAGCGCGCACTCGGCTGTTCTCGGCCATAGAATATAATGGGGGCACAGAGGGCAGCTGAGCGCAAATGCAGGGCATCTATGCGTCCCTGTGCTAGGCTGCCCAAGCCCCTAAATGCCCCTGCACTTGCCTTTGTGCTGGCTCAGGGCAGGCAGAGCAGCCAAGCGCAGGGACTTCATAGATGTGAAAACACCCTTATTTTCAAAGCTTTCATTAACCTCTTGATGTAGTTGCATGTCACAAGATCGCCCTCCATTAAAAAGTATTGGACAAGATCTTTATCATGGTTGTGATACAAAGAAATCTAGGAGATTCCATTGCTATACTGTTATATTGTCAAAGTTTCACCTTTGTGACGCAAAAGCGACTTTACATATGCAGCAGAAACTATATGCTGGTTTAATGCAAAAAGAAGATATATCTGAAACAACGTATAGAAGCATGTCAATATGGTAAAAAACTAAACTAAGAAGTACTAAAACTGTATACTTTACACAGAGAACATTTATAAAAGTAGGTGATGCAAATATAATTAGAATTACGTTTTTGGAGATGAGTTGCCATTTTGTGATTGATCACCTAAGATGAGAGAATATTGAAGATTCTATAGACTAAATAGATGATGTAATAGACTAGCTACTAACACTGCAATAATAAAGATGAAATAATAAAGATTCAATTTTTTTGTAACCCTTTATGGAAGATATCATAAGTAATGACAAACTCTGGATCTTGAAAAGTAGAGCGAATAAGTAAATTTAGGAATCATATTCATTTTCAGCACCACAAATTTAGTTGAGTTTAAGAGCTTTCATTTCTAAACCAATTTGGCTGTAAAACAGTGTATTCAAGAGAAAGAGTTCTGGCTAGTGAGGAAAGGACATTTTGGTTGTGTGTTAATATTATCTCTTTCCATGCTCCCACTATGACTTTCTTTAATATTCTCTATCACTCTCTGCATATATATATCTACATCTATCTATATGTATATGCCTGTTTTTCCTTTTTATTGAGTTATCACAAATAAATACACACTGGTCTGTGAGTGCAGTGCAGCTTTTTTCATTATATATATATATATATATATATATATATATATATATATATATATATATATTGATATATATATGCAGTCAAGGCCAAACGTTTTGGCACACTTGAGAAGGTTCTAGAAAATGGCCAGGGTCACACATGCCATCCGTTTTGCCCTGGATCTGTTTTTGGAATCAGTTTTCAGACTTTTTTTTCCTAAGTCCAAAAACGCATATCCGTTAATGGATGGTGCACACATGTGTTGTGTTATAGACCCAACCTACTGTTCCCCTTCCCATTGCCCTATAGAATGTAAACTTGCAAGGGCAGGATCCTCTCTCTCATTTGTACCAGTCTATCACTGTTAGCTTGTTCTCTGTATTTTTAACTTGTTTGTATGTAAACCCTTCTCATGTACTGCACCAACGGTTCAATGATGCTCTATAAATAAATAATAATAATAATAATGTGTGAATGTAATACTTTTGAGGAGGAAATACTTCATTGGCTAGGATCACACATAGCAATCCGTTTTTGGAAGTGCTTTTCATGACCAATCCATTTTTCTTAGGATGCATTTTGTGTCTCCTGTGTCCCTAGACATTTTTCGACTTTGTCATTTTTTCTTAACAACTCATATGCGTTAACACATGTGTTAACGCATGGTACCTATATTTACCATGCATTAACGCATGCGTTTCCCATAGGACCACATGTTAGGCTGCTTTCACACTGCGTTTTTCTTCAATCCGTGGATGTCCATTGTAAAACGGACAGCCACAGATCTGATTTGGCCCTCATTTTATCCTATGGGCACAGATCAGATCACATTTGCCCTTAATGGCATCCGACTTTTGTCGGATCCGTTCTTGTCCGATGCACACAAAATCGCAGCAGTCTGTGATTCTGGGCGCTGAAAAAAATCAGACAGAATCGGATCCGACAGAAATTGGATGCCATTAAGGGCAAATCCGATCTGATCCGTGCCCATAGGATAACATGGGGGCCAAATTGGATCTGTGGCTGTCCGTTTTACAACGAACAGCCACAGATTAAAGAAAATCACAGTGTGAAAGCTGCTAGCAGTGTTTTTTGGATGTTGAACGAAAACACATGCGTTTTTGAAAAACGCAATGACACTTAAGTGCACCATCCATTAACGGATATGCGTTTTTGGACTTAGGAAAAAAAAGTCTGAAAACTGATTCCAAAAACAGATCCAGGGCAAAACGGATGGCATGTGTGACCCTGGCCATTTTCTAGAACCTTCTCAAGTGTGCCAAAACTTTTGGCCTTGACTGCATTGTATATCAATATTATATATATATATATATATATATATATATATATATATATAAATAATGAAAAAAGCTGCACTGCACTCACAGACCAGTGTGAACTGGTGCAAGCAGAGACACAGAGACATATAAAGCAGAAAAAATTCCTTGCAGCACACAGCTACTCCCAATGTTGTATAATGCTATAAGCCATGTGATTGAGAAAAAAGTTTAAAAACTTAAGTTTTTCTGAAAAAACTCAAAATCTAATCTTTTAATTCTGAAGTTCTTAGTACAAACATTGGCCAAGGTCTGCTTGCTCATCGACTGCGACAAAGTGACTTCAGGCACGATGAGTCCTATCGCTGACACCAAGTCCTCCTTTTCCGGAAAAGGAGGACTTGGGTGTCAGCGATAGGACTCATCGTGCCTGAAGTCACTTTGTCGCAGTCGATGAGCAAGCAGACCTTGGCCAATGTTTGTACTAAGAACTTCAGAATTAAAAGATTAGATTTTGAGTTTTTTCAGAAAAACTTAAGTTTTTAAACTTTTTTCTCAATCACATGGCTTATAGCATTATACATTGGTAATAGCTGTGTGCTGCAAGGAATTTTTTCTGCTTTTTATATATATATATATATATATATATATATATATGTATAAATTATATATACGTATGGAAGAATGTTGTCTGGTCAGATGAGACAAAAGTAGAGCTTTTTGGGCAAAGGCATCAACATAGAGTTTACGGGAGAAAAAAAAGAGGCATTCAACGAAAAGATTTTTGGAGTTTCGTGTGAAATGATCAATGTTTTGCTTTTTGCTTCATTCTCTTTTGGGTTTTTTCATTGAAGACAAATTAAATGAAGATAATAATACCAAAGAATTTGTGATTGCCATCATTTTCAGGAAGAAACTGAGTATTATCTGACAGAATTGCAGGGGTGTCAATAGTTTTGGCCACAACTGTACGTATGTGCATGTGTGTGCATGTATGTGTGCATGTATGGGCATGTATGGGCATGCGCGCATGTGTGTGCATATGTATGTACATTTATGTGTGTGTGCATGTATGTGTGTATCGTGTATTTGTGTATGTGTGTAGGTATATGAGAGTGTATGTGCATATATGTGTGTATGCATGTGTGCATGCATGTTTGTGTGTGTGCATATGTATGTGCATGTCTCTCTGCCCTCTTTTGTGCCATTTCTTAGTCCTCCTACTGTGCTGTCTCTCTGCCCTCCTACTGTGCCATGTCTCTGCTCTCCTAAAGTGTTGTCTCTCTACCCCTTACTGTGCCATCTCTCTTCCTCTTTGTGCCATCTCTCTGACTCCTTCCTATGCTATCTCTCTGGCCCCTATTGTGCCATCTCTTTGGCCCCCACTGTGCTGTGTCTCTGCTCCGTCCTGTGCAGTTTCTCTGGCCCTCACTGTGTTGCCTCTGCCCCTCCTGTGCTGTGTCTCTGCCCACCTCCTGTGCTGTCTCTGCCCCCTCTTCTGTGCTGTCTCTGAACCCTCTTCTGGGCTGTCTCTGCCCCCTCTTCTGTGCTGTTGCAGTTAAGATCTCCAGGAACGCCAAATGGCAGCGGAATCGGTAACTGCGCATGTGCGGCGGGTTCCTGTCACCATCTTGGAGTCCCACGAGATCCTAACTGCGCCCTTGCATAATTCAGTTAGTGGGGAATTCTTCAGTGTGTGACATTAGGGCTGTAGCAAGCCTAAATTGTGATGTTGTTTATGCCCTAGAAAAAGGATTGAGAGATTTAAAGCTACCTTGGCAATGGCACCTGATAGTTACCCATGGCCTGCATCTAGCCACATCACTAGTGGTGACTAGGCAGCCGTGCTTCTGAATTAGATTATCATGCCCACCAGGGCATGATAACCATGGAGCGAGGGGAAAAAATGGACCCAGAGAGAACACTCAGAGTGTCTGCACTGCAAAGACCCCACTCTAAATAACATACGAACATGTAAGTTATAACACGATTTTTCTCAGTGATTACAGTACACTTTTAAGTCAGACAGGGATGCTTAGGGATCTACTAGAAAGCTGAAGCGACAGGTCATCATAGGTTGGGGGCATAAAGTAGCTGACAGGTTCCCTTTGTATGTATTTTAGTGGGATTTTATGTGACAACCTAACATAAAGTAGCAAACATTTGTAAATTGTACTGTAAGTGAAATGATGCGTAGTTTACTAAATATTGTAAAAATAAATATCTGAAAATCGTGACAGGCATTTGTTTTCAGTCAAATCAATACTTTGTAGGAACACATTTTGCTGCAATTACTACTGTAAGTCTTTTGAGGTATGTTTTTACCAGCTTTTTTACCAGCTTTACACATCTAGAGATTTACAGGTTTGCACATTCTGCTTTGTGAAATAGCTCTAGCTCAGTGAGATTGAATGAAGGCTTCTGTGAACAGCAATTTTCAAGTCTCCACACAAATTCTCAATGAGATTTAGGCTAGGGTCACACATAGCAATCCGTTTTTTAGAGAGTTTCTAAAAACAAATTTGTTATTTCTAGGCTGCGTTTTGTGCCTACTGTGTCCCTGAATGTTTTTTGGACTTAGTCATTTTTGCTTAAAAAACGCATATGCGTTAACGGCTGCGTTTTCCATAGGGCCCCATGTTAAAAAAAGCTATGCGTTTTTTTCCTGCACCCAAAAACGTAGCATGCAGCGTTTTTTGGGGTCAGGAAACAAAGGCATAGCGCTTTTGAAAAACGCAGTGACACTTAAGTGCCCCATCTGTTAACGGAATCTGTTTTTGGACTTAGAAAAAAAAATCCGAAAACTGGTGCCAATAACGGATCAAGGGCAAAACAGATTGCTATGTGTGACCCTAGCCTTTGTTCTGGACCTTTGACTGTGCCATTCCCAAACCTTAATATGCTTTGATGAATACCATTCCATTGTAGCTCTGGCGTTATTTTTAGGGTCATTGTCAAACTGGATGTAAAATCTATACTGCTGTCTCAAGCCTCTTATAGGTTTCTCTCCAAGATTTTCATGCATTTATCTTTCCATCAACTCTGACTAGCTTCACTGCCCTTGCTGAAGGAAAGCAACATGATTCTTCCACCACCATGCAGTGGTAATGGTGTTTCCTTGGTGAGATGCCAAGTTAGTTTTCCATCACACATAGCATTTTGCATTTAGCTCAAAATATTCTATGTTTGCCTCATCTGACTAGAGTACCGTCTTCCACATATTAGCTGAGTCCCGCTACATGACTTTTTCCAAACTGCAAATAGTATTCCTTATGGCTTTCTTTCAAAATGGCTTTCTTCTTACACTCTTAATGGCTAGATTTGTAGAGTATATGACTAATACTTGCTCTGTGGCAGGGGCGGACTGGCCCAGGTGACAGGGAGGCATCTGCCCCCCGGGCCGGTGGTATTTCCCTAGTGTAGGGCCGCCCCCTGCAATGACTGGGGCCGCGCGGCGGTTCATTTCGGCTGCAGCTGCCGCAATGACAGCGGGACTCGGGAAGCAGGCGGCAGGCTGCGGGAGACAGCGTAGTGGAGGCCGGTGAGTGGCAGCACCCCCCAACCCCTCCCGCTCTTCACCTCGCTTGCTTCAATAGCACCCCCCCCGATCCTCACTTGGGCTTAGGCTGGAGGAAGTAGACTGCCTCCCAGGGCAAGATCTACCAGCATGCCCCTGCTCTGTGGACAGATTCTCCCACCTGAGTTGTGGATTTCTGAAGCTCCTACAGAGCGACCACTGGGCTTATTCGCTGCTTCTCTAGTTAGAGATATCCTTGCTTGGGATGTCAGCTTAGGTGAATGGCCATGTATTGGAAGGTTTGCAGTTGTGCAATACTTCTTCCATTTTTGGATGATGATTTTGAGCAGTACTCTGTAAGGTGTTTAAAATTTGGGTTACTTTTGTAACCTAATCTTGATATATTCTTCGCCACAACTTTATCCCCTTATCGGGTGTGTTCCTTGGTTTTCATGGGGCTGTTTTTTCCCTAACAATTAAATGAAAAACTCTGAAGCCTTCACAGAGCTGATATAGTTATACAGAAACTGAACGATATACAAATAGACTCAAATTACTGATTAGATTACTTCCGAGGACAATTTGTCTTTTAGGGTGTTATTTAAGGGACTACAGGGCTGAATACAAATACACTTCACAATGTTAAGATTTAAATGTAAAATATTTAGAAACAATCTATTATTTCCTTTACACTTCAGAAATAATTGCTACTTATTATTGGTTCATCACATAAAATCCCAATGATACACACTAAATGTTTGTAACATGCAAAAATGTGGAAAAGGTCTTGGGGTATGGATACTTTTACAAGGTCTATATATATATTAGACATGAGTGGACTGATCTGCAGGGGATCAAGTTTGAACTAATTAACTAATTTCAGTAAATTTGTGGTTTCACTTAAAAAAATATTAGAATCTGAGAGTCCTCAGTTGTTGATACCTTTTAATGGCTAAGGTTGGAGTCACACATGCCAATAGTTTTTTTTTCCTTGTTTCTAATAACGGATCCATTATTTTTAGGATGTTTTTGAGCCCTCAGAGCTGCCTTTCTTTTTTCCAAAATGGGGAAAAAAAGCAGCAAAAATGGATCCGTTAAAGGATGGTACCTATATGTACCAATGCATTAACGGATGCGTTTCCCATAGGGCACCATGTTAAAAATACCCTATGCGTTTTTTTTACTGCATCCAAAAACGCTGCTAGCAGCTTTTTTGGTGCCTGTTACAAAAATGCATAGCGTTTTTTTAGTGCACTTTAGACAATGCGTTTTTTGCATTAGAGCCTATGGATCCGTTAACGTTCACAAAATTCTAAGTTGCAAATCAGATGGTTTTAGCAGATCCAGGGCTCATGTGTGACCCCAGCCAGTCTGAAGAATGGGGGAGCGGACTAATGTTCTTTTGCAATGCTGTTCAGACCTCCACATGAAGCTTTTTAGCTATGACAACTACAGCAGTGGTCTGTATCTGGATAATCTGAGATCAGCAGTTCCCAGTTGAGTACATCTTGTACTGCTGAGTTGTTTTCTATCTCCAGAGTACCTGGGTAAGCCTCTATCTTCTGTAGTGTGTAAGCTCTTATTATCAGCTAAGTACTCTCCATCTCTCTTACTCTCTTCTGTTGTGTGTACACTTTTATGGTTAGCAGGGCCCTCTCTCTCACTTGTAGAGTATAAGCTCTTATAGTATATGAGATCCTCTTTCTCTCACTTGTAAAGTGCAATTTCTTACTATCAGCAGAGTCCTCTCTCCCTCTATACCTCATGTATTTTATGAGCAATTACTAACTTTCCAGTATTAAGATTCACAATTTAATTACCCTAAATCAAATGTTTCGATAAAATTCGGCAAAGTTAGCTAATTTAATTTCAAAGGATCCAATCATTTCAGATAAAAATATATTTGGCATTTTGACATTGGGAAGCTTTGAAGAGCTGTCCATAGCTGTTATTGTACTTGGAAAGAAGACTTGATCTGTTCAGTTAGGCCACCCCACACCATGATCCCTGGAAAAGAACCAGGGTAATATACCCTTATTAAGGCCTACTCATGTCATTGCCGACACTATGTTGTCAGATTTGAATAACTAAGCATAATGCAGTCAAATTAGCCATCACTTTTCAAGCATAAGGAAATATTGTCAACTCATACCATAAGAAGGCTCTTCCATGACATTGGTCTCAGACAATCATCTAAAAGTGTTCCTCTCACAGTACCGCTCTCAAAGTCCGTCATAGTGTACAGCAAGACACCAATGGAGGCTGGAATAGAGGTCTAACCTCTTCAGAAATGAGTTCTGTTTTTGTCTTGGACAAAGAGATAGCTACAGTCTGATCTTGAAACCAAGTATCATTTCTTTTACACTTTAAAATTACTTGCTACTTTGTGTTGGTATATCACATAAAATCCCAATAAAATATATGTACATACAGTTATAGGTGCAATGTCAAAAATGTGAAATATTTTTGCAATTCATGTAGTCTTGATATATCGGCATTATTATGCCATTATATATTGGTGTTATTAATAATGATCTTGTCATATTTACCTTAGTTCATTACCAGTATGATGATATTGTTTGATCTATTGGTAGCTGTATTATTGTATATTTAATAGAATTAGTTATATTATTTTATTTCAAATGTAATAGAACAATACGTTGTAAAAGAGAATATTTACCTTAGCCTGTATAGTGTATGTTAAAATAACAGACATACAATATGATTTTTTTAATTCAATTGTCATTTGTAATGCTAAAATGTAGAAAAGTTTGTTTTCATTTTTCAAGCTCTTCCTGGATATCTGGTGTTGTGCTCATTCCATAGACTCCATTTGCTTTCACATCTTCGATTGCAGGAGACTGGATGATTGTCTTTTGATGTATTCATCATCTGTATGTTTGAAGGAGATTGTCGATGGGTGTATCTTTAAGTCATTCAATTACAGAGTCTCTGTGCACCTGTGCCTAGCTCGCACACAAAAGCATCAAACATAGATTACTAGACTGTTGTCCACCTGAGGCTTTTTCTTTGGACATTTTTTATCATCTAAAATAATGTTATTTTATGAAGAAAGAATGTTAACCCTTTATGTAATGCCACTTAAGAAAAATGCTTGCCTTAATAATTAATTAAAGGGAAAAATGTAAATGTGGCAGAGTGGATTAATACAACTTAATTGAAGCACAAGTACAGGACTGTTGATAAGGATGGGGGATGCTGGGCAAATACCTAGGGTCAACGTCTCCCAACTGACCTCCATCAAGCCCCCAAAAAACCCAGATTCAGTGGCTAGTCAGTCTGTCACCCCAGGATTTGCAAACTAGATATTGCACAGATAATGCTAGCCCTGCATTAGTAGTATATAAGGACCCTCATTGACATCTTTGCTATGTGGTCAAAAATCCCTTATCCTGAGTGTGTATAGAGGAGATAAAGAGATGGACTCAAATTGCTTAGGCTGGGTTCACCCTTGCGGGCCCCTCCCTCACATGAGGGGGGGGAAGAATCCTGTGTTCTTTCCCTCGTGTGATATATTGTGGCTCTAGTTTTGATTTCCCAGTGTATCTACATACACTGGGAAAGCAAAATAAAAGAGAAAACATGTATTAAAAATAAAAAAATAAATACTTACTTCTCTGCCAGCTTTCTGGGAACCGAGAAAACATCCGGATGCTGCCTGCCAGGACCTTAAAGGTCTGTGATTGGCCAGTAGTGATCATGTGATATCTGATGTCACATACTACCTGATCGCTACTGGCCAATCACATATTAGATCAAGGTCCTGGCAGCATTCGGATGTCTTTTCGGGTCCAGTTCAGTCAGTAGAGAGGTATTTTTTTTTTATTTATAATACATTGCTTTATTTAACTTCACTTTAGCAGTGTACGTAGATACACTGTTAAAGTGAAATTACACTGAACGGAGCAGTTGTAGTGTACTGAGCATTCTCAGTACACTATAATTGGATCCAAGAAGCAATTTAGTTTTTTCCTGGATCCGAGCTCCATAGACTCCCATGTTATTTGAATCGGACAGCATCAGATACGATGCTGTTCGATTCTGTCCGCTGTGCCCAAAATCATAGCAGTCTCTGATTTGAGGTGAAAACAGTGGACACAATCGGATCCCTGAGACACAGACGGCTATTAAGCACCAATCCGTGCCCATCTGTGCCCTTAGGGATACATGGTTGCCAAATCGGATCCGTGGCTATCAGTTTTACAACGGATAGCCACAAATGCACAAAAATCCTGATGTGAAAGGGGCCTAAGAGACAATGACTGTTATATATACATTGCATACAAAATAATTAGGGCCTTTTCACATCAGAATTTTGGCAGCGTTTGCATGTGTTTTTACCGCTAAAAACGCATCCAAACACATGCGTTAACGCACCCATAGTCTGCAATGCAAAACGCATTGCAAACGCATGTCATTTTGCAAAAATGCAAAATGCATGCATTTTTTGCACATGCAGCCAAAACTGTGGGCTGCATTTTTGCATGCATTTGCAATGCATTTTGCATTGCACCCTATTGGTGCACTAACGCATGCATTTGCGTTTTTAGCAGTAGAAACGCATACAAATGAAAATGCAGGCAAACACCACCCAGCATTAGATGTGAACTAGGCCTAAGACTGGTATATAAACATCACATGAGAGACACTAATACTTTTTTATATATTATACAGGAAACACTGCTACTGCTGTACACATCACATAGGATGCACTAAGACTATCACACATATATTACATAGGATACACTTAATCTGCTGTATATAAATCACAGAACACATTAGAACTGCAGCAGAGAAGATATTACAAACTTCTGCCTACAAAAAATAGGTAAAGTAAGACTACATATTCATCACCTAGGAGTGACTGAGACTGCTGTTTACATCACAATAGGTTTATTGAGAATGCTGTGTATATCATATATGATACAATGAGACTAAAGTTTATAGAGCATATATAATGCACTGAGATGGCTGCATACAGTGTTGGCCAAAAGTACTGACACCCCTGCAATTCTGTCAGATAATACTCAGTTTCTTCCTGAAAATGATTGCAATCACAAATTCTTTGGTATTATTATCTTCATTTAATTTGTCTTCAATGAAAAAACACAAAAAGAATTGTCCTAAAGCCAAATTGGATATAATTCCACACCAAACATGAAAAAGGGGGTGGACAAAAGTATTGGAACTGTTAGAAAAATCACGTGATGCTTCTCTAATTTGTGTAATTAACAGCCCCTGTAACTTACCTGTGGCACCTAACAGGTGTTGGCAATAACTAAATCACACTTGCAGCCAGTTGACATGGATTAAAGTTGACTCAACCTCTGTCCTGTGTCCTTGTGTGTACCACATTGAGCATGGAGAAAAGAAAGAAGACCAAAAAACTGTCTGAGGATTTGAGAAACCAAATTGTGAGGAAGCATGAGCAATCTCAAGGCTACAAGTCCATCTCCAAAGACCTGAATGTTCCTGTGTCTACCGTCCGCAGTGTCATCAAGAAGTTTAAAGCCCATGGCACTGTGGCTAACCTCCATAGATGTGGACGGAAATGAAAAATTGACGAGAGATTTCAACACAAGATTGTGCGGATAGTGGATAAAGAACCTCGACTAACATCCAAACAAGTTCAAGCTGCCCTGCAGTCCGAGGGTACAACAGTGTCAACCCGTACTATCCGTCGGCGTCTGAATGAAAAGGGACTGTATGGTAGGAGACCCAGGAAGACCCCTCGTCTTACCCCGAGACATGAAAAAGCCAGGCTGGAGTTTGCCAAAACTTACCTGAGAAAGCCTAAAATGTTTTGGAAGAATGTTCTCTCTTTTTGGGCAAAGGCATCAACATAGAGTTTACAGGAGAAAAAAAGAGGCATTCAAAGAAAAGAACACGGTCCCTACAGTCAAACATGGCGGAGGTTCCTTGATATTTTGGGGTTGCTTTGCTGCCTCTGACACTGGACTGCTTGACCGTGTGCATGGCATTATGAAGTCTGAAGACTACCAACAAATTTTGCAGCATAATGTAGGGCCCAGTGTGAGAAAGCTGGGTCTCCCTCAGAGGTCATTGGTCTTCCAGCAGGACAATGACCCAAAACACACTTCAAAAAGCACTAGAAAATTGTTTGAGAGAAAGCACTGGAGACTTCTAAGGTGGCCAGCAATGAGTCCAGACCTGAATCCCATAGAACACCTGTGAAGAGATCTAAAAATGGCAGTTTGGAAAAGGCATCCTTCAAATATCAGGGACCTGGAGCAGTTTGCCAAAGAAGAATGGTCTAAAATTCCAGCAGAGCATTGTAAGAAACTCATTGATGGTTACTGGAAGCGGTTGATCGCAGCTATTTTGGCTAAAGGTTGTGCAACCAAGTATCAGGCTTAAGGTGCCAATACTTTTGTCTGGCCCATTTTTGGAGTTTTATGTGAAATGATCAATGTTTTGCTTTTTGCTTCATTCTCTTTTGTATTTTTTCATTGAAGACAATGAAGATAATAATACCAAAGAATTTGTGATTGCAATCATTTTCCGGAAGAAACTGAGTATTATCTGACAGAATTGCAGGGGTGTTAATACTTTTGGCCAACACTGTACATCATGTAGGCGACATTGTGACTGCTGCACATATCCAACAAGAGACTCTGAGACTGCTGCTTAGGAGCCAGGAGTAACATTATAGAGGTGGTGACCAGTAAGACAGCACAGAGGCCAAGCACTGCTGACCAACAGGGATCTGCCCGATAGCCAGACCAGATGCACCAGCCCACGGAGCTTAGGTTCCCCACCTTTTCTTTAGTATTAGGTTAGCCTTTTAAAAGTAAATAATTTAAAATATAAAAGCTGCTGTCGTATACAAAAAATTGGCTTGGTAATACATTGAACACTCATGTTTTGCTTTTTTTGCCTTATTTTTAACATGTTTATTTACTAGGGCAGTTATTTCAATTTCTAAGGAAGATAAATGAAGAAAGTTATCTGAGTAGATTTTAATATTCTCATTAAAGTTTAACATATTATAGACTCTCCGACCATATTTGGTTATAAAAGATGTTTCCTGATCTTTATTGTCTGCAGTATCTGGAACAAATATTACAGACATTTTTTTTACTATAGGTGGAATCAGAGTTATAGTTTGAATCTTTTCATGGTTTGACTAGAATTTATAGGACTATTGTAAGCTGTTTTTGAGAAATTGCAATAACACTTGGCTTGTCCGGTACATAAAATATAAGAGAAATGTTATTTACAAAAATATCAGAATTTTTTCACACCTTAGTGCTCATCAATATGAGTTTATTTTCATATTATTTGATTGCTTTCAGAAAGCTTAGAACTACATAGACTTGAAATTTCTTTTGTAGGTTTCTCCTTTGAGAAATAAGCATGCATGTTCACCTCAATGTCTTGAAATACTGGGGCATTTTTAATGCAGTAAAACATATAAATATTCAGTAATTGTAACCTAGCCACACAGTAATGTCAATACAATTCAGAAGCCTTGTACATAGCCTGATGTACACAGACAGGTTGGGGAGAAATAGAATGTGTGATCTTGGGAAAGAGTAATTATCTGAGGACTGCTGTGGTTAACCTACCAGATGCAATCTTTTTGTGTTTCCTTGACTGTCTCACATTTTGTACAGGGCATACTTTTTATCAAACACTATTACTATCAACTGTCTTAAGCTAAAGTACTTCATTATCAGCTTTCCTCATCATCACATTAGATTCCTGTGAATTGTCTCCACTTGTTCTCATAGATTAGGCTCAGCTAGTCTGTAGTCATGAAGCAATAATCTAGTTGTTTCTACGATCCAAAAGCTATTCCATTTAAAGGTAAATAAAGAAACAAATTACAAACCCATTCACCGGTTTGACATTTCTTTACGGGTTCAACAATTTATTTACACCTATTTCCTGGTGTGGTGTCAATCATATGTTATCTCTTTGTTATAAAGTCTATGTGTCGCTTTTCAAATCACAAACAAATGTAGAAAAGGGGTGGTGAAAAATGCCATGTCTGACCTGTGATCTCCCTGTCAGGGCGTCAGGCACAGATTGAATGTAGGAGAAATATACTTGTGTATTGCTCATATGGAGCATGGTATTAACTAACTTCTAAAAGTAAATAGTGTGACCTTACAGTTAACCTGTCATGTCATTTTGTGATATTAAATCGCCCCCAATGTGTTTTAAATGATGCAATGTACATCACTAACATGGTTTCCAACCCAAAAAAATTCTACCATGTATTTATCTTAAGAAATAATATGTATCCTCAGGTGACAACAGTATATACCTTGGTTTCAGTCATAGGGGTGGCACTTTTGTTAACTTCAGTCAAGTTAAGTCATGATCATTTTTGAATTTTGGCCAGGTCCCTCCTTGTAATTGATTTCCATCACCACAGGTCCTTCAGCACCACTTCACTCATCCAGAGCACTGCCCATTACGGTGTCATGGTCATGAGATTACCACAGGTCAATGAGAGAAAAAGGAATGGCATAACTAAAGCATACCACCAGAAAATAAAAATCTACATGAATTTTGTTAGAACAAATACAAAAAAGACACACACAGGATAAAAATATTAAAAACTAATGTACCAACACAATTGAAATGCCTGAACATAAGGTAAATTTTCACTTCAGTAAGGAAGTGGAATAACTCCAGTGCCATCTTTAAGTAGCTCCTCAAAGTCATAATCGCTTTCCAACAAGCTTTTAAATATGACTAAGGGATTTGTGCCAGATCAGAACCCCAAACTACAGACGCTGCGTTTCGGGGTAACTGCCCCATATCAGTTTAGTGTGTGGGATATTCTGATCTGGCAGTGTGAGTGGGCTAAGACAAGGTCTGGGAACTTGCTATCTACCTATTGGAGAGAGGTTTTCCTGCAACCATAGGAAGACAGTTAAGTAGGTGAGGAGATTTTAGCCACATCCCCCCTCTGGGAAATATGCAAATTTGCACTTCAGTAAGGAAGTGGAATAACTCCAGTGCTAACATAAGGTATAAATATACCTCTGCTCGCAAGAAATATAAATGTGTAAATTGCACATAGAATAGTAATAGATGCAGAGCCCAGATGAGACACAAATCTCCTCACAACCCTCATTCCAAAAATAAAAGGACTAAAATAAAGAGAACAAAATACTTAATGCTGAGGCTGCAATAGGATAAAGTTTAGTAGAAAACAGGATGACAGAAGATTTACAACCTACACTGGCAGGCCAGGCAGAAAGGTTACTGTGTTTGTCTTTTTTGCATTTGTGCTAATAAAATTTATACAGGTTTTTATTATTGGGTGGTGTTCTTTAGTTAGGCCATTCTCTTCCCATTTTCTCTCATGTCTCAATAGTTTGTCATCTAGCACCCCTTCTTAACCTCCTCTTTTGCTTTTCATTTTATCTCATATTCATCACCATAGATCTTTCACCACTTCGGTCGTGCTGAGCTCTGCCAATTGTGGTCACATGGTTGTCAGAACACAACAGGTCTTTCACCACTTCTGCCAAGCTGAGCTTTGAAGATTACGGTCACATGGGCGCTTCCAAGAAGTCATGTACATACGTGGTCAAAATTGTTGGTACCCTTCATTTAATGAAAATAAAACCCTCAATAGTCACAGAAATAACTTGAATCTGACAAAAGTAGTAATAAATAAAAAATCTATGAAAATGAACAGATGAAAGTCAGACATTGCTTTTCAACCCTGCTTCCACATAATTAAAAAAAAAAAAATTAACTCATGAAATAGGCCTGGACAGAAATGATGGTACCCCTGAAAGTAATGTGACAAAAGGGATATGTGAAATCAAGGTTTGTCCACTAATTAGCATCACAGGTGTCTGCAATCTTGTAATCAGTCAGTGGGCCTGTATTTAGGGCTACAGATACTCAATGTCTGTTTGGTGACAAGGTGTGTACCACACTCAACATGGACCAGAGGAAGTGAAGGAAAGAGTGGACCCAGGAGATTAGAAGGAAATTTATAGATAAGCATGTTCAAGGTAATGGTTATAAGACCATCTCCAAGCAGCTTGATATTCCTGTGACTACAGTTGCACATATTATTCAGAAATTTAAGATCCATGGGATTGTAGCCAATCACCTTGGATGTGGTTGCAGAAGGAAAATTGATAACAAATCAAAGAGACAGATAATACGAATGGTAACAAAAGAGCCCAGGAAAACAAAAGAGATTAATAGTGAACTTCAAGTTCAAGGAACATCAGTGCCAGATCGCACCATCCGTCGCTGTTTGAGCCAAAGTGGACTTCATGGGAGACGACCAAGGAGGACACCATTGTTAAAAACAAAATCATAAAGAAGCCAGAGTGGAAATTGCCAAATTACATGATGATAAGCCAAAATGCTTCTGAGAGAATGTCCGATAGACAGATGAGACAAAAATGGAACTTTTAGCAAGGCACATTAGCTCTATGTTCACAGACGTAAAATTGAAGTATATCAAGAAAAGAACACTATACCTACTGTGAAACATGGAGGAGGCTCTGTTATGTTCTGGCGCTGCTTTGCGGCATCTGGCAAAGGGTGTCTTTAATCTGTGCAAGATACAATGAAATCTCAAGACTATCAGGGGATTCTAGAGATAAATGTGCTGCCCAGTGTCAGAAAGCTTGGTCTCTGTCACAGGTCATGGGTCTTGCAACAGGATATTGACCTAAAACACACAGCTAAAAACACCCAAGACAGGCTAAGAGGAAAATATTGGACTATTGTGAAGTGGCCTTCTATGAGCCCTGACCTAAATCCTATTGAGCATCTTTGGGAAAAGCTGAAATATGCAGTCTGGCAAAGGCAACCTTCAAACATGAGACAACTGAAGCAGATTGCTCTTGAGGAGTTGCCAAAATTCCTGTGGAGAATTGCAGATGTCTCATAGACAGTTACAGGAATCGTTTGATTGCAGTGATTAACTCAAAAGTTTGTGCAACAAAATATTAAGTTAAGGGACCATCATTTCTGTCTAGACCAATTTCACGAGTTTATGTTTTTGACAAATTCTGTGGAAGCAGGGTTGAAAAGCAATGACTGACTTTCATTTGATCATTTTCATAGATTTTTATTTTATTTATTATTACTTTTATCAGATTCAAGTTATTGCGGGGTTTTATTTCATTTAACGAGGGGTACCAACAATTTCGACCGCAGGTGTATATCTTCTTTGATTTGTGTCAATCTCATCCATTTTAACTGCATCTGTTCCACATGATGTGCTAACTTTGGTCATCTACAGCTTGTCACTGCAAACTTTCATCTACTCTGGTTTATGAACCTTATATAAAGTTTGATATCTCCCCCAGCTTCCTATACATAGTACAATGTTCCTCACAACTTTCAATGCACTATGTAGTACCCTCACAGCTACTTAATATAGTATGATGTGCCATACAGCGCCATATGTACATTAAAATGTGTCCATATCCCCTTTAGGCTGAAGGCACACTGATCCCTCCAAAACGGCGCGTTTTTGAAGCGCGATATTGATGCGAGTTTGATGCATGTAGTAGTGCTAGTGTAGTGCTAGTGTGGTGCTAGTGTGGTGCTAGTGTGGTACTAATGTGGTGCTAGTGTGGTGCTAGTGGGGTGCTAGTGTGGTGCGATTGAGATTTTTTCATTCCTACTGCGATCCGACAGACTAGCACCCTCTCCTGGTGTCAAGACTGCACTGATTTGCTGCCACTCATTTGTCAATCAATGGGGTCACTTGTGGGGGAGCTCCAATATTGAGGCACACATGGGCTCACCAAACGCGACATGGTGTCAGCTAAACAATTTGAGCTGATTTTCATTCCAATTGTTAGCGGACACCATGTCGCGTTTGGAGAGCCCCTGTGTGCCTCAGCATTGGAGCTCCCCCACATGTGACCCCATTTTGGAAACTAGACCCCTCAAGTGCATAATGAGCACTTTGAAGCCCCAGGTGCTTCACAAATTGATCCGTAAAAATGACAAAAATATTTTTCTTCCACAAAAATCTTACTTTTTTATTTTTACGGATCAAATTGTGAAGCACCTGGGGCTTCAAAGTGCTCATTATGCATCTAGATTTGTTCCTTGCGGGGTCTAATTTCCAAAATGGGGTCACTTGTGGGGGAGCTCCAATGCTGAGGCACACAGGGGCTCTCCATACGCGACATGGTGTCCGCTAACAATTGGAATTGTTAGCGGACACTATGTCACATATGGAGAGCCCCTGTGCGCCTCAACATTGGAGCTCCCCCACAAGTGACCCCATTTTGGAAACTAGACCCCCCAAGGAACAAATCCAGATGCATAATGGGGTCACTTGTGGGGGAGCTCCAATGTTTAGGCACACAGGGGCTCTCCATACGCAACATGGTGTCCGCTAACAATTGTTAGCGGACACCATGTCACGTATGGAGAGCCCCTGTGTGCCACCAGCATTGCCACCAGCACAAGAGCAACTGGAAAAGTTGGGGTACAGCACCAGAAAATGGCACCTCCAATGAATGCGCTATTTTCTGGGGTGGCTGTGGGTTGCAATTTGCAGCGTGGGGGGGCCCACAACATTTGGATCTCTCCACGATGAGGATTGCAGCCCCCAAGTGCACACTGGCTGGCAACCAAAAATATGGCAAAGCTCCATGTCAGTTTATTGGTAGAAGTAATAAAAAAAATTACATGGGGCTTCGCCATATTTTTGGTCCAGCCAGGTACAACTTGGCAGTTACGGACTGCCACCAACCCCCGGCTGCCTCGTTTTACCTGGCTGGCAACCAAAAATACAGCGAAGCCCATTTTATTTTTATTTCTAGAACAAATTCTAGAAAAAAAATGACGTGGGGCTCCGCCATATTTTTGGTCCAGCCAGGTACAACGTGGCAGTTACGGACTGCCACCAACCCCCGGCTGCCTCGTTTTACCTGGCTGGCAACCAAAAATACAGCGAAGCCCATTTTATTTTTATTTCTAGAACAAATTCTAGAAAAAAAATGACGTGGGGCTCCGCCATATTTTTGGTCCAGCCAGGTACAACTAGACAGCCGGGGGCTGGAATCCGCAGCATGGAAAGGCCCAAGCGTTCTGGGCCCCCCATGCTGTGAATTGCAGCCCTCAGCCGCCCCAGAAAATGGCGCATTGATTGAACCGCCATTTTCTGGCGCTGTACCCATGCTCTTCCAGTTGCCCTGGTGCCGGTGGCAAACTGGGTAATAAAGGGGTTAATGCCAGCTTTTTATTGGCAGCTGTCACTAAGCCCGAGATTCATAATATTGGGCCAATGTTAGACCCGCCATTAGGAATCTCTGGTAAGTAGTCAATAAATACACACAGAGAAAAATATTTTTATTTGGAAAAAAAAACACAAACAAAATTCAGACTCCATCTTTATTTGAAAGATCCGAAGTAGTCCATAACGAAGGTCCCACGACGCTCGATCTCCTCCGACGTAGTCCACAACGAAGGTCCCACGATGCTCGATCGCCTCTGCTCCAGAGATTGCAGCAAGGGATCAAGTGTCCTCTTCCTACAGTCTCTGGGGTCAGAGTTATGGTGCACTGTATGGCAATGATCTGTCATACAGTGCACCATGACTATGATCCCTGAGACTAGAAGAGGACACTTGAGATCCCTTGTTGCATCCATCCATCCATCCATCCACCCATCATCCACGCATGTACACATCCATTCGTGCACACATCCACGCATGCAGTCACACATACGCACACATCCATCCATGCACACATCCACGCACCCACACATCCACGCACCCACACATCCACTAACCCACACATCCACTAACCCACACATCCACTAACCCACGCACCCACACATCCACGCACCTACGCATTCCCGCACGCATCCACGCACCCATACATCCACGCACCAACACATTCACGCACCCACACATCCACACACGCAGCCACGCACCCACACATCCACGCACCTACCATCCACGCACCCACACATCCACGCACCCACACATCCACGCACCCACACATCCACTAACCCACACATCCACTAACCCACGCACCCACACATCCACGCACCCACACATCCACGCACCCACACATCCACACACCCACACATCCACGCACCCACACATCCACGCACGCACACATCCACGCACGCATCCACGCACACATCCACGCACCTACGCATCCACGCACGCATCCTTGCACCCACACATCCACGCCCCAACACACCCACGCACCCACACATCCACGCACGCATCCACGCACGCATCCATGCACCTACGCATCCACGCACGCATCCACACACCCACACATCCACGCACCCACACATCCACACACGCATCCACGCACCCACACATCCACGCACCCACACACCCATGCATCCACACACCCACGCATCCAAACATCCACACACCCACGCACCCACACAACCAAGCATGCACACATCCATCCATTCACACCCATCCATCCATCCATGAACCCATCCATCCATCCATGAACCCACTCACTCATTCAATCATTCACTCACTCATTCATTCATTTCATACGGTACTTACCTCTGGGCGGAGCAGCACTGGAGGAGGGGCGTTCCAGTGAGGAGGGGAGGCAGAGCGGCGGCTACACCGGCGGGATCGTGGAGCGGTGAGATCAGACACGGGGTTCGGGGGGTGAGGGGTGAATGGCAGGGACAGGTGGGGGCCATCCAGGGGATGGTGAGCCCTGAGGAGGGGAAGGGCATCCGCCGCCGCCAGCAGCGCTGCAGGTGAACCGGCAAACAAACCCGGCATCGGAGGTGGGGACCATCCAGAGGAGGGTAGGACATCCGCCCCCGCCGCCAGCATCGCGGCGGGTGAAGCTGCAAACAGGTCCCGGCATCGGGGGTGGGGGGCAGTGACAGGTGGGGGCCATCTGGAGAAGGGGGAGGCCTGAGGAGGGGGCGGGCATCTGCCCCCACCGCCAGCAGCGCGTCGGGTGAAGTCGCACACAGGTCCCGGCTGTCACAGAGGTCACAGCCGGGATCACAGTCTCAGTACCGACGGTGTGCGGTGTGTGCCCTGCTTCTTCCCGCATGCTTTTTGAAATGTGTGTGCTGGAAGTGTTTTTGACGCGCAAGACTCACACTATTCATTACACGGTACGTCGTTTTAACGCACCCATTGTTTTCTATTGACAGTTGGTGCCTACAACTCGCATGCAGTCGCAGCATGCCGCGACTGAAACTCGCTTTGCGAGTTCAGTGCTTAAAATGCGCACCAATGTGCCCGACATGATAGAAAAACACTTGTCCTGGTGCAATGCGAGTTTATCTCGCATTGCACTCGTGCGAGGCACTGGGATGATGTCGGATGATGTGCCTTCAGCCTTAGCCTTCCTATTCACAGTATGAAGGCATCACAGTACGAACCTCCATATGAGGCCACCACTGGCTGCTGCACAATTAAAAAAAATATATACTCACCTAATCTTTTCCCCTGTCCTCTGTAGATATCATCTTCTCTTTCTACTTGTCCTGCATGTGCTACTGTATGGCACCAGTCACTAAGGCCGGTTTCACATTGGAGTTTGGGTGCGCTCTGTCTGAGTAGCAGACATAAGTGCAGTCCCGAATGCGGCCATCAGCAAATGAATACAGCTGATAGAATCCGCATGCATTAACTGTGAAAAGAGAGAGGAAAGAGGACAGAAAAGAGAGAGAACAGAGAGGAGAGAGAGGACAGAGAGGAGAGAGAGGAAAGAGGACAAACAGGAGACAGAGGACAGAGAGGAGAGAGAGGAAAGAGAGGGGACAGAGAGGAGACAGAGGACAGAGAGGAGAGAAAGAGACATTGATTTTCTATGGTTCTGACTACGTGAACGCATGCATTCCCTGCTTTGACCTGCAAATGGCAATGCGTTCACATAGGCTCCCATTCATCATTTCACCGCTGCAGAAGGCTTGCGTACAAAATAAGCTCTGTGTGACACACAAAAAAATGCAACAAGATGCATTTTCTGTGCATCCGCTAAAACATATTTTGTATGCAAGCGAACGTAAACTCAGACAGACGCAGGTACACTGCATCCCTATGTTAAACATAGGAACACTGTATGCTTGCATTTGGATGCATTCGCAGGTGCTGCGTTGTGAACGCTAGTCTGAAACCGGCCTAACAGGTCACAGGTCATACTAGCCTGTGGACTACAAGTGTATTGAGAGGCAGCTGTTGACTCTCTGATGCTGAGGATGCTGACACTTTTAAAATTGATGCAGGCCAATGCTGCCCATGGCCATAGCAGCTCTGCTCATGGGGAACATAAAATTGCCACCATCTGAGGATCACCTAGCACTGCCACCTGAGACAAGATGCTTATCTTACCTCAGGGTAGGAACAGCTTTCTATGGGGTATAATTCTTCATACACATATAATATGTAGCAGTTTTTAACTGACGTATATGACAAGGTAAAGGTCTTATCACAACTAGAGCATGTTGTGCTTGAAAAATGCCAAAAAAAACTAATATCAAAATATGAAACATCCTGTTGAGCATTTCAGATTTATCTCTCAACTGCAAGTTAGAAAACTGGCCACCATACCTTTGTCACAAAAAAGGTTGTGAAAAAAAAACCAAGAGGTTTTAGAGATTTTCTAAAAAATATTATATGTGAAACCATTTTTAATAGTTTAATATAATTTATAGAAATGTTTCTTAACCACAAAATGAATTACTTTTGCAGTAGACTTTTAGCAGGTCACAAAAGCGTTAAAAAATCCTATCCTTTCACTATGTGTGTAAGAGAATTACTCATTCTCCTCCATTGTATCTTTAATGGTGAGACCAAATCACCAACATGTCAAGATCAGAAGAAGCTTTTATTTTCTTGGCTGCACATCAAATTACAAAATTTATTTGATATCTAGTTTCAGTGGGAATTATATATCAAAGTCTATTCGCACTGCAAGATGTTTTACAAGTGTGAGGTTTTGTAAAAGAAAAATACAGAATGTGCAGCTTATTATGATTTTGCGCTAAGACATATCATCTTTAATACTAAATGGAGATAGTAGAAATTATTCGAGTGGAGTTAAATTCTACTAAAATTATACTAAAATCCATATTCTCCAGAATACAGATGTTTTTGCAATTTACTCCACACAAATTCTGCTAGAGGGTGGCCAATTGTGACTGTGTTGTGCTCAGGCTATGGGGTACTCGGGTGTCAGGCTGCTAAAGAGTTCAGCGATGTCACGGGGAATGGCCGCCGCGCCTGACCCCGTGTCCTGGACCTCTCTTCTAAAAAGGGGTGATATTTATAGGGGACTATTTACAGTTGTTTGTCTGTCGTGACGCCACCTGCAGTACCTGGTGAGCTGCCACCAGCGCCGCCGCAGTCCGCCGGAGGTAGATGGTATTGCAGCTAGTGTGGTAAAGTCCTCCGCAGGTAGGACTGGGACCTCCGGGGCAGCGTAGTGAGAAGGGGCAGCTTGTTGTGGAGCTGGGATGGTATAGGGAGTGCTGGTACAGTCTATGAGAGGGGCTGGTAATGGAGAGGAAGGACACACACACACTGCAAAGTCTCTTTTACCTTTAACTAATGTTTGGCAGGTAAAGACATCAAGGGCACCGACAGGTGGACAGGTTGCACAGTGGGTCCCCACAGCAAGTGGGTATAAGGCGTCCTCTGCTCTGTAATGATGATTGAAGCACAGCCTGCTTGCAGCCAGACTTGCCTCCTCTCTCTTCCTTACAGTAGTGTCTCTCTCTCCTCCTGTGCGGTCTCCGGGTTACCCTCGCTGATCACTGCGGTGCTGTACTGCTGTGTCTGGCTCCCTCTCTTGACCCGCATGGGATTAACCGGGTGGCCGAGGCCTCCACAGTGTGACGGGGTTTTCTGTGGCCCTAGAGTATCCCACAGGTGCGGATCCCCAATATCCGGCACTTCTTTAGGCGAAACTTGTCTCCAGGTTCCTCGCTCCCTTTTGACTATCTGCTCCTCCCCTTCTGTCCCCACTTAGGCTTGCGAGACGTAGAAGGGCCACTCCGGGTCACTGGTTCGGGCCTAACCGCTGCTCCGATCCCCAGGATATCTTCGCAGCTCTCCTAGCGTCTGCACATTCTAACTAACTCCTCCCCCAGCAGCAGTATTTATAGGGGATCTTGCCTAAGGTCAGCAAGTTGAGCTCCCCCTAATGTGCCGGGGTGGAAGGTGTTGTATGCAGTAAGCACCTGCTGTGGAAACCCAGCTGTGCATTAGAGAAGTCTGTGGCTACCTGCGTGAGCAGGGCGCCACAACTGCAATTTTCTGAACTTTAAAAAAAGGCCTACAAAAGATTAAAAAGAAAAGTAAGAGGACTTCAGTGCATGTTGTTAGTGTCCTCAAGGCCTCTTCCTTCCACATTAATATGCCAGTGTGGTCACTATAGAATAACTTCCCTGGCTGTAACAAGGCCTGGGAGGTCACGGCACATTGTAATATCATGCTGCCATGACCTCTGAAGTTTAATTGTAGCTAAAACCATGTCTTAGAGTGAAGACACTAGCACAGATGTAAGAAAAGAAAAGGCCCTGAGGACCAGACATGTGGGCACTGGAGGCAGGGAGGAAAGTTACCTTTGTTATGCTCTGAAAAGATGAGAATTTCCTGTTAACATTCGTACATCTTGGACTGATCCATTGGGATACTGGAGAATCCTTCAGTGGGATTTGGATCCTTGGCAATCCCCTAAGCTGGGGCAACTGATCACAGATACAGAATAAAATATGTTTTGCGGTGCACAAAGCCACTGGCTTCCTAGACTACCGTAGTTGACATGACCACTGGCCTATTAGAGGCTAGCATCTGACGTCGGCGTCCCCATTGTGAGCAAGAAATAAGATTACCATTGCATTTTGTCACAAGCCTGTTACTTACCCTATCTCCCCTGTCATCCATAAGTGGGTCTTTTCCCCTCCACCATGTGTCTAGTCTGTGGCTGTCACCTCAACTAACCCTGATTAGTGCACTGCTGGCAAGGATGCTAGCCTTGCCACTGAAGCTTTTAAAACACAGGGAAGGTAAACAGACAGGGGCTAGGCAACAAGGATACAATGCTACTTCATATTTGCTGCCAAACTCCAAATACTAGCAGAATACACGGCACCTGGTTAGCAGATCTCCAGCAGCAATAGCTCCACAAGGTCCAAACTCCAGGTTGCTCAGAATGAACTATCACCAACAACAAATGATGGACCAGGTGACTACTTAAATGGATGAGGGTGTGGTCACAAACTGCTGCAAACTAATCCAGCACTACCAGCAAGGAATTTACATTAACTAAAGAAATTAATACGTTAAAAATAATATTTATAATAATAATATTTATTCATTTATATAGCGCTATTAATTCCATAGCACTTTGCTTCAAAGCTGTAACTCCTTTATATTTGCTATGGTGCCAGAACCTCCACAGCTGGGATACAGGAGGCCGTGTCTTACTTACCCATTCAGCAGTCCCATGGCATCTGCCCGGACTGCATAAAGTGTTTCCTGCTCTCAGAGCCTGTGTTTGCCCAAGCTCCTTAAAGGGCCAGTGCTCCCTACTTGGAAATGCTTCTCAGCCTGTGGCTTAGAATCACAGAGTATTGAAGTTGTACTCCCGATTTGTAAAGTGCCTGAGAAATCAGTTCTATGCCATTGAAACAAGCTGCTAATTCTCAGGTCCTTCTACTTTTACCAGTGCCCATACCTTCAGTTACTGTCTGCCTCCAGTTCTGCTGATGCACAAGCACATACTGCAACATTATCTGCATCAATTCTGCTGCCTCATCACCTGCACCAGTTCTGTTGCTGCACCTGCTGCATCTACCCAGAGAGACTGTACCTGCCTATGTCCAGCCATCCTGACTGCATCCAAACCAGAGACTGAGCATGTCCATAGGAGCTCAACCCCTGGAGTCACCTGTCCTAGCACTGAGACCCCATAGCGATGCCCCTGTTGACTATCAACCAGCACAAGCATAACCTCTCCTCCTGAGCGTCTAGAGAGGTCACAGTAGTCACTCAGGTTTGCTGTTCCAGGTGGCGATTGGTGTTTCAGCCCAATGGGGCCAATTTTGGATGCTCACACATGTGAGAGTGTTACACTCAATGTGCTCCAGATATAGTGCAGCAGGATAATGCTTCTTGCCATGAGAGCACAGACAGGTAAGAAAAATCATTGTTTTTTTTCTCTGTAGCAAAAAGTGCCAGAATAGGAATATTATAATAAAAGGGTTTTACAGGGGATAATATTTAATAAAAAAGCCAGAATTGGGGATATTATTAAATAAAGGACCCTAGGATGGGGGACAGTATTACAGAAAGGTATCCAGGATAGTCAACATTGTTACAGGAAGGGGCCAAGAATGGAGAACACAAAAGAGCCCAAGATGACAGATATTATTGCAGGATTGGGGATATTAATAAAGCAAGGGGCCAGGATGAAGGATATTATTACAGGATGAGGCCCAGGATGGATAACAGTATTACAGAATGGGTGACAAAATTGCTGTGTGGGTGACAGAATGAGGAACATACATTTTAGGTTTATGATAGTAAGTGGACGGCATAATTATTATAGGGGACAATTAGGAGCCATTATTACTAATGTGACATATTTTACCTTTGAGAATACTGTTTTCTATAGGGGAAAATAAGTACAACACAAAATAATATTATGGTACCCTGTTAGCCAGAAAAATCAATGCAAATACTTATGTCCCAAAAAAATGAGAAAAGTATTCTAGGAGTGATACCTTTATTGGCTGACCCAAAAAATTATATTCGCAAGCTCACACAGCATATTGCCTGAGGAACGGGCAATTTGAGCTCTGAAAGCTTGCAACTATAATTGTTCTGGTTACATAATAAAGGTATCACTCCTAGAATACTTTTCTCCTTTTTTTGGGACATAAGTATTTCCATGGGGTAAATAAAATGGAAATCCTGTTGATGTGCAAGGTGACACTATTCCATGTGGGAAATCAAAGAGAAGTTACAGTGGGTTCAGAAAGTATTCAGACCCCTTTAAATTTTTCACTCTTTCTTTCATTGCAGCCATTTGCTAAATTCAGAAAAGTTCATTTTTTTCTCATTAATGAACATTCTGCACCCCGTCTTGACCAAAAAAAAATGTAGAAATTTTGGTAAATTCAGTAAAAAAAGAAAAACTGAAATATCACATGGTCATAAGTATTCAGACCCTTTGCTCAGACGCTCATATTTAAGTCACTTGCTGTTAATTTCCTTATGATACTCCTTGAGATGGTTCTACTCCTTCATTGAAGTCCAGCTGTGTTTAAACTGACAGGACTTGATTTGGAAAGGCACACACCTGTCTATATAAGACCTCAAAGCTCACAGTGCATGTCAGACCACATGAGAATCATGAGATCAAAAGACCTGCCCAAGGAGCTCAGAGGCAGAATTGTAGCAGGGATCCGATCTAGACAAAGTTACAAATTAATTTCTGCAGTACATAAGCGTCCTAAGAGCACAGTCGCCTCCAAAATCCTTAAATGGAAAATGTTTGGGACCACTAGAAGTCTTCCTAGACCTGGCTGTCCAGCCAAGCTGAGCAATCGTAGAAGAGCCTTGGTGAGAGAGGTAAAGAAGAACCCCTAGATCACTGTGGCTCAGCTCCAGAGATGCAGTAGGGAGATGGGAGAAAGTTCCAGAAAGTCAACTATCACTACAGATCTCCAGCAGTCAGGCTTTTATGGCACAGTGGCCCAACGGAAGCCCTTCCTCAGTGCAAGACATATGAAAACCTGCATAGAGTTTGCTAAAAAAGCACATGAAGGACTCAAATAGTATGAGAATTAAGATTCTCTGGTCTAATGAGATGAAGATAGAAGTATTTGGTGATAATTCTAAGCGATATGTGTGGAGAAAACAGGCACTGCTCCTGACCTGCCCAATACAATTATAACAGTGAAACATAGTGGTGGCAACATCATGCTATGGAGGTGTTTTTCAGCTGCAAGGGCAGGATGACTGCTTACAATTGAAGGAAACATGAATGTGGCCAAGTACAGAGATATCCTGGATGAAAACCTCTTCCAGAGTGCTCTGGACATCAGACTTGGCTGAAGGTTCACCTTCCAACAAACAATAACCCTAATAACACAGTGAAAATAACAAAGGAGTGGCTTCAGAACAACTCTGTGACCATTCTTGACTGGCCCAGCCAGATTACTGACCTAAACCCAATTGAGTATCTCTGGAGAGACCTGTAAATGGCTGTCCACCAACATTCACTGTCCAACTTGATGAAACTGGAGAGGATCTGGAAGAATGGTAGAGGATCCCCAAATCCAGGTGTGAAAAACTTGTTGCATCATTTCAAAGAAGACTCATGTCCGTACAAGCTTAAATGGGTGCTTCTACACAATAATGAGCGAAGGATTTGAATACTTATTACCATTTCAGTTTTTCTTTTTTTTTTAAAAACTTGCAAAAATATAATTTCTGTGTTTTTTAAGGCAAGATGGAGTGCACAGTGTACATTAATGAGAAAAAAATGAACTTTTTTGAATTTACCAAATGGCTGTAATGAAACAAATAATGAAAAATGTAAAGGGGTCTGAATACTTTCTGTATCCACTGTATGTTGCTGTATAGGATGGCACAAAGTTACTTTTACTTATTTATTTGGCACAGTGTAGAAGTCAGAGAAAAGTGAGAAACGTGCTTTAGAAGAGATCAGCTATTGATGTCTGTACATTACTTTCTGCAGGGATGAATCTGCAAGACATTATAGCAGTCTTCATTGGATGAAGAAGAAAAGCAAAGATAAATGAATTTAAGAGGAGAAATCGCTAAAATGACACTTTATATCTTGCATGCTTACACTATACACAATACAATATATACAGAGTTCCTGTGTATAATGTTACCAGTAGTAATATTAATGGTTAGTAATATTGTAGATTTTGTTATGATCAGTATTGTATTATTTGGGCTCGATATGGTGGTAATATGTAGTCCGGCCATGATGTGATGGTAATTGTGTATTCTATTTGATATTATTCAGTCACAATATGGTGGCAATATATGGTCTGGTTGAGGTATGCTGGTATCTGCCCCTTGTATATGGTATTACACGGCGTGTTGGTATTTTTCGTTGTATGTTGTATAATTCTGTCATTATGTGGTGGTCCTGTGTGGTCTGGCCATAGTGTGGTGGTATTTATCCCATGTATGTGGTATTATTTGGTCAATATGGTGTGATAATATTTGGTCTAGTCATGTTGTATAAATTTTTGTCCCTTGTATGTAGTAGTATTTGGTCAACATGTGGTGGTAAAATGTATTTTGACATGGTATGGTGGCACATGTTCAGTGTCTGTGAAATTATTTGGTCACTATGAGGCGATAATATGTGTTCTGGTGAAAGTGTGGCAGTGTTTATCCCTTTCATCACAACTTTATATGGGGGTAATATGTGATCTGTCATGGTGTATTGATATTTGTCCCTTGTATGAGGTATTACTGGTATATTGATCTTGGTATAGTGGTTTGTGTTGTGTAGATCACATGTTCTCTCTGATATAAATAGGAAGAATCTTTATTTCCGTTATAGGTAAAATACTTGGAGGTTTAACCCTTCTAAGTTCTGTAACATACTGTTTGCTGAGCACACATCATCCCCCACACATGTCAGCTGATTTGAGGTACTAATGTCACACTAATAAGGACTACGGACAAACTGTAATATACTTAACCACCACAAAAACATAACGGTCAGACATCCATTATATGCAATTCAAACATAGTTTTTGTTTTATAAATCTGGGTCACACATGAATAGTTATCAATATATATTGGGGCTCTCCCACATCTATTGTTACTCATATTTCATCGGTTTTGGAGAGTTTATATACCACAAATACAATTGCACCAATAAACTGCTTTTCTTATAGATGCTTTTATTATTCCATCAAAAGTTAAAATTGCAGATATAAAGTGCTCACAGACATAATAAAAATTCTTAGATTTACATGGATCTGGATGAGAGGACATTAAGGGGTTAAAGTCCTACTCCAAACACAACAGGACCAAACATGGTAGTCTTTTCAAACAAACAAAGATTCTGTGATACAGAGACATGCATAAATTAGGTTTGAGGGCTCTGACCCAAAGTATATAGAAGTTCCAGTTTATAGTCCCTTCTCATTATACCAACAACCAATCATTTGCTATCTCAACCTCCATTGTCCAGATTAACATCACACAATATTTAGTTTCATGCTTACCAATGCAAAGTGCCTGTGTGCTTGGATGACCTCTAGGGGACGCCCCTAACGCGTTTCCCTGATTGCTTCCTCAGGGGGCATGTTTTTGGCTATGTCACCTCCATCCTATATACCCCCCACCACTACCGCCCACCACCTGTCTGCAATTACGCCGCTCCTTGCCGCACATGGGAGGCCGCGCTGTCCCGAGCGGCGGTTTCCGGCATTCATCCACAGGAAGTGCGTCATATGACGCTCCTTCCCGTGTGTCAGAAGCCTTTCATCACAGCCCGGAGATGCGCGACCGCGCATGCGCTGTCCGCTGACGCCATTTTGGGAGAGGGCAAAAATGCCCACTTCCTATTCACTATCTCTGGTATGTATTATTCATACCTTTATATTAACATATTTAACATAGTTTTTATTGGTCACTAGGGATGAGCGAGTATACTCGCTACTATTCCGAACTCGCTGAATAGTAGCGGTGTTCGGGCTACTCGCTACTCTCCGAGTGGCTTATGATTACTCGGGAGTGGCGAGTAGTCCATTCACTTTCGCAGTGTATCTATAAATACACTGCGAAAGTACCCTAAAAGTGAGTAAAATTACATACTCACCTGTCTGACGCATGCACCGGGACCGTCTCAGAAGACCTGCGATCACCGGACAAGGACCTGTGACTTCCAGCCAATTAGATGGCTGGTAGCGATCTGGCCAAGCTGAAGGTGCCAAGTCACAACTGCGTGATCGCTAGCGGCCACCTGATTGGCCAGATTGCAAGGTCATAGTGTACTGCCAGGACCTTGCAATCTGGCCAATCAGGTGGCCGCTAGCAATCATGTGGTTGTGACGTGTCGCCATCTGATTGGCTGGATGTCACAGTTCCTTGTCCAGTGATCGCAGGTCTTCTGGGACGGTCCCAGTGCAGGCGTCGGGCAGGTGAGTATGTAGTTTTATTATTTTTAACAACTTTTATTCACTTTTAGGGTACCTTCGCAGTGTATCTATAGATACACTGAGAAAGTAATCAGACTCGCTATACTCGCAATAAGTACCGAGTACCGGTACCTACTCATTGCGAGTATAGCGATTCCGAATATTACGGTACTCGCTCATCCCTATTGGTCACATCAAGGTTTTTTAGAGGAAGTTAAAAAGTGCAATGCAGTATATTTTACAATAGGTCAATATAGCAGCAATTTTTTTCATGTCTAAAATAAGACAATTGCAGAGCATACGGATGTACAGAGATTATATACATGATTCTATATCAAAAAAGTATTTATACCTTTGTCAATTAGTTGACCTACAACAAGTCCAGTGTCTATAAGGAGTACACACTACAACTTACATCTCAGCATTGTACATCTTATCGTATGCTTTACAGGTTATAATCAAGTCACAGTGCCAAATAATCCTATTATAATTGTAGTTATAGCTGTATCTCACAATTTATTATGTAGTGGCTATATTCATATATGGTCGTGCATGCTATAATTATACAGTCAAAGCTGGTTATCAATACTTGTGCATATTAACAGAATTTAGGCTAGGGTCACACTTGCCAAGCGTTTTTTAAGGTGCTTTTTGGCACCCTGCGCTTTTACCTGCATTTTTGCTGATAGGTTTGGGGGACCCTTGAAACACATGCAAAAATGCATGCAAAAACGTGTGATTAGGTCTGTGCATATGTTGTTGAAATTATATGGCAGAAAAGTATGCCCTTTCTTTTTGTGTAGCTGGATGCTGGATAAGATATGGGTGCACACAGTGACTATATAGATCAGAATTTTTCTAGTATAGCTTGGGATAATGTTAATGGTTAATGTGCACAACCATTGATAACCAGCTTTGACTGTATAATTATAGTATGCACGACCATATATGAATATAGCCACTACATAATAAATTGTGATATACAGCTATAACTACAATTGTAATAGGATTATTTGACACTGTGACTTGTGTATAACCTGTAAAGCATACGATAAGATGTACAATGCTGTGATGTAAATTGTAGTGTGTACTCCTTATAGACACTGGACTTGTTGTAGGTCAACTAATTGACAAAGATATATATACTTTTTTGTATATAACCTCAGTACATGCCTTTCCCATAGTGCCCCATGTTAAAAAAAGCATGCGCTTTTTACAATACCCATGCGTTTTTTTACAGCACCCAAAAAATGCTGCATGCAGTGTTTTTTGGAATTGTGAAAAAAAACGCATGTGTTGTTAAAAAACGCAGCTACACTTCACTTTAACAGCTGAAAACCGCAGAGAATGCCAAAAATGATGGTGTGTGTGAACAAGGCCTATAATGGACGTCTGACCATTATGTTTTTGTGGTGGCTAACATTTGACCTGTCTGAATAGAATGATGAAAATTAAATCCTACATATCATTTTTTACTACCATAACTTTATGTAGTCTTTTAGCAAAGCTTTTCAATATTTTTCTAAAAAGTATTCAACCAATAAAATGCAAAAGTGCCACCTGTTTGTGGTCCATCTCAAGAACCATATAAAAAATCCATAAATGGGGATGCTGCAAAATAGCAATAATGATTTTAGCAAACTATAATGAAATTATTAATACAAAAGTGCATATGCTATTGAGCAAATTTCAGTGACTTAGGGTCCCGTTACACTTAGCGATGCTCCAGTGAACCCGCCAGCGATACGACCTGGTAAGGATCGCTGGAGCATCGTTACGTGGTCACTGGTGAGATGTTAAAAAGACATATCTCACCAGCGACGCAGCAACAATACAGCGGTTCTTGGGACCCTGTCACTTAGACCTGTAGTATTGAGGACGTTGGTCGTTGTCCCCGTCAAACACACTGATGCATGCTGCCCAGCGGGAGCACGACAACCAAAAAATGGTCCAGGACATTCCAACACGATCGGCAATCTCACAGCAGGGGCCTGGTCACTACTACTTATCACACATAGTGAGATCGCTGGCGAGGTCGCTGTTGTGTCACAAAACCTGTGACGTATCAACGATCTCGCTTAGTGTGAAGTACCCCTTATGGTACCTTTACACGCTGCTACGGAAGGTTAGAAACCACCGGGTGTCGGAGCCAATTGTAACTTGTACCTTCAAAACACCGCGAGGTAGCGGCGTGTAATTCAGGTTGTTGCCACCGGTCTCTATCGACATCTGTCTTTCAGCCGTGCTCAAAAACAAGTAGGTATAAACCCTATGGTAGCGGCGTGTAATCGAGGAACAGGAAGGTATTTTCGACACCTAGTGAACTCCCTGGGGCGTGACACAGCCTCTGGGATACGGCGCCCCCATCAGCGATCATTGGTGGAAGCTCCTGCGCTACGATTGGTTGTCCCTGCATAGGGCGGCATATTTAAGGAGCTGACCAGTCACACTATACAATTGCAATAGCATCATGTATTAGCCAGCCTCCCTGCGCTGACTGGCCAATCATGATGTTATTGCATTGTCCAATCACTGTACGAGCGTCTCGTAATCCACAACTCTGTCACGCCTGTGTGTTGTCCCTGCTGCCCCAGGTCCTCCCATATTCCCTTGTGGTAGCGGTGGGGAAATCAGGGAAGGTGCTCTACAGAAGGTAACCTGGGGCACCCATCGGTGCTTCCAGGGATCGAAAAAACCTACTGTGGAGCACCTTGTAGCGGCGTGTAAATGCTGTATCAGGTGCGGTTAGGAACCGTTGAAACATGCACGTGCATGTGAGACACCCGGTGGTTTCTAACCTTCCGTAGCGGCGTGTAAAGGTACCTTTACATGTCAGTTCAGACCAAAATGTTTGGACACACCTTCTCATTCAAAGATTTTTCTGTATTTTCATGACTATAAAAATTGTAGATTCACACTGAAGGCATCAAAACCCTGAATTAACACATGTGGAATTATATAGTTAACAAAAAAGTGTGAAACAACTGAAAATATGTCTTATATTCTAGGTTCTTCAAAGTAGCCACCTTTTGCTTTGAATACTACTTTGCACATTCTTGGCATTCTCTTGATGAGCTTCAAAGCAGCAAAGCACCCCCACACCATCACACCTCCTTCTCCTCCATACTTCACAGTGGGAAGCAGGCATGTAGAGTCGATCCGTTCACCTTTTCTGCATCGCACAAAGACACGGTGGTTGGAACCAAAGATCTCAACATTGGACTCATCAGACCAAAGCATAGATTTCCACTGGTCTAATGTCCATTCCTTGTGTTCTTTAGCTCAAACAAGTCTCTTCTGCTTGTTGCCTGTCCTTAGTAGTGGTTTCCTAGCAGCTATTTTACCATGAAGGCCTGCTGCACAAAGTCTCCTTTTAACAGTTGTTGTAGAGATGTGAGTGCTGCTAGAACTCTGTGCTGCATTGACCTGGTCTCTAATCTGAGCTGTGTTAATTCATAGCTAATTCCTAGTTTTGATGCCTTCAGCTTGAATCTACAATTTTCATAGTCATGAAAATACAGAAAATCTTTGAGTGAGAAGGTGTGTCCAAACTTTTGGTCTGTTCTGTTCGTAGGGTAATAAAATGAGTTCACACATAAACAACAGTGCACGCAACATCTAAATTTACTCAGTCAGAAACCCTATTCTGAGGATTTCACTCTATATACAGTTGTGTTCAAAAGTTTACATACCCCAGAAGATTTTTTTGCTTTCTTGGCCTTTTTTCAGAGAATGTGAATGATAACATAAAACCTTTTTTTCACTCATGGTTAGTGGTTGGGTAAAGCCATTTATTGTCAAAGGCTAGGGTCACACTTAAAATCTGAATTGCGTTCACCGCATCCAGATCCGGATGCGGTGAACGCAATAGTCTTCAGATATTCAGCAATCTGGGAACCGGATTGCTGAAGCCGCAATCCGGTAACCAGATTGCTCAGGATATGTAATCCTGAGCAATCCGGTTACCGGATAGTTTGCTCATCCCTGCTGACGCAGGGATGAGCAAACTGTTCTGTTGTTGTTAAAACTATTTATTTTATTAATAAATGCTTGTACAATGTCTCTAGGGGGTGCCCAGTCCCCAAGAGACCTTACACCCACTCAGGTGGGCTTATACTGCTATAATGTGTTATGTACAACAGCTGACTCCTGTCAGCTGTTGTACAGTTTTTGAATGAAAGCGCCAGGCTCCTGAAGCCACCTACAGTAAGATCTATGAGCAGCGATGCCCATAGATCTACTGTATAAGGCTTCAGGACCTCAGACAGCGGTGCACATACTGTACCATTAGCTATAGTATGCGCGCCGCTCTGAGGAGCCCAGCGCTTTTATTCATAAAACTGTACAACAGCTGACAGGAGTCAGGTGTTGTGCATAACACATTATAGCAGTATAAGCCCACCTGAGTGGGTGTTAGGTCTCTAGGGGGACTGGGCACCCCCTAGAGACATTGTACAAGCATTTATTAATAAAATAAACAGTTTTAATAACAACAGAGCACTTTGCTTATCCCGGCGGCAGGGCACATCCTGAGCAGTCCGGTTCTCGCATTGCGGATGTTAAAACCACTCCGAAAACTGCAGCCTGCATGATATTTCATGCAGGCTGCAGAGGCGGAGACTGAAACCGGATTGCTTGTGAAGCAATCCAGTTTTTTTCATTGGCTCCTATGAGGAGCGTTTCCTGATCCGGTTTTGAACTTTTTAAAAGCTCAAAACCGAATAAGGTTTTAAAAAAAAAAACCTGATGTGTGACCCTAGCCAAACTATGAATTGTTTTTTGTTTTTTAAATCACAATGACAACCAAAAACATTCAAATAGCTCTGATCAAAAGTTTACCTACCCCAGTTCTTAATACCGTGTATTGCCCCATCTAATATCAAAGACAGCTTGAAGTGTTTTGTGGTAGTTGTGAATGAGGTTCTTTATTCTCTCAGATAGTATACCATTCTTGGCAAAAAGCCTACCGTTCCTGTAAATTCCTGGGCTTTCTTGCATGAACTGCACGCTTGAGTTCTCCCCAGAGTGGCTCAATGATATTGAGGTAGGGAGACTGAGATGGCCACTCCAAAACCTTCACTTTGTTCTGCTATACCCAATGACAGGTCAATTTGGACTTATGTTTTGGATCGCTGTCATGTTGGAACGTCCAAGTATGTCCCATTCGCAGATTCTGGGCTAATGAGTGAAAATTTGCCTCCAGTATTTGCTGATAATTAGTGATGGGCGAATCCTAAATTACTCGGAATCGCTTGACTCTAGCGAGTCCGAGCACAGGACTCGCTACTCGTTGCGAGTCTAGCGAGTCCAATGTTAATGAATGGGGAAGCGAGTAATAGCGAGTAGTGTGAGATTTACAAATCGCAAATGTGTCTCGGAAGCTTCAGCCTGAAGCAATCCTAGTTTTGTCATTTATTTGCATTGGACTCGTTTACTTTGCAACTGTAATCGCTGGGAAACTCGCACAGATAAGAGTCCTGTCTCCTCAGTGTGCTGGCTGCCAGCTCCAGGGTCCTAGAGCCCGCCTGCTGCCTGATGTAGCAGTGCTGAGATTGTTCTCAGTCTGCTCATTCCCTGTGTACAGACATGAATGTCTGTGCACAGAGATGATGTAGCAGAGCTGAGATTGTTCTCAGTCTGCTTATTCCCTGTGCATAGACATCTATATTTATGCACAGGGGATGCAGCAGAGAGGACATCGCGTTTTGGACTGCGTCGGACGGAAGAGGATTTTTTAAATTAAAGATGGAGTCCCTAATGGCTTTTTTTTTTATTTCTAATAAAAAATTTTCCTTGTGTTGTGTTTTTTTTAAAACAATTTACCGTATATACTCGTGTATAAGCCGACCCGTGTATAAGCCGACCCCCCTACTTTTGCCCCAAAAATCTGGAAAAACCTATTGACTCGTGTATAAGCCGAGGGTGGACCCCAGCACAGGTACACAGCCCCCAGCAGTGTGGTATACAGGCCCCCCCCAGTGGTATACAGGCCTCCCCAGTGGTAGTATATAGCAGCCCCAGTGGTAGTATACAGCAGCCCCAGTGGTAGTATACAGCAGCCCCAGTGGTAGTATACAGCAGCCCCAGTGGTAGTATACAGCAGCCCCAGTGGTAGTATACAGCAGCCCCAGTGGTAGTATATAGCAGCCCCAGTGGTAGTATACAGCAGCCCCAGTGGTAGTATACAGCAGCCCCAGTGGTAGTAAACAGCAGCCCCAGTGGTAGTATACAGCAGCCCCAGTGGTAGTATACAGCAGCCCCAGTGGTAGTATACAGCAGCCCCAGTGGTAGTATACAGCAGCCCCAGTGGTAGTATACAGCAGCCCCAGTGGTAGTATATAGCAGCCCCAGTGGTAGTAAACAGCAGCCCCAGTGGTAGTATACAGCAGCCCCAGTGGTAGTATACAGCAGCCCCAGTGGTAGTATACAGCAGCCCCAGTGGTAGTATATACAGCAGCCCCAGTGGTAGTATATAGCAGCCCCAGTGGTAGTATACAGCAGCCCCAGTGGTAGTATACAGCAGCCCCAGTGGTAGTATACAGCAGCCCCAGTGGTAGTATACAGCAGCCCCAGTGGTAGTACACAGCAGCCCCAGTGGTAGTATACAGCAGCCCCAGTGGTATACAGCAGGCCCCCAGGGTACATATAGCAGCCCCCAGGAGGTACCCAGCAGCCCCCTGGGGGTACACAGCAGCCCCCAGGGGGTACACAGCAGCCCCCTGGGGGTCCCCAGCAGCCCCCAGGGGGTACACAGCAGCCCCCAGGGGGTACACAGCAGCCCCCTGGGGGTCCCCAGCAGCCCCCAGGGGGTACACAGCAGCCCCCAGGGGGTACACAGCAGCCCCCTGGGGGTCCCCAGCAGCCCCCAGGGGGTACACAGCAGCCCCCTGGGGGTCCCCAGCAGCCCCCAGGGGGTACACAGCAGCCCCCTGGGGGTACACAGCAGCCCCCTGGGGGTCCCCAGCAGCCCCCAGGGGGTACACAGCAGCCCCCAGGGGGTACACATCAGCCCCCTGGGGGTCCCCAGCAGCCCCCAAATGCTGGCACTCGCCCCCCCTTGCAAGGGCCCCCCCGCTTCTCTTACCATTCCGGACTTCTGATCCGCGCCGCTCCTCGGTGCTTCTTCCTCGCTGCTTCATCCTCGCTGCTCCGTCCGTCTTCTACATCCGGGATCCCCAGCCGCGCGATGACGTCATATGCCTGCGACGGCCGGAGATCCGGATGTAGAAGACGGACGGAGCAGCGAGGATGAAGCAGCGAGGATGAAGCACCGAGGAGCGGCGCGGACCAGAAGTCCGGAATGGTAATATAACCATCGGGGGGGGGGCCCTTACAAGGGGGGGCGAGTGCCAGCATTTGGGGGCTATATGCACTGGTTCCCCCTGCCGCTGATTGACAGGGGGAAGCAGTGCATATTTAATGAGCGGCCCCACGTGACGGGGCCGCTCATACAGCAGCCTCCTCCAGCCTCCACAGCCTGGACACAGCCCCCCCCCGTATTGACTCGTGTATAAGCCGAGGGGGAGACTTTTCAGCCCAAATTTTGGGCTGAAAAACTCGGCTTATACACGAGTATATACGGTAATAGAAATTCATGGCGGTCATGTCTAATATTGGCGTGACCGCCATAAATTTCGAGCTTAGGGCCAGCTGATAATACAAAGCTGGCCCTAACCTCTTTATTACCCAGCGTGCCATCGCTACCAGGGCCGCTGGAAGAGCGGGGTTCAGCGCCAGAGGATGGCGCTTCAATGAACGCGCCATCTTCTGGGGCGGCTGCGGGCTGCAATTTGCAGCGGGGGGTGCCCAGAAAGCTTGGGCATCCCTGCGCTGCGGATTCCAGCCCCCAGCTGCTTAGCTGTACCTGGCTAGACATAGAAATTGCGCGGAGCCCCACGCATTTTTTTAAAATTATTTCATGAAATTCTGAGATTCTGACTCTGACTCTGACTCTGAGACTCTGACTCTGAAATTCATGAAATAATTAAAAAAAAATGCGTGGGGCTCCGCGCAATTTCTATGTCTAGCCAGGTACAGCTAAGCAGCTGGGGGCTGGAATCCGCAGCGCAGGGATGCCCAAGCTTTCTGGGCACCCCCCGCTGCAAATTGCAGCCCGCAGCCGCCCCAGAAGATGGCGCGTTCATTGAAGCGCCATCCTCTGGCGCTGAACCCCGCTCTTCCAGCGGCCCTTGTAGCGGTGGCACGCTGGGTAATAAAGAGGTTAGGGCCAGCTTTGTATTATCAGCTGGCCCTAAGCCCGAAATTTATGGCGGTCACGCCAATATTAGACATGACCGCCATGAATTTCTATTAAATTGTTTTAAAAAAAACACAACACAAGGAAAATTTTTTATTAGAAATAAAAAAAAAAGCCATTAGGGACTCCATCTTTAATTAAAAAAATCCTCTTCCGTCCGACGCAGTCCAAAACGCGATGTCCTCTCTGCTACATCCCCTGTGCATAAATATAGATGTCTATGCACAGGGAATAAGCAGACTGAGAACAATCTCAGCTCTGCTACATCATCTCTGTGCACAGACATTCATGTCTGTACACAGGGAATGAGCAGACTGAGAACAATCTCAGCTCTGCTACATCATCTCTGTGCACAGACATTCATGTCTGTACACAGGGAATGAGCAGACTGAGAACAATCTCAGCACTGCTACATCATCTCTGTGCACAGACATTCATGTCTGTACACAGGGAATGAGCAGACTGAGAACAATCTCAGCACTGCTACATAATGTCTGTGAGCAGGCGGGCTCTAGGACCCTGGAGCTGCACAGAGAAGACAGCTGGACTCGGCTCGCAAAGAAACAGCAGTTATCTGCGAGTTTCCCTGCTATCACTGGCACAGTAGCCAGTGATTACTCGCACGAGTCTAATGCAAACAATGGCAATCCTAGTTTTGTCAGCGTTTCTGACAAAACTAGGATTGATATTGATTTGCATTGGACTCGTGCGAGTAATCACTGGGAAACTCGCAGAGTACCGAGTCCTGCGAGTCCCTTACTACTCGCCGAGTAACGAGTCCTAGCGAGTAGATTCGCCCATCCCTACTGATAATGTATTGCATTCATCTTTCCTTCAACTTTGACCAAGTTCCCTGTGGCTTTGCAGCTCACACACCCCCTGTATTCAGCGACCCTCCTCAGTGTTTTCCAGCTGTGCCTAGGCCTTGTTGACACCTCTCCAAATGCAACGTTTATGGTTGTAGCCAAATAATTAAATTTTGGTCTTATCACTCCAAATTACCTTGTTCCAGAAGTTTTGGAGGCTTGTCTCTGTGGTGTTTGGCATATTGTAGGCAAAATACTTTGTGTCATTTGCGCAATAATAAAAGAAGGAGGGGGAACAAGAGGCGCAATAGTGCCCTATCACTATGGCACTGAATAAAAAGTGGTGAAAAAGGGAATTCACTCACCTGGGACAGTTGTGTCACCCACAACTGGCTTGAAGGCGTATTTAATGCTTATTTCCAGATGGCTGCTGGACTTGATTTGCGCAATAATGACTTTCTTCTGGCGACTCGACCAAGCAGCCTACTTTTCTTCAAGTGGCTCCTTATAGCGCATCTTAAAACAGCCACACTGCTAGTTTTCAGTGAGTTCTGTATTTCAGCTGATAATATTTGTGGGTTTTTCTTCGCATCCTTAACAATTTTCCTGGCAGTTGTGGCTGAATTTTTTGTATGTCAACCAGATCGTTGTTTGGTTTTTACAGAACCCCTGATTTTCCATTTGTTAATCTCAGTTTGAACACCCCTGACTGGCATTATCAATTTCTTAGATATATTTTTGTATCTCTTTTCTGTTTTATACAGTTCAACTATCTTTTCCCGTAGAACCGTTGACAATTCTTTTGCTTTCCCCATGACTCACAATCCAGAAACCTCAGTAGCTGGATGAAATATGCAAGAGTCTGTGTGGATCCCAGAAACTCACTCAATTTTTAAGCACACACACTAATTACAAGCAAACAGGTCACAGGTGAGGATGATACCTTTATTAGCCATTCAAACCCATTTGTGTCAACTTCTGAGCATGTTATCAGGCCAAAATCAGCAGGGAATGTGAACTTTTGATCAGCGTCGTTTGGATGTTTTTGGTTGTCATTGTGATTTTAAAAGAGAAAAGAGCAGTTTGACAATAAATGGCTTCACCCAACCACTAACCCTGATTGGAAAAAAGGTTTTGTGTTATTATCCATATTCTCTCAAAAACGGCCAAGAAAGCAAAAAATCTGCTGGGCTATGTAAACAGCTGTAGGTGTCTCTAAATTGTGGGTATATATTCACACATATATACGTCACTTTCTCAATCTCTTATACTATTTCACTCACCAGAGAAATTTGAGCAATAGCATATGCACCTTTGTATTAATAATTTTTCTAAAAAGACCTAACGATACAACATAATCCTGCCTAAGACTCATCATTGGTCAAAATCCATAGCAAAATAAAAATGTAGGATTATTTTACATTTACTTTTTCACTATCAGAAATATGCCTGTGCAGTTTATTACCTTATCAGTTAAATAACGTACCCACAAAAAGCTGATGGAGGTCTCACAATTTGAGAAGCATTGTCCTATAATATTACATTATGTAATAGTTTTTCAATAATTTATTTTTTTGCCTTACTTACTCCACTTTCCAAAAAGCGGGCTGAACACCAAACTTTTTTGTAGATTACATTGTTTGGTACAGTCGACCAGATATGCACCTAATATGTTAAGAGAACCTGTTGTCCTGATTTCGTAACATAAAGTTAAAACATGGCTGTAATGATGCTGTAGTATGGATTACACTGATACTGTAGCTTTGGTGAGGAAATCCACATTGTGGTTTTGCATTAATCACCATTTGAAGTTTTTAATTGATTAGATTTCTAACGTTCTAAACATTTTACACAGATCTGATTTATTTAGAACTAGCTGTAGAGCCCGGCATTGCCCAGGCTGAGTAACTAACTGTTCTTAGTTATAAGCTGAGTGTATGTCTGTGTGTGTGTGTGTGTGTGTATTGTATATCCACTATATGTATTCATGGAAACAAAAGGAAGCATCAGCAGCACTCACCAGTCACAGGAAATCTCCTTATTATCATCACTATTATCAGATTGTGTTACATGGTGATTACAGCAGTGGTGCGGGGTGTGTGGGAGGAGGATGGGGGAGTACTCACAACCTCCCCCTGAATCCCCCACACGATTGCTGTAATCACCATGTAACACAATCTGAAAGAGTGATGATAATAAAGAGATTTCCTGAGACTGGTGAGTGCTGCCGATGCTTCCTTTTATTTCCATGACTACAATCACCTCGTGATAGGAAGTGCACCAGAGTCTCAGAGGTCGGCAGGGGAAGCCGACAGGTGGTGATTACAAGCTGATTCAGCGTCTCCCAGAGCTGCAGAGCCCTAGAAAGGGCCGTGGATGTTGACGGTGCCCGGCTCTCATTTAAAGTAAGTGTCCACTATATGTAGATCAGCGGACCTGTTGACATTCAGATTTGGTGGTGGAGACAGAATTTTAAAAACATACTGTTCAGGGCCAAAATGTAACCCAAACCTTATTTAAAAACACTGATTGGGTAGTTCGGATCTCCTCCCACATATAGCCAGCTGCCAGAGAGCGCTGCCCCTAGTTACCCGATGCTTACCTTGACAACCAGGCACACATAAAGCTGCTTGGAGTGCACTTTACAACAGTGCACAGGAAGCGTTGTCTGCAGCATTTCCTGTGCACTCAGCTAAAGCGCACTCCCAGCAGCTTTGTGTGTGGCTGGTTGTCAAGGTAAGCATCGGGTAACTAGGGGCAGCGTTCTCTGGCAGTGCATAGTATTAACGCTATGTGCTGCAGGGAAAATTTCTATGTTTTTTGTGCAATCCGTTAGGCTAGGGTAAAAACGCAAGTGTGACCAAAGCCTATGGCCGAAAACTCTGCAGCTGATCAAACACTGCAAGCAGCTCACACTGGGATAAGCACCAAGCATACATGAGCACAGCAATGCTCTCTCAAGGGTTTTTAATATTTAAAGCATCCAGATAGGTTGGCTCATCTCTAATCTCAATCTGTCTAGGGGAAAACAGTTGATAAGTGGTAACCAGCAGCCTATTTAACCACACATAACAGTTTCAAACATTGTAGGTAATCATATTGCATAAATAGTCCAAAATTATCCCTTTTGGGGGCAAATGAATGGCTTGCATTTTTTATACATAGGTGGTGCAAAAAGAAGAAGCTGTGGCATTTTCTCACCATTGCTTGAATAAAGTATCCCAGTTTGAGGATTATCAAGTGCTTTGCACTAAAGAGGTTACTGTGCATGTGCACACATGAAGAGTATTTGGCGGCTACAGCCAGCAGTATTTTCATGGCAAAAACAATTGTTAAATGTGACTAGTAAATTAGTTGCAAAATCTTTTCTTTCTATTGTTTGTTTTTTCTTTATTTAATTTTTTTTTAAATGTATTATATCACACATCATTTTTATTATTGATGATTCCCCCTCTCAACCAGGGATACTGTTGTACGAAAACATGCTTTTAACCTGAATATACAGGGTTAATGTGCAGGATAATGGCATTAGAAAGATGCATGGCTACTGTCCTGACATTGTGGAGAAAATGGAGTTACTCCTTCCAGGAACCACTGGCATTTGGTCATAGATGGTTAAAATTAATGCACTGTGAGCAACAGCTGTAAACATTCCCTGCATGTGGCAACAGTGGGCTCAATGAATGTGGGGTATATGAAATACAAAATAGTTAAAGATACATAGAAAAAAAATTAAGAGTTCATCTTATATTAAAAGTGAAGAAAAGAACAAAACAAAAAATGGTCATTGGGTCTTTACAAAATCAGATGAAATTAAAAAATGACTTCCCGAAAGCGAACACCTGGAACTATCCACTATCTTTAGTTATCGTGTGTATGCATCTAATATTGGACTCAAACATCACGATCGCATTAGGCCTTTTCTGTCCTTATCCTGTTTCCTCTGAGCTTCTACTTGTAGACAGTACATGCACAAAATGGTATTCCTTAGCTGGCCCATATTTTTTATACTGCCTCTGATAGTTCCTACACATTTAACATCTCACCTGTCCTTCAGCCCCACAGCTCACAGTCTGGTCCTCTGCGTCTTTTTCTTTTCAGCTTCCCATTCATATACACCTTCTTTGGCACACTTTACTGTGGGACAGCGCTTCAGACACAACTAGACCTTGTCATCACTGCCTGCAGTCATGGCAAACATGGTGACATGATCTTAACCACATGTGGCCTTAGGCCTGGAAAGCGCCTCAGAAGACCGAAGTCATGATGGGAGCATGCACACCATAATGGCATGACACACAGAGGCATCAGAAGTTTATTTGTGCTGAAGCCTCAACCGAGAGTAAAGCAAGCCAAACAAAATATGCGATGAGGGAAGGAAAATGGCAGAGCAAAGATAAGATGACAGGCTACAGAGTTGGCAGAACAGGTGGTAATGTGTAATATATATTTTATTATCCTTTTTCCCGACATTCTATGGTTTAGAAAAAATTGCTTCTTTTTGTTGAATTTACGCAAACCAAACTGTAAAAAGAGAATACAAGGTTTTGCAAAATTTGAGAAAAATCTAACTTCACCCTAATAAATGTTCTGAACCATAGTTGTTGATATAATGAAATATAAATAATAAAGATCCTTAGTAACTTGTTTTTCATATAAGAAAATATTTTTTTTGTGTAAATTCTTTTCACGCAATTGAATAGAAAAGCTATATTTAACCATATGCATTATTTCAAACATTGTGTATCTATTAGATGTACACATTCCTGCTTTCTTGTGTCTTCTTGACTGGATTTTCAGTTCACTCAAGTGAAACCACTTCACCTTCTCTTCACAATTCCATTTCTTCTGCTTGTTACGTGGAATATTCTCCTGTTTTGATCTAACTTGATTCATCTGAAGCTTTTGACACGGTAGAACACTCTGTTCATTTTCTCTTTTATCCCTGTGTACTCCTGGCTTTGCCCGCATAAAGTTTCATTCATACACTGTATTGAAGATTATCATGTTAGGGGCTTAGGATAAAAACTTTATCCACAGTAGATCTTTTTCAGCTTCTAGTCTATGCAGACTTCTACTACTACACTGACTAAAGTCATTTATATGTTATAGACATACCTATTCTCTTCATTTAAAATTGATCAATTATTTGAAACAATATCAGGCTTTTTTTATTCCTATAAATGTATTGAGTTTGCCCACCTTTATTAATGATTTACTCTATTCTATCCTGTAGTTATGCCACGTGCACCTAAAAAGTCACATAACTCTAATGTGTTGACCGGAAGTCATTTTCTCTATATATTCCTCAATGTGCCTCTCAAATAAATCCAGAGAGAAGTCAACTTCCAATCCACCCTCAAAGCTCTGCAGGAGTCTGAAAGTCAGAAACTAAGGCAATGGTAAGGAAAAAAAAAATGTTTTAAGAAGTACGTTTTTAGGAAGAATTCTATGGACACTGTTGCAAAATGTCAGAAATGAGCCCCGTAGTTGTGTGCTTGTTCATTAAATGAATCTCTACTAATATATAATTTTTACATTCAAACTTGTGTTTTAAAGGGTATCATATGTTTTATCAGTATCAAAATTCCCAAATCATGTCCATCTATAATTCCTCATTTCTAATTGCTAATTCATAATTCTTGTCCATCTATAATGACAACGGACAAGATAAGGATTCCTGGGACAGATCAGGACTACAAGATCCCAGGTAACTTCAGCTGCACCACAAGCAATGTGGTGTATTTAATAATAGGTACCAAATGTCCAACAGGTGGCATGTACATAGGGGAGACCGGATTACAATTCAGAACAAGAATGAATTCTCATCGCTACTCAAAAAAAGAAAAGCGTATGGATCTACCTGTAGCGAACCATTTTTGCAGCTCTGAGCACAACACTGAATCCGATATGAGGCTGCTCATTTTTAAAAAGTAACTTCAAATCTCAGAGAGAGAGAAGAATTTGGGAATACAAACTGATAACAACCTTTGACACATTCAAAACAGGATTAAATATTTCACATGGATTTATGGGATTTTATGTAAAATGAACGGACATTTGGGGATAGCAGGTTCATGCATTTTTATATAAAATGAAAGTGCATTTTGAGACAGCTTGCAACACACTGAAATAATAGGACTATGAACTCTTGACACTTCTGTGAACCGTCTCACTTAGAACTCTGCTCTTCACAACTTAAGTAATTTTCAGGTCTCCATGGGTTACTAACCATCTACCTAATATAATTGGTTCCGCTTATCTTAGAAATCTGCTTTCTCTGTCCCTGCTCCTCCTCCCTCCCTAACCCCACTCTGCTTTGCATCACCTGTCATATCCACCAGAGCATGTAACACTGTTTTGCTTTTTTTTTTTTTCTATTGCTTATGTATAAATGTACAGTGTCTTCAGAATTTGTGTCATTACCAGCCTGAAGAAGGGAACTCAGTGTCCCAAAAGCTTGCTATGTTTACCATCTTTTCAGTTAGCCATTAAAAGGTATCAACCACTGAGGACTCTCAGATTGCAATATATTTTTCAATTCATGGGTGAAATCTGTCTTTGGAGAATATAAACTTCTGCTGGGAGGAATGAAGTTCATTTTCTCCCGCTAGCCGGGACCTTAGTGCGGCAGGTTCATGGCGCTGTAACGCTGCTAATCTGCAGATCAACTCCATATCTGCAGGTTAATAGCATTTATTACATGACAGGTTCCCCTGAAATGTTACCTAGATCCTTAAGGAATGCTTAGGACCTTTTCACATCTGCATTTCTATTCCGTTTGGCTTACAATTCGTTTTTGACAGCATATGTGCCAAAAATGCATTGCAAACGCATGCGTTAACGCACCCAATGATTTAAATTGAAAACGCATTGAAAACGGAAGTAAAAACGCATGTCATTTTCTGCAAACACAAAACGCATGCTTTTTTGCAAACGCAGCCAAAAATATGTCCAGCAACGATTTGGGCTGCATTTTCAAAAACGCATGCATTCTGCGTTTGCAGAAAATGACATGCGTTTTTACTTGCACTTCCAATGCATTTTAAATTGCAATCAATGGGTGTGTTTTTGCATGCGATTCATAGAAACGCAAATGCAACCCCCCTTAGATGTGAACTTAGCTTTAATTCTAAAACACTTTTTTATAGTTTTGGTTTACAGAAATAAGCTACCGTAGTTTCAAATTCAAACCAGTTATTTTGCATTGACATGCGATTATGCATTAGGGCCTTTTCATATCTGCATTTGTATTCCGTTTGGCTTGCAATCCTTTTTTGACAGCATTTGTGCCAAAAAATGCATTGAAACGGATGTATTTTTTTCCCCATAGGGTTCTATTATAAAAATGGATCCAGGGACGTTTCATGTGCATTTGCAAAAACACATCTTTTAAACGCAAATGCCATTTAGTGGTGCGTTTTTAACGCATTTAAATCCGTTTTTATAATGGAACCCTATGGTGGAAACACATCCGTTTCAATGCTTTTTTTGGCACAAATGCTGTCAGAAACGGATTGTAAACCAAACAGAATACAAATACAAATGGGAACTTAAGGCCCTGTCACACATAACAAGATCGCTAACGAGATCGCTGTAAGGTCACAGATTTTGTGACGCAACAGCGATCCCGTTAGCGATCTCTTTATGTGTGACATGCACCAACGATCTGGCCCCTGCTGTGAGATCGTTGATCGTTACATACTGCTCTGGGTCACTTCTATGACGTTGCGCTCCCGCTGGGAGCGCTACATTGTTGTTTTTGACAGGGACAATGACCAACGATCTCAATGCTACGCTATGGAGTGACAATTCCCAACGATCTCAGTATAATTCTGGATCGCTGGTGCATCGTTTTTCACATCACTGGTGAGATACCTGTTTGACATCTTACCAGCGATGTGAAAAATGACGCACCAACGATCTCTGCACATCATTATCGTTATCGGGATCGTTGGTGCGTCGTTATGTATGACTGGGCCTTTAGCCTTAGCATTTTTCAGTGAGCACAACCACCTAGATCAGTTATACCAAAACACTTTAGTTTGGTAGAACCCTTGAAAATGTTTCCACTCCACTCCTTAACCTATAAATGTTTTGCGCTTTAGAAACGCTTGATGATAAATGACCAGACTTGCAGCTGCAATGGGGAACCTCTGACCATCTTCCAAACAACCCTGCATTAATTGTGACTTCCCATAGGACTCCATTATCTTTGTTGTTTAGGTACAAAGACAATCACCATTCGGTCTACAATAACAATACATATGCATGTGCTGTTGAAGTGCTTTACAAAAAAAATAGATCTTTTTCATTCCCAGATTTCATTATCTCTTGTAAGTCTTTGCATCTGGCTTATGATCGAAGATGTGTACAGATTCTAATTTATGAGATGGGAGTAAATGGCAAATCAAATAAAGCATCATTTCCTAACATATGGTGCAGATTTTACATTTTCGGCAACATTCCAGGCTTGCACCTATCTATCCAGATCATCCCATTTGTATGTTTTCAAAAAACTACTCAGATCATTGACTCACAAATGCTCATCCTCCTATGCTTGAAATGTCATCAATGCTTTCTAATTTAGAGAGCAGATTCCTGTCTCTTCTTACGAGCTGTTGCTCTATATGTGCACAGTCTTATACTTGACTTTTTTAGTGAGTTGCATTATATTTGCATTATGAAACATTGGTGAACTTTTAGCTTTTTAATTAATGTATTTGTTGTTGGTAAAATAGGCATACAAAACTTAGCTTGTCTTACCACGGGTTTGAGATTCAAAGCTTTATTTAATTTTCATTCTAAGCCTAGCTATACACAACTATTTTCTCCACATATGAAAAAATTGATCTATTTTTGCTATCAAACTCTGTTTAGAGCTTTACCATAGTCTGAGCAGAGCGAGATCCAATTTTTGTTTGGAGGTAGAGTATAAAAATATTTTTCCACCTTCACCCTTGAGTCGGTCTGTGAAAATCAGACTACAATTAAATGTCCTCCGAGTGCGGTACAATGCTCTCCATGGACCCATAGACTTGCATGACCGATTTTTGTGCCTCCACCAATTTCATTTCATAGAGCCAGGCAGCTGCTTAAGAGAACCTATGGCTAGGGTCATACCACCGTTAATCTCCCCCTGTGCTGAAAAGCGTTAACGTTATGTGTTTCATCAGAACACAGCCCCATAGCAAACCATTATTTACCTTGCGAGCGGCCGCACACAGAGCTGCTGGGCGGCCACTTTTGAGGAGCGCATATGAAACGCTGCATGCAGCGTTTTCCTGTGTAGTGAGGAACCTATATGTACCATGTTTTAACAGATGCGTTTCCCATAGGGCCCCATGTTTAATAAGCTGCTAGCAGCATTTTTGGTGCCCGTTACAAAAACGCATAGCATTTTTTTGTGCAGTTTAGACAATGCATTTTTTGCATTGGAGCCTATGGATCCGTTAACGGATCCGTTTTTGACAAAATTCTAAAAATGGATGTTTTTAGTGGATCCAGGACTTATGTGTGACCCTAACCTTAGATTAGAATACATTAGCATATGTGAGGCACCGGCCGGGTCGGTATGCTGTGACCGGTATGTGCCTCTTTGGGTGCGTGCTCCAGTGCCGCAGGATGTACTCCATGCCAGGTATTAGATGGGATTCCTCTTCTCAGAGCAGAAGGGGTTAAGAGGACATAGGAACCCTGGGTGTGGTTCCTTGAGTCTGGAGTGAGATTTTCTCCAGTGCAGAGCCTGATTGAGGAGCTCTGAAGGAAAGTTGAAGTGGTCCTGGGAAGGGATTATCTCTGGTGGGGCTGATAGAGCCTGTCAGCGGTCGGGAGATACACCAAGCGGTGTGCAGTGTGCCGGCTGCGCTCCGGATCTGTGTTTTGGTGACTGTAACCGGACGGAGATCAATAAACCGTGAGTTGAGAACTGTCCGTGCCTGGTTCCCTGCCTCCCCAACACCGCTACACCTCACATATGGTGGAGAATGCGGGCATTGCCGGCCCGGTGAGGTGTAGCCGGCACTACCGTTGCCCTCTGTTTCGGTGGGGAAGTGACGTTTCATGAGGCTAATGAGCGGCTGATAAGTAAGAGGAGCAGCAGTCATCATTGCGGCCAGTCTCTTGCGTGGTGCCCGGCATCGCATGTCCTGGATTCGGCCGGCTACATTACAACACAAACCAGCAGCCAGCATGGAGGAGGTGCTCAAACACCTGGTGCTGGCCCAGCAGCAGCAACAGGAAGCTCAGCAGCAGCAAGAGAGGAGGCACCAGGAGCAGATGGCCCTGTTGATCGAGGCTGTGCGGACCATACCGGGGGATCCGCCCCGAGGACCAGGTGACGACTGCAGCGTCCGTAAAGCGGTAAGACAAGCGCTGCAAAAGATGACCCCGGGGGATGATGTGGAGGCATTCCTGGCCGTGTTTGAGCGGGTGGCTGAACGGGAGAGACTGCCGGTTGCCCAGTGGGCCGAGGTGCTGGCGCCCTATTTGACTGGTGATCCCCAAAAGGCATACATAGACCTGTGTACTGAGGATGCCCTGGACTATGGAGCCCTGAAGGGGGAGATATTGGCCCGTATCGGGGTCAATACATATGTGAGGGCCCAACGGGTGAGCCAATGGGCCTACGAGGAAGGCAAACCCGTGCGCTCACAGGCCTATGATTTGTTGCATCTGGTTAAAAAATGGCTGCAGCCTGAAGCCCTGAGTCCGGCTCAGATGGTAGAGCGGGTGGTGGTGGATCGCTTCGTGCGTACGCTGCCCGTCCCCATACAAAAGTGGGTGGGACACAGTGACCCGGGTTCCCTAGACCAGTTGGTGAACGTGGTGGAGCGCCATGTGGCCACACAGGAACTGATCCGGGACACTGGGACAATGCGGGCTACCCGCAAGGCCGCGCCCACCACACCAGACAGTAGGGACCCCCAACCCGGCCCCCGGGCGGGCGAGCGCCCGGCTCAGGCTGAAAACGGGCCTCCCCATGCAGCAAAGCAGCGATCCGGACAGCCACGGTTTGGCCCCTGGTATAGCGGGGAACCACCCCGATGTAGAAGATGCCGGGAGGTGGGACATATGATGGCGCAGTGTCCCCTCAACGGGGAACCAATGGACTGTGACTATTCCCGGAGGCGGTCCATGTTCGCCCACCTCGTCGGAAAACGGGGCTCGGCCCCCCAGGATACTGAGAATGAACTGTGCCGCGTACGGCTTAACGGTCATGAGGTGACGGCCCTACTGGACTCAGGGAGCAACGTGACCCTCGTGTGTGCCTCCTTGGTCTCCAGGACCAAATCCACCGGCCGTACGGTCAGGGTGATGAGTGTCCATGGGGATCATCGCAGGTATCCAATGAAGCGTGTCACGTTTGCTACCCTAGCTAGGCGGGTTCAACATGTGGTTGGGGTGGTAAAGGATCTCCCTTATGATGTTGTGCTGGGGAGGGATATGCCCTTGTTCCGGGTATTGTGGAACGGGAATATGGCCCGTCGGATGAAGGATAGACAGGGCCCGGAGCCCGAGGATCCCGCCCCCGGGATACCCAGAGGACTTGATGTGACTAACCCCCGGGTGCAGAGCCCCGTGCGCCGGCCGCGCCGATCCCCGTCCGGAACGGTGCAGCAGTGCCGCGCGCCGACCCCGTTTTCCTCGTAGGGCCCCAGGGCTCTGTCGTTGGTACCCGTCCGGGGTTGGTGGGTGCCGGGAGCCCGAACGGGTTGGTTGCTCGTGGGGTCTGGCACCGCTGGTACCCCCGGGTGCCCCTGCTTGGCTCCGCCGGTGCTCCGCGCCGTGACGTGGTCCCCTCACAGGGCCCAGGGTTATGGCCTGGTGTTCAAACCCATACGCTTGAACATAGGGGGGGGATATGTGAGGCACCGGCCGGGTCGGTATGCTGTGACCGGTATGTGCCTCTTTGGGTGCGTGCTCCAGTGCCGCAGGATGTACTCCATGCCAGGTATTAGATGGGATTCCTCTTCTCAGAGCAGAAGGGGTTAAGAGGACATAGGAACCCTGGGTGTGGTTCCTTGAGTCTGGAGTGAGATTTTCTCCAGTGCAGAGCCTGATTGAGGAGCTCTGAAGGAAAGTTGAAGTGGTCCTGGGAAGGGATTATCTCTGGTGGGGCTGATAGAGCCTGTCAGCGGTCGGGAGATACACCAAGCGGTGTGCAGTGTGCCGGCTGCGCTCCGGATCTGTGTTTTGGTGACTGTAACCGGACGGAGATCAATAAACCGTGAGTTGAGAACTGTCCGTGCCTGGTTCCCTGCCTCCCCAACACCGCTACACCTCACACATAAAACCATGGTAAAAATGCTGCACTGTGTGAAAATAGCCTTACAGTAATATTGACTAGGAGTACATGCCACTGTACAACAGTTTTCTGTCATTTAAGCATTCCTGTATTGGCCTCTAAAGGTACCTGCACACGGCAATATTGCTAGGCAATTTCACTGGCAATTTGCTGGTTGCAGTGAAATCATGGACACATTGTTCTATTTGTACACAGCCACAAAATAGAACAAGGTGTCCATGATTTCACTGCAACCAGCAAATTGCCAATGAAATTGCCTAGCAATATTGCCATGTGTGAAGGTAACTAAGACTTTATAAGGCCGGGTTCACATCTAAGGCCGGCTTCACACTGAGTGTGTGATCCGATCTGTAGCTGTCCACTTGAAGCAGACAGCTGTGGATGGGATCAGCACACAGGACTGGGGGGCTATTATGCCCTCCAATCCTGTGTGCAGCGCACGCAGTTCCTGCTGCTGATAGGTCAGGACCGCGGGCACCGTGGTCCTGACCTGTCAGCGGCGGTAGCTGAGAGCGCTGCACACAGGATCGGAGGGCATAATAGCCCCCCAGTCCTGTGTGCTGATCCGGTCCGCGGCTGTCTGCCTCAAGCGGACAGCTACGGATCGGATCACACACGCAGTGTGAAGCAGGCCTAAGGGCCACGACACACACACAGATATCTGAGCAGATATTGTTTGCAGATCTCTGGTTGCAGTGAAAACATGGACACATTGTTACATTTTGTGGCCGTATACAAATGTAACAATGTGTCCATGATTTCACTGCAACCAGCAAATTGCCAGTGAAATTGCCTAGCAATATTGCCGCGTGTGACGGTATCTTTTGGGTACCTTTACACGTCGCAACATTGCATGCAATTTCACTTGCAACTTATTGGTTGCAGTGAAATCATGGACACATTATTCTATTTTGTTGCCGTGTACAAATGGAACAATGTGTCCATGTTTTCAGTGCAACCAGTAAGTTGCAAGTGAAATTGCATGCAATGTTGCAACGTGTAAAGGTACCCTATGTGTTTTTGCACTGCATTAACGCATAGAAACGCAATTAAACGTATTGGTTAACGCACCCATTGATTTCAATGGGAAACGCACTGCAAACGCAAGTGAAAACACATCTGATTTTGAGCAAACGCAGAACGCATGCGTTTTTGCAAATGCAGACGAAAACATGGCTGGACACATTTTGGTCTGCGTTTGCAAAAACGTAAGTATTCTGTGTTTGCTGAAAATGACATGTGTTTTTACTTGCGTTTGCAATGAGCTTTCTATTGAAATCAATAGGTGCGTTAACGTGTGCGTTTCATTGCGTTTTGTGATAAAAACACAATGAAAACGCAATGCAGCCAAATGCAATGCCCAGCATTGATGTGAAAAGGCCCTAACTATGCCATATCAGGATTCTGTGATGGAAACGTCTACTAATCCTCCCCTGATTTTCTAAGGCTAGGTTCACATTGCGTTTAGCATTGTGGTAGAATGCAATGAGTTTTGCGCTGCATTAATGCAATGAACCGCAAGTGTTTGATTGTGTTAACGCAGCTGTGCAAAATGTGGTTGCATTTGTAACGCTGTGCTTATCCCGAGCGCACAGGGAATGTAACGTGTACCCCAATTCCACTTGCTCCCTCCTTTACTCTTCCCTCTTTCGAGGTGCATTCCGTCCTCCACTATTCTCCCTACAACCCGCAGCTGGCTGTCATTTGTCACCCCCAAAGGTCACCCTCTGCTTTTATTGACCACTTCACCATCTGAATGTTTCATTTCCTTTCTGCTGACATCCCCACTATCATCATGGGTGACTTCAACATCCCCATTGACACTTCCCACCCAGCTGCCTATAAACATTTATCACTAACTACCTCCTTTGGGTTATCTCAATGGTCCTCCACAGTCACTCATAAAGATGACCACATGCTTGACCTTATCTTCACCCGCTTCTGTTCCCTCACTAACTTCTCAAACTCACCTCTCCCCCTGTCTGACCACAACCTACTAACATTTTCATTTTCTTCCCTCTCCTCTCCTACTACACAACCCCTACCAGTGGCGGAACTGTAACTGTGCGGGCCCCGGTGCTGCAGGTTCTGTCACAGGTGAGGAGCGGGGGTGGTGTGACAAGCTACAGTCCCAGGTGAGAAGCGGGAAGGGGGGGGTAGTGAGTATGGGAGGTGGAGGGGCCGCCCTACAGGTGCCTGAAGGGCCCCCTAACCGATCGGGGCCCTGGTGCAGCTGAACCAGCTGCACCGCGGTAGGTTTGCCCCTGACCTCCAACTCTACAAACTTGCTCATCCTCACAGAGATCTCAAACATATTGATTTACACTCATTCTCAAAGTTCCTTCTCCCTCTTACAGACATAGCTTCCTTACATGACACATATGCTGCTGCCACTCTATATAACATCACAATAACTACAGCCCTCGATTTGGCTGCCCTCCTTACTTATAACAAAACTCACACAAACAGGCAACCCTGGCACACCAGCCTCACTAAAGAACTGAGACGGGCTTCCAGGGTTGCTGAGTGGAGATGGAAGAGATACCACTCCACTGAGCACTTTACTGTCTACAAGCAGTCCCTCATTAACTTCAAATCTGCTCTCACTGCCGCAAAATAAGCCTACTTCTCATCTCTTATAACCTCTCTGTCTCACAATCCTAAACATCTATCCAAAACTTTCAATTCTCTACTCCGTTCTCCAGCACCTCCTGCCTCTCCTCTTATCTCTGCTGAAGACTTTCCCTCTTTTTTCAAGCAGAAGATTGATAACATCAGAGAAAGCTTTGATCCACTGTCCCCACAGCCCCTTCTCATAACTGCACAGCCCTCCTCTTCCAAAGTTAACTTGTCTACCATGACGGAAGATCAGCTCTCCTCCCTTCTGTCAAGGTCACACCTCACTACCAGTGCCCTTGACCCGTTAACTTATGTCTTCAACTTATCACTAACCACTGGTGTCTTCCCCTCATCCTTCAAGCATGCCTTGATCATACTCATCCTCAAAAAGCTCTCCCTCAACCCATCCTTTGTTTTTAGCTATCACCCAATATCACTTCTCCCCTTTACCTCTAAACAGCTGAAACAGCATGTCCATCTTGAACTGAACTCCCACCTCTTCTCCTGCTCCCTCTTTGACTGCTTACAATCTGGCTTCCGAGCATATCACTCTACCGAAACTATCCTAACTAAAGTTACCAATGACCTACTAACTGCCATGAGCAAGCGACACTACTCTGTCCTCCTCCTCCTAGACCTGTCCTTTGCCTTTGACACTGTAGACAATTCCCTCCTGTTACAGATCCTCTACAGATCTTTGCATTACAGACTTGGCCCTCTCCTGGATCTCTTCACATCTAACAGACCTGACATTCAGTGTCTCTCTCTTCCACACCACTTCCTCACCTTTTCCCCAATCTGTCGGTGTCCCCAAGGCTCAGTTCTTGGACCCCCTACTTCTCTCCATCTACACCCTTGGCTTGGGACAGCTCATAGAGTCCCACAGCTTTCAGTACCATCTCTACGCTGATGACACAAAGATATATCCCCCTGGACCTGACATCATCTCCTTACTAACCAAAATTCCTCAATGTCTGTCCACTATTTCATCATTCTTTTCTACTCGGTTTCTAAAACTGAACATGGACAAAGCAGAATTAATCATCTTTCCCCAACTTACTCAACCCCTCCAGCAGACCCATCCATCAAAGTCAATGGCTGCTCACTCGTCCTAGTCCCGCATGCTTGGTGCCTAGGAGTGATACTTGACTCTGCCCTCTTCTTGAAGCCACATATCCAAGCCATTGCCACCTCCGGCCGATTCCAAATCAAAAATATTTCCCAGATCCCTACATTCCTTGACCAAGATACTGCAAAACACTTGTACATGCCCTTATCATCTCCCGCCTTGATTATTGTAATCTCCTGCTCTGTGGCCTTCCCTCTTGCACCCTTGCACCACTCCAATCTATCCGAAACTCTGCTGCCAACTAATCCAATTGTCTCTCCACTATTCACCAGTCTCTCCTCTCTGCCAAGCCCTTCACTGGCTCCTCATTTCTCACAGGCCCCAGTTCAAAACCCTAACTATGGCATACAAAGCCTCCCATAATCTGTCTCCTCTGTACATCTGGGACATGGTTTCCCGATACCTACCCTCATACAACCTTCAATCTTCTCAAGATCTCCTCCTCTACTCCCCTCTTATCTCTTCTTCACACAAGAGCATACAAGATTTCTCCCGTGCATCCGCTATACTCTGGAACTCTCTGCCCCAACACATCAGACTCTCGCCCACTGTGGAAACCTTCAAAAGGAACCTGAAGGCCCACCTTTTTCCAACAAGCCTACAACCTACAGTGAGCCTCAGTCCACCAAACCACCGCACGACCAGCTCTACCCTCTCCTATTGTATCCTCACCCATCCCTTGTAGACTGTGAGCCCTCGCGTGCAGGGTCCTTTCTCCTTCTGTACCTTGTGCGCCTTATATTGTTCATGTATTTGTACTTGTCTATGTATGCCATTTCCATATGTAAAGTACCATGGAATAAATGGCACTATAATAATAACTAATAATAATAATGATAGCTCTTAAAAGATCCTGTGATTTAGGCTGGTTTCAAACTATCATTTTTTGAGTTGCGTGGGTATGCATGTAAAACCTGCATGTCCCTGGAGTCCCATGGATTGTGAAACCTGATGCAACCGGATGCACCCTCACCATTTTTTTCACTGATCCAGCTGACGGATCCGTCACAATACTGGTGTGGTAGCATCCAGTTGCATCAGGTTGTGTCGTTTTTTTTGATGGATCCGGTGACAAGTGACAAATCCCCTAATGGGTGTGTCATATGAAACTGGATTCTGAGCATGCTGAGTCCAAGAAAATGGATCTGTGCAACTGAACGCACACGGATGCGTTTCCATAGGACTCCATGTTAATTCCAGCCGGATATGCAAGAATCCTTTTGATTCCGTTTTTGGCAGATCCGGTGACAAGTGACAAATCCCCTAGTGGCTGTGTCATATGAAACTGGCTTCTGAGCATGCTCAGGATCCATTTGATTCCGTTTTTTGAACAAGCAACAAAAATACTACAAGTTATGTTTTTGGTATCTGCCAAAAAACGGAGAGAAATTGATCAGTGTGGAAATGGATACAACCGGATGCAACCACAAGTACATCAATCCCTTTTGACAGTCAATCGGGGGAGAAAACGGATCTGTTTCTATACATTTTTTAGATGGAAAGCCCCGGATTTCAAAGAACGGTAGTGTGAAATGAGACTTAGTACTTTGCTTTGCAGCTTAACATCATTTTTCCTAGGCCTAATTCACATCTAAGGGTCTTTGCGTTTAAACGGATGTGCAAAATGCAAAATGCATGTGTTTTAAGCATGCGTTTTTGCAATGTTTAATTAATATGAACACATGTGTTAACACAATGGTAGCATTTTTGTTAAAATGTGTTGCGTTTTGTGTGCATTTTGGTTGCGTTTTTAAATTGGCAATTAAGGTGGGTGCAGCCCTATAAACTCAGGTGATTGTGATAGCCTTGGCTGTTGCCATTTTTTGCACCTTACCTGTGCTGATTGTATCATGTGTGCTGGGGTGATCCTTGCCCTCCCACTGCATTACCATCATCGTCGCCAGGCAGAAAGTCATCAGTCACAATTTTGGGTGCATGAGGTTAATTTGTTGTGGCCACAATATGGTGCATTCCATCGCCTCTACACGCAATTGCGACATTTCCAGCGCAAATGCCCGCATTTCTGTGCCCACATTTGATTTCCTGCTGTGCATGATTCAAGATAATATCAGATGAGAAAACACCCGATTCCATGACAGCATATCTCCCGACGAAAGGTTACTTGTGACCCTGAGGTAGGTTGTTATTTCTAATTTCATATTATTGTGGCTAGGAAAGTTCAAATTGGCCTTGTAAATGTGCTTATACTGAACCTGCTTATGCTGTGTCCAGGCATTTATTTTTTTGGGGTTCTTAGATGTCGTTGAATGCGTACATATTGGTAATTATATTTTTTCACAAACCAACAGATTCCAGGCCATTGGAGAAAGTTACTTGTCTCTGCATTACCAGTATCGTCTGAGGACCTCTACTATTTGTATCAATGTAAAAGAGACATGCCAAGTGCTGTGGGACACCTTACATGGAATTGTGATGCCCGTACCTACCATAGAGCAAAGGCTGAGCAAAGCCTAAGATTTTCTACTAACCACTAACTTCCCTGATTGCATACGTGCCTTAGACAGTAAACACATCCGTATCCAAAAGCTGGCACATAGTGGCACTTTATATTCCAGTTTCAAAAATATTATTCTATTGTGCTAATAGCAATTACAGACTGTCACTACAGATTTATTGCTGTTGATATTGATTCCTATGTGCATGTTCATGATGCGCAGGCATTTCGCAACAGTGATATCTGGTGCAGACTAGTGCAGAACCAGTTGAATGTGCTACCTCCTCAGCCGTTACCTGGCACCAATAGCCCTCCTGTATCTTTTATGTTGGTGGCAGATGCAGCCTTCCAGCTGAGCCACAGTGTGCTGAGGCAACATTTCACTCGTACATTTCTGAAGCGCCGCAGTTAGGTCGGACCAGGCACTATGTCGAATGTACCTTTGGGCTAATGGCAACAAAATGGCGGGTACTCATGACGTGCATGCAACTCAAGCCAAACAACGTGAATTGTGTGGTAATGGTATGAGTTTGTCTTCATAACTTTGCGGCACAGCATGAAAGCCACTCCTTCGATGCTGATGCCTACGTGTCAGACCTGCATAGTGTCCAGCATCCTGCTGTCCATGCCACTAATAATGTGATGGAGATTCACAATCATTTTGCTACTTATTTCAATAGGAATGCTGGCCAATTGCAGCAGGCTCATCCTCATTTGTGATTTTTCTGGTGTTCACTAATTCCTCATTATGATGTTTGGCCCCTATGTCATGTCCCTGTGCTGCAATCATGGTGTACATTTTCAATGCCATTACATAAAGAGGTAATGTAATGTTTTTGGTTCACTTAGTTTTTTTTTGGTTCGTTGATCGTGCTATTATTAAGTTAAAGCATGTGTGGGTTACACACGTTTCACCCAATGCCACATATTTTGAGTTATTGGCACCAGACAACACATTCATTGTGTCAATACTGTGTACCATACTGTGTTTCACCCTCTTAAATGTCAGTTACTCCTACAACATCACCTCATAATTACTGTGCATAGTTTTTTTTTTTGTGTAAGCCACACAAGGACCTTGAATCCAAGGTTTAATGTCCAACTCATCTCTTGAACTAAGCAATGGACTTCATTGATTGTCATTGTAAGATGGACCCAACAGTAAACTCAAATTGTGTGTTTTTCCTGTATTCACATATATGTACATGTTACTTTTAGTTTAACATAGAAAAAAGACACATTTGTAACAAAAAAAAACAGGGTTATTAATACCAACGTCGTCTTATGATGGAAACATAATACCCCTTCAAACAGGGTGACTTTCCACAATGTAAAAGGAATGTGACCTGCACATTTGGAGCATGTGCCAAACAGAATAAAAAATACAATGTAACATTGCCAAAAAACTAAATATTATGTTGTTTCAACAACAAAAAACTTAGCAACATGGTTAGCCCAACAAGGATAGGGGCCAATTAGGTTACAAAGGTCTGGAAGAAATGGTATTGGGCCCCAATGTAACAAAATATGTGTACAATGTTACTGTACACCAACACAAAAAAGGTGGGCTAATGGGCCACCATTAGGGATGAGCGAGTATACTCATTACTATTCGCTACACGCAGAATCGTATGGGTGTTTGGGATACTCGGTACTTGCGAGTTTTACTTCTATTACTCGGGAGTCCACTGTAAGTCAATAGGATATGCAAATAATTGTCTGCTGGACCCAAAAAAAACGGTTGGGGGCTGAGGAAAAGGCTGAAACAGATGCATGATTGTTTAAAAGCCAGTGGTTAAAAGCCTCAGGCTTTTAAACAGTCACTTAACTGAAGTACTATCCCTCGTCGCCTCCCTGCCCGCTCCTCTTCCCTCAACTCCTGCCCGCTCCCATTTGTGGAAACGAGTCTCAGGCTATTTTAAATGAATAGCTAACACATCAACTGTTCATTTGAAATAGCCGGCAGGAAAGCCAGGGTGAAGTCTTGTCGCCGCCGGCTTTCCCGCTGGCTATTTCAAACGATCAGCTGATTAGCATCAGCGGATCATTTTAAAAAGCCAGCAGTGACAAGAGTCTTGTGACCGCTGGCTTTCCCGTTGGCTATTTCAAATGATCAGCTGATCCACATCCAGGTACGGGCTGCCCCCAATCATGCACCCATTTCAGCCTTTTCTTCAGCCCTAAGACCGCTTTTTTGGGTCCAGCAGAAAATTACTCGCAATTCCCCATTGACTTGCATTGCACTTGTAACGAGTACCCGAGTATTGGGACCTACTCGTTATGAGTATAGCGAGTCCGAATATTTCACTGCTCACTCATCCCTAGCCACCATATACCACCCATTAAAAATCAGAGCTCTCCTCAACCCTGGTAAACAAAACCATTACCAAACTGAACTGCTAAACTAAACATTGTCACCTGAATACAGGTTCGAAGGAAACTCTGTGCCATTGTCAGCAGCCTTAGGGCCCACAAAGGTTTCCATAAGAGCATGAAACCTACCACTGAATTCAAGTGGTCTCTCTCGTGGGATCTCATGCATCATCTGGAAGTACGAGATGAAATTCAGTCTCCAATCATTGCCAGAGTACAGGGCTAGCTTGTGTTGCAACTTCATCACTTTCAGTTGTGCCTCTTTTATCTCTCCCCTCAGACTCGACTCAAGCTGTTGTACGGTGTCAACACAAATTGACTCAGTTTGGTCTATTCTGCGACTGGTGTTTCGGGGGATGTGCTGCTGCCTTATGCGAGCTATCAGACCGCCAGTGATGGAGGTAGTTGGAGCTTGGCCCAGTATCACACCATGTATGTCTTCCCAAACATCTGCACTTGGTGGAGAAGAATGTGCCACGGATGCTGCAAGGGCACGTTTGTCCTCGTCACCACCTTGGTTCTCTGCTTCAGGCTGTGTAGTGCTGCTTGTGGTCCTGTATGTAAATTAAATAGATATGATATTAGATTTTGTGTGTTTTCATCGGAGTGTATATGATAGAAGTGTAAGTATGACACAAATACCTTATGGGTTGGACAATTTTTTGCTAGAAAATATAAATCCTCATAATACATATATAGGGCTGGTTTGTCCGAACGGAGCCCTTCCTGTACTTCCAAATTTTGTTTATAGTCTTTCACAAAACGGTTCTTCATGGACCTCCACCTTTTCATAATGTGGATTCCTGGGAGTTTTTAGAACTAAATAAAGGTCTAAGTGAATACATTACAAAATGAGCCCTCTTGCATCATTATGAAGGTCAATGGTATGAGGAGTGTTATGAACACACATGTACGGGTAAACAAAATACATGTACCATTATGTTTTTTGTCAGTGGATGAGAAGGACATGAGGGTTGGGTGCATTATGGTGAATATCTTCTCCCAAACAAATTTTACATTGTGGTCACTGTGGCGAGTGTGTCTTTTATCCCACAGACATGCATTTTTACAAACAAGCTCTATGAGAGAGATGTTATTGATGGACCAAGAAACTTCTGTGACTGTGGTCCCTTATTTTTTACTATTGGCTTTGGTCTGAAAAAAATATTACACAGTGTTAAATGCTTCAAGCGAAGACAGGTACCTCACTGTCATATGGCACAATCAAAACGACCTTAAACGTGGAAGTAAAAAAAAAACTTGTACATTTTTTCCCACAAGTGAAAAGCAAAACAAAGATTGATCACATACATTTACACTCCATCCCCCCAAACATAAATTAAAAATGAAAAGAAATTTACCTGGGGCCGGCTGATTGTCTTATGGCCGCTTTACACGTCCTGATATCGTTGTCCAACTGCGATAAAAAGTCACGTGGTTCGTGCGTTGGCGCCGATATCGTTTGTGCATTGTATGGTGTAAATGACCAATTCGATGCAAGAACGATGCCAAAACGATATCGGGGAAGAATTGTGCAGGCTCTCCAACTGCCCGATATTGTATATGCGATGTGATAGGATCGTGCTGTGTGACAGCCCAACATCGATTTGAAGCACAACTTCCCCTATTCACTCCCATGTTAAATGGTCGTTCCCTGGCTCGCTTGTACAAGGGGGCGTATACATCACAGTTGTGTTGCCTGCCGATATCTCCCTGTGTGACAGCTTCTATGCGATCTTGGTTTACTGCCAAAAATGTACGTGCTCCCATGCCGTTGTATACAACATTGGGATGATATCGGGACATGTAAAGCGGCCATTAGTCTGACTGACTGTCTTGGACCCATGTTGCGCTCTAGTGGATGGGCCAGGATATTATGTTTACAGAGAAATTTGAGGGGGAAAAATAATAAGGATTCCAAACATTACAACTACACAGCCTTCAGTATGGCAGACAACAAAGGCAACAATGGCCGGGGTGACCTGGCCCACATGTGTTTACTTGCAATGGTCTACAACACAGGAGCCCCATAAAAAGTATTTACATTGTATGTCAGCTGGGATACATGAATACTCATATTTTCATCACTATTCTGGGATTCATTGTTTGACGATTCGTGCATAAGTAAGCACGGTCACAAAAGTTAAAGAAAAAAAAGAAAAAATACTACATACTGTAACCTCAACCATGAAGACATATCTCAAAAACAACCAAGAAACATGATAGTTAACTCTGATAGCAATGACCATGCCTTTGGCCACGTGAACCAACCAGCATATTATTTATGGCATTTATAAGACATTAGCAGCCTCATTATCAATACAAATATTTCCTTAAACAAAGTATTTACGACATGAATTGACCTGAGGGCATCACTGCCAGAGAAGGGATCGTAATCCATGGAACCACTCATCTATGCAGAAAACATAGCACAATATACAAACATGTGACGTCAGCACATGTAATAAAACATTTCACAGTTGCAAATTATTGCAAACTGTATGGGAGTTATGCACAGGAGCCGTCCAGAACAAGTGCCTCCTGGATTGGTAAATAGTCACAGGCACCATGTAATATGTGATGATGAGGCTCACATGTGGCCAATTAACCAATAGAAAAGCGAAAAGAAACACGCGGGAGACATGGAGACAAATGCACAGGTGCATAAAGGATAGATTCGTACTTCTAAACAACAATCCGTTTCTCATAGCCTTCAATGTTAAAAAAGCAATGCGTTACAATTGCGTTTTACAGAAAGCACCTAAAAACAATGTAGACCGCATTTGGCATTGCGGTGCGAAAAACACACCATAAAAACGCAACACCTTTGTGACACAATAATGCATTGCGTTAAAATCCGTTTTTACAATGGCAGTCTATGGGTGCATTAACACACTGCGTTCACATGCGTTTTACAGAAAAAATGCATGCGTTCTAATGCAGCAGAATACTAGATGTGAAATGGCCCTTAGTTGCATCCTTTTCCATAACCAGAACAACTGATACTTACATCTCAATAACTCAATAACACAATACAAATGACCATGGCAACAATTTAATGAAAATTTCATAACTGAATATGGCCAGGTTCACACATACCATCCATTTTTGCCTTAAATCCGTTTTTTGGGAACATTTTGGACATTTTTTTTCCTAAGTCCAAATCTGCGTTAACGCATGTGTATGCATTTTTTTTTTTAAAAAAGCATGCGTTTTTATGCAGCATCCCAAAAACACTACTAGCTGTGTTTTTGGGGTGCCTTCAAAAAACGCATGCGTTTTTTTAACAAAGGGCCCTATGGGAAACGCATACGTTAATGCATGGCACATATAGGCACCTGCGTTAACGCATATGCGTTTTTAATGAAAAATGACTAAGTCCCAAAGTTTGCCAAAAACATCCAGGACCTCAGGGGACCCTATTGGCACCCTTAGAAAAACAGATCTGTTTTTCTAAGGGCTTAAAAAGCGGATATGTATGTGTGAACCTGGCCTATGCCTTTTTTTTAATAAAAGATGGAGTCTTCAAATTTGGGGCATAATACATTCTACTACAAAGTGATAAAAATGCACAAGATGCAGCATACTTTACACAAGAGATCTGCAGATTCAAAATATTGATGTTTTTGTTTCACCCATTTTTATAAAATGTTTCAAATCTTTTGCTCTATGCCAGGAGTGGGGAAGCACCAACCCACAATGACCTTTTCTGCGGCACCAGGGAAGATTGCTGAGGACGGCAGTGCTACAGGCTCCTTAAACCCGTTTTGCACTGCAATCACGCAAAAGCAGGTGTAAATGCTGCATGTATATGCATTGACGAATTACGACTTGATGCTGGCAAATGCTAGAGTCCGAATGTACTTTGTGGGTAAAGTTAGCGTGGAATACATTCCCATTCCAAAGAAGAAGACAGCAGGCACAGCCTCCCAGTGATGTAAGTACCGCCCGTCATATGATGTGTTTACCCCTGCCTCCCCAGCAATTTATATGCCCCAGCCTACCAATTATGTATATGCACTAGACTCCCCAGTGATGGTTATGCCCCAGCCTTCCCAGCAACCTATATGCCATAGTCTCCATTGATTTATATGCACCAACCTTATCAGTAACACATGAGCTCCAAACTTCCCCAATTATGTATATGCCTCCCGCATCTCCTGTGATGTATAGATCAATAAGATTCTCCTGTAATGCTTGTGCTCCCAGTGTCTCCTGTTATGTATATGCCCACAGCTTCTCCTTTAATGTATATAATGTAACCCCAGCATCTCTTGTTATGTCTTTATGTCTATATATTGCAGCCCCAGTGTCTCCTATGATGTATATACTGCAAAAACTATCTCCTTTGATTTATGTACTGCAGTCTACATCTCTCCTGTAAAGTATGTTCTCCAGGCCCAGTATCCCCTGTGATGTATATACTCTAGCCTCTGCATGTCCTTTGTGATGTATATGGTCCAGCCACAGCATCTCCTATTTTATGTATATATGGAAGTCTCAATGTCTCCTATGTGATGTATATAGCAGACCTCTCACTCTTTGAGTTCTATAAATGTTACATGACTAGTCTTTACAAGACTTATCATCACAAATAGTTGACTGCACTCCACACCAACTCAAACCTTGAAAAGCAGTTATGAGTAACAACATTATCAATATTACCTACCATGACAGCCGCACCAAAGAAATACAGCTCCAGATGCCAGATTAGGGATTCATTTGTTGACCTTTGACCAAATTAAGCAGGGTAATTTTGAAGTTTATAATTTGGTGTGTTTACCAAATGATGGGAGAAATATCCAAATGGCCCTTGACAGAAAAAACATTCTACACCCCTGCTCTATGTTATAGAAAATAAAATAGGGAATTAGGTAATTCTTTCATCAGAACATGATCTGTATTAAAATAAAGCCATGATTAGCATGGCTTCAAACCCTTGATTTTCCCGCTCTGATATGAAGGGTTTGCTAGATGAACACAATTATCACCTATCTATAGGGTAGCTGATGACCATTGGTAAGTAGGTTCTGACCAGTGGTTTCCGCATTGATCACAAGAACTATTCCTGTTAAAGAGGAGCAGCAGTGTGCATGATTGAAATGCTGCTTCATTATTGTCATAGTTATTGTCAGAAGTGCCCTGTCCTCTCCAGCAGCTACAGGAACCTTTCCCTGCAACCAGAACAGGTGCAAAACCTGTCCATCTATAATGACAACCGACAAGATAAAGATTCCCAGGACAGATCAGGACTACAAGATCCCAGGTAACTTCAGTTGCACCACAAGCAATGTGGTGTATTTAATAATATGTACCAAATGCCCAACAGGTGGCATGTATGTAGGTGAGACAGGACAAAAATTCAGAATAAGAATGAATTCTCATTGCCACATAATAAAAGAAAAAGCGTATGGACCTACCTGTAGCCAAGCATTTTTGCAGCTCTGACCACAGGGTAACAAATATGAGTCTTCTCATTTTAATAAGTAACTTCAAATCTCAGAAAAAGAAAAATTTGGGAATACAAATTGATAATGACCTTTGACACATTCAAAACAGAATTGAATGTCTCACATGGATTAATGCATTTTTACATAAATTGAAAGGGCATTTGGGGATATCACATCTTTGAACAGACTTCAGTTAGGCCAGTGTCACACTTCCCAATCAGCCTTTTTATGCTCTTAGAATAATTGATCCGTTTTTTAAGGGTGCCAATAGCATCCCCTGAGGTGCTGGACATTTTTTGGAATTTTTTGGGCTTAGTCATTTTTTCCTAAAAAACGCATGCAAAAACGCATGCGTCTCCCATAGGGCCCCATGTTAAAAAACGCATGCGTTTTTAATGCAACCAAAAATGCTGCTAGCAGGGTTTTTTGGGATGCTGCACAAAAACGCATATGTTTTTGAAAAATGCACACACATGTATTAACGCATATGTGTTTTTGGACTTTGAAAAAAAAATGATCAAAATGATGCCAAAAACGGATTTAAGCCATAAACGGATGGTATGGGTGACCCTGCCCTTAGAGGACAATGAACTTTTGACACTTCTTACGTGAACTGTCTCACATGGATTTATAACTTTCTACATTCACTGAGGAATTTTCAGGTCTCCACCGACCACTAATCATAGAACAATAATACAATGTTTTCCTCTTATCTTGGAATTTTGATTTTACCTCCCCAGCTCCTCTCCCCCTCCCAACACTGACTGCTTCATGTCAGCTGTCATATTTACTGCATCATCCTACCCTGCATATGTATATATGTGTGTGTCTTCAGAATTTCAGTCATTAGCATGATGATGAGGCCTTAGTGTTTCGAAAGTTTGCTTTGCTTACCATCTTTTCAGTTAGCCATTAAAGATATCAACAACTGAGGACTCTCAGATTCTAATATTTGTGCTGGTTCATTAGTTCTTTACTGGATTGCTGAACTCTGCACTCAGCTTTTTCCAGCAACCCCACAGAGTTAGCAGTAGGGATGAGCGAGTAGTGAAATATTTGCACTTGCTGTACTCGAAAAGAGTAGTTTTTAATACTCGCATATTTATCCATATAGCAAGTCTATTAATGGTCAATTAGTGAATGGCTCCACCCACACACATCCAGCTATAAAACGAGTCTTTCTGGGACTTCATTTTTACGTTTCTACTGCATAAAACACCTTGCAGTGCCCTCCAGAGAGAGCCTAACATTCAATCTGCTCTCACTGAGGTGCCAGCTCCTATTGTTTACTGAAAGGAGCTGTCAGTTTGTGTCACATTGATAATGATCGACACATCACTCACCAGCACCAGCGATACTCGCCAAGTAGCGAGTATCGCAAATACCATACTTTCCATGCAAGTGGCAAATAGTAACAATTACATTCGCTCATCACTAGTCAGCAGCATTCAAGCATTCATGAAGCAGCGTCATTTTGCCATGTTAATAAAAGACACTATTGGTGCAAAAACTTCCTCAAACTGCTATTTGGTGTGAATTCTCCCCTAAAGAATGATGATAAGTTGTGACTTGACAACACCTTTAAAGGTACGTGTGACAGCTCCACAGCTGTCTGAAAAAAGTGCCCGAAACGTGTGCGCTCACGTCAAATTGTCAGCAATATGGAAGCCCTATGGTGGCGTGTGACGGTACCTTTAGTTTATTGTCTGATGTGCTTCTAGGAAAGAATGACCCAAGTTATGAAAAACTGACATACATATTATACCAAAAAGAACATTCATGTAGGGCACTCAAAATATTCCTAAACATCTGCATCCACCAACAAGTAGAAATTTTCATGAAATTGGCTTTTCGCAGTAAGGTCTTGTCAATCATGCTTACTTAGGGAAGAAAAACCCTTGAAATTGCATTCATTACTGGCACTTGTCAGACTCATCAAGAATCCATTTGTGAAGCCTAATGAACAAATATCAAAGCATAGCTGATAGCTAACATTTTAGTCCATTATCTTACAGGTTGTAAGAGAAGATTGGCTGCAGCAAAGTATTTTTCACATAAGCCAAAAATATACCTGTCTAAAACGTTCACTTCCACTATCATTTTTGTTAGCTGCAGTGAACAAGCCATGTATATTATCATCATCCCATAGAAATGAAAGATAGTTGTTCTAGTATTAACATATGAAATGCAAAAAAAAGTTAAATAATTACATAAAATGGAGGTATTGTCTATTTATTTATACCTCTGGTTTTCTTTTTCTCTCTCTACCTTTCTCTTTCAGTATACTTTTTACTTACCGCAACTAAATGACATATAAAGATTTCGACAGTTATTTCCACCCTTTGCAAACAATGCATTAATTTAGGCTAGGGTCACACATCAGTTTTTTTTTTTTTTTTGAAAACCTGATCCGGTTTTGAGCTTTCAAAAAGCTCAAAACCGGATCATGAAACGCTCCTCATATGAGCCTATGATAAAAACCGGATTGCTTCACAAGCAATCCGGTTTCCATCTCTGGCTCTGCAGCCTGCATGAAAAATCATGCAGGCTGCAGTTTTCGGAGCGGTTTTAACATCCGCAATGCGGCAACCGGATTGCTCAGGATGTGTAATCCTGAGCAATGCGGTTCCCGCATATACTTTTCTTATCCCGGCTGCCGCCGGGATAAGCAAGGTCTTCTGTGCGGTGTTGAAACTATTTATTTTATAAATAAATGTTCCTATAATGTCTCTAGGGGGTGCCCACTCCCCCTAGAGACCTTCCACCCACTCAGGTGGGCATATAATGGTGGAATCACTTATGTACAGCATTTGTCTCCTGACAGCTGCTCTACAGTTTTATGAATGAAAGCGCCGGGCTCCTCTGAGAGCGGCGCGCATACTATTGCTATTGCTATAGTATGTGCACCGCTGTCCAAGGCCCAGAAGGCATTTACAGTAGATCTATGGGCAGCGCAGGGCACTGAAATCAAGCGACCGTGGCGAGGCGACAGATCGCTGCCAAATTCCCCAATTGCACGCCGCAATTGGGAGAGATTTTGATTACGAGCTGATTTAGCGTTTCCCAGTGCTGCAGAGTTCTAGAAAGGGCCATGGATGTGGACGGTGCCCGGCTCTCATTTAAAGTAAGTGCACACTTCATACCACTTACCACCATGCTCCACACACATATACTATATATTGCATAGACCTAGTTCACACCTAAGTGTCGTGCATTTGTCTGCACTACACTGGTGCAATTGCAAGCGCAGGTGCATGCACAGCCCAGTGCAGGCAAGAGCATAGGCGCATAGATGCACAGCCCTTGCGCTCACCTGCACTCCCACCACCATTACCTTGTATGGCCGAGCGCAGGAGACTGCAGGAGCCTGAAACCCGAAAGCGCAACTGTGACTGTGCCGACATCACCGCTTATGCGCTTGTCCAGATGCACCCAGAAACATGACACTATGCGTTTCCGGGTGCGTCTGGACAAGCGCATGCATTGTGAAGTCGATACAGTCACACTTGCGCTTCCGGGTTTCGGGCTTCTGCGGTCTCCTATGCTCGGCCATAGCAAGTAATAGCGGCAGGGCTGTGCATCTATGCTGTTGCCTGCACTGGGCTGTGCATGCACCTGTGCTTGCAATTGTGGCAGGCAAATGCAAGGCACTTAGTTGTGAACTAGGCCTATGCAATATATTTTCCATAGCTTGCCATTTGTATGTAACATAGTCAGCAACGTTTTCCTGTGTGTCCTGCAAAAGCACACTGCCTGGGGCTTCTTGTGAAGCTGTATCCATAGTAAACATCAATTTACTATAGAGAAGCATTCACAGGAAGCACTCGACATTAATGGTGTGCGTTACAGCAGGCTGGGCTCTGCTGTAACGGCATCCGGTTAACGTGGGTGCACTCTTCAGTGTGGCCCTAGCCATAGGCTAGGGTCACACTTGCATCATGACTCTAGCCTAACGCATCCGTCATAAACTTAGTGCCAGGCAGGCATAGCGTGTAACGTTAATGGCAGATAACGCTATGCGCCGCCTGCCTGTGCATTGCTATGGTAACTTGACGCTTATCGCAGCCGGCACCTTTACTCCAAAGATCCGGATATGTGCTTTTGATCAGCGCACAGGAAAACACTGTAGACCACGTTTCCTGTGGGCTGATCAAATGGCAATATCCGGGTCTTTGGAGTGAAGCTGTTGGCTGCGGTAAGCTTCATGTTACCATAGCAATGCACAGGCAGGCAGTGCATAGCGTTACCTGCCGTTAATGCTATGCGCTATGCCTGCCTGGCACTAAGTTTAGGACGGATGCACCAGGCTAGGGTCATGACACAAATGTGACCCTAGCCTAAGTCTCCAATACAAAAAAAACGCATTGCCAAGTTACTGGATGCATTTGCCATAGATTTCTATGTTAAATTAATGCATCCGTTTCCTGAGACAGGCCAAAAAATGCTGCAGACCGCGTTAGGATGTGCACTTAAAAAGTGCATAGTGCCAAACGCATAAAAGCTTGGTCATGCTATGCGCTGCCAGGCAACGGAGCCCCATAGTAACCCGCTAGTTACCCTAGCAGCCAGCCACACACAAGGCTCTAAAAAGTGCGCTTTAGCTGAGCGCACAGGAAACATATCCTGAAGCGTTTTCCTGTGCGCTGTTGTAAAGTGCACTTCCTGGGGCTTTGTGTGTGGCCGGCTGCTAAGTTAAACAGTGGGTTACTATGGGGCTTCCCTGCCTGGCAGTGCATAGTATTACTACTATGTGCTGTGGTGGAAATTTCTAAGTTTTAAGTGCTTGCATCATGCTAGAGTCACAACGCAAATGTGACCCTAGCCTGAGTGCATAGCTTTACCAGCAGGTATCGCTATGCACCGCCTGTCTATTGATCCCTATGGCAACTCAATGTTTATTGCAGCACCCAAGTCCACACAAATCTCCAGGATATGCGCATTTGGAGAGCGCAGAGGAAAATGCTGCAAACAGCGTCTCCTGTGCACTCTGCAAAAGAGCATATCCAGGGATTCGCTGGGGAGCTGCGGTCTAACGCAGGTCTGACCCTAGTCTTACATACAAACTACAAGTTTCAAATGAAGCAATTTCTGCACCAAAAATGGATCTTCTCTTTGCAAAAAATAATCACAAACCCATCATCAGTTTGTGTTGCTTTTTTATTAATTTTTGGGCTACACAGACTTACAGACACATACACACTTTATTACCCACCTCCGGCAATCCCACAGTGAGACTCAGCGTTGTCATCTTTCATTGGCAGGACCTGCAGGTAGTACGAGTACTTACAGGACCTTGGCCATGTGACTCTCAGGCTGAGTCACATGAGCAGGTCCTGTCAGTACTGTACTTGCAGGTCTTGCCGATGCCCGTAAGGAAGACATCAACGGGGCTCGCCGTGCGATCGCTGGCAGGGGGTAATTATTTGTAGGTTATTTGTGGATAAAGTGAGCAGGAAAACAGGTCACTAATTGCCATGCTCATTATTTTCTGGATTTGCTTCCTGCACCACTAACGGTGCAGTAAAAAATGCTGATGTCTGCACAGGAAAATCACATTTATCACAATTACCTTGCTGGCAGATGCAGTGACTGATCCCTTCTTGGTGCAGTTTTAAAAATACGTACAGCACCAAAAATGGATCATAAACGTCCAGTGTGGACATAGCCTTAGGATTAATATTGTTTGTAGTAAATAAAAATAACAATAATGTTTATTAGCATAGAATCCATAGCAGAGAATGTTTATTAAAATAGAAAGGGCACAAATTATGTTTCATAACTGAATCCTATGTAAATTGCAGAATAAGCAGTAAGAAATGTGTCATTATACGAAAAACTGATGGCTCAATGTGTTTGGCCAAGCTGGCATATACTATTCAGCTTATCTCTTTGGAACACACTCTTTAAATCTGGATTATTCACAGTGGTTGGCAGTTGGCAAAATTGTACATCTGCCTTTTGGGAAAATTGCTCTTTACTCTTAAATGCGAGAAATATAACTAGTTCTTTAAATCTTCAATATGAAGAAAGCAAAATAACACCGATAGGTTAAAGTTATGTAACTTTGTTGTGGTATCCAACTGTTTTTAAGAAAATATATACTGTACAGATAGGTCTGAACAGAAGTTCATTTCAGATAGTCTGGCAGTATAATTAGAAATGTTTTTACTGTGCTAACTTATTAATTTGCATACAATTAAGACTGCTCTAAAGATTTCAAATCATGGATTTGGATCTGTTTCTAATGGAGCTCAATAGATGTAAGTTACTGGGGCTGATCTACAAAAAGTTGTAAATATAACATAAATTTTGTCTCACAGACTGAACACATGGAATCATTTTTAAAATGGGTGGATCTAAGGATCAATAAAACTTTTTAAGCTTGTGTATTCACATGAAAAAAATGGACCGCACATAGACATGTAGAGCATAGGTGGGATTTCAGCCTTATTTATATGGAATGGAAGGGTTAAACTCCCTTACAATATTGTCATGGCAATAAATAGTTAATAATTTGTATACGTTTATTGAAGCCATTCAGAAACCTTCCAACAGCATGTTTATATGAATCTTTGCACTTTCCTCTAGTTATCTCTTCTCCTTCTTCCTCCCCACCTCCGGAATTCCTCTGTCTCTGATTCTATATAATGTTTTGATGTTCCCGTACCGAATGTACTAATCAAGGCTAAACTGAATTGCTAACTAACACACGAAATATGACTGAATGTTCTCTTCAGAATAAAATGCAACACCCCTTTAATATCCCTGCAAAAGGAGCCGTATAAAACTGGCTACCCCTCCCTTAATAAAGTCTTTGTCATTAAGCTCTACTTTGACTTGTTTTCAGTGTGGTTCTTATCGGTGGCGTGCACACACTTAGACAAAGCATCCAATTTGGCAACAGACACTTAAGACGATAGCCCACCCGAAAGGTGTGGAGGGCTCCTATTACAATATTCTGTAGCACAAAGAGTTCTGCAATATCCCTTAAGGTATTAGTTTTCAACATGACTACTTTAGGCCACATATTGCTCATTCTACTCAAGAGATCCTTCTCTGGACTTATTTTGCATCTATCAAATCTGAGACTTCATTGTTTTCAATTGGAAAGGGGCTGCCAGCAGCAGATTTTGATGATTTGCGTGACTACGTACATTTACCATGGTAGAACATTTCTCAGACAACCATTAAAGGGGTTTACTTACAGATCAAGTTAATTTTAAAGTTAACTTTAATCAATACATCTTAGAATAGTAAAAATTTTTACAAATGGATGGTTTAAAATATGTTCCTGAACTGAGATATGAAATATGAAAAGACACATATGCATGTTTTTCTCACTATCTGACATGAAATCAGAATAAACCTTTCCTGTATTAGGTCAAATAGGATTACCATAATTATTTCTTTTTGCCAAATGCCAGAATAATGAGAGAGAGAATGTTGTAAAGCATTTTTATTACTTTCTGCAAAGTCAAAGGTTTACATACATTTCCTTAGCATTTTTTTGGTTGCAATGCCCTTAATCTGTATGACTTTTGTCAAAAATATTAGAATCTGAGAATCCTCAGTGGTTGATACCTTTTAATGGCTAACTGAAAAGATGGTAAGCAAAGCAAGCTTTCGAGACACTATGGCCTCTTCATCAGGCTAATAATAACACAAATTCTGAAGACAAACACATATATACACATGCAGGGTAGGATGATGCAGTAAATATGACCGGTGACGTAAAGCAGAAAATAGTTGTCAGGCTTGGTAGGGGGAGAGGAACTGGGGAGGTAAAATCAAAATTCCAAAATAAGAGGTACAGATTTTATTATTGTTCTATGATTAGTGGTCGGTGGAGACCTGAAAATTTCTCAGTGAATGTAGAAAGACATAAATAAATGCGAGACAGTTCACGTAAAAAGTGTCAAAAGTTCATTGTCATCTAACTGGGGTCTGTTCAAAGATGTGATATCCCCAAATGCCCTTTCAATTGATGTAAAAATGCATGAATCCATGTGAGACATTTAATCCTGTTTTGAATGTGTCAAATGTAGTTATTAATTTGCATTTCCAAATTCTTCTCTTTCTGAGATTTCAAGGTATTCTTTAAAAAGAGCGGACTCTTGTCTGTTACCCTGTGGTCAGAGCTACAAAAATGCTTGGCTACAGATTGATCCATACGCCTTTCTTTTATTGTGGGTGATGAGAATTCATTCTTTTTCTGAACTGTAGTCCGATCTCTCCTACATACATGCCACCTGTTGGATATTTGGTACATATAATTAAATACACCACATTGCTTGTGGTGTAACTGAAGTTACCTGGGATCTTGTAGTCCTGATCTGTCCTGGGAATCTTTATCTTGTCCATTGTCATTATAGATGGACAGGTTTTGCACGTCTTCTGGTTGCAGAGAAAGGTTTGTGTTGCTCTTTGAGAGGACAGGGCACTTCTGACAATGATGCTTTTTAGAGTCGGAGGTTGTGTAAAACACAAGAGTGGGGGATCCTGAAATACTGATATTTGTCCAGCATCTTTTTGTAGGAGTGGTTGCAGTTTCCGTGCAGCTCCTCTTATCACCTCCAGACTTAGATTGTAGGTGACCACAAGAGGAACTTTCTGAGGTCCTTAAGGTGATTGTCTATATCTGTAGGGTTGGAACATATCTGATTGTATCTTATGGCCTGGCAGTACACCATCGAGATTTTTATGTTTTTTGAAAACTGTCCCATTGGAGATATGTTGGACGGTCAATTGGCTTTCAGTACAGTACAAGGATGTCTCTATTTCATTGTTCCATAGCTTAATGATGGTGTCCAGAAAGCTGATTTAAGTGCAGGAGTAGTTGAGTGTTAGGTTGACTTTTGTCAAACATTTTGGATATCCTTCCATAGGCTTCTTGCAATAGTTGGTAGAAATATGAGCCCATTCCTTCTGACCGAACTGGTATAACTGAGCCATGCTTCTAGGTCGCCTTGTTGTCACTTGCCTTTTCAGCTTTGCCCTTAAATTTTCAATAGGACTGAGATTAGGGCTTTGTGATGGCTACTCCAAAACATTGACTTTGTTATCCTTAAGCCACTCTTTGACATGACTCATCATATAGGCTCTCCTAAATTGTGTAAAGGCATAGTAATCTTAGTGTAAGTAAACTCTTGAATTTGCAGAAAGTAATAAAAATGTCTCAAAATATTAACTCTCAAATTATTATTATCTAATTTCAACTGTATGTGTCCCAGCTATGTACAGTGTAAAGATTATTTCTGATTGTGAGCAGAACACGGTCTGAACATACTACATCTCCTTTGCAGGGGAGGACGAAAAACAGTGTATAGACACTACAGCATGGGATCACAGCTGATTCTTTTTGTGAGATAAAACATTTCCCTGCCTTCTTGTAATGAATGTTTTATCTCAAAAAAAGATTGATCTGCGATCCACTGCTCTAATATCTGTATACTCTTTTGCATCTGTGCGCCCCAGGGTGTGGGGTACTCGGGTATCAGGTGGCAGAAGGGGTTAACTGTGTCACAGGGAATGGCGGCGGCGCCTGACCCCATGTCCCGGGGGACTATTCTCTTGAAAAAGGGGGGATTATGTACAAGGGATTATTTACAAAGTTAGTTATTGTGACGTCACCTGCAGTTCCTGGTGAAGTAGCACCAGCGCCGTCACAGTCCTCTGGAGGTCGGTGGTATTGCGGCTGAGATGGTGTAGTCCTCCGCAGGCAGGACTGGGACCTCCGGGGCAGCAATCCTGTGAAGGAATAAGTTCATAGGAAAGAAGATGCAGCAGAGTCAAAGTCACTTCACTCCGGGTACTTTACTGGAACTTTACAGCAATGGTTACAGTTCAGTGCAGTAAAATGTTAAACAGCAAGTAGCTAACGGGTGTCTGCAAGCGGATCACAGGTAGCTGGAACCCTCAGCATGTGCCTGTTCTCTTTCTTCTATGCTTCCCAGTAGTTTGGTGTGAAGTCTGACCCCATACAGTGGATCTGGCCTCCTGCTGTCTCTGACTCTCCTCACTCCGGTCGGGTAACCTTCTCCTAACACTGTGGCTTTGCCCTGCTGTGTCTGGTCTTTTTTTCTGA